>CM065591.1:137817377-138417377 GCA_033119425.1 Bufotes viridis | reverse complement strand
CTCAGCATCGGTCACCTGCTCTCAAGTTACCACGCTCCCGCCCGCCCGCCGCCACCACCACCACTACCACCACAGCCACCACAGCCGCTTCAATTGATCCGTCAGAGGAGTTATTTACACATCAGTTGGATGCAATTAGTGATGCGCAACCATTATTTTCAGATGATGTAGATTACAGGGATATTTCTCAGTCAGGCAGGATTAGACACATTGACGTACAGTGTGATGATGATGATGATGATGATGTTGTACCCGCTGCTGCTTCCTTTGATGAGGTGTCAGATACAAGTGAAGCAGTTGATGATGACGATGTGTCCACGGATGCCACGTGGGTGCCTGCTCGAAGAGAAGAAGAGGGGGAAAGTTCAGAAGGGGAGACAGAGAGAAGGAGGAGACGAGTTGGAAGCAGGGGGAGGTCGTCGCAAGGAGTTAGTGGCACAGTCAGACAGCATGTATCGGCACCCGGGGTCAGCCAGACAGCACGCCAGTCAACGCATGCTGTTGCCACCACCAGAATGCCGTCATTGCAAAGCTCAGCAGTGTGGCATTTTTTTTGTGTGTCTGCCTCTGACAACAGCAATGCCATTTGCAACGTGTGTGAAAAGAAACTGAGTCGTGGGAAGTCCAACACCCACCTTGGTACAACTGCTTTGCGAAGGCACATAATCTCACATCACAAACGCCTATGGGATCAACACATGAGTACAAGCAGCACACAAACTCAAAGCCACCATGCTCCTCCTTTTCCCGCATCTCCAGCCACGTCAACCACTGCTGTCCTCCCTGCCCCCTCTCAACCAACCGCCTCTCCGCCTCTCACCTTCAACAGTTCCTGCTCATCTGCCCACAGTCAGGTGTCTGTTAAGGAAATGTTTGAGCGTAAGAAGCCAATGTCACAGAGTCACCCCCTTGCCCGGCGACTGACAGCTGGCTTGACGGAACTCTTAGCCCACCAGCTTTTACCATACCAGCTGGTGGAGTCTGAGGCCTTCAAAAAATTTGTCGCTATTGGGACACCACAGTGGAAGGTACCCGGACGAAATTTTATTTTCAAAAAAGTCAATCCCAAACCTCTACAATGTTATTGAAAAGGAAGTCATGGCATCTCTGGCATACAGTGTTGGGGCAAGGGTCCATCTGACCACTGATACCTGGTCTGCAAAGCACGGTCAGGGCAGGTATATCACGTACACTGCGCATTGGGTCAACCTGCTGACGGCTGACAAGCATGGAATGTGTGGCTCCGCAGCGGAGTTGGTAGCACCGCCACGACTTGCAGGCAGACCTACTGCCACCTCCTCTACTCCTACTCCATCCTCTTCGATATCCTCCTCGGCTGAGTCCTCTTCTTCTGCGGCGTCTGGCTGCACATCAACTGAATCCCCCAGCTCCCCAGGGGTTATTCCACATCCCGGATACGACAGTGTCATGCTGTCTTAGGGTTGACTTGCCTGAAAGCAGAGAGCCACACAGGACCAGCACTTCTGTCCGCCATGAACGCACAGGTGGATCAGTGGCTGACCCCGCACCAACTGGAGATCGGCAAAGTGGTGTGTGACAATGGAACAAATTTGTTGTCGGCATTGAATTTGGGCAAGTTGTCACATGTGCCGTGCATGGCACATGTGTTAAATATCATCGTAGAACGCTTTGTGTCTAAGTACCCAGGCTTACAGGACGTCCTCAAGCAGGCCAGGAAGGTGTGTGGCCATTTCAGGCATTCCTACACGGCCATGGCGCGCTTTTCCGATATTCAGCGGCGAAACAACATGCTAGTGAGACGCTTGATTTGCGACAGCCCGACACGTTGGAATTCAACACTCCTAATGTTCGACCGCCTGCTCCAACAAGAAAAAGCCGTCAACGAGTATTTGTATGACTGGGGTGCTAGGACAGCCTCTGCGGAGCTGGGAATTTTTTTGCCACGTTACTGGACGCTCATGCGCAATGCCTATAGGCTCATGCGTCCTTTTGAGGAGGTGACAAACCTAGTCAGTCGCACCGAAGGCACCATCAGCGACCTCATCCCATTTGTTTTCTTCTTGGAGCGTGCCCTGCGAAGAGTGCTGGATCAGGCTGTAGATGAGCGTGAAGAGGAAGAGGAAGAGTTGTGGTCACCATCACGACCAGAAACAGCCTTGTCATCATCGCTTGCCGGACCTGCGGCAACGCTGGAAGAGGAGTATGAGGAAGAGGAGTCAGAGGAGGTATGTTGCGGCTTTGAGGAGGAGGAAGACCAACCACAGCAGGCATCCCACGGTGCTCGTTGCTGTCACCTATCTGGGACCCATGGTGTTGTACAGACCGTCAATGACATCAGTGAGGACAAGGAACGGGAAATGAGTAGCTCTGCATCCAACCTTGTTCAAATGGGGTCTTTCATGCTGTCATGTCTGTTGAGGGACCCTCGTATAAAAAGGATGAAGGAGAACGACCTGTACTGGGTGGCCACGCTACTAGACCCCCGGTATAAGCAGAAAGTGGCAGAAATGTTACCAAATTACCGAAAGTCAGAAAGGATGCAGCAGTTCAAAACCAAACTAAAAAATATGCTTTACACATCTTATAAGGGGATGTCACAGCACAACGGAAATCTAACAGGGGAAGAGGTGAGTGTAATCCTCCTCCTACCACAGCGGCAAGGACTGGACGATTTACAGATGTGTTGTTGATGGAGGACATGCGGAGCTTTTTCAGTCCTACACATCGCCACAGCCCTTCGGGATCCAGCCTTAGAGAACGACTCGACCGACGGGTAGCAGACTACCTCGCCTTAACAGCAGATATCGACACTCTGAGGAGCGATGAACCCCTTCACTACTGGGTGTGCAGGCTGGACCTGTGGCCTGAGCTATCCCAGTTTGCGATAGAACTTCTGGCCTGCCCTGCTTCAAGTGTCCTGTCAGAAAGGACCTTCAGTGCAGCAGGAGGCATTGTCACTGACAAGAGAAGTCGCCTCGGTCAAAAAAGTGTTGATTACCTCACCTTCATAAAGATGAATGAGGCATGGATCCCGAAGGGACTGACAGTGGGGGATACGTTTGACTAACAAAAGGCCTGATTACATGCCTTGGCCTCAAAATGGTCCCCAGGCTGCTGTATTTAATGTCTGCATACCGGATGACTTTCCTGAATTCTCCACCACCAACTAGGTTTCAAGCCGCAATGTTTTAGTCACTTTCCTGCCTGGAAAACATCAATTTTTCTGGCCGCTGCTACAATAGCGGCTGCAACAATGCCATTATTTTTCAGGCATGTGTACATGCCTAATTTTTCTGTCCTATGGTGCAGCACTGTGGCTGCAAAAACAAAACAAAAAAAAAAGGCACATACAAGTGTCAATTCCCCCTCGTGATCGTTACCTTGTTGTGGTGAAGGGGCTTGTGTATCACAATGAAGCAATTGTCACCTCTATGAGTGTGTTGGCATTGTTGCCACACCCTAGATGATAAGGCCGTTGCTTCATTATGGTCAGACCAAAAGCGATAGGACGGCTGGATAATATTTCATAGAAAAAACATTAATTTACCTTTTTTTTTTTTAAAGTTGTATGGGTTTTTAATACATAAAATAAAAAATCATAATAAAGTCTCTTAATAGTTTATTAGAAATAATAAGGAATAGTACTAGTTAAGACACCACTCATATAAGGTGTCACAGCACATTGCTCTGTGCACGCGCAGTGCCCCAATTTAGGAGTAAGAGGACCGACCAAGCTGCTTTTTCCATCTCCCGGTTCCTAAAATCAATTCAGTTTGGTGTATGAGAGTTTGGTCTGTCACTTTGAAGGCAGTCGAAGGTACCAGGCCTAAATTTTTTTTTACAAAAGGCAATCCCTGATATGGGATGTAACAGGGATTAAACTGATGACAATAGTACTACAGAAAATACCACTCATATGGGGTGTGACAGTAAATCGCATGGCGCAGACGCAGTAACCGTGGATTAAAACAAAGGGGAGGGAGCCAGCGTTTTTTTAACCATCTCCCCGTTCGAAAAATTAATTCAATAAATGGACCCCAGATTGGGGATGTTAGAGGGATTAAACTGATGAGAATAGTACTACAGAAAATACCACTCATATCGGGTGTGACAGTAAATTGCACAGAGCAGACGCAGTGACTGTGGATAAAAATAAAGGGGAGGGAGCCAGTTTTTTTTTAACCATCTCCCCGTTCGAAAAATCAATTCAATTCACCTTTCGGAGACCCTTGGTGTTGAACATGGCAGGGTGGAGGAAGAAACCTTCAATGACATCACTGGGACATGGCTAGCTTGGTATCCAACCTTGTGCAAATGGGGAGTTTGTGATTGTGCAAATGGACTGTTTGTGGTTGTTTGCGGTGCATTAAAAGGGGAGTTTGGTCTGTCAATGTCTGTGAAGCGGGCGTAACCCTTACACTACCTGATCGATACAACATCATACCTGATCGTATACACACACTGGATGTTTTAAAGCATGTTATTCCAAACAATTTAGGAATGTTAGTTGATTTATGCCCTTTATGGATTAAAACCCGACTCTGCGTCCACTACGTAATTTTCCATGGGAGTTTTGACATGGATCCCCCTATGGCATGCCACAGTCCAGGTGTTAGTCCCCTTGAAACAACTTTTCCATCACTATTGTGGCCAGAAAGTCCCTGTGAGTTTTAAAATTCGCCTGCCTATTAAAGTCTATGGCGGTTCGCCCGTTCGCGAACATTTGCACAGGTTCTCGTTCGCCGTTCGTGAACGGAAAAATTTATGTTCACGACATCATTATTGGCAAGTGAATTTCACCCCAGAACAAAATCTATCCTTTGACGGATACTATTAAACTTGTCCAGTCACAGCTGGAACACCAGATTTACTGTATTTCTATTTTGACAACTGAATTTCACCCCAGAAAAAAATATACCCTTTTACGGAAAGATTTAAACTAGGCCTCCAACAGCTGGAATAGCAGATTCAGGGTATTGCTATTTTGGCAACTGAATTTCACCCCAGAAGAAAATAAACCCTTTTACGGACAGTTTTAAACTAGGCCTGCAACAGCTGGAACACCAGATTCAGGGTATTGCTATTTTGGCAATTAAATTTCACCCCAGAAAAAAATATACCCTTTTACGGACAGATTTAAACTAGACCTGCAACAGCTGGAACAACAGTTTTACTGTATTTCTATTTTTGCAACTGAATTTCACCGCAGAAAATAATAATTCCTGTGACCGACACTATTAAACTTGGCCAGCCACTGCTGGGACACCAGATTAACGGTATTGCTATTTTGGCAATTGAATGTCACCCCATAAAAAATATATATCCTTTGCCGTACACTATTAAACTTGGCCAGCCACAGCTGAAACCACTGATTTATGGTATTGCTATTTTGGCAATTGAATTTCACCCCAGAACAAAATATATCCTTTGCAGGACACTATTATACTTTGCCAGCCACTGCTGGGACACCAGATATAGGGGATTGCTATTTTGGCTATTGAATTTCACCCCAGAACAAAATATATCCTTTGCCGTACACAATTATACTTTGCCAGCCACTGCTGGGACACCAGATTTAGGGGATTGATATTTTGGCAATTGAATTTCACCACAGAAAATTATCTATCCTTTGCCAGACAGCAGACAGTATTACACTTGGCTAGCCACAGCTGAAACCACTGAATTATGGTATTGCTATTTTGGCAATTGAATTTTACCCCAGAAAAAAATCTATCCTTTGCCGTACACTATTAAACTTGGCCAGCCACAGCTGAAACCACTGATTTATGGTATTGCTATTTTGGCAATTGAATATCACCCCAGAACAAAATATATCCTTTGCAGGACACTATTAAACTTGGCCAGCCACAGCTGAAACCACTGATTTACGTTATTGCTATTTTGGCTATTGAATTTCACCCTAGAACAAAATATATCCTTTGCCGTACACTATTATACTTTGCCAGCCACTGCTGGGACACCAGATTTAGGGGATTGCTATTTTGGCTATTGAATTTCACCCTAGAACAAAATATATCCTTTGCCGTACACTATTATACTTTGCCAGCCACTGCTGGGACACCAGATTTAGGGGATTGCTATTTTGGCAATTGAATTTCACCACAAAAAATTATCTATCCTTTGCCAGACAGCAGACAGTTTTACACTTGGCTAGCCACAGCTGGGACACCAGATTTAGGGGATTGCTATTGTGGCAATTGAATTTAACCCCTTAATAAAATATAGAAATTTCTATCCTGAGTTTCTAGGGGTGACAATAAGCACAGCCAAGCCCCTGATGTAGGATATAGCAAAAAAAAAAAAAACTAGTATTGATGGACTTGGTGGCATCTTGTGCTGGTGCACCACAAGTCACAAAATGGCCGCCGATCACCCCAGAAAAAAGTGACAGAAAAATGTTCTGTGCAGCCTAAAAACCAGTGAACAATTAACTAGCAGAAGTTGAATGATTCACAGCTGTAGATCGATCACTTCATTAGGTGCTGTTGCTGACTTTTCCCTGCCTAATCTCGCCCTCACAGAAGCTGCGTCCTCCCTACACTAATCAGAGATGTGTGACGTGCGGCGCTACGTGACTCCAGCTTAAATAGAGGCTGGGTCACATGCTGCACTTGGCCAATCACAGCCATGCCATTAGTAGGCATGGCTGTGATGGGTTCTTAGGGCAAAAAGTAAAACGCTACCTGATTGGCTGCTGTGCAGCCCTTCAGAAAGCGGGAAGAAATCGCCGAACA
This sequence comes from Bufotes viridis, assembly GCA_033119425.1. NCBI lineage: Eukaryota > Metazoa > Chordata > Amphibia > Anura > Bufonidae > Bufotes > Bufotes viridis. The sequence goes on along the minus strand of CM065591.1, from coordinate 138,410,640 downwards.
ACGGACCCGAACCCAAACTTTTTTAAAATGTTCAGGTCCGGGTCCGTGTCCTGAACACCCCAAAATTCGGTATGAACCCGAACTATGCTCGAACTGTTCGCTCAACACTATGTATGACCTATTTGGGTAGCATACATTGTGAGGCTCAATAAATTCCTTTGCAATAGTATACCTTCATTGAACAATGAAAATGTCACAGTACCTTTGTGAAGCTCTTCCCATGAAAGCTCAGCCATTTGTGCTGCAGACTTCCCTGTGTTCCAAATTCATGAATAGGAACCTGTTTATTATTATTATTATTGTTTTTCATGATTGAAGAAGAAATCCCGCACATTCCAGTCTGACGCAAAAAGTCAACGCATACGTTAAGTTTGCACAGAATCCAAAAAATGGAGTATATTGGAAATAGCAGCTTTATGTTTCGGTAATACGGAGAGCTAACAGGTGAAGCATTCACAGTGCGTGTGCTAACATAAAGGGTATACGAAGCATATAATATGATGTACGGACCCAGTAGGTGTAAAGTATAGGATATATAGGCAGGGGTGCACCTAGCCTTTCTGCTGCCTGAGGCAAAAATAAAAATATAAGCCTTCGTTGTGGCCTCAGTATATGCTCTCATAGTGCCCGCAATAATGTGCCAGTAAGAAGTGCTCCCCATAGACGTTCCCCCAATCATATGCCAGTAACAAGGTCCCCCAATCATGTGCCAGTAACAAGTGCCCCCACAGTTACCCCATAGTGCTCCTCTCCTGTATTGTAACATATAAAAAAATAAACTCTCCTACTTACCTCCATTAGGCTGGCAACGATGCGATGCAGGCCTCTGCCAGCCTGTGTCCCGCGCTGTATGGCTCAGGCGGCCTCGCCTTATTGGCGGTGCGGCCCTGTATATAGGTTTGAAGGTAAGGGGGTAGAAGATAAATTAGTAATGGTGTGTGTTATGAAGACAGGTTGGTATCTGGTAGGAAAGGGAAGGTAGTGCTAACATGTGTATGCATTAGTGGTAATGTGAATGAGGTTTAATGTGCTGCTGGGCTTAAAAAAATGGCTTCCTTCATGAGTGGTGACATGGTAGGTTGTGGAGGTGATGTATGAGGTGATATTGAAAATGACTGGGGGACAGAGAGAAACAGTGCTGTTTTTCTATTTTTTAAGGGAAGGGCCTCGGAACCTGTACCAAACCTGTAACTTACAGCTATACACACGGTCACATGTCCCTTATCAGCCAATAGAAGCTCGCAGGCCCTTAGTCTCCACATACACATAGTTTTACTCCAGGTTTTCCTAACAACCCAGCCATCTTTCTTCACTGCTGTAGGTCAGCTTTAGGCTAGGACTACACGACATGTGTCGCGCAACAATTTTTCTAATTATATGTCTATGATTTTGCATTGCAACATGTGACATGCTGCGACTATGACATGTCACATGTCGCAGTGCAACATCATAGCCTATTATTATAAAAATTGTTAAGACAAAATGTTGCCCGACACATGTCGTCATGTAGCCCTAGCATTAAAAGGGCCAGGTGCTGTAGAGCTCACTGTTAAAGGGGCAGGCACTATGGAGTCTCTGTTAAAGAGGCGTTCACTGTGGATGTTAATGTTAAGGGGCAGGCTGCTGTGGAGGTCACTGTTAAAGGGGCAACTGCTGTGGAGGCCACTGTTAAGGCAGCAGGGTACTGTGAGGTCACTGTTAAGTGTCGGCCCCTGAGGAGGTCACTGTCAAGGCAGTGGGGTGCTGTGAAACTCACTGTTAAAGGGGCGAGCTGCTGTAAAGGTCAGAGTTAAGCGGATGGGGGGCTGTGGAGTTCACTGTTAAAGGGGCTGGGTGCTGTAGAGGTCACTGTTATGGGGGATACTGTTGATATCTTTTAACAACACACACAAACATTAAATGAAATAGATGAAATATCCGCGTGCGAAGACAGGTCCTTCTTCTAGTGTGAAATAAAACAGTTCATGATTAGGTTGAATCAGACCAATATATCAAACTCCTGATTGAGTCCTTTAGGAGATAACATTTGTAGGGTATGTGGGTTGAGATATGAGGTGCTTGGCTGTCTGGAAGTTGTAGGGGATGGAGAGCTATGTTTTATTACATCTTATTTGGCTGGTGTATTTATGGCTGTATATCTGATCTCTGATGGTTTGGGTGATTGTTCCAACAAATGGTGGCCTGCAGGGACATTTTATGAGATAAATGACATGATGGGACTCGCATGTATGGAAGCCTTGAATAGGATAGGCTTTACACGTGTGTGGGTGGAAGAAAAGGTTACCCTTTCTTTGTGATATTCGTGCCAGATGCACAATGTAGGCATGGGAATGTGCCATTTTTGAGAGATTGGAGGAAATATTGTGAATTAGATCCTATCTGACTGCCAATGTCTGCTCTAATATTTTTTTATTATTCTGGGTAAAGTTTAAGGCTAGTGTTGAGCGAACAGTTCGAGCATAGTTCGGGTTCGTACCGAATTTTGGGGTGTTCGGGACATGGACCCGAACCCGAACATTTTCAAAAAAGTTCGGGTTCGGGTCCGTTGTTCTGCGATTTCTTCCCGCTTTCTGAAGGGCTGCACAGCAGCCAATCAGGTAGCGTTTTACTTCTTGCCCTTAGAACCCATCACAGCCATGCCTACTAATGGCATGGCTGTGATTGGCCAAGTGCAGCATGTGACCCAGCCTCTATTTAAGCTGGAGTCACGTAGCACCGCATGTCACACTGCTCTGATTAGTGTAGGGAGAGGACGCAGCTTCTGTGAGGGCGAGATTAGGCAGGGAAAAGTCAGCAACAGCACCTAATGAACTGATCGATCTACAGCTGTGAATGATTGAACTTCTGCTAGTTACTTGCTCACTGGTTTTTAGGCTGCACAGAGCGTTTTTCTGTCACTTATTTTCTGGGGTGATCGGTGGCCATTTTGTGACTTGTGGTGCACCAGAACAAGCTGCCACCAAGTCCATCAATCCATCACTACTATTTTTTTTTTGCTATATCCTACATCAGGGGCTTGGCTGTGCTAATTGTCTCCTCTAGAAACTCAGGATAGCAATTTCTATATTTATTAAGGGGTTAAATACAATTGCCCAAATACCAATCCCCTAAATCTGGTGTTCCAGCTTTGGCTAGCCAAGTATAATACTGTCTGCTGTCTGGCAAAGGATAGATTATTTTCTGTGGTGAAATTCAATTGCCAAAATAGCAATACCATAAATCAGTGGTTTCAGCTGTGGCTGGCCAAGTTTCATAGTGTCCTGCAAATTATATATTTTGTTCTGGGGTGAAATTCAATTGCCAAAATAGCAATACCATAAATCAGTGGTTTCAGCTGTGGCTGGCCAAGTTTCATAGTGTCCGCAAAAACATATATTTTGTTCTGGGGTTAAATTCAATTGCCAAAATAGCAATACCATAAATCAGTGGTTTCAGCTGTGGCTGGCCAAGTTTCATAGTGTCCGCAAAAACATATATTTTGTTGTGGGGTGAAATTCAATTGCCAAAATAGCAATACCCTGAATCTGGTGTCCCAGCTGTTCCTGGCCAAGTGTTAATCTGTCCGTAAAAGGGTATATTTTGTTCTGGGGTGAAATTCAATTGCCAAAATAGCAATACCATAAATCAGTGGTTTTAGCTCTGGCTGGCCAAGTTTCATAGTGTCCTGCAAAGGATATATTTTGTTCTGGGGTGAAATTCAATTGCCAAAATAGCAATACCCTGAATCTGGTGTTCGAGCTGTTGCAGGCCAATTGTAAATCTGACCATAAAAGGATACCTTTCATCCAGGTCCTAAATACTAGCCCTAAAAGAGATATTCCCCGAAATCAGTGGTTACTGCTGTGTCTGGATTAGTGTAATACGCTACATAAATAAATAGGCAGATAGTGTTAGGTGCCTGTAAAATAAGGCCTGAATCTGAAATCAATACATTGGGCCAAATATTTTTTTTCTTATTGTGGTGCTTGGTGAACGGTAACAATGAGGAAAACATCTAGCAAGAGACGCGGACGTGGTGGTGTTAGTGTACCCTCTGGTGCTGGGAGAGGACGTGGCCATTCTGCCACAGCCTCACATCCTAGTGAACCAACTACCTCAGGATCCAGTACCCGCCAGAATTTACAGCGATATTTGGTGGCGCCCAATGCAGTTCTAAGGATGGTAAGGCCTGAGCAGGTACAGGCGCTAGTCAATTGGGTGGCCGACAGTGGGTCCAGCACGTTCACAACATTATCTCCCACCCAGTCTTCTGCAGAAAGCGCACAGGTGGCACCTGAACACCAAGCCCATCAGTCTGTCACATCACCCCCATGCATATCAGGGAAACCACCTCAGGGAATACCACCTCATCGGAGTCTACAAGTCTCTGATGATGACGAAACACAGGTGCCAACTGCTGCGTCTTTCTGCAGTGTGCAGACCGAACAGGAGGTCAGGGAGGAAGACTGTGTGGAAGATGATGCAGGGGACGATGAGGTCCTAGACCCCACATAGAATGAAGGTCGTGCCATAGACTTTCATAGTTCAGAGGAAGAGGCAGTGGTGAGACCGAGCCAACAGTGTATCAAAAGAGGGAGCAGGGGGCAAAAGCAGACCAGCCGCCGCCAAGAGAGTTCGCCTGCTACTGGCCACCGCCACCAGGGACCGAGCACCCCAAAGGCAGCTTCAAGGGGTTCCCTGGCATGGCACTTCTTTAAACAATGTGCTGACGACAAAACCCGAGTAGTTTGCACGCTGTGCCATCAGATCCTGAAGCGAGGCATTAACGTTCTGAAACTTAGCACAACCTGCATGACTAAGCATCTACATGCAAAGCATGAACTGCAGTGGAGTAAACACCTTAAAAACAAGGAACTCACTCAGGCTCCCCCTGCTCCCTCTTCTGCTGCTGCCTCGGCCTCTTCCTCCGCCTCGGGAGGAACGTTGGCACCTGCCGCCCACCAAACAGAGGATGTGCCACCAACACCACCACCTGCGTCACCAAGCATCTCCACCATGTCACATGGCAGCGTTCAGCTCTCCATCTCACAAACCTTGGAGAGAAAGCGTAAATTCCCACCTAGCCACCCTCGAGCCTTGGGCCTGAATGCCAGTATTTCTAAACTACTGGCCTTTGAAATGCTCTCATTCACAGCTGCAAACAGCTGATGTCCATGGCTGTCCCACAGTATGTTGTTCCCAGCCGCCACTACTTCTCTAAGACAGCCGTGCCTTCCCTGCACAACCAAGTATCCGATAAAATCAAGTGTGCACTGCGCAACGCCATCTGTGGCAAGGTCCACCTAACCACAGATACGTGGACCAGTAAGCACGGCCAGGGACGCTATATCTTCCTAACTGCACACTGGGTAAATTACTGGGTGTATGTCAACGTGGACAAGCTGACGTTCATAAAAATGAACCAGGCATGGATCCCACAGGACCTGTGCTTCCCTTGTGCAGAATAGACATTTATAACTGCCTTCCCCTCAAACATGTATTCTTGTACTCCGTGGCACTTTTTTTATTGAATCCTCATTTTTTTAGGATTTGATCCCGTGCTGAGCCACGCCCCCTGCACTGATCACATGATGGTGACGTCACCCCAGGTCCTTCGGCTGCTCAACAGTTCGGGTTCGTGGAAGCCATTTTCTATGCCTGTTTTAGGGGGTAGAAAATGGTCTAAATTTAAGATAGCTAGGAAGCTGTCTTACATTTAGAAGCGGTGGTGGATCCTCCAAAGTTATGTAGAGGCCGGCCCTTCTACATAATTTCGGCGGATTCACTGCCAGAACAGGGCTATTAAGACTGACGTCTAAAAAGCCAGTCTTGATAAATCTGCCCCTCAATCATTATTAGGATGAGGTCTAATGAGCACTTGTTTAGTATTTGTTAGAAATGGTCACAATATTCCTGGTCCTTAGAAAATAATTATTGCTTTTCATGTTACAGATATTGTGGAACTACAACCTCTCTCCAGACACACAGTCAATACCTTATTTAGAAAATGTAGGTTTTGCTGTATCTCATTTGTGTCTATGAAGTTGTCGCTCTTGTTTTCCACCTGGAGAAAGTAAAGGAATGCAATAACTCAAGCCTCTTCCTATGTCTAATATTTTAATAAATTTAATGTGCACCTTGCAAGTGAATGCAGCTAATATAAACTTGATTGAACATACTGAGATGTGCAGAGATCTCTGGAGGTATGCTTTAATTATGGTACAAGTATTGCACATCTGATAATCTTTATAAATGATTTGGAGTATATTACAAAACAGTGATCCTGAAGCTCAGGAATGTGAGAGCACCAGTCATAGACATGCCTAATCTATGTGCACTAGTTTACTTCAGTGTGATGATAGATTGCTAAGAAAACATGTTACATGATATTCACGAACATGTTTGTCTTTCTAAGGAAGAGGAAATCTGGCTTGACACTGCTCACAGCAGGTGCAAAGCTAAAGAATACTTTGCAAGTTCAACTGGCTTTCGTACCTTAATCAATTTAACACAGGTAATAAGGGTAACATGTACTATTTGCTGTGGCCCATAAATAGTCTTCACTGTCAAAAGTTTATTATATGAAAATATGAAGCTGCAGTCCAGAAATAGCGCTAACACTAGTAGTAGAAAAAGGAAAAAAATCTTTATATGCTGTCCTTCAATTATGATTTTTACTAAACAGTTTTTTTTACTATAAAGAACCCTATTTATCTGTAGTAGACTCACAAAATATGTCAAAACATGTTTATGCGTATCTCTGGGCTGCGAAGTCAAGGACCAGGCTATTTTGCAAGACATGGGTGGTTGTAGGGGCTTGAACCAGGAAAAAGAAACATGCTTTATTTTGACTTCTACTTTTTCTATTTTTTCCCTGAACATATTTATATATGCATTCATACAGGCATAAATTGGTTAACTTTTTGTGCCTTTACTATGGCTGCAAATACTGGCTCGACTAGAATGGCTAGCATTGTAGATAGAGATGAGCGAATTTTTCAAAAATTTGATTCGGCCAAATAGCCGAATTTCCTGAAAAATTCAGCTCGATCCGAATTTATTCGCTGCGAATAGCTTTAAAAACGTCTATTTCCTGGCTGCAGAGAGCCTTTATAGTGGTGTAGAACACTGTGCCTTGCAGTAACACGCATAGGGAGTCAGTATGACATGCAGATGACAGGAGTCGCTCTTAGAATCACTGCACACTTCACTTATTTGGGCAGTCATGGGGCCAAAACTGGCCAAATAACTCAAGTATGAACTCAGACTTGCAGGTCGATGTTAGCGCCAAGAAGAAGCGCACTCCTTTTACACCATCGTCAGCTGATTCCACATAGATGTCTACAGAACCTGTTCTATTAAACGCTTATATAAGTAGAGCCCACTGACAGAGTGAAGGGGGAGTCAGCAGTAAGTTTGTGTTGATGTCACTGATTATTTTGCCCTTCCTCTGATCCGTCAGAACAATAACCCCCAAAAAACAGATCCTGTCTGTTGAGCACCGCTGTCACTCGGTCAGCATTTGGCCAGTAATCCATCATGATTGCTAATGCTAAAAAAAACAGGAGTGGAGCCAAAACAGAGATGACAGATAAAGGAAATATTTGCATGTCTTCTGTGTTTTGTAGCCACTCCTGCTTTTGGCTACCAAATCACAAGCCAAGTCTGATGGGAACATACAGGCCTTACAGCTGCTACACAGACAGGATACGTTGTGTGTCTCATTTTTCCATCCTTCTGAAAGATCAGAAGAAGAGCCAAATAAATGATGATGTCAGCCAGGCCAAGAGGCAAAATAGTGGCCCAGTCATAAAGTTGGGAGGGTGGGAACAGCATGAGAAGTCCACAGAGTGGCCCTATGACATAGTTGTAAGGTGGAAGCAGCATGAGGAGACCATAGAGTGCCCCAATGACAGAGTGTGGAGGTGGCAGCATGAGGAGACCACAGAGTGGCAAGGTGACATAGTGTGGAGGTAGCAGCAGCATCAGGAGCCTCAGAGGGGCAAGGTGACATAGTGTGCAGGCAGCAGCAGCATGAGGAGACCACAGAGTGGCAAGGTGACATAGTGTGTAGGTGGCAGCAGCATCAGGAGACCACAGAGTGACCTGGTGACAGAGTGGGGAGCTGGGTGGCAATAACGGTACCTGCTGAAGATGGTGGGTGTAAGAAGGAGCACTTGGCATCAGATGTGGGGTAGCATCAGAATAGTAGCTGAAGCAGGTAGCCAAAAGAAACCGGTCTCTTTTGTCAAGTGTTGGATGATCTCGTCTGATAAATAAGGCATTGGTGGGTGGAAACCCTGGCCAACCCACGCCTGATTCATCTCGACAAAGGTCGGTCTCTCCACATTTTGGGTGGACAGGCGAGTTCATCTTGGGGTAACTATTGCCTCCGCTGCACTAAATACCCGCTTTGATGCCACACTACTGGCCGGGCACGACAGCTTTTCCAGGGCAAACTCTGCTAGTTGTGGCCACAAATCCAGTTTGGCTGACCAGAAGTCCAGCGGATCTTCAATGTGGGGTGGCAGAGAACTGTCCAAGTATGCCACCACCTGCTGGTTCAGGTCCTGCTCCAGAACTAGCTGCTGCTGCTGGTGAGTAGTTTCTTCACTAAGCGGGTGAAGAAAGCTGCTCATCAGTGACTCTAAACTCAAGTTGCTGCTGATGGAGCTGGAACTGCTCCTACCCCCCCCCCCCTGCCACAGCAGCCATGGGAGAGGAACGTGAGCGCAGAAGGCCCCTCCGGTCAGACCTGCGAGAGGTAGCGAGGGTCTAACAAGGTGGAGAGACAGAAGTTATCCCTCTGCCAAATGGTGACAATTCAGCTGTCACTATGCAAGCAAGTGAGAATGCATCGGGCCATTTGTGCAAGTGACTCGGAGGGACTCCCTGCCTCCATCTCCAATGCATACTGCCACGGTGTGTCTGGGTCCTCTGCCTCCTCTTGCTCATCGCCCTGTAGCTCCTCTAGCTGCTCCTGCTCCTCCTCTCCTGTCACCTGTGTGTAAAAACTACCAATTTCGCTACACATTGCTTGTGCTCCAATGTCCTCCTCCTCCAGTTCAGCCTCCACAGGGCTTATGTGGCCGTGAGATGTAGGCGCCACGTTTTCAGTCCCCTGACCAGCCAGATTTACCAGCATCTGGTAAATCACAGGGAAGTACTCCTGTCTGCTTGGATCATCAAGAAATTGTTTATGGCCTTTCTCTGTTCCTGGGGCATTTTTAGGATGTGTTGCAGATGGATGGAAGACTTCAGAAACCGCTTGACAACCAGATTGAACACATGTGCCATGCAGGGCGCATGGCCCAGCCCTCCTTGACGCCGCGTCGACACTATGTTCTTCAAGTTGTCGGTCACCATGGTTCAAATTTAGAGTTGTCGCGGAGAAAGCCTGGATTCGATTTCTTGATGAAGGACACGGAGCAGTTCCTCCCCTGTGTGACTCCGTTCTCCCAGGCAAACTAGGTGAAGAACAGTGTGACAACACCGTGCCCTGCACATGTGGTATGCTGGAGGGGCACTGTGAATTATCCCTGCAGGGGAGGCTGATGACACAGTGGAGGATGAGGAGGCAGTGGTGGAAATTGTCGCAGGATCAACGGCGTGAGAATGTGGAGGCAGAAGCGGCCTCATCTGGCCAAGTTGCTGGTGTGGCTGTGCAGGAACCACATTCACCCAGTGGGCCTTAAAGAACATGTATTGTCCCTGACTGTAGCTACAGCTCCACACGTTGCTGCTGCCGTGCACTTTGCCAGACACTGACAGGCTCAAGGACTAGCCCACCTTCTGTTCTACATGTATGTGCAGGGTTGGTACTGCCTTTTTGGCAAAGAAATGATGGTTTGGGATTCTCCACCTCGGCTCGGCACAGGCCATCAGTTCTCTGAAAGGTGCAAAGTCCACCACTTGGAAAGAGAGGGACTGCAGCACCAGCAACTTGGACAGGAGCACTTGCAACTTCTGTGCTGTTGGATGAGTGCATGCATACTGTTGTCTCTTGGCAATCGCTTCAGTGATCGATTGCTGACGGAATGGCTGACGCGAAGTAGGAGGGCGAGGAGAAGGAAAATCAGGACCAGCAGATGATGGGAAGTACAGACAGCTGCCGTCGGTGGAGGTGGTGGACCTTGACTGCCTGAAATCGACTGCGTGTCACTGGGCGATGCAGCAGGTGCTGCGGCATTCTGGACCACCAGATCTGAGTTACGCAGTGCACCCTGGCCACGCTTCACCTTCGGCCCACATATTCTACATTTGGCCATGTTCACCTCCTCCGACGGCTTAACAAAAAACTGCCACACCGCCATGTAGGTGATTTTACCCCAACACTACGCACTGACTGACTGCTATCAGCGCTGCCTCTGTGAACCCATGCACTGCTACTTCCCGGGCAGGTGGTATCCTGCGAAGCAGGTGGTCTACCCCAGGCACGTTTGGCTCCCAACCTCCCACTGATGCCACCCTGCTGACTCCCGGCCACGCTAGCGACTTGCTGGCTCTGCCGCTGCCTCATGGGCAAGCTGCCACCCTCTTCTCCCGATGATGATGAAACCCCTTTGTCACCTGGCTCCCAAGTGCGATCAGCTACATCATTACCATTGAGTACTGTCTGCACATCACTGATGTCCTCCTCAACCATCTCTGAGTCAGGAGCCTGACTGCTTGCAACACCAGCTCCCACGCCACTTTCTTCATCACTACTTGCCCGCCTAGTGGAGGAAGCGGCGGATGTCTCCTCCACATCTTGACTTGCCAGTAGCTGCTGACTGTCTTCTAGTAGCTCGTCCTCACTGTATTGTGGAGCTAAGCCCACAGCATACAACTCTTATGCACAGATACATACTTCTCTGGCAGAAGGCAGGTTGAGGACAGGTGAGGGCACAGGGCATGTTCCTGGGCCATGCCAAGTAAGGGTTGTGTCTGACGAACGAGCATTTATGTTCAACATAAATGCTACATTTCTTTCCCTGCACTTGTAAATGTTTTTTTTTAGCACAATTAGGTTTTTCTAGCTCTGTCCTTAGCGCCTGCTGTCATCTCTCCCTGCACTTGCAATCCAAGATGGCTGAGGGTATTTATAGGGCTGTGACATCACAGGACTGGCTGGCTGCTGATTCGCTACATGCATGGCATTATGGGTGATCCCGCCTTCCCAGAATTCCTTGCTCCATGTCCTCACACATGCAGTAGCCATTTTAGGAAAAAATGTGATTTACCACGAAACGTAAGGAAATTAGGATTCGGTAAAAATCAAATAATTCCTTAAGTTCGGATCGAATTCCACTTTGTCAGCTTCGATTTGCTCACCTCTAATTATAGACCCCTATAAAGCTGTTAATTGTATACACTAGACCGGCATTAAGGCCACGATTTGCAACAATAATGCACCCATATTATGCCTATAAAAAACTTTCCTTAGTTCTTTGGATTCAGATAGTTTCTCCACTAGCCCATATCATAAATATCTATCTATCTATGACCATCATTAAAACAACAGTCCTCTTTTAATGCCCTGTAACAAGCCCTTCCATGCTAAATAATTTTTCATGGAAGGAGTCATTATATGTTTAAAGTGTCGGAAGAGGTAAAATAAACAATTATAAAATAGATAGCCAATATATTTCCCAATATCCCAATTTTTTAAAAGACTCTTGAAACACTTACGTTATATATATATATATATATATATATATATATACTATATAGACTGTGTGTCATTAAAAGATATCGACAGTATCCCCCATAACAGTGACCTCTACAGCACCCCACCCCTTTAACAGTGAACTCCACAGTCCCAACCCCTTAACACTGACCCTCCCCCACAGTTCTCGCCACTTTAAAATTGGACTTCCACAGCAGCCCATCCCCTTAACTTTGACCTTCACAGCAGTCCGCCCCTTTAACAGTGAGTTTCACAGCACCCCACTTCCTTGACAGTGACCTCCTCACGGGCCCGCCCCCTTAACAGTGACCTCCAAAGTATCCTGTTCCCTTAACAGTGACCTCACAGTACCCTGCTACCTTAATAGTGACCTCCACAGCAGTTGCCCCTTTCATAGTGGCCCCTGCCCCCTTAACAGTGACCTCCACAGCGCCCTGCCCCTTCAATTCTAGGGCTACATGACGAGATGTGTCGCACGACATTTTATCTCAACAATTTTTATAATGATAGGCTATGGTGTCGCACTGCGACATGTGACATGCTGCGACTGCAACGAGACAGTCGCAAAAAATCCATCCAAGATGGATTTTTCTGAAACTGTTGCGTTGCAGTAACAGCATGTCACATGTCGCAGTGCAACACCATAGACTATCATTATAAAAATTGTCGCGTGACAAGTTGACCTACAGCAGTGAAGAAAAATGGCTGGGTTGTTATGGAAACCTGGAGTAAAACTGTGTGTATGTGGAGACTAAGGGCCTGCGAGCTTCTATTGGCTGATAAGGGACATGTGACCATGTGTATGACATTTGGGATATGAAGAGAAAGACTTGCAGGCATATATTGGGAATATCTCAGGAACGGTATGTCCTAGAGAGCTGAGACCCGGTGTAAAACCTTTCCAGACACATGATGTACCTGTATTCTAAATTTGGTGAAGATTGGTCCAGTCGTTTGGTCATGCATAAAGAACAGACAGACAGATGTCGGGACAGACAAAAACTCATTGTGTACCTCCACAATATTCTTTCCCAGATAGTATGTAAGTCGTATGTGTACCAAGTTTAGTAGAAATTGATCGATGAGCTTTTGAGTTGCAGACCAATATGTGTGTAGCAAAAACAGTTGGAGCATACAAACTACATGCAGCTGCTGTGTAGGCATGTATGACCCCCACAAGATTTCTTTCCAGGTAGCAAGAGATGTGTATACCAAGTTTCGTTGAAATCGATGGTTGCGTTTTTGAGTGATTGCGGAACATACATACATATACTCACACACATATATACGTTCTTCTTTATATACTGTACATAGAAGATAGATAGAATATATATATATATATATATATATATATATAAAATGTAGCACAGTGGCTCAGTGGTACCTTAGCGCTAGGGTCCTGGGTTCAAATCTAACCAAGGGCAACAACTGTATGGAGTTTGTATGTTCTGGTTTCTTCTAGGTACTCCAGTTTCCAGTTTCCTCCCACGCTCCAAAGATATGCTATAAACAATTTAGATTGTGAGCCCCACTGGGGACAGTGAGTAATGACAGTGGCCCAGCTTTAGTATTTGTGAAGATGGCGTAAGCTTCGGAATTATCACAATGGCTAAGGTTGGATGATAAATCTGGGGCAAAGATGGACACTTTGCAATCACTCTATATAAACTATTTGTTGGCTTACTTAGAGACAGATTTTTACGCCAGAATTGTGCCAACATTTTGGTGCAAAATGATACACCTTAGTCCCTGCCCCTTCATTTGAAGCTCCACCAGAAGTGTAGCTATAGGGGAAGCAGGCAGCAGGGGAAAAGATTTTATTGTCAGGACCTCCTCAAAAGTATTATAATGACATTATACACAGTGAAAATGTAGGAGGCGGACAGAGCAGCTGATGGGCCTGGTCTGAAAGGGATCTTAGCTAGACATATGAGTGGGTGTTGCACGGTACGAGGAGGTTGCAAGGGGGTTCACTTAAAAATTTGCTGTGAGACCCAGTCATTTCTAGTTACACGGCTGAGCTCCACCCACTTTCCATTGAGCCTGCTCCTTTTTGGTGCAAGTCGGAAATATAGTGCAGAAACTGTATATGCGCCAAATGGTGCCATTTTGTGCCACTTTTTAGAACATATTTTTTCACCCCCTTAACTTCAAAGCCCAAAATGAGCACAGATATAAATGAATAAATTGCAAGTTATACTGAATCTTTTCCCATAGAACTATATATAAATCTGCTCAGCTCCTCCTGCTCTATAACATGCTGTCTGTAGCTTACGTTGTATTTTCATGGTCACAGGATCCCTTTAAAGCACATCTGCCACCCGAATTTTCAGTTCTGTGTAAGAGAAGCATGGTCATATCCGTCCTATTATTAGCCAAGCGACACAAAAAAATATTAATAGAAGCAATTAAAGAATACAGTGAACTCATAATTATGGGTCTGCTGTATTAAATGATGACTCACAGGCTGCTGTGACTCTGCTGTGTTCTTTGCTCTCTCCTATTACCCAAACACAATGGAGGTAATTTATTAAGACCAGTGTTTTAGACTTAATAACAGCTTACATTTAGACCATTTCCTACACCTAAAACAGGTGTAGAAAATAATGAGTGCTGGCCCATCCCCTTCCCCGCCCATGCCATGCCCACCTAGCATGAGCAGGGAAAAGTCACAGTTTGTGGTGCAACTAACCGTCTTTCTGCGTCAGAAATACACCTAATAAAGGTGTATTTCTTGATAATAAATGACCCTCAATGTTTTTTGTGCCATTTTGGCTAACTGATGCATTGGATGCCATGAATGATCCCATAGAAATCTGTGGGATCAGTTCTGGCATCAGTTTATATGGATATATGTAAACCTGGCCTAATTCTAGTGCAGCACTACTAAAGGTGAAATGGAGTATTGCAGAATTCCAATTAAAATCAATAGGTTGTTCAAGTAAGGTAATTTACGTGTAAAGTACTGATGTCTTCTATAAAATTCTGAGTGACCGTGACTTTAGAATAGATCCATGTTGTATTAAACTTGAAGAAAACACTCAATGTCTGATTTTATATGAAGGCAACCTGCAATTGGGTTAACATGCGGAAGATCGGCATGAATTTCAATGTGGTTTTCTGTGCGTTTTTGCATCAAAAAACAAGTTTTACTTGCAGTTTTTGGTGAGGATTTGATGATGTTTTGGCGCATATCTCACCCTTCCATTGAAAAGGATGAAATCTGCACCCAAAATAAAAAAAAACATAATTTACATGATGAAAATTTCTAAATCTGCATGACATGTCAATATCTGCACGGAGGAAAGAGGAAAAGTGTATATGTAATTTGTCTAATCTCATTCATTTTGCTAGCACTGTATTATAGGAATCCATGTAGAAAAACCATACGTAATCCTCAACAGGTGCAGGCAGGGGCAGACTGGCCCTAAACCCTACAAGGAAATTTCCTGTGGGACAATAACCTGGGCTGCCTGAACCCAGCCTCATGGCCATGGGCTGATTATGTAAGGATCTGATGCTCTCACCTTCACCTGGCTGCTGGTTGCAGGAGTCCTCCTGAGCTCCACTGTATAGTTGTCCTCAGGCGAGTGATATAGTTAAATACTGCGGCTGGGGTGGAAGTATTTTGTGCTGCACTGTGTATTTGGTTCTGCTGGGGTGCTATTTTGTGCTGCACTAAGGTATTGCTGGCCCCGCCTGCTTATGTTGGCCCTGCCTACTTGCGTTATCCAACCTTCTATCAATTTGGATTTGCCTACAACATGAGGCCACTTTTAGTTTTTTTTCATGGGCCACTTTAATTTTCCACTCCGCTCCTGTGTGCAGATAGCCTTAACCCCTCCAGGACCCAGGACGAATGCTCGTCCTAACTGAGCAGTACTTAGCGCATTAGGACGAGCATTCTCGTCCTACAGTTAAACTGTCACCATGTCTGCAGACATGGTGACAGCGCTGAGACCCCGGCTGTTACACACAGCCAGGGGTTTCGGCTAATCGGCCAGGGACCAAACAGAGCGGTCCCTGGCCAGCGATCGCTCTGATTGGCTAGACTTGAAACTTGTAAAATTGCAAATTTTTCTACATTTTTGGTAAATTTGGTATTTTTTTTACCACTGTCATGAAGTGCAATATGTGACAAAAAAAATCGTCTCAGAAAGGCCTGGATAAGTAAACGCATTTTAAAGTTATCACCACATAAAGTGACACTGGTCAGATTTGCAAAAAATGCCCGGGTCCTTAAGGGGAAATAAGGCTGGGTCCTTAAGGGGTTAAGGTTCATCCACATGGGCTGGATTTTAAGCCACAGAATTTCTGCTGTCAGTCTTGCTGCACACACACACACATTCCACAGTGTAATTCCTACTACAAAATTTTCACAGATTTTCCTGTGGATTTAACCTTATGCAATACAAGAGGTAAAATCGTTGGTGGAAATTCACAATATACTGTAAATTAACATGGTGAAAATGTAATTGTAAAATTCGCACCACTGGTTAATCTGCTGTAAATATCAACAACCAGCATGAGAAGAGGTTTATCTAAATCTCGTCCACTCTGCTGCTACTGTAGAACGCTAAGGATTTTCCACTCGCAATTCCAAATATGTCTGTACCTTTAGGGCTCATGCACTCAAGCATATTTTTCTTCAGTGTGCTATCCATATTTTGCGTGAATGGCACATTGACCAAGTCTTTCCTAGCATTTTTAGGGGATTTGTGTGGCCATTCTGCAAATTATAGAACAGGCCCTATTCTGGTTCGTTTTGCAGACCAGTATAGGCATTTCCAAAATGTGGAATTCACCTGGAAGGTAACCTTATTATTTGATCTGCGAATTATAGACCAAAATACGGATACGATCATGTGCTGAAGCCTTACAGAAGTATTATGGAGAAATGTTTCAAGGGTAGTGTGGTTCCTAAAAGGGTGCCTTTGCGTTTGCTGTGTGCATGAGCTCTAATTGTATCTATGTTTCTGTATTCAACAAGAGGAAAAAGAAATATTGAATAGGTTGTTTCATCATGGACAATGGGGGCATATCGCTAGGACCGGCACCTATATCGAGCATAGTGTTGAGTGCGAATATTCAAATAGCGAATTTTAATCGCGAATATTGCAACTAACAATATTCTAATTTGCTGAATCTCTTTTATATTGGAGCACTTTATCTGCATATAAAGCTATTGTAATGTTCTGCCATTTCAACCATTTTCTCCAGTCTCAGGATAAACTCAGGAAACTTCTAGCAGCTTAAAAATGTAGCCAAAGTGACACACGCCTGTGTTTCGCGTTACAAATTCACATTATGCGATTTTTACATTGCAGATTTTTCGCAATCATAAGAATAATCTCGAATATGAATATTCGCGAATATATGACGACTTTTCTACCACATATTCGTGAAATATCGCAAATTCGAATATTGCCCCTGTTGCTCATCACTAATCGAGAACTGAGCCCGGCAAGGTGGTGGCTGGAGGACTCTGATCCGGCCACCACCAAGTCGGCTCCCCATAGAAGTGAATGGGAGCGTACCGCACATGCGCGGCCCCCACTCCCATTCATTTCTATGGAGCCGATGTGACGGACATAGCCGAGCCATAGAAAATGAATGGAGGGTGACTGGGCATGCGCAGTGCGCCCTCCTTCACTTTTGGGGCTCCGTTCTTTTTAAAGGTGTGGGTCCCAGCGGTGGGACCCCCACCTATAAGACAATGGGGACATAGCGATATGCCCCCATTGTCCATGATGAGACAACCCCTTTAAGACTTCTGTCGGCAGTATAGAACATTGGGATATTAGATGCTTACTGGTTCAGGCTTGCAATCAGGGCCACTTCTCTTGGGAATGAGTGCTGTAAATGATCTTTTATGAAACTCTCTTGGTCATTGAAGGTGTTGACAGAAAGTCCCATGAAGCTGTCTCATATTCACAGTGTAAATAGCTCCTGTTGCTACATATCTCATCATAGGCTTCTGTGTGGAGGATTCTGGTTCTAAAAGAGAAGAATACGTTTTCATTTAACAAGGTTCCTTTAAGAATTTCATGTACAAGAAAGACCCCATCATGCTCGCCTCATTACACGTCGTTTGGACCATACTTAGTAACATAACTTATATTTCATTTTAAGAGAATGGAAACCTGAAGCCAATCGTAAATCAGACGTTAAGCGATCTTTAAATCAGACAGTAAGAAGCCTTCCAGGCATTAATATGGCATCATTACTGTTATTTAACCAAGTACAGCCTGAACTTTTTATCTCTATAAAAATGTCCACAAAGTAGAATCTGTAACAAATTAAGGCCCAGGCTTGTCCTAATGTGGTTTCTAAATGTGTTTTAGAATACTATGCCGATCCTCAGGGATTACTGACTTGTGTTCATTATGTTCCCTGTTAATAGCTCTATATGTCTTTTATGTAAGTGAGCACCATAGGACGCCTGCCAGCACGGACTGTAGAACATGGTGTTAATTTCACAAACAACGGCAAATAATATTTGATTTATTTGCTGCCATATTTTAAAGAGAACAGTTAATTTGTAAAAAAAAATTGAACCAGAAAAATGTCATGTGAATATTACAATAGTTTATGTCTTTTGCTATTTGTTTTAGTTTTAGGGCTCATGCATGCAACCCTATTTTTCTTCAGTATCCTATCCACACTTTGCGCAGATGGCACACTGAACTATTCATTTCTATGGGGCCATGCACAAATCCATATTTTTTGCGGATCTGTGTGTCCGTTCTACAACTATCAGCACAGCTCCTATTGTTCATAGAATAACCCTTTCTATTGATGGGAGTAAGAAAAATACTGATTGTACACAGAAAGCATCCGTATTTTGCAGATCTGTTTCTGGGGACCAAAATACAGACACGGCATGTGTATGAGCCCTTCTGCACAGAGAGAGAGTAAATTGTTACATAACCAGTTGCAGTGACTATGCATTTATACATCAGAAATAGATATTCTGTGATTTCACCATAAATGAAACAAAGAAAGACAATCTAAGCCCAGGCTTGCAATTTTTATTTTTACAAAGGGTTAAAAAAAAAATAGCAAAACTGGTAAAAATGCATTTTTCTTTAACCCCTTCCTGCACTATGCCATAATTGCATGGCATGGTAATTATCAAGTTGCTACATCATGCCGTACATTTACAACATAGCGGTGGCAGTGGCTTAAGAACTGAGCCACGATGGTTGCTATGTACAAAAGCCCGTGAGGCCCTACAGAGGCAGGGTCTGATAAGACTGAGTGTCAGTGTAAAGCCCACAGGTACAATACACTGCAATAAATAACTATTGCTGTGTATTGTAGCAGTGATCGGATTGTTGTATGTGCAGGTCTCCAGGTGGCACTTAAATTTTTATTTAAAAAAATAAAACTTTCGAGCAAAAAAAAAATAGGGGGAGATTTATCAAACTAGTGTAAAGTAAAACTGGCTTAGTTGCCCATAGCAAGCAATCAAATTCCACCTTTTATTTTTCACAGCTTCTTTGGAAAATGAAAGGTGGAATCTGATTGGTTGCTAAGGGCAACTAAGCCAGTTTTACTTTACTCCAGTTTGATAAATCTTTCCCATAGTGTTTTCCTATATCCACTTATTTATAGTTAAAAATAATAATAACAAAATAAAATAAACTACACATAGCTCTAACACAGCTGCCTCAACAGAAAAATAAAAGTCATATGCCTTTTTTTAATAAAAAAGTCATTTTATGAGGAAAAAGTACTCGCCTCCAAAAAAATTAAAATAAATAAAAAGCGATCACAAAAATCAAATGTACCCCAAAATGATGCCAATAAAAACTGCAGCTTGTCCCACAAAGAACAAGCTCTTCCACAGTCCTGTCAACAAAAATATAAAACGTTTTCTCTCTTAAAAACCCATTTCAGCAAATTCCATGTTCTTAAATCCAGATGACACTCCTTCCCTTCCAAGCTCTGCCGTGTCCTCAAACAGCAGTTTATGACCACATTTGGGGTGATTCCGTACTTGTTAGAAATTGCGTAACACATTTTGTAGTGCTTTTTCTTCTTTTAACCCTTGTAAGAAGGAAAATGTTGGGGCTAAAGTAATGTACTATTGGAAAAAATTTAATTTTTCATTTTCACGGTTCAATGTTTTTAAATTCTATGAAATACGTGTGGGGTCAAAACCATCAATACATCACTAGCTTAATTCCTTTAGTTTGTAGTTTCAAAAATCTTTAAATAATCATAGGTATCCCAAAATAGGGTTATCACTGTACTAGTACCTCATAGGCGTTGCAAGTTTGACATGCCATTGACCCATTCCAGTAAAATTTGTGTTTTAAATTCCAAATGGCACAACTTCCCTTCTAAGCCCTGCCATTTGCCAAAACAGCAGGTTACGACCACATGTGATATTGCCGTATACAGGAGAAGCTGCATAACAATTTTGGGGTGCTTTTTCTCCTGATAACTCTTGTAAAACATGAAAATATTGAGCTAAAACTACATATTATTGTTAAAGGGCATCTGTCAGCAAACTTGCTCCTATGAAACTGGTTAACATCTGTGTTTGTCCCATGTTCATATGTGTCCACATTGCTTAGAAAAATTATGTTATTATATATGCAAATGAGCCTCTAGGAGCAATGGGGGTGGGGGGGGGGGGGGGGCTTGTTGCCGTTAAACCTATAGGTTCCACTTTCTCTTCCACATCCTCTGCACTTTGATTTACAAGGTCAGGTGTGATCACGTTTTTACTGTCTGGCCCTGTCAACCAAAGTGGATATATTAAAGCATAATTTTTGACAGCAATGTGGTCACATATAAACATGGGACTAACACAGATGCCTTCAGCTTCTAAGTGCACAAGTAACAGGTCAGCCAGTGTCATAGGTACAAATCTGATGCCTTTTACATGTAATTTTTCATACCTCAATTCTATTAAATTCTAGTAAAGACCTGTGAAGTTAAAATGCTCACTACACCCCTAGATTAATCCATTAAGAGGTGTAGTTTCCAAAATGGGGACTTTTGAGGCAGTTTCTTATGTTTTGGCATCTCAAGGCCTCTGCAAACCCGAAATGTTGCCTGAAAAAACGTCCTACAAATTGGGGGCCCGAAAATCCAGAAGACACTCCTTCAATTATGTATGAGGCCAGTATTTGAGTCAAACAGAACTCTAGGGCCCCATACAGGATATTTCTAAAAACTGCAGTCAGAGAGGTTTTAGTTCTATTATTTATCACCTACTATGTTCGAAAAATAAATACATACAAAGAAAGTGGCAGGCACACTCTTATTTGGAATTGATGAATGTCTTATTCTAGGTAATTACAATATGGATAAAAAGTATGTAAGAGAACTAGATAATGTGGATAGTAGAGAAAAGAGAGGGAAAAAATTGTGAAATTAGGATTGCTGAGAAATTTAGGCCCAAAATTAGAATATTGGGGGTTAAATGTCTCAGGTGTAGGATTGCTGGTACCAGACTTTTCTTATTTGTGAGAGAGGCTAGTATTGGCCTTGGATAATCAATGTGTGTGAATAAGGTAAGTATAAGAAGATTAAAAATGAATAAAAAGTTTTATTAAAAAGGTTAAAAATTAGCCAAAAACTGATGGTAAGTAGTGGGTATATAGGGTATATTTAGACCCGAACTTTCAGGGAGGTTCCTATTGATATGGACATTTATAAGTTGTGCTGTAATCAACAATGGGGTAATATGCTTTCCGGATCAAATAGTTCAATGTAAAGTCTTTATATATTGTTACCTTATGAGTCCAAATTCCTTGTACAGAATTCATATAGTATGTTAATTTTTCACAATAGAGGATCAAAGTTGCTGTGGAGGGAAAAGGTGCTCTGAGCCTCGGTGCGTCCCGCACTGTCTTCGGTTCAGAGATCACTTACCCTCCTGCCGAAGGTGTCTGTTGGTCCGAGCAAATTCTTCATACAGCTTGCGGCATCCCTCGTGGCTCCTGGGTACTTCTCATGCGTCTTGCTGTGTTAAGTGGTGTATACACGTGAGAAGGGGTAGTCACGTGATAAGGATACACCAGGCCTCCTGCTGAAGGTGTCTGTTGGTTCGGGCAAGTTCTTTTTCCAGCTTGTGGCATCCCTCGTGGCCCCCTAGTACTTCTCACGCGTCTTGCTGTGTGACGTGGTGTATACACTTGATAAGGGGTGGTTCCGTGATCAGGATACGCTGGGCTGTTAGATGGAATAAATTGTTTATGGAGCGCTCTTCAATAACAAAGTTCTTGGTTGTAGAACAGAATTATTGTTGTTGTTTGTAATAGTCCTTCACAATCTTAAACGCGTTTAGGGACTCCACTCGGTCCCTTCATCAGTAAGTGGATGACTCTCATCACCTGTGCGGTATTTATTGAGGTGGCAATCAAAAAAATCAATTAATGGGAATCGGATGAAGCAAATTCAGCTAAGTGTCATTTGTGTGAGAAGGTATATTGATTGACGATATGTTAACAAATATAAAAAGATTCAAATAAAAAATAAAGAAATTAAATAAAGAAATTAAGGATAAATATAGGGAATAAAGTCCACTGTTTTGGAATACAAATTTAAATATAATAGGTGGGGATGTGGTATATACCAATTAATATATGTAAATGTATTCAATCACAGTTTGGAAGGTTCAAAAGAGAAGGGAGTATGTAAATATCTACAATATTACATATTATTTCTATTAGTGCGAATAATAGAGAAAGTTTTCTTTATTGGAACATTTGTAGATATGGATATAGTGTAAAGGGTTCCTGATCATGAGTTCTTAATTTGTGAACTCATGAGAAAACAACAACAACGTTACCTTGTGTAATTGAAATGTATTTGTGGATTCTGACATTCTTCTGATGGTTCTTGTATGTCTTTTTTCTAGTATGTCTTTTTTCTAAATGATAACATATGGTGATTTATCCTATACTTGTAGTCACGAAAAATAGTGATACGGAGTTGCTGCACATTACATCTGGTCCGTAATACAAAACACCCAGAGTTAAGTTAAACGCCTAACATCATCCTACTCTTCGGAGTATATCTATAAAATTTGGGAACTGTACCTACTGTACTAATATTTCTGATATTTTTGATTTTCAGAGATTATTTGTGTCTTTTCTGGTCGACGGATGGAAGAGGGTGACGGCTGTCTGCCAAGGGGGGAACCAGAACATAATAATTATTGCGCCGGTCTCCCGTCGGCGAGCAGCGAACATCCCTATCGTCAACTTTCTAAAGGAAGTTAAAGATTTCCATTTCTGCGTTTAGTCCATTAGGTAAGATTGAATCGACTTCAAAGATTCTTCTGGACTCTATTCTTGACATTTTGTGTATGTGGTTCCCACCTCTCCAATCTCTTTTTACTTTCTCTAATGCTCTAAAGTTTACTCCTGTGGGATCTTTGTCATGGACAAGTTTGAAGTGGTTTGTTAGTGTGTGTTTTTCAAATCCCTTTTTAATATTTGAAATGTGTTCCGATATACATTTTTTAAAATCCTTTTGGTCCCATCCTATATACAGTTTTTGACATGGGCATTACAGAGCATATATGACGTCAGTCGAACTACATGTTAAAAACTCTCTAATTTCTTGTTTGTATGAATTTGTCTTGGATATTACTTGTGTAGTTTTTTGGGGGAATGATGTTATCTTGCAATTACTGCATTTTCCGCACCTATAAAAACCTGTAATGTCAACCCATTCTTGTATGGTTGGTACGTTTTGTAAAGTCTGTTTAGTGGATGGAGCTATTTTTAGACTTAGATTTGGGGCCTTAGTAAACGTTATTTTTGGAGTTTTTGTGGGTCCTATTATTTTATCCTGTTTTATATGGTGCCAATGATTATTAATGATGTTCTTGATTTTTCTGTATTGTGTATAGGGAAGAATAATTCTAAAGGAAGTGTCATCCTGTTTGCATTTCTTCTTACTATCACTGAAAAAACTGTTTTTATCCATTTTTCGCACTTGATCTAATGATGAATCAATGAGTGGGATTGGATATTTCCTATCGATAAATTGTTTTTCATTTTTTGCTCCTCTTCTTCAAATTGTGCTTCTAGTGTACAATTTCTTCTTACTCTCCTAAATTGCCTTTGTGGTATGTTCATGAGCCAAAGGGGTAGATGACATTTTCCAAACGAATGAAACTATTCTTAGCTGTGGGTTTTTGGTATGTGGTGCATATTAATCTATCTTTATCTATGGATATTTGTAAATCCAGAAATTTTATCTTAGATGAACTGATAATCGATGTGAATTGTAGATTATATTTGTTTGAGTTTTTTTCTCTCAGAAAAGAGTGTAACTGGTCCTCACTTCCTTGCCATATAAAAATGATGTCATCAATATAGCGACGCCATAGCACTAGGCCCGCTCTTAGTTTTGGCGCTATGGTTTCTTCCCTCTGCGCCATAAAAAGGTTAGCATAACTGGAAGCGAACCTGGTGCCCATGGCAGTACCCTGAATTTGTAAGTAGAATTCAGAATTCCAATAGAAATAATCATGATTTAGTATGAAATGTATCCCTTCTGTTATAAATTTAATTTGTTCTGGTGGGAGTTTAGCTTCTTGAATTAGTTGTTTGTGTACAGCCTCAATTCCTTGTGAATGATTAATACTTGTTTTAAATTTTCTACTATATTAATAATTTGGGTAGTGTCTTTGATATAGGATTTGGTATTTCTGACTCTTGGTTGTAAGAGGGTGTCAATATATTGAGATAAATTGCAAGTTAGTGATCCAATTCCTGATATGATTAGGCGGCCAGGCAGGTTTTCTTTGTCTTTATGTATTTTGGGTAGACAATATAGTACTGGTAATCTTTGTTGCGTACTTAAGATGTTTTTGTGTTCTGTTTCAGATAGAATTTTTTTTCAAGGCCCCCTATTGCAGTATTGAGATGATTCATAAAAATATTGTTCTGTAGGGTCACTCTTTAGTTTTTTATATGTATTTGTATCTGATAATTGTCTGTTGCACTCTGCATTGTATTTTGTAATGCCCTGGATCACAATTGCGCCACCTTTGTCAGCTGGGTGTATTATAATGCCTTTTTCTCTTTGAGAAAAAAAGTTGTTTTATGGCTTCATTTTCTTTTCTAGATAAATAGTTTGTTGTTCTTGATTGTTTCTTTAATTTACGTATATCTTTTTCTACGCACTGTTTGAATGCTGCCAACTCTTGTCCTATCTCTTGTCTTGGATATTTTTTGGGATGTATGTTCATATATATCATTGCTTGCAATTTCCCTTGTAATAGGATTTTTAATATAGTATTTTTTAACCCCTTAAGGACCAAGGGTGTACATGTACGCCATGTGTTTAAACTGCTACTGCACCCGATGTGGGCGCGGTAGCAACATGGTTCCTGCTGATGTAGATCAGCAGGAACCATGTTCTAATGCCGAGGGGGGTCATGTGACCCCCCCGTATCGGCGATCGCTGCAAACCGCAGGTCAATTCAGACCTGCGGTTGGCAGCGGTTTTAGCGATCTCTGATCCCCGCGGTCTGTGACCGCGGGGATCAGAGAGTTAATTGCCCCAAAGATAATTATTTTAACCCCCCCTGCAGCCCCCAATCTTGTTATGGCAGCGGGGGTGCAGGAGGGGTGGTTGCGGAGGCGGGAGGCGGTGCGGGATGCCTCCCTTGTAATAATTCCCTGGTGTCTAGTGGTTCTATCAGAGTGCCAGCACATTGCTGGCACTCTGATAGAAAAACGGCTGGCATCTGTGCTGCAGATGCCAGCCGTTTAACCCCTTCCTTACCACGGTCTGGACGGACCGCGGTATGGAAGGTGTTAACAGGGAGGGAGCTCCCTTCCTCTCCCATCGGGGGCTGCTGTGCCTATGCAGCCCCCCAGGATGGGATCGCAGAGGGAGGGAGCTCCCTCCTCCTATCCATCACCCACTGCTCTCTAATGGCAGTGGGTGATGAGTTACCATGGCAGCAGGACGCTTTCAGAAGCGTCCTGCTTGCCATGGTATAGTAACTCTGGTCAGACTTCTGCTAAAGGCAGAAGACTGACCAGACTGTGAAAAGTAAAAATACAGTGCAGTACACTATATAGTGTACTGTTCTGTATTATATAGACACCAGATCCACTGGATCTACAAGAACCAAGTGGGTCTGGGTCCAAAAAATTTAAAAAGTGAAAAAAGTAAAAATAAAAAAAACACAAATCACTGAATAAAAAGTAAAAAAAATAAAATACACTACACATATTAGGTATCGCCGTGTCCGTAAAAACAGCTCTATAAAAATATCACATGACTGAACCCCTCACGTGAACGCCATAAAAAAAAACTTAAATGGTGTAAATAAGCCATTTTTGGCACCTTACATCACTAAAAGTGTAATACAAAGCGATCAAAAGGCGTATGCCTCCCAAAATAGTACCAATCTAACCGCCATCTCATCCCATAAAAAATGAGCCCCTTCATAAAACAATTGCCCAAAAATAAAAAACTATGCCTCTCAGACTAAAACATGATTTTTTGTTTCAAAAATGCTTTTCAGTGTTAAATGTAAAAAATTCAAAAAAGTAGACATATTGGGTATCTCCACGTCCGTAAGAATCTGCTCTATAAAAATATCACATGACCTAACCCCTCAAGTAAACACTGTAAAAAAATTAAATAAAAACTTTGTCAAAAAGCCATTTTTTTGTCACCTTACATCACAAAAAGTGTAATAGCAAGCGATCAAAACGTCATATGACCCCCCAAATAGTGCCAATCTAACCGCCACCTCATCCCGCAAAAATTATACCCAACCTGAGACAATCGCCTAAAAACTGAAAAAAATATGGCTCTCAGACTATGGCGACTACGTAACGACCTGCTCTATAAAAATATAACATGACCTAACCCCTCAGGTGAACGCCGTAAACATAAAAAATAAAAACGTTGTAAAAAAAGTCATTTTTTTGTCACCTTACATCACAAAAAGTGTAATAGCAAGTGATCAAAAAGTCATATGCACCCCAAGATAGTACCATTCAAACCGCCATCTCATCCCGCAAAAAATGAGCCCCTACATAGGACAATTGCCAAAAAAAAAAACTATGGCTTTCAGAATGTGAAGACACTAAAAAATCATTTTTTTCAAAAATGCTTTATTATGTAAAACTTAAACAAAAAACCCCAAAAAGTAGACATATTTGGTATTGTCGCGTCCGTAACAACCTGCTCTATAGAAATAGCACACAATCTAACCTGTCAGTTCAACGATGTAAATAACAAAAAATACAAAACTGTCCCAAAACAGCTATTTTTTTTGCAAATTATCAATTTTAATCCATTTTTCCAGTAACAAAGCAAGGGTTAACAGCCAAACAAAACTCAATATTTATTGCCCTGATTCTGTAGTATTCAGAAACACCCCATATGTGGTCGTAAACTGCTGTATGGCCAAACGGCAGGGCGTAGAAGGAAGGGAACGCCATATGGTTTTTGGAAGGCAGATTTTGCTGGACTGGTTATTTGACACCATGTCCCATTTGAAGACCCCCTGATGTACCCCTACAGTGGAAACTCCAAAAAAGCGAAAGGTGGCAATAAAAGGTGAAAATGAGCCCGGTCCTTAAGGGGTTAAGGCATAATTTGCATATGAATTTTTCTACACCTATGAATGTGTCAAATTTTTTCAAAGTGTTGGTGGGGGCAAATGTTCCAAAAATTTATTACATTTAAAAATTTGAAAAAAAAAAAAAACTTTTTTATATTTCACCTGAATTTTCTATTTCAAGATCCCCAAATCAGACCCCCATTGTTCATTAGACCTCAGATCAGAGCCCAGAATCAGACCCCCCAAGCTTAGCCTCAGTCAGACCCCTCAACCTCCATCAGTCTCAGATTAGACCCCCTCAGCCTCCCATTAGACCACTCAGCCTCCATTAGTCTCAGGTGAGCCTCTCATCTGGCCCCACAGCCGCACTCAGCCTCAGATTGGACCCCAGCACCCATCAGCCTCAAATAAGCCTGCATCAAACCTCTCTAACCCATTTCAGACCCAGATCACATCCCCAATCAGACCATATAAGTCCTCAGATTGTACCCCCAGCCCACATCAGACCTCAGATCAGACATTTAAAATAAGTAAATAAAACAACTTACCTCGCTTGCTCCAGACTCAGTGCACCACTTCTTCCAGGTCACGCTGTATACTGTGACCTGATGCTGTGCGGTCCTACGTGCACTACGTCCTGCTGCTGTGCGTGGTCAGGACACCATGGTGGGACCCTGAAGAAAACCAAGTAGAGGTAAGTATAGCCAGTGCAGTGCTATCGTCCCCTTCTGGTGCCTCCCGCATGCATGATAAGTGGTCATTAGTAGAGTTGAGCGAACACCTGGATGTTTGGGTTCAAGAAGTTCGGCCGAACTTCCCGAAAATGTTCGGGTTCGGGATCCGAACTCGACCCGAACTTCATCCCAAACCCGAACCCCATTGAAGTCAATGGTGAGCCGAACTTTTACTAAACAGGCTGTAAAATAGTCCAGGAAAGGGCTAGAGGGCTGCAAAAGGCAGCAAAATGTAGGTTAATACCCTACAAACAAATGTGGATAGGGAAATGAATTAAAATAAAATAAAATAAATAAAAATTAACCAATATCAACTGGAGAGAGGTCCCATAGCAGAGAATCAGGTTTCAAGTCACCCACCAATGGAGAAGGTCACTGTCTGTTATTTCGGCCCCAGCACCCAGACAGAGGAGAGAGGTCCCACAGCAGAGAATCAGGCGTCATATCACCCACCACTGGAGAAGGCCACTTTCAGTTATTTAGGCCTAAGCACCCAGACAGAGGAGAGAGGTCCCACAGCAGAGAATCAGGCATCATATCACCCACCACTGGAGAAGGCCACTTTCAGTTATTTAGGCCCCAGCACCCAGACAGAGAAGAGAGGTCCCACAGCAGAGAATCAGGCGTCATATCACCCACCACTGGAGAAGGCCACTTTCAGTTATTTAGGCCCCAGCACCCAGACAGAGGAGAGAGGTCCCACAGTAGAGTATTAGGTGTCATATCACCCACCACTGGAGAAAGCCACTTTCAGTTATTTAGGCCCCAGCACCCAGACAGAGGAGAGAGGTCCCACAGTAGAGTATTAGGTGTCATATCACCCACCACTGGAGAAGGCCACTTTCAGTTATTTAGGCCCCAGCACCCAGAAAGAGGAGAGAGGTCCCACAGCAAGGAATAAGGCATCATATCACCCACCACTGGAGAAGGCTACTTTCAGTTATTTAGGCCCCAGCACCCAGACAGAAGAGAGAGGTCCCACAGTAGAGTATTAGGTGTCATATCACCCACCACTGGAGAAGGCCACTTTCAGTTATTTAGGCCCCAGCACCCAGACAGAGGAGAGATGTCCCACAGTAGAGTATTAGGTGTCATATCACCCACCACTGGAGAAGGCCACTTTCAGTTATTTAGGCCCCAGCACCCAGACAGAGGAGAGAGGTCCCACAGCAGAGAATCAGGCATCATATCACCCACCACTGGAGAAGGCCACTTTCAGTTATTTAGGCACCGGCGCCCAGATTGAGGAGAGGTTCATTCAACTTTGGGTTGCACCGCAAGATCATGGTAAAGTTAAAAAAATGAAGATTTAATAAAGAAGTGCCCCGGAGTACAAGAATACATGGTTGAGGGGGAGGCAGTTATAAATGTCTATTCTGCACAAGGGAGGGACAAGTCCTGTGGGATCCATGCCTGGTTCATTTTTATGACCGTCAGCTTGTCCACATTGGCTGTGGACAGGCGGCTGCGTTTGTCAGTAATGACGCCCCCTGCCGTGCTGAATACATGGTCAGACAAAACGCTGGCCGCCGGGCAGGCCAGCACCTCCAAGGTATAAAAGGCTAACTCTGGCCACGTGGACAATTTGGAGATCCAGAAGATGAATGCGGCCGAACTCATCAGTCAGTGGGAGGGTGTGCAGACGTGCTGTTCAACCATGTTAGTGAAATGCTGCCTCCTGCTAACACGTTCCGTATCAGGTGGTGGTGCAGTTAGCTGTGGCGTGGAGACAAAACTTTTCCACATTTCTGCCATGCTAACCCTGCCCTCAGAGGAGCTGGCCGTGACACAGCTGCGCTGGCGACCACTTGCTCCTCCTCTGCCTTAGCCTTGGGCTTCCACCTGTTCCCCTGTGACATTTGGGAATGATCTCAGGAGCGCGTCTATTAGCGTTCGCTTGTACTCGCGCATCTTCCTATCACGCTCCAGTGCAGAAAGTAAGGTGGGCACATTGTCTTTGTACCAGGGATCCAGCAGGGTGGCAACCCAGTAGTCCACACATGTTAAAATGTGGACAACTCTGCTGTCGTTGTGCAGGCACTGTAGCATGTAGTCGCTCATGTGTGCCAGGCTGCCCACAGGTAAGGACAAGCTTTCCTCTGTGGGAGGCGTATCGTCATCGTCCTCCGTATCCCCCCAGCCACGCATCAGTGACGGGCCTGAGTCGTGTTGGGTGCAACCCTGCTGTGAACCTGCTTCATCCTCATCCTCCTCCACCTCCTCCTCATCCTCCTCGTCCTCCAGTAGTGGGCCCTGGCTGGCCACATTTGTACCTGGCCTCTGCTGTTGCAAAAAAACTCCCTCTGAGGCATTTCTAACAGACTGGTCTGAAAGTACTAAAAATGACCCCTCATCCTCCTCCTCCTCCTCCTTCTGGGCCACCTCCTCTTCCATCATCGCCCTAAGTGTTTTCTCAAGGAGACATAGAAGTGGTATTGTAATGCTGATAACGCCATCATCGCCACTGGCCATGTTGGTGAAGTACTCGAAACAGAGCAACAGGGCACACAGGTCTCGAATGGAGGCCCAGTCATTGGTGGTGAAGTGGTGCTGTTCCGCCGAGCGACTCACCCGTGCGTGCTGCAGCTGAAACTCCACTATTGCCTGCTGCTGCTCGCACAGTCTGGCCAGCATGTGCAAGGTGGAGTTCCACCTGGTGGGCACGTCGCATATGAGGCGGTGAGCGGGAAGGCCGAAGTTACGCTGTAGCGCAGACAGGCAAGCAGCGGCAGGATGGCCCGCACTTTATGCAGCAGCTCTGACATGTCGGGGTAGTTGTGAATGAACTTCTGCACCAGCAAATTCAGCACATGTGCCAGGCAAGGGATGTGCGTCAAACCGGCTAGACCCAGAGCTGCGACGAGATTTTGCCCATTATCGCACACCACTAGGCCGGGCTTGAGGCCCCCTGGCGGAAAACTCTCGTTGGTCTGTTGTTCAATACCCCGCCACAACTCCTGCGCGGTGTGGGGCCTGTCCTCCAAACATATGAGTTTCAGAATGGCCTGCTGATGTTTACTCTGGGCTGTGCTGAAGTTGTTGGTGAAGGTGTGTGGCTGACTGGATGAGCTGGTGGAAGCAAAGGAGGAGGAAGCCGAGTAGGAGGCTACATGAAGCAAAGAATGATGCCCTGCGATCCTTGGCGGTGGAAGGACCTGCGCCAAGGAACTCTCCGCCTGGGGCCCAGCCGCCACTACATTTACCCAGTGTGCAGTTAGGGAGATATAGCGTCCCTGGCCATGGCCATCAGCTGTTAGAAGCTGTCTGTGTCCACCAGCCTGAATGACAGCATTTCAAAGGCCAGTAGTTTAGAAATGTTGGCATTCAGGCCCAGGGATCGAGGGTGGCTAGGTGGGAATTTACGCTTTCTCTCCAATGTTTGTGAGATGGAGAGCTGAACGCTGCCGTGTGACATGGTGTAGATGCTTGGTGACACAGGTGGTGGTGTCGGTGGCACTTCCTCTGTTTGGTGGGCGGCAGGTGCCATTATTCCTCCCGAGGCGGAGGAAGAGGCCGAGGCAGCAGCAGAAGAGGGAGCAGGGGGAGCCTGGGTGAGTTCCTTGTTTTTAAGGTGCTTACTCCACTGCAGTTCATGCTTTGCATTTAGATGCCTGGTCATGCAGGTTGTGCTAAGTTTCAGAACGTTAATGCCTCGCTTTAGGCTCTGATGGCACAGCGTGAAAACCACTCGGGTCTTGTCGTCAGCACATTGTTTAAAGAACTCCTTGAAGCTGCCTTTGGGGTGCTCGGTCCCTGGTGGCAATGGCCAGTAGCAGGCGAACTCTCTTGGCGGCGGCTGTTCTGCTTTTGCCCCCTGCTCCCTCTTTTGCTACGCTGTTGGCTCGTCTTACCACTGCCTCTTCCTCTGAACTATGAAAGTCAGTGGCACGACCTTTTTCCATGTGTGGTCTAGGACCTCATCGTCCCCTGCATCGTCTTCCACACAGTCTTGCTCCCTGACCTCCTTTTTGGTCTGCACACTGCAAAAAGACGCAGCAGTTGGCACCTGTGTTTCGTCATCAACTCATTAGCATTTAGATTATAAGATGCACTGCCACTTCCCCCCATTTTTTTGAGAATAAAATACGGTAATTCCTGTGAAACACCTAGCGTGTTAACACACTTATTAAATGTCATTTCAAATACTTTGAAGTATGCTGAACAATAATCCAGTAAACATTTCATCCAGCACTGAAGGGTTAAAAAGTATTCCCAGCTTTATTAAGGATGCATGCTAGGCCTCATGCACACGTCGCTGCCCCTAATTGCGGCCCCCAAACAGCGGGTCTGCAATATGCGGGCATCGGCTGTATGCTTCCCGAATCATGGGTGCAGGCCCATTCACTTGAATGGGTTCGTAATCCGGAGCTGCTGTTTTATTTTGGTGCAGACGGATCACGGACCCATTCAAGTTGAATGGGTCTGGATCCATCGTGGCTGCCGCAAATTGCGGTCCCCAATGCACGGAATGGCCACACAATGACCATGTGCAAGAGGCCTTAAAAATATTGCAGAACATACCGCTTTGCCATAATCCGTCAACGCGCTTCAACTGTTACACAGTCTTACTCATGAGTAAGGACTTGTTCACATCAACATTATGTATTCCGTTATGGCTTCCCATTATAACATGGTTATAATGGAAATAACGGAATCCATAAGACGGAAACATTTAGAGGCATTCCGTTTTGATTCGTCAAAATAGAAGTATATGGGCAAGCATAACAGATCCGTCTGGTTTCCGTTATGCTGGACGGAAAACAAAGTTCTGTTGTATTGATTTCCATCTTGTGGATTGCATTATTTTCCGTTATAACCATCTTATAACAGAAAGCCATAACGGAATACATAATGTTGATGTGAACAAGCCCTAAGACTGTGTAACAGTTGAAGCGCGTTGACAGATTAGGGCATGTAACACACAAATACACAGCAAGAACCAAGATGGCAACAGGAATAAAGCACCAGAACACATTTGCCAAATGTTCTCGTGTTAAAGTTAATGGGTTATACTACAAACAAACATGCAGCATTGTTATCCATGTAAACATGTACTATGATAGTAAAACAATGGGATGACGTTGAAGAAGCACATGCAGTCATTGCAAACTGTTAGGAAATCACAACGCTAAAACCTTCAAGAAACAAAACTGTTTACAGCTACACAAGCCAAGATGATCATCCATAATAAAAATTAGGTCTATGTGAGTTATATGTATGTTGACATGACAAAACTTTATTCTCAATGTTGTGATCTTTCTTTGTCTTTGTTCATATCAGCATTGTTGCTTCCAGAAGCCACAATGCTGTGCCAGATTCGTCACACAGTGGACACAAGCGGGACTTGATGGACCTCACCTCACTGACTTACAATGATGTCTATTAAGGTTTCAATAGGGTTTCCAATGCAGATGTGAACAGAGCTTATGCTGTACTCAACTCTGTAACTATGTGTATTACTTTCTCTGTATTAAAATAGTGTTGAGCGCGAATATTCGAATCGTGAATTTCAATCGCGAATATCACCACTTCGAGAATTCGTGAATATTTAGAATATAGTGCTATATATTTGTATTTGCGAATAGTGTTGATCGCGAATATTTTAATCGCGAATTTATCACGAATATCGCCACTTAGCAACATCCCAAGCAACCAATAACACACAAATACACAGCAAGAACCAAGATGGCAACAGGAATAAAGCACCAGAACCAAAACGATTAGTCAAATACAGCACCAGAACCATGTTCACTACATAAATACAGCACCATAACCAAGTTCAACAAGGTAATGCCTTTGTATCCTTAGCCCCTGTGTTCCCCTTGATTATATGAGGTGATTTTAATCGATATGGCCATCTATATCTAGATAAGTTTACCACTAATTCTGCTTTGGCTGACAGTCATTGTATACAATTTGGCCATTTACTTAAGGAGCTGACTCTTTTTGAGCTTTATCGGGTTAGGTATCCAGACATTTGTTGTTCTTCCTGCCACTCCAGTACATATGGTACTGTCTCTAGAATTGATAAGGCCTTGGGACATGTTTAAATGTTACATATGCTTACAGATGTGGACTACCTTACCAGAGGTTTGTCTGATCATATTCCCTGTTAGTTACCTGTACCTTTGTACACCATGGATTTCATACTTGGGAGCTTTGGAAACTTAATCCACATTGACAATGTGATATTACTGGGGAGGGTGACTATGGTTCTACATTCCTATTTTGATTGGTTCATTGGCCTGTGAGGTGGTTTGGGATACAATAAAGGCCCGGATTCAAGGCTCTATAATACAGCAAATCAGTAGGGTGAAGCAACGTACCAAATCTTTGGGAAATAAACCTACATCCCATTTGGATTATTCTAAATGCTCAATGATTTGTGATTGCATGCTGGCTGGAAGCCTGGCAGGGGGAAATCACACTGCAATACTACACATCTTCTTGAAGTTGCTTCATATAAGAAATTCTTTGTGCAACAACATTATTTTTAGGAGAGGATTTTTAGCTATGATAGCCTGTGCTCAATCTGGCTTGTCCTATATTCTCTCTATAAAAGATGAGGAGGGGTTTCTGTTTTCGCTGCTATTTTGCCAGTCTCTAAACGGTATTATGCTTCTTTATCCTCCTCTAAATGAAGTATGTCTGCATCGCAGATATCTACATAGTTGGCCCAGATCCAATTGCCTTGCTTGTCCTAAGACGAAGAACCTGGTTTGGTTGCCCATTTGATGATTAATGAACAGAGACAGTTAGATCTATGTCTAATGTAAAGGCCCTAGGACCAGATGGCCTACCAGCAGAGGCATTTAAACGGGTTGGAGATCTACTGCTACTGCATCTTTTAAATCTCTTTAATGCTTCTATGGCACATGGCTCTCTCCCATCATCGATGCAGGAAGCCATTATTGTGGTGCTTTTAAAACCAGGAAAGGACCCTCTGACCCCAGACTCTTATAGGCCTATTTCACTTCTCCCTGTTGATGTTAAAATACTGGCTAAAGTTTTAGCAAACTGTCTATCTAAGTTCATTACTTCTATTATCCACCCTGATCATCTAGGATTCACGGTGTCTCTTCTGAGACTTTATTTTAATTCACAAATCTCTTCTGAGAAGGTTGTCTCCCGAGTGATTTGTTCTTTAGATGCCGCAAAAGCCTTCGACTGTGTAGAGTGGCCATTGCTCTGTGCAGTACTGCCCAAAATGTGTTTTGGGATCAATTTCTATCGTGGGTAAGACTGTTATATAAATCTCCATCCGTAAGCATTAGAATTAATGGTTTGCTATCGTCCAACTATTCCATAGATAGTGACACCCGCAGGGGTGTCCTCTTTTGCCCCTATTATTTGCCCTTGCAGTAGAACCTTTAGCTGCCCGTATTTCAATTAGAGAAGGAATATATGTTTTTTCTCATGGTCTGGTGGAAGAACGCATCATGCCTGGTTTAACAGTGAATTTTCTTGTGATAGACTTCCTTTGATATCTTCACAATGGTAAGGGACTGAAACAGAAATTAAAGAATTTTTGATTTATACAGTGATAAAGCTATATTTTTATTAAACCAGAAAACCGCTTTAACACTACCAGGAAAAAAACTAAATGACTGCATATTACAGGGCTGTACTGGAGAAGCTGCTAAATTACATCTTCTCTGACTTCACTATAGGTTCCCATACATATAGGTCTGTTGACGACACCACTAGTTTTGGTGGGAATGGCTGATTATCTTATGTGTCCAGGTTGTCTGTCAGGATTAGTGCCTGCATATGTATGGGGGAGTTAGAAGAGGTAACTGTAGCCAGGGGAGGACTGTCCTTAGGGCAGTGATATAGTTGAACACTGCAGTAGGGCACGGGAACCCATGGCTCCCTGCCGTCCCATTTACCTTCATAGGCCGCAGACCACTATATAAGGCAGTGTACAAATGGCTCAGAGACACAGGTGTCTTAGGTCACAGGCTGGAAATGGCCTGTGACCTGCACCGCAGACAGTGACTTGGAACGAGACTCAGGTATTTTTTTCTTTCCTTGGCCAGTTGGGAAGCATACTGCTGGGGGCACAAAATAGGTCATTAGTAGGGGATGTTCAGGCTGCATGCTGAAGGTATGCTGGCTTTGTGCTGTGGCCCACATCTCACCTCCTAAGCCCACTGCTCCAGCATATCTTAATAAGAGACAACGGGAAGTGGAGGACAAAATATTACACCTATTGATGACCACCACAGAAGGGCAGCTTCTGGATAGATGTTTTGTGCTGCACTGGATTATTTGGTTTGCTCAGGCAAACTGTGCACTGTGGAATTTGGTTCACAGAGGTAGAATTTTGTGCTGCACTGGTATTTCCTTCACTGAAGCAGTATTTTGTGCTGCACTATGGAATTTGGTTCTGCTGGAATGGTATTTTGTGCTGCACTATGGTATTGCTGACCTTGCCTACTTGTGTTGCACCGCCTTGTCAATTTGGACTCACTTACAACATGGGGGCCGTTTTATGTTTTTTAAAGGGCCAAATTAAATTCGCAGTCCGCCCCTTGCTGTACCTGAATGAGAGTGAAAACAAGACCAACAGAAAATTAAAGTGTATGGCCACTGTAAGTGGTGCATCTATGGGCTGAAACTGATCCTTAATTTTGCCCTCTTCATGGTTACTTTAAATTTGGAATTATTTAACTTTTTAAACTGCTGAAATGAAACATGCACCCCACTGAAGTTAATGTCTAAATAGCTTGGATACATTTGCCAAATGTTCTCGTGTTAAAGTTAATGGGTTATACTACAAACAAACATGCAGCATTGTTATCCATGTAAACATGTACTATGATAGTAAAACAATGGGATGACGTTGAAGAAGCACATGCAGTCATTGCAAACTGTTAGGAAATCACAACGCTAAAACCTTCAAGAAACAAAACTGTTTACAGCTACACAAGCCAAGATGATCATCCATAATAAAAATTAGGTCTATGTGAGTTATATGTATGTTGACACGACAAAACTTTATTCTCAATGTTGTGATCTTTCTTTGTCTTTGTTCATATCAGCATTGTTGCTTCCAGAAGCCACAATGCTGTGCCAGATTCGTCACACAGTGGACACAAGCGGGACTTGATGGACCTCACCTCACTGACTTACAATGATGTCTATTAAGGTTTCAATAGGGTTTCCAATGCAGATGTGAACAGAGCTTATGCTGTACTCAACTCTGTAACTATGTGTATTACTTTCTCTGTATTAAAATAGTGTTGAGCGCGAATATTCGAATCGTGAATTTCAATCGCGAATATCACCACTTCGAGAATTCGTGAATATTTAGAATATAGTGCTATATATTTGTATTTGCGAATAGTGTTGATCGCGAATATTTTAATCGCGAATTTATCACGAATATCGCCACTTAGCAACATCCCAAGCAACCAATAAGAATGTTGCCTACTCCTTAGTGTTGATCGCAAATATTCTAATCGCTAATTTTTATTGCGAATATATTACATTGATGATTTTCGCAATCAAGTAAATAATGACTGGAGATCACGAATTCTTAAATTTGCGAATTTATTGTGAATATTCGGCCAAAAATTTGTGAAATATCACAAATTAGAATATTGCCTATGCCGCTCATGCACATGGCAGAGCCAGCTTTGTCCTAGGCAGATATTAACATATTGTCATCAACAAAAACAGTCTAATGTATATGGGGAGGTTGGGGGAAAGAAGATCAGGCATGTTGAACTTCAACGACTGATCCTTTGGTTCATCCAGGAGATAAGCCGCAGCCAAAGCTGTCTGGCATCAATATTCTCTCTCCTCATTGAAAACACAAGTAGAGATGAGCAAAATTATGGAAAATTCAATTCGGCTGCTTTGACGAATTTTACGAAGAAATTTGCTTTGTGACAAATTACTTTGTGACGAAGCGCCCTCCTTTGTATGTAGGGTAAACATAAAATACTCACCTTATCTATTTGATTGTATCGATTGAAAAAATAATAGTCCAGGCCTGCGCTTATAAGAGAGAATATAGTAGTTGTTTTACACCGCCCGCTAATATAAAATCTCTTCTTTTTATGTACAACTCATAACTATTATCTATTTTTACTCTTATTGGTGATATTGGTTTAAATGTTCTTTTTGGGAACTATCTGTATACTAATGGATAGATGAAATTTACTATTACATCGCCATTTATATTACTGGAAATTTTATGAATGATATATTTATACTTATTTATATATATGGAGTATTTTAATTGGTTGTTATAGCGTATTTATTCATTTTATAATATAAATGTATATGATTGCTGCCGGCTGTGTCAGGAAAAACTGACACTGAAGTAGTTACCGGGGCTTATAAATAGTTACCGGTGTCAGGTTATGTAGAGCCCCTGACAAAGCCATCTGGCGAAACCCGGGTCGGGCAGCGACACCTTGGATGTTTTTTTATACGCTGGATACAAGTGTATAGTTGTGAGTACAAAGTCGACATTTTATTACCAACATCGTGGGTATTGCACTATGTTGCTGCTTTTTTAAGGTGCCTAGTGTCCTGTGGAGTTTCGGTCGGCAGTGTGGCGGGATACTTTGGGGACATCTCACCGTGGAAATTGAATGATTGATTATCTAGAAGCCTATCTCCGATTATTCTCTCTGATAAGTGCGGACCTGGACTATTATTTTTTCTATTGTGTGTTACAAGGAGGAAGGACCGACTCCGTTGCCTCTGGAACTGCTGCTTTAAGTTTGCTATCTTACACACAGTCTTACTGTTTTTACCCATCTCGATTGATGACACAAAATAATACGTCACTGCGCACGAGATTTTGTGTGGCATCTTCAATCAAGATGGCCGCAATGGCGTCTTCACACACAAATGGATGAGGTTACTATGTATTTTTCTTTGTTTTTACCACCATTTCAGGGAAAATTGATTAGTTACCACGAAGTGAGAGAAAAATCAGCTTTGCAGCGAATCAAATTTTTCAAGACTTAGCTACCCTCCCCCCGCCTCCAGCATCTTAAATAACATTGAACACTCGTTCAACCTAGGGGGCTTGGGATATGATGAAGGCCTGGATTCAAGGCTTTATAATACAGCAAATCAACAGAGTGAGTTTTACTAAATTTCAAAACTGAAGAATACTTGTGTTCACC
Source organism: Bufotes viridis (assembly GCA_033119425.1). Classification (NCBI taxonomy): domain Eukaryota; kingdom Metazoa; phylum Chordata; class Amphibia; order Anura; family Bufonidae; genus Bufotes; species Bufotes viridis. Next base: position 138,371,544 of record CM065591.1, on the reverse strand, counting down.
GGCTATAAGAAGGGAGCATAAAATGGTGAGGAATTCAAACACAAAAGATATCAAAAAGCTACAGTACATAAAAGTGGATAAGACCTGGGTCATAATGGTCCACCAGAGTTCTAGAGGATTCTCCCTTGGACGCAGATTCTGACATAATTACAGCCTCAGTGATCCAGCAGAAGACAACCCAATGTGGAGCCAATCACTTGCCATAATACAGAAAATAATATAGTACTAACATTTTCTGTAGCACATTACAAATTATTACATTGTAAGCCTCTAGAAGTTTATCAGTTTTTCTAAATACATGACTCACTACCCATAAGCAATTGAATCTATGGATGTAGACGAGGTGCTATTTGCAAGAAATCCAGATGGTGAAGTGACATGTAAATGAGATAAAGTCTTATAGGATGATGTAAATAGAATACACAATGCTGCTTGTACCTCTAGGACGGGTGTGGGGATGTAGCAACAGCTGCTGGGCCTTACTGGCTAATCCTCTTAACGAAAATCTGTGCTCCATTGTGGCGTCTGCCAACATAGACATTTTCACTTAGACACATTAAAATGAGGTTAATATTTGTGATATTTGTCAATATGCAGCCTCAGCTCCTGTGCATGTTGGCTACCTTCTGCTTACCAAATAGTTGTTGAGAGGCAGTCAGCCTGTCAGCTCCATTATATATTATACTGTGGCTACGTAGAGACATCTGGCCCATTGCAGGAATTTTCTTAAGCCGTGCGTTTATTCTTCAGCTACACTGGTAAGACTGACAAACTCAGGGGCTTCTAAACTAACAGATATTAGGGGAGCTTCACAAATGGTGAGCTAGTGTCTCCACTAGTGCCTCTAGGGTACATGGACTGGGGTGGTGAATATGGTGTAGGCTGAAACCTACTTTCCAAGTAGAAAAGTATCAGTGCATTTTAGTAAACCTTTACTTGGGTCACCCCTGTCCACTTCTCCCAACATATTGATATAAATATTACATTTGGCTTGGGTGGGGTTATCCCACAAAAAGTATTAATATGCAATAAGTAGGGAATTGGCAATGAAGAATTATTGCAATATACAGGGGCAGATTTGCCAGAGACCCTACAGGGAAACTTCACGGTGGGCTGATGCCCAGGTGGCCGTCTGTCACGAGGGTGTCAGGAGCCACGTCTGACTCCGTTATACCCAGGGCCAGGAAGTTGCAGCGGGTGGCTGCGTGCTCTATGTCTAAGGATCATGCTGTTACTTAATGGTAGCTTTCTGTGTTTGCCTTGCAATCATTTTTGCTCACTCAGGGATCCGTAGCTTCTTCTCCTCAGCTGTTTCTTGTCCGTCACTCCCAACCTTCTTATATTCCCCCTTCCCACTTCTCTGATTGCCAGATATAGAGTTTCCTGCCTGGACTTCTTTACTGACCCACTGGAGCTGTGTAGCTGTTGTCCCTGGTTGTCGTACCAGAGCGTTACCCTCCGGATCCCTGTTGGGCTTTTGTTGTCCGCTGTTGTCGCCCACCTGGGCTTATGTGTTTTGTCTGTATTGTCTGTCCTCTCCCTGGTGTTTTCCTTTAGTGTTAGTGGTGAGGACTAGTGCTCCCACCGCCCTATTCACTACTTAGGGCTCATCTTAAGGAAAGGCAGGGTTTAGGCACGTGATCGGTGTACGGGTGAAAAACCCGTCTAGGGACGTCAGGGCAGTCAGGTGCCAGCTTCTAGGTGAGTTAGGGGTCACCACCTTTCCCTCTCAGGGCTTTCCCTTTTCCCTCCCTTTGCGTCACAAGTCTGTGATCGGCACGCCGGTCGTGATATTATATCTGGCCCTTATTTTGTGTAGGTAGGAAAAAATAATTTTTTTTCTCCTCTTCCTCACTTTCTGCCTATTTAGAATCCAGTATGGATTCTATTGCTGCTTTGACAAAGCAACTTCAAGGCCTTTCTTTGGAGGTGGCAGGATTGAAGGCGTCGGTCCTCCAGCAACAGCAGCAATTGCAGCAGACCGCAAGCCCAGCGGTTGCTATGGGTAACCAGGTGTCTCCGGAACCCAAGGTTGTTCTTCCTGACAGATTTTCTGGGGAAAGGGACAAATTAGTGACATTCCGTGAGGCCTGTAAGTTATATTTTAGGCTGTGCCCCTACTCCTTTAGTAATGAAGAACAGCGGGTGGGGATTGTTATTTCCCTGTTGAAGGGGGACCCGCAATCCTGGGCGTTCTCTTTACCCACTGATTCAAAGGCTCTCTGGTCAGTGGATGGATTTTTTGGGGCCTTGGGTCTCATATATGATGCCCCTGACTGAGTCGCCCTGGCTGAGTTGAAGTTATAGAGACTCCTACAGGGAGATCGGCCAGCAGAGGAGTATTGCTCAGAGTTCCGTAGGTTACGGATATTCAGTGGAACGATCCGGCTCTCAGGAGTCAGTTCTGCTCTGGTTTATCCGAAAGGGTTAAGGATACGCTTGCACTGTATGAGACCCCCTTTTCCCTTGATGCTGTTATGTCAGTTTCTATCAGAATAGATAGACCTTTTAGGGACAGAATGAAAAATCCTGCGCAATTAGTAACCCCTCCCAAGCATCTAGTCTGTACGGACCTAGACAAACCTATGCAGCTAGGAGGAACTACTCGTCAGGTCTGTCCTCCTGAGGTTTGCCGTAGGCATGGGGTTTGTTTTTTCTGTGGGGGGAGGGTTCATTTCATTAATGTCTGAACGACCGTCGGAAAACTACTAACCCCAGGATGTGTGGAGGATGTCAGCCGGGGGGTATACGTTTCCTCTATACGAATGTCTCAATATGTGTTGCCAGCGGTTGTTGTTTTTGGTGATAAGACGGAGACTATTTCTTTCTTTCTAGACAGTGGAGCAGGGGTTAATTTGATAGATGCCCATTTTGCCCAGACTATGGGTTTGTCTTTCTGTACGCTACAGAGATCTATTCCCATATTCGCTATTGACTCTGCTCCTCTGTCTCAGAGAAACTTTACTCATATTGTGCATAACTTACACCTTCGGGTAGGGGACCACCATAACGAGTGTCTTTCATGTTATGTTCTGGAGGGCCTTCCCTCTCCTGTGGTATTGGTTCTTCCCTGGTTGGTAGCGCACAATCCAGTGGTGGATTGGCAGGCCAGGGAGATATTGGAGTGGAGTGAGCATTGCAGAGAAAATTGCTTGAATAGCAGATGCTTAGTCACCTCCACAGCTACTCTACCTACATTTGTTTCGGATTTTGAGGACGTTTTCTCTGAGAAGGTTTGTCAGAAGTTACCACCTCACCGTCCTTATGATTGCCCAGTTAACCTGATTCCTGGTGCAAAATTACCAAGACCAGGTTATATAATCTTTCGGGTCCCGAGAGACAAGCCATCAAAAGATTATATCTCCGAGAGTCTGGCTAAGGGACACATCAGACCCTCTTCATCACCCGTGGCTGCAGGGTTTTCTTTTGTTAAAAAGAAAGATGGGGGCCTGCATCCTTGCCTAGATTTCCGCGAACTAAACCAGATAACCATCCGAGACCCATACCCTCTTCCTCTTATTCCTGACCTGTTTAATCAGATTGCGGGTGCTAGGTGGTTCTCCAAACTTGATCTTAGGGGGGCCTACAATCTGATTCGTATCAAGGAAGGGGATAAGTGGAAGACAGCTTTTAACACCCCTGAGGGGCATTATGAAAATCTAGTCATGCCTTTCGGTCTGACCAATGCTCCTGCTGTCTTCCAACATTTCATTGACAATATTTTTAGTCATCTTATCGGCAGGTTTGTGGTGATATACCTAGATGATATTTTAATGTATTCATCTGAAAACACACGAGGTACATGTCAGACAGGTACTGCAGGTCCTTCGGACGCATAAATTTTATGCGAAAATTGAAAAGTGTGTCTTCGCCGTTCAGGAGATACAGTTCCTGGGATATCTATTATGTGCTTCCGGTTTCCGTATGGATCCTGGGAAGGTCCAGGCAATTTTAGATTGGGATCTTCCTGAGAACCTTAAAGCACTGCAACGGTTCTTGGGTTTCGCAAATTTCTATAGAAAGTTTATTAAAAACTATTCTGTGATTGTCAAACCCCTTACTGACATGACTAGGAAGGGGACTGATTTTTCTAAATGGTCTGACGCCGCTAAAATGGCATTTTCCTCTCTAAAGGAGAGGTTTACCTCGGCACCTGTACTAATCCAACCGGATGTCTCCCAGCCTTTTATTGTTGAAGTAGATGCGTCAGAGGTGGGAGTGGGGGCTGTACTGTCTCAGGGTCCGTCTCCTGACCAATGGCGTCCTTGCGCTTTCTTTTCTAAAAAACTATCTGCAGCGGAAAGGAACTATGATATTGGCAATAGGGAACTATTAGCTATTAAACTAGTGTTTGAGGAATGGCATCACTTTTTAGAGGGGGCAATCCACCCCGTCACGGTGATTACGGACCACAAAAACCTTCTGTACCTCGAATCAGCTAAGCGTCTCACCCCTAGACAAGCTAGGTAATCTCTATTTTTTACCAGGTTTAACTTTATCATCATATATCGTCCTGGGGCAAAAAATACCAAGGCAGATGCATTATCTCGTAGTTTTCCTGGAGGGGGTAATGTGGGTGATCCGGTACCCATTCTACAAAGAGGAGTGGTTGTCTCTGCTGTACACTCTGTTCTGGAGGGTAAGGTGTTAGAGGCCCAGGGGATGCCCCGGTCTCTTGCCCCTCAGAGAAATTGTTTGTACCGTTAAACCTACGTCTCGAATTATTAAAGGAACATCATAATTCGGCACTTGTTGGGCACCCGGGTAGTAAAGCAACCATGGAGCTACTGTCTCGTCGTTTTTGGTGGCTGAGCTTGTGTCAGGATGTAATGGATTTTGTGTCTACTTGTTCTACTTGTGCACGCGCTTAAGTCTCTCATACATGTCCAGCAGGGTCTTTATTGCCACTTGTCATTCCCAATAGGCCATGGACACATCTGTCAATGGATTTCATCACTGACTTACCTTTGTCTGCGGGTAAAACAGTTATCTTGGTAGTGGTGGACAGGTTTAGCAAAATGGTACACTTCATTGCGTTACCTGCACTACCTAATGCTAAGACTCTAGCTCAGGTATTCATCAGTGAAATCGTGAAGCTTCACGGGGTCCCTTCCAAAGTTTTGGAAAGCTTTTTTTTCCCGTTTGGGGGTACACTTGTCCTCAATCGAATGGACAGACTGAGCGTACTAACCAAAACCTTGAGACATAACTAAGGTGTTTTGTGTCTGAGAACTAAGAGGTGTGGTCATCATACTTACCGTATGATGACCACACCTCTGTGACCAGGACTGTGACTGTGACGAGGGGACATCCTCTGCGTCTGGAGGAAAGAAGGTTTGTACACAAACATAGAAAAAGATTCATTTCAAGGCTGTATTCGATTATTAACCAGACTGCTTCCCCTCCAACATATTTAGCCAGTTGGTCCAATGAGCTCCACAAAACATTTAATGAGCAGGAATCCAAGCTGATCTTGCAATCTTCCATTCCAAAACTCACCTCCTCCAGACTCCAAGAATCACACTACAAACTGGTCACCAGGTGGTATAGGACCCCGGTTATTCTACATAAGATTAACCCCGAAATACCTGCACATTGTTGGAGGTGTGGTGGTGGGGTAGGCTCCCTGGAGCACATATGGTTCTCCTGTCCCAAAATCTCCCCCTTATGGAAGAAATTTAATTCGGTACTCTCCGAGATATACAGGACGGACTTAGAAGTAGATGAAAAACTTGTATTTTTTGGTCTCTATAGCAAAACACACTTTGTCCTCAGGGATCGATTATTTCCCATACTCCTTGCTGCCCTTAAGGTCCTCATACCCAAACATTGGCTAGACACTGATACGCCGACCATACAAGAATGGCTTGCTGAAGTCTCCACCATCAGCAGATTTGAGAAACTTAAATGGATGATCGCTGGCAACCTCTGCAAGTACTCCAGGATCTGGTCGAAATGGAACGATTATGCTTCGACCGATAGGATTTCTATTCATTTTGATTGACATAATGTGATTCTTAACTTTGTTCTTTCCTTACAGGTTTATTAATAAAATATGTGACGATTATTATTGTTCTCCCCCGTTCACTCCCTCATATCTTCTCCCTTTTCCATTCCCTTCCCTTCCCCTTCCCTCACCTCCCCTTCCCCCCCTTTCCCTCACCATTACACGAGACATTTACCGCCTTAGGCGGCTTTGTTTATTTTATTAGTGCAATTATCTTATGCCTTGTTTATTATCTATTCTTGAAGTATTCGTAGTTTACTGATTTTAGTTAGACATGCATTTTCTGTTAGCGATTGTCTACACACAAAATGTCAAGAACCTATATTGTATTAGACTTTGTTACTCTAAAATGACCCACACAGTCATGCTTATGTAATGGTGATTTGTTTCACTTTATTTTTATTTTTTGCTATTTTACATTGCATATATTATATTTGTTACAATAAAACTAAAATTTACAAGAAAAAGATTCTTCACGGTAAGAGCAGTGAGACTATGGAACTCTCTGCCTGAGGAGGTGGTGATGGTGAGTACAATAAAGGAATTCAAGAGGGGACTGGATGTATTTCTGGAGTGTAATGATATTACAAGCTATAGCTACTAGAGAGGGGTCATTGATCCAGGGAGTTATTCTGATTGCCTGATTTGAGTCAGGAAAGAATTTTTTTCCCCTTAAGTGGGAAAAATTGGCTTCTGCCTTACAGGTTTTTTTTGCCTTCCTCTGGATCAACTTGTAGGAAACAGGCCGAACTGGGGGGACAAATGTCTTTTTTGGTCTTATATACTATGTTACTATGTAGCCGAGTTTGCAATAAATAGTCGCCGTCAGGAATCCACTGGCAAGTCACCATTTCTTGGTGCATATGGTTTTCATCCCCAATTCTGTACTTTCAAAGAAGGGGGGTCATCAGGGGTTCCCGAAGAGGAACGGTTTTCGTCATCACTTTTATCTGTATGGCAGAAGGTGCAAGCTAACTTGAAAAATATGGGGGGTAAATATAAATGCATGGCTGATAAAAAAACGTTCGCCAGGTCCGGACCTAGGAGTGAATGACTATGTGTGATTGTCTACTAGGAATATTAAGTTAAAGGTTCCCTCTTGGAAACTGGGTCCTAGGTTCATTGATCCTTACAAAATAGTAGCCATCATTAACCCCGTGGCTTTTTGCCTGGAGTACCTCAGACTTTTAAAATCCATAACGTCTTCCATAAGTCGTTAATCAAAAGGTATCTTGCACCTCTAGAACTGTCACCGCTACCACCCCCTCCTGTTATTGTTGATGGTAATCTGGAGTTTAAAATATCCTAAATTGTTGATTCTCGTCGGGTCCGCCGCTCTGTTCAATATTTGGTGCATTGGAGGGGTTACAGTCTCGAGGAAAGAATGTTACGTCAGAGGTAAACGCCAACAGGTTAGTTCAGACTTTCCATGCCTCTCATCCTGAGAGACCTGGTCCTGAGTGTCCGGAGGCCCCTCGTAGAAAGGGGGGTACTGTCACGAGGGTGTCAGGAGCCACGTCTGACTCCGTTATACCAAGGGTCAGGAAGTTGCAGCGGGTGGCTGTGCGCTCTATGTCTAAAGATCATGCTGTTACTTAATGGTAGCTTTCTGTGTTTGCCTTGCAATCCTTTTTGTCTCACTCTGGGATCCGTAGCTTCTTCTCCTCAGCTGTTTCTTGTCCGTCACTCCCAACCTCCTTATATTCCCCCTTCCCACTTCTCTGGTTGCCAGATATAGAGCTTCCTGCCTGGACTTCTATACTGACCCACTAGAGCAGTGTAGCTGTTGTTCCTGGTTGTCGTACAAGAGCGTTACCCTCCGGTTCCCTGTTGGGCTTTTATTGTCCGCTGTTGTCGCCCACCTGGGCTTATATGTTTTGTCTGTATTGTCTGTCTTCTCCCTGGTGTTTTCCTTTAGTGTTGAGGTCTAGTGCTCCCATCGCCCTATTCACTACTTAGGGCTCATCTTAAGGAAAGCCAGGGTTTAGGCAAGTGATCGGCGTACGGGTGAAAAACCCATCTAGGGATGTCAGGGCAGTCAGGTGCCAGCTTCTAGGTGAGTTAGGGGTCACCACCTTTCCCTCTCCCTTGGACAGGGCTTTCCCTTTTCGCTCCCTTTGCGTCACACGTCTGTGATCGGCACCCCGGTTGTGATACTGCCTGAGCACTCCTCGTGGCTGTCAGTCAGATAAGTATTGATGTGATGCTCCCCTCCTGACTACTGAATTCAACTGTATTGCCTTCTTAAGGCAACTGGAGGAAGACAGAACATGGCACCTGGTGCCAGCTGGGGAGGTATTTTGTGCTATTGGGGCAGTACTTTGGGATACACTATGGTATTGGCTCTGCTGGGTTGGTATAATGTACAGCAATATGGTATTGTTGTTCCTATCTTCTGTCAATTTGGACCTGACAACAAAATGGGGCCACTTTTAGTTTTTTCCAGGAACACTTTAAGTTCCTAGTCTGCCCTTGCAATCAGGCCTGCACCCTAGCCTTTCTGCTGCCTGAGGTGGAAACTGAAATGACCAGCGTCAATATCTGATCAGCAAGTGTCCGACAGCACGCACCCCCACCGATCAGCTGTTTGAAGAGGAGGTGGTGCTCCATGCGAGCGCTGCTTCCTCTTCATTACACTGCCCATCATCTCAGAAGGGCAGTGTAATAAAAGTAGTCACTTGAATGGAGAAAGTACTTGTAATTACACTACGCCACCTTTCCACAGGAGAAGACAGGTAGTGTAATGAACAGGAAGCGGTGTGCGCATCCTGAGGAAAGGTTATCAATATATATTGCTGCACAACCGATTTAGGTGTGTTGCACGGCTTGCCGGAGGATGTAATAAATTCATGATAGGCCTATGCCTCCAAATTTGTAGCATCCTCTAGCAGCACAGAGGGAATCAAGACTGGCGCTTAAAACATTGGTGTTCATAATGTCAAATCACGGAGAGGTATGTTCAGTGTTTACCGTACTATTTAAGGAAGTCTCACTGCCTGAAGAAAGCTTAAAATAAAACAAAGAATAAACTTTATTAATAGATATCAATAAAAATGGGCGAATCTCTCTTTTTTCTCATACAGAGACAGGCAGATTGTGGGAATATATATATAGCGGGATAAAGCAAATATTGTCCGCTATATATACGTGCAGCGTCTACCGCCGGCACAAACATTAGATAGACTACAACCTCTCAGACCCTAAGCCTAGCTCCTGATGAAGTGTCCAAACAAAAGGGCACAGAAACGCGTTGAGCAGGCTGAGAGAGTTGAATATAGGTAGCCATATGGCGGTGGTAAATTGGTATACTGCACTCCAATTCACTATGAGTCCTGCTAAAAAGAGGTATTCTACTCAATGCTGGTATCCCCATATAGTGATCCCTTAGGGATGTTCAGTGGGAGACTGGTGTGTGGAGTGTCAGTATGGACCTGTTGTCAGTATGGATCAGTCGGGCAAATGACCCCAATTCAAAGTGGGTCAGTCATGCACTACAAATGCACGGCTGACTATGTATGTATTTACGGTGGAGTGTGACAGTGAGTGATTAATCTACATACATTTTTGTCGACACTATCTGTGATTTAGTGGGTATATCACTAATTTGCCACACTGCACTAAACAGTGTTGAAATAGATGGGGGTACAGGCACATATATACCTTTGTACCTTCCCCCTAAGATGTGTGGGAATTAGAGTGTGATTTAGCGGACAATATTTGCTTTATCCCGCTATATATACATTCCCCCAATCTGCCTGTCTCTGTATGAGAAAAAAGAAAGATTCACCCATTTTTACTGATATCTATTAATAAAGTTTATTCTTAGTTTTTAAGTGCACTACTACATTTATGCCTAGGGGTCATTGTACATTGCGGTTTTGCTGTGGTTTATGCCACAAAGTGCAGAAATGCAGAGGTGGAGGCTAAATTGTCTCCCCCCTGCTGTTCTAGCACAGTGATGCCTGTGGCCACCACCTCACTCTGCCTAATTAGAGATTCGCCTATTGAGTTGGCAATATACTTGTCATAAAAATATTTTTTATTTTTCTATGTACATTTTCCTCTAGGGTAGCACCCCCTGCTGTTTTTCTTCCTGGTCCATCTTCTCCTGCATTCAGAGTTGGACAAAAATGTTCTATATCATCTCTGCTCCCTTCCCCTTCTCCCAATGCAGACATAGTGCTCTCATAGTGAAGCAACCCAGATACTTTTCATTCATCCTGATTTCAACATTTATAGCAATATACAGCAATCTCTCTCTCTTTAGACAGTGTAGAAGGAAAGTATTACATACTATAGTGCAATTTATTAGTGGAGCCACTAGGTTTATGACTGAGAGGCTATTTTCTATGCAGATGAGAAAGGCTTAAAGGGATTGTCTGGGTTTAGAGCTGAATCTTTAGAGATTTCATGCTCTGATACTCCCCCTTGAGCTCCGCTGAAAAGGGCTTTTTATGAGATCCAGTGATGTACCGAGCTTTCCATGGGTAAGGTAGACGGAGGCTTCTGCCTAGCAGTAAGCCGATGACATCACCGGTACTAAAGGGCGGGCTCCTTGGATACCCGCTGATCAGCTGCTGGAAGAGAAAGCAGCACTCATACAAACTCTGCCTTCTCTTAATTGTTTACCTGCTCACCATCGCAACAGCAGTGGTGAGTAGGTGTGATTAGATCTCAGCTGTCCAGTTCCCATTCAATGGGACTGCTCCTTCCTGTTCAATTGAATAGGACAGAGCTGTCACATAAAAGTGAATGGGACAGTGTAGTTGTAATTACACCTGCTCACCATGGCAACCGCAGAAATAAAGGGAAGGCAGCGTTTGTATGAGTGCTGCTTCTCTTCAGCTGATTGGCGGGAATCCTGGGAGTGGGCCTCCCACTGATCTGATATTGATGACCTATCCTGAGGATAGGTCATCAATATAAATAAAGTGGACAACCTCTTCAAGGGGAATTGAGTGTAGATTGATGTAGGAAAACATTTTCTTTTTAAAATTTTAGCACAAAGCCACAACATGACAAATTGTGAAAAAAGTGAAAGGGTCTGAAGACTTTCCAAATGCATTGTATCCAATCCAGCGGACCGTGTCACAGCTCACTTTCTCCATGGCTGTGAGCTGTCCAATCGCAGAGGACCGCATCGTAGAGGAGATGCCCACTGGGAAAAAGCTGCCATCTCCTTCTCCCTGTACCGATGCTATTGATTAGCATACAGTGTGGGAAACCAGAATGGGGGCACAGTGGAGCAAAGGAGGAGCATATCAGGAAAGAAATTAGCAATATGACATCTACTAAACTTGGGCTACAGCGTGAGGTATTGATTATATAAAGTATAAACTGCTAAAAGGTCCCCTTTAACATATAGGCTGTGATAAAAAAATATGTTTTGATGGTAGTATCCCTTTAACACCTCCAGTTTCTGTATGAGTACATCTTTATCACATCTTCACCCAGCTGACTGTCATCTAGTGCAGTTACAGAAGACTAATCTAATCTCTGTATCCACAGTTGATGAGGAGAGTCCTTGGTAATGTATAAATAATGTTTTATGTTCTCTTTTATTAAACATTTCATGCTTTAATGATTTTTTAAAGTAAATGTTTGCCTCTCAGGCTCACTACAATGTGAGAAGAAAACAAGAGCATCATCTTCTCCAGCCGGATAAGCATTTATGTTCTCACTTAATTTATTCTGCAGACTTTTTTTCTTCTTCCAACTAGTTCTAGGTCAGTTTAGATAGAACACATCGAACCATCTGCTTTACAGATTTTAATTGTAGCATCCTTTCCATAATGACTTTTAGTACTCTCTCTATGCCAAATGCACTGACATGCCAATCTAAGGATCTGCTTTAGCTTTTAGTTCATGCCGTCTTATTGGATTTTGAAGAAGAAAACAGAAATCTCAACACATGCATGTAGTAGAAACTAGGAATAGCTCATGAGTGGAGTTTCAAATATCACATTAATGGACTCTGATCCTGAAATGGAAGAGCCATCTGCGGGACCTATTGTCCACTCCAATAGATTCTCTCCACTATGCCCTGATGCTGATACAGACACTATGGGGGCTACAGAGTCTGAGTCGGACGAGCCTACTTTGAAAGATGTCATGCTGGCTATAACTAACTGTGGCAAGTCGCTCACTACTCTTACTGAACAAGTAGGGCCCATCAAAGAAGACGTTACTATTGTACGCCATGATTTGAGAAAACTGGCTGAACGCACCACAGCCTTAGAGGACAGAATGGGTGCGGTTGAGGACACCCTGCCCCCATTGAAAAGAGATATGAGAGAGTACGCCAGACGGGTTGATGTTATTGCCGCTAAGCAGGACGACCTGGAAAACCGGGCCCGTCAGAACAACATTAGAATGGTTGGCATACCTGAGAAGGTTGAGAGGAACCAACCGGCAGAATTTTTTGAAACTTGGCTTAAAAACAAAGTCGGCGCGGAGGTGCTGACGCAGTTTTTTTGCTGTGGAACGGCTCATAGAGTTCCTACCTGACCGCTGCCACCGGGGGTGCCTCAGAGATCCATACTGGTGAAATTACTGCACTACAGAGATCGGGACATTATTTTGCGAAAAGCCAGGGAGCTGACGGATCTTATGATCGATGGAAATAAGGTGTCACTATACCCAGACTTCTCTCAAGAAGTGCAAAAGAGAAGGGCGAAATTCCTGAACATAAAGAAACGTCTGCAGTCCTTGAATGTGGCATACTCCATGTTATACCCTGCCAAGTTGCGGATAGTGGCCTTGGGGACTACGACTTTCCATGACAATCCAGAAGAGGCAAGGAAGTGCCTGGACCATCATGAGCAACAGCTGGCGGCAGATGGAAACTGATGGTCGGCGGATGCGGGGATTCTCTAAACAACCGCCATTAAAGTATAACTGTCAATTTTTTTTTTTTTTTACTATTGGATTTTGGTGATCAATATTACCTTGTTGGCCCTGTTTTAATTTCTGATTGTTTAATAAATAACCCCTAAAAGCCACCTAAAAGTCCCCAGTATTGGCTATATTTACCTGAGATAAAATCAGGTTGCTATGCTCCTTCCGTCTACCAGATGAGAGGACGGAGCACGCTGCGTGCACTGGGAACTGATAGTGAGTCAACATTGTAAGGGAATGTATAAAAAGCCAGGTTCTTCCTGACAGGAGATAACAGTGCTGGGCTGTGTGTGTGAACTTCTCCACATGCCTGTGCTTGGCAGACACTCCCTTAGCAGTTCTGAAGAATGTACATATGCCGGCTGCTCAGTGTATAAATGACAGCCTTATCTGATAAGAGGAGAGCTTGTAGAAGGACTACAGGCTTCAGCCAGACCTGGGAACTTCACTGCAAGACCCCCCTATACAGTGCTGGTCTTCACTAACTTCACTGCAGGTGTCCTATGGATTAGCCTCAGGGCTGAGGGCAGCCATTTTAACAGAATAGTGAAATTGCAGTTTTATGCAGACTGGTTGCTAAGGGCTGAATCTCATTAAATAAGGGGTAAGTAAGTGTAATAGTTATCGATTCAGGAATATTATCATATTAGTAACTACATATATGAAAACTGAAATTTGGGTCTAAATGTGACAGTTATCCTTTAAGGGCATGTGGTGTGTCAGCCGGTATGTGTGACAGAATGGTTGGTGAGCTTATGAGTGGATTACAACAGGTAGAGTAGAGTAGCTCCTACAACCTATATGGGGTAGGGTCAGCTCGCATTGGGTTTAATACTTTGAGTTCTAGAGGTGCAGGAGGAGAGGGTGTATATAGCATACTTTGTATATTTCCTAACTGCGATAAAAATTGTTCATATTTAGTTACTGCTAACACCGCCCTACGTTTGGGGTAGATAGGCTAATCCCTGGTGCTTGGCCTCGGTGGCGGGTGCTACCTTGATCCCACAGGCCTGGTAACACGGGTATATTGTGTGGGACCCCGCTGTGGAGACTATGGCGCCTTTTTGGCTTTATCTGTTTACATAGTTTAAAGGAAGGGTAGGGTTTTTTTTCTCCCACTTTGATAGTCAGAATCTGTAATTTATGACCATGATTTTCCAAAGTTTCATAGGTAGAGTCCTGAAGTATAACATGAGGAATATACTGTACTCACTAGCAGTGGATTCCATGGACCTCATCCATCTCAATGTCCTAATGAACAAACCATTGTCATGGCAGGAATAGTTTACTTCCTCAGCTGGAATACCAGAGGGGTAAAGGAATGTAATAAAAGGAGAGCTATTCTAGATAGTGTCAAACAGCACCACCCTGTGATATGTTGCATCCAGGAAACGCTTTTAATGGAGAATCAAACAAAGCTGCTCAGTCCGTATTGGACTGGACTCTGCTATCATGCTACATACTCTACATACTCGAGGGGAGTAAGCATTTTAATACATAAATCCATAGCCTTTACCTGTATCTCGCACAAGATAGATAGGGAAGGAAGATATATCTGCTTACACTGTACATGTACACTGTCCTGTGTGTGATAATAGGGGTTTATATCCCACCGCCTTACTCCCCTCCGGTGCTTAAGTCCATTTTAATGTATTTGGCGGACGTACCAGATGTTCCAGCTATAGTTATGGGAGACTTTAACAGTGTTGTTCACCCTTTCCTGGATAAGATGGGAGGAGGCTTTCACTCCACTGGGTGCAACCTCACTCCATTTGGGAAAATCATACGGGAATCTCCTATGTTGGATTTCTGGCGGATGAAAAACCTGTTGACAAAACAGTATTCATGTGTCTCCTCTACCTATGACTCTTTATCAAGGATCGACCTCATATTGGGAAATGCTGGTATGGGAAGCTTCCTCCGGGACATTCAATACTTACCACGTAGACTCTCGGACCACTCTCCGGTTCTGGTGACCGCTGATTTTCAGCCTGCCAGGGTGCGGGGAAATATGGTTTGGAAGTTCAATCCGTACTGGTTAAATGTGCTACCGGATTTGGGAGGTATAAGTGACAAACTGAAGGAATTCTTTGACCTTAATCTAGTGTCGGCATCTAAACTGGTGGTATGGGACGCCATGAAGGCCTATCTGAAGGGGCTGTTAATAGTGGATATTAATGCTAAAAAACTGAAACCAAATTGACGATTCAAAAATTGACTGCTACGGTGGGGCTCTTGAAGGCAGCACATGTCGCTGCTCCAACGGCGAACACTTAGACAAAGTGGAAGAAGAAAAATTAAATGACAAATTGCTACAAAATGCAAAGAATAAACGCTTCTTCCAAAAGCAGTCCTATTATGAGGAAGGCGAAAAAGCGGGGAGATTGCTGGCGTTAATTTCCAGAGCCCAGCAGCAAACATCATATATAGCAGCGCTCAGGGATTCAGACGGAGTAATAAGAGATGATCCTGACATGATAGTTCGTATTCTGCAGTCCTTCTACTCCTCGCTGTATGAGTCCAAGACAACAGCTACGGAGGAGGAGATTCAGGAGTTTTTACAGCAGCTACCGCTGCGTACCCTTTCGAGGGAACACAAAGATATGTTAGATGCCCCAGTAACTCTTAAGGAGTTAGAGGAGGCTCTAGGATCCATGTCCAATAATAAGGCGTCAGACAGAGATGGTCTACCTCCTAAATTGTATAAACGGTATGCATCCATACTTTTGCCGCAGTTGCTGGAGGTTTGCAGAGAGGCGAAAGATGTGGAACGCTGGCCTGCCTCGATGAATGAAGCTATAATTGTACTCATTCCGAAGCCTGGCAAAGATGATAAAGAATATAGACCAATTTCGCTCCTGCAGACGGACGTAAAATTGCTGTCGAAAGTGATGGCAAACAGACTAAACCAGGTTATTACGACGCTAATCCACACAGGCGGGCTTCATGCCAAATGCCTCCACTGCTATTTCTGAATATTCAGGCAAGACGGGTGCACATCTCGAGTGCGGCGGTCGCATCTCTTGATGTGGCCAAAGCATTCGACAGTGTGGAATGGCGATATCTATGGCTAGTGCTTGAAAGGATGGGCTTTGGACATCACTATATAGAATGGGTACAGCTTCTGTATGCGTCTCCAAAAGCCGTATTGCGGATTAATGGAAATTTGTCAGACTCCTTTGAGCTCCATAGGGGGACACTTTTATTTGCAGTGGCGGTGGAGCCTTTGGCGGAGGCTTTGAGATGAGCAACCTCGGTACGTGGTTTTCAATATGGGGAGTTGACTGAAAAAGTTGCGCTCTATGCAGATGATTTGCTGCTGTTTATGGATGATTGGATGAACTCCCTCCAGGGGGCCATGCAGTTCATCAATGACTATGGCACACTATCTGGCCTTCGCATTAATTGGACGAAGTCCATAGTTATGCCATTAACTAATGGAGGCGCCCCAACCTCGGAAGACGCCATGGGTCTTAAGATAGTAACCTCCTTTAAGTATTTGGGCGTTCAAATAACCCCTGATACAAGGGATTATGAAAGTCTAAACCTATTTCCTTTGCTAAATAGATTCAAAGAGAAAGTAAATACATGGGTTAAACTGCCGCTCTCCATGATAGGGAGAACCAACCTTATAAAAATGATATTGATGCCCCAGTTACTATACCTTCTCCATAATGCACCCTGCTGGATTCCGCTGCGCTTTTTCTATAAAGTAAATGCCCTGTTTAGAGACTTAATTTGGAAAAAAGGGCATCCCTCGTATTAAACTTACCACTTTGCAAAGACCCAAAAGGAACGGGGGCCTGGCCATACTAGATCCGTGGCTATACTACTTAGCGAGTCAGTTACAACAAATTAGAGGTTGGGGGGATGTAGAGAAGATGAACACGACAGGAAAAATAGTGGGACATCTTCTGGGGCAGCCCTGTTTGCTGTCTGCGCTGGAGGATGGAACCTTTCACACCAAGGGTAGTCAATACGGAGTTCTGCGTACCATTCACAAGATGTGGTGGAAGGCCAGAAGCATAACGAAGGTCTCTGGTTATACGAGGTACACCCCGATATGGCCTAATTACATGTACAAGGAGTTAGACAAAATCGCAGAACTCTGGGTATAGAACTCCAATAACCTTAATAGGATGACTCAGTTGTACGCGGAGGGTACATTGAAAGAATATAGACAGTTACAGCAGAAATTCAAAATCCCTAACAAATTCTTTTATTTATATTTGCAGCTTAGACACGCTATAAAGGCACAGGACAAGTCTGAAAAAATTGCCCCGGCATCAAAAGATAGTATTATAGATCTTACAGCGACTAGTGGTACTACTAACGGGGTAATATCACTTCATTACAGCGTACTTATTGATATGCAACTCAAGAAAACTCCCCTACAATTGTATGCCAAGTGGAAAGCTGATATATCAATCCTAACTGAGGAACAGTGGGAAGGAGTGTTGGGGGATTGCCCGCTGCTAGCTGTCAGTGAAGCGCATAGAGTTTCACAACTGTACCTACTGCATAGGGTATACAGAATGCCAGTGGTCTTTAAAAAAATGGAATATAGGGACAATGACCTCTGCCCAAGGTGTGATGTGTCCAATGCGGACCTAATTCATCTCATATGGAACTGTCCGAGACTGAGACGGTATTGGATAGAGGTCATAGAATTAATAAACACTGTCTCTGATGTAAGCCTAGATGTCGCACCCTTGCCATGTGTGCTAGGATATTTTGAGATTTTGCCAGGCATGGCAAAAAAGAAGCTGGCTATTGGGCAGATCCTACAGTATATCAAGCTAGACAAAATATTGCATACCACTGGATAGACAAAACACCACCGACGATACAAGAACTGGTGGCTAGGATACACAATCTGGTCCAAATGGAGAAGTATGTTTATCACAAGAGAGGCTCCATTAAAAAGTTTGAGACAATCTGATTTTCCTGGATGCAGCATTACAGAGATATATATGGCCCCTAGGCTAGACACAATGTGATGTTCTACTGCCACTACAGTTGATATACAAGATAGGTATGACTGCATAGTGATTAAGTGATATGTACTGTCGGAATGAGTGTGTATATGAGACAGATATGTGAGATGTGTGTCGAGGCACAGGGCATACTGTATGTACGATCAAACATGTTGATCTACTGCCGATCTCCTTGCTGGATTTATGGACTTTGGACTCTATTGGTCACAGACTATGGGAAGGGGGTGGGGAGATGGCAAGGGGGGTGGGGAGGTGGGAGGTGGGGGGGAGAGGGGGAGGAGGTTTGGGGGTATATTGCGGTTCTTAAATTGTTAATGGAAAATCAAATAAAAATATCTGATTAAAAAAAAAATATATCACATTAGCCATTCACTATTTTTTGTATCCTTTATCTATATAGATCGCTGGTATTGCTTCTTTCCTTTTATTATCCTCATTTAAATTTTTTATTTCAAACTGGCTATAGATGCCAAAACTTTAGGATAGTACTATCAACATTTTTATTCAAATATTAGCAGTCGATATGTGAATATTCTATGTAATTTTTTCTTTACAAACATGGGTAAATTGTTTTCTGTATATCACTTTTTGTCACTCTATGTATTCTGCTTCCTTTCCTGGCTATCAGCTTCCTCCTTTGTTTGAAATTTTAGCACTGCAAAAAGCCTAGCTTTGAATGGGGAGATCTATGTATCCATGTGATGTACAGCAGCAAATTCAGGAAACCAATATGACTGAGGATTTATATATCCAAAATGTGTAAGCTAAGTTGTGCAACTATTAGACCAGTGTTCACACTGTTTCTAGTTTTTATAAAATAAAGAGGAAGTTTTTTTTGAAGTTACTGAAGTGCTGGATTTGGTTTCCTCAATTTGCTGCTGATCTCTGGGCATGTCCGTGTACCATGTAAATTCACTTCAGCAAGGTGAACTGGTTCACTGCATTTGTTGTGACAAGTGAGGTACAGGGCTGGTTCTAGCTTTGTTAGAAAGAGACAGTCATGTACTATATGATATCTACTGATCAGACCATTCATCAGACCAAATTTTTATTTTTTCCAGTCACATAGCCGTGTAAGGTCTTCTTTTTTGCAGGACAAGTTGTACTTTCTAATGGCACCATTTAATATTCCATAAAATATATTGGGAAAAAAATTATTAATTGTGTGGAAATGGAGAGAAAATGCAATTGTGCCATTGGTTTACTGGTAAAGTTTACTCTGTGGTATAAAAGACATATTAATTTTTTCTGCAGGTCTGTACAATTACAGTGATACCAAATTTATGTACTTTTTGTTATTATAAAAAAATATATATATATATATATATATATATATATATGTATATATATCTATAGACATTTTCTCAGAAGCATATAAATTCAGAATATATAAAAACAATAAGTAAAAAAACAATTAATACTAAAAAAACAAATAGATAAGTGATCGATCGATATAATACCCTATATAGGTCCTGGTATATAAATCCCACTCAATACACCATAAAAACGCACTATGGACTAATACCATTATTAAGAATACATGACTAGCAAAAATCTAGGTTTAGTACATGTCATTAAAGCATTGCCGCATATTCAGATATATAATAGCACATGAGTCTCTTTTTATCAGCACAGTATCCAGACAATAAGTAATTCAATATATCTCTTGGTCTAATAATGTCCGATAAATTCCAGATGTACATAAGATTTGTTGGTATAGGTGTACTCAGTTTAAAGTCTCATTTAGAACACACACTTATTTGTGGCATTGAGGGTGTTCAAAGAGTATCGGCTTTTCAATAACTCCTCACTACAGAGATAAATTCTGAAGTGCTGTAAAGTCAAAATGTTTCTCATGAGTACTCACATTTACAGTGGATAAGTGTGGAGTCCACTGTTCCAAGTGGTGTGCCATATGTGGTGGAACAACGGGTTTGTCTTACCTCCAATCTATTCCCACTACTCGTGTGTTCCTGCCTAAGCTCTTGGTCTCGCCGTCCCACATGTACACCCGGGCTCTTTTCTGTACGTTGTTTAGGGGCTTTAACAGCATGCTCCATCCATTAAAACCAGACATGCTGTTAAACCCCCTAACAGTTTTTTTTTCTTACTTATTGTTTTTATATATTCTGAATTTATATGCTTCTGAGAAAATAAATGTTTGTTTCTGATGACCCTGGATGACTGAGTGCCTATCTATAACACACTATATATATATATATATATATATATATATATATATATACAAACCGGATTCCAAAAAAGTTGGGACACTATACAAATCGTGAATAAAAACTGAATGCAATGATGTGGAGGTGCCAACTTCTAATATCTTATTCAGAATAGAACATAAATCACGGAACAAAAGTTTAAACTGAGAAAATGTACCATTTTAAGGGAAAAATATGTTGATTCAGAATTTTATGGTGTCAACAAATCCCAAAAAAGTTGGGACAAGGCCATTTTCACCACTGTGTGGCATCTCCCCTTCTTCTTACAACACTCAACAGACGTCTGGGGACCGAGGAGACCAGTTTCTCAAGTTTAGAAATAAGAATGCTCTCCCATTCTTGTCTAATACAGGCCTCTAACTGTTTAATCGTCTTGGGTAGAGATGGGCGAACACCTGGATGTTTGGGTTCGAGAAGTTCGGCCAAACTTCCCGAAAATGTTCGGGTTCGGGATCCGAACTCGACCCGAACTTTATCCCGAACCCGAACCCCATTGAAGTCAATGGGGACCCGAACTTTTAGGCACTAAAAAGGCTGTAAAATAGTCCAGGAACGGGCTAGAGGGCTGCCAAAGGCAGCAAAATGTAGGTAAATCCCCTGTAAACAAATGTGGATAGGGAAATGAATTAAAATAAAATAAAATAAATTAAATTCAACCAATATCAATTGGAGAGAGGTCCCTCTGCAAGGAATCATGCGTCATATCACTCAACACTGGAGAAGGCCACTTTCAGTTATTTCGGCCCCAGCACACAGACAGAGGAGAGAGGTCCCACAGCAAGGAATCATGCGTCATATCAACCACCACCGGAGAAGGCCACTCTCAGTTATTTCGGCCCAGCACCCAGACAGAGGAGAGAGGTCCCACAACAAGGAATCATGCGTCATATCAACCACCACCGGAGAAGGCCACTCTCAGTTATTTCGGCCCAGCACCCAGACAGAGGAGAGAGGTCCCACAGCAAGGAATCATGCGTCATATCAACAACCACCGGAGAAGGCCACTCTCAGTTATTTCGGCCCCACCACCCAGACAGAGGAGAGAGGTCCCACAGCAAGGAATCATGCGTCATATCAACCACCACCGGAGAAGGCCACTCTCAGTTATTTCGGCCCAGCACCCAGACAGAGGAGAGAGGTCCCACAGCAAGGAATCATGCGTCATATCAACCACCACCGGAGAAGGCCACTCTCAGTTATTTCGGCCCCAGCACCCAGACAGAGGAGAGAGGTCCCACAGCAAGGAATCATGCGTCATATCAACCACCACCGGAGAAGGCCACTCTCAGTTATTTCGGCCCAGCACCCAGACAGAGGAGAGAGGTCCCACAGCAAGGAATCATGCGTCATATCAACCACCACCGGAGAAGGCCACTCTCAGTTATTTCGGCCCAGCACCCAGACAGAGGAGAGAGGTCCCACAGCAAGGAATCATGCGTCATATCAACCACCACCGGAGAAGGCCACTCTCAGTTATTTCGGCCCCACCACCCAGACAGAGGAGAGAGGTCCCACAGCAAGGAATCATGCGTCATATCAACCACCACCGGAGAAGGCCACTCTCAGTTATTTCGGCCCAGCACCCAGACAGAGGAGAGAGGTCCCACAGCAAGGAATCATGCGTCATATCAACCACCACCGGAGAAGGCCACTCTCAGTTATTTCGGCCCAGCACCCAGACAGAGGAGAGAGGTCCCACAGCAAGGAATCATGCGCCATATCAACCACCACCGGAGAAGGCCACTTCAGTTATTTCGGCCCCACCACCCAGACAGAGGAGAGAGGTCCCACAGCAAGGAATCATGCGTCATATCAACCACCACTGGAGAAGGCCACTCTCAGTTATTTCGGCCCAGCACCCAGACAGAGGAGAGAGGTCCCACAGCAAGGAATCATGCGTCATATCACCCACCACCGGAGAAGGCCACTCTCAGTTATTTCTGGCCCCACCACCCAGACAGAGGAGAGAGGTCCCACAGCAAGGAATCATGCATCATATCAACCACCACTGGAGAAGGCCACTCTCAGTTATTTCGGCCCAGCACCCAGACAGAGGAGAGAGGTCCCACAGCATGGAATCATGCGTCATATCACCCACCACCGGAGAAGGCCACTCTCAGTTTTTTCGGCCCCACCACCCAGACAGAGGAGAGAGGTCCCACAGCAAGGAATCATGCGTCATATCAACCACCACCGGAGAAGGCCACTTTCAGTTATTTCGGCCCAGCACCCAGACAGAGGAGAGAGGTCCCACAGCAAGGAATCATGCGTCATATCAACAACCACCGGAGAAGGCCACTCTCAGTTATTTCGGCCCAGCACCCAGACAGAGGGAGAGGTCCCACAGCAAGGAATCATGCGTCATATCAACCACCACCGGAGAAGGCCACTCTCAGTTATTTCGGCCCAGCACCCAGACAGAGGAGAGAGGTCCCACAGCAAGGAATCATGCGCCATATCAACCACCACCGGAGAAGGCCACTCTCAGTTATTTCGGCCCAGCACCCAGACAGAGGAGAGAGGTCCCACAGCAAGGAATCATGCGTCATATCAACCACCACCGGAGAAGGCCACTTCAGTTATTTCCGGCCCAGCACCCAGACAGAGGAGAGAGGTCCCACAGCAAGGAATCATGCGTCATATCAACCACCACCGGAGAAGGCCACTCTCAGTTATTTCGGCCCAGCACCCAGACAGAGGAGAGAGGTCCCACAGCAAGGAATCATGCGTCATATCAACCACCACCGGAGAAGGCCACTCTCAGTTATTTCGGCCCAGCACCCAGACAGAGGAGAGAGGTCCCACAGCAAGGAATCATGCGTCATATCAACCACCACCGGAGAAGGCCACTCTCAGTTATTTCGGCCCAGCACCCAGACAGAGGAGAGAGGTCCCACAGCAAGGAATCATGCGTCATATCAACCACCACCGGAGAAGGCCACTCTCAGTTATTTCGGCCCAGCACCCAGACAGAGGAGAGAGGTCCCACAGCAAGGAATCATGCGTCATATCAACCACCACCGGAGAAGGCCACTCTCAGTTATTTCGGCCCCAGCACCCAGACAGAGGAGAGAGGTCCCACAGCAAGGAATCATGCGTCATATCAACCACCACTGGAGAAGGCCACTCTCAGTTATTTCGGCCCAGCACCCAGACAGAGGAGAGAGGTCCCACAGCAAGGAATCATGCGTCATATCAACCACCACCGGAGAAGGCCACTTTCAGTTATTTCGGCCCCACCACCCAGACAGAGGAGAGGTTCATTCAACTTTGGGTTGCACCGCAAGATCATGGTAAAGTTAAAAAAATGAGGATTCAACAAAGAAGTGCCCCGGAGTACAAGAATACATGGTTGAGGGGAGGCAGTTATAAATGTCTATTCTGCACAAGGGAGGACAGGTCCTGTGGGATCCATGCCTGGTTCATTTTTATGAACGTCAGCTTGTCCACGTTGGCTGTGGACAGGCGGCTGCGTTTGTCAGTAATGACGCCCTGCCGTGCTGAATACACGTTCAGACAAAACGCTGGCCGCCGGGCAGGCCAGCACCTCCAAGGCATAAAATGCTAACTCTGGCCACGTGGACAATTTGGAGACCCAGAAGTTGAATGGGCCGAACCATCAGTCAGTACGTGGAGGGGTGTGCAGACGTACTGTTCAACCATGTTAGTGAAATGCTGCCTCCTGCTAACACGTTCCGTATCAGGTGGTGGTGCAGTTAGCTGTGGCGTGGAGACAAAACTTTTCCACATTTCTGCCATGCTAACCCTGCCCTCAGAGGAGCTGGCCGTGACACAGCTGCGTTGGCGACCTCTTGCTCCTCCTCTGCCTTCGCCTTGGGCTTCCACCTGTTCCCCTGTGACATTTGGGAATGCTCAGGAGCGCTCTACCAGCGTGCGCTTGTACTGCGCATCTTCCTATCATGCTCCAGTGCAGGAAGTAAGGTGGGCACATTGTCTTTGTACCAGGGATCCAGCAGGGTGGCAACCCAGTAGTCCGCACACGTTAAAATGTGGGCAACTCTGCTGTCGCTGCGCAGGCACTGCAGCATGTAGTCGCTCATGTGTGCCAGGCTCCCAGAGGTAAGGACAAGCTGTCCTCTGTGGGAGGCGTATCGTCATCGTCCTCCGTATCCCCCAGCCACGCACCAGTGATGGGCCTGAGCTGTGCTGGTGCCACCCCGCTGTGAACCTGCTTCATCCTCATCCTCCTCACTCCTCCTCCTCGTCCTCCAGTAGTGGGCCCTGGCTGGCCACATTTGTACCTGTCCTCTGCTGTTGCAAAAACCTCCCTCTGAGCCACTTCTAACAGACTGGCCTGAAAGTGCTAAAAATGACCCTCATCCTCCTCCTCCTCCTGGGCCACGCTCCTCTTCCATCATCGCCCTAAGCGTTTTCTCAAGGAGACATAGAAGTGGTATTGTAACGCTGATAATGGTGTCATCGCCACTGGCCATGTTGGTGGAGTACTCGAAACAGCGCAACAGGGCACACAGGTCTCGCATGGAGTAGTGTTGAGCGCGAATATTCGAAAAGCGAATTTTTTAGCGAATATCGGCACTGCTAATTGCGAATATTTCGAATATAGCGCTATAAATTCGCTATTTCGAATATTCGTTTTTTTTTTTTTTTAGTTATATTTTTTCTTTCCTACTTCCCAAAAGTAGTTCTTACCTGTCCTGAGGATTCCTGGCTTCCTGGCTGCTCTAGTCAGTGCCCGCTGTCGCTTCTGCCGACTTCCGTGCTCATGTGGAGCGTCCCCATCCATGGGAGAATCTCCATATACTAAAAATGTACTGTCGGATTTGAGGAATTACGCTGAAATCGCAATGCGATTAATTCAAGTTATATTAATCGCATTGCGATTACAACTTAGCACTGCTATCTTACATAGGCTAGAATTAACGAATATGGAGTATAGCTATGCACTAGCAGTGCTAAGTTGAAATCGCAATGCGAATACTTTAAGTTAAATTAATCGCATTGCGAATTCAACTTAGCACTGCTGCTATATTCCATATTCGTCGTTAACTTCGTTAATTCTAGCAAGCTGACCCATTATAAACCCAGCTCTAAGTTGAAATCGCAATGCGATTAATATAACTTGAATTAATCGCATTGCGATTTCAACGTAATTCCTCAAATCCGACAGTACATTTTAGTATATGGAGACGTTCCCATGGTGATGGGGACGCTCCATGAGCACGGAAGTTATGGTTGGCTTGGTAGAATTAGCGAATAGCTGAATATGACGAATGTATTCGTCATATTCCTCAAAACGAAGATAACGAAGTATTCTACATCTTCGCTTTAGCTACCTATTCGTCTCGTCATCGTCAACTTCACTATTCGCTAATTCTAGCAATCAAATAGGAAGGTTGACTTACCAGACAGCTGTGTTAAATTGCTATGCGATTTTTTTTTTTTTAATACAATAATTATATTACTTGATAAAATTATTATAAGTATTCTATTTATTAAAAAAAAAAAAATCGCATAGCGAATTTAACACAGTTGTCTTCTATAGTCAACCTTCCTATTTGATTGCTAGAATTAGCGAGGTTGACGAATAGGTTGCTAAAACGAAGATGTAGAATACTTCGTTATCTTCGTTTTGAGGAATAGACGAATACATTCGTCATATTCGTCATCCTCGCTAATTCTAGATATGAAACCAATAGGAAAGTAGCCTTAAGTACAAATCGCAATATGCGATTATTTAAATCACATGTTAATCGCGATAACTAGAAAAAATGACGAATATTCGATTTCGACGAATATGAAACGAATATTCATTCGAATATTCGCGAATTTCGTCGAAATTGAATATGGCACCTGCCGCTCATCACTAGCATGGAGGCCCAATCATTGGTGGTGAAGTGGTGCGACTGGCGCGTGCGTGCTGCAGCTAAAACTCCACTATGGCCTGCTGCTGCTCGCACAGTCTCTCCAGCATGTGCAAGGTGGAGTTCCACCTGGTGGGCACATCGCATATGAGGTGGTGAGCGGGAAGGCCGAAGTTCCGCTGTAGCGCCGACAGGCGAGCAGCGGCAGGATGTGAACGCCGGAAGCGCGCACAGATGGCCCGCACTTTATGCAGCAGCTCTGACATGTCGGGGTAGTTGTGAATGAACTTCTGCACCACCAAATTCAGCACATGCGCCAGGCAAGGGATGTGCGTCAAACCGGCTAGTCCCAGAGCTGCGACGAGATTTCGCCCATTATCGCACACCACCAGGCCGGGCTTGAGGCCCACCGGCAGAAACCACTCGTCGGATTGTTGTTCAATAACCCGCCACAACTCCTGCGCGGTGTGGGGCCTGTCCCCCAAACATATGAGTTTCAGAATGGCCTGCTGACGTTTACCCCGGGCTGTGCTGAAATTGGTGGTGAAGGTGTGTGGCTGACTGGATGAGCTGCTGGAAGCAGAGGAGGAGGAAGCCGAGTAGGAGGAGGAGGCTAAGGGAGGCAAAGAATGATGCCCTGCGATCCTTGGCGGCGGAAGGACCTGGCCGTGCTTACTAGTCCACGTATCTGTGGTTAGGTGGACCTTGCCACAGATGGCGTTGCGCAGTGCACACTTGATTTTATCGGATACTTGGTTGTGCAGGGAAAGCACGGCTGTCTTGGACAAGTAGTGGCGGCTGGGAACAACATACTGTGGGACAGCCATGGACATCAGCTGTTTGAAGCTGTCTGTGTCCACCAGCCTGAATGACAGCATTTAAAAGGCCAGTAGTTTAGAAATGCTGAATGCATTCAGGCTCAGGGCTCGAGGGTGGCTAGGTGGGAATTTAAGCTTTCTCCAAGGTTTGTGAGATGGAGAGCTGAACGCTGCCGTGTGACATGGTGGAGATGCTTGGTGACGAGGTGGTGTTGTCGGTGGCACATCCTCTGTTTGGTGGGCGGCAGGTGCCAACATTCCTCCGAGGCGGAGGAAGAGGCTAAGGCAGCAGCAGAAGAGGGAGCAGGGGGAGCCAGAGTGAGTTCCTTGCTTTAAGGTGTTTACTCCACTGCAGTTCATGCTTTGCATGTAGATGCCTGGTCATGCAGGTTGTGCTAAGGTTTAGAACGTTAATGCCTCGCTTCAGGCTCTGATGGCACAGCGTGCAAACCACTCGGGTCTTGTCGTCAGCACATTGTTTAAAGAAGTGCCATGCCAGGGAACTCCTTGAAGCTGCCTTTGGGGTGCTCGGTCCCTGGTGGCGGTGGCCAGTAGCAGGCGAACTCTCTTGGAGGCGGCTGTTCTGCTTTTGCCCCCTGCTCTCTCTTTTGCTACGCTGTTGGCTCGGTCTCACCACTGCCTCTTCCTCTGAACTATGAAAGTCAGTGGCACGACCTTCATTCCATGTGGGTTCTAGGACCTCATTGTCCCCTGCATCTTCCACACAGTCTTCCTCCCTGACCTCCTGTTCGGTCTGCACACTGCAGAAAGACGCAGCAGTTGGCACCTGTGTTTCGTCATCATCAGAGACGTGCGGACTCCGATGAGGTGGTATTCCCATGTCCTCATCATCAGGAAACATCAGTGGTTGTGCATCAGTGCATTCTATGTCTTCCACCACTGGGGAAGGGCTAGGTGGATTCCCTTGGGAAACCCTGCCAGCAGAGTCTTCAAACAGCATAAGAGACTGCTGCATAACTTGAGGCTCAGACAGTTTCCCTGATATGCATGGGGGTGATGTGACAGACTGATGGGCTTGGTTTTTAGGTGCCACCTGTGCGCTTTCTGCAGAAGACTGGGTGGTAGATAATGTTGTGAACATGCTGGATCCACTGTCGGCCACCCAATTGACTAGTGCCTGTACCTGCTCAGGCCTTACCATCCTTAGAACGGCATTGGGCCCCACCAAATATCGCTGTAAACTCTGGCGGGTACTGGAACCTGAGGTAGTTGGTTCATTAGGACGTGAGGCTGTGGCAGAATGGCCACGTCCTCTCCCAGCACCAGAGGGTACAGTAACACCACCACGACCGCTTCCGCATCCCTTACTAGATGTTTTCCTCATTGTTACCGTTCACCAAGCACCACAACAAGAAAAAAAATATTTGGCCCAATGTATTGATTTCAAATTCAGGCCTTTTTTTACAGTCACCTAACACTATCTGCCTATTTATTTATGTAGCGTATTACACTAATCCAGTCACAGCAGTAACCGATGATTTAGGGGAATATCTCTTTTAGGGCTAGTATTTAGTCCCTGGATGAAAGGTATCCTTTTATGGACAGATTTAAAATTGACCTGCAACAGCTCTAACACCAGATTCAGGGTATTGCTATTTTGGCAATTTAATTTAACCCCAGAACAAAATATATGTTTTTGCGGACACTATGAATCTTGGCCTGCAACAGCTGGGACACCAGATTCAGGGTATTGCTATTTTGGCAACTGAATTTCACCCCAGAACAAAATATATGTTTTGGCGGACACTATGAATCTTGGCCTGCAACAGCTGGGACACCAGATTCAGGGTATTGCTATTTTGGCAATTGAATTTCACCCCAGAACAAAATATATGTTTTGGCGGACACTATTATATTTTGCCAGCCACAGCTGAAACCACTGATTTATGGTATTGCTATTTTGGCAATTGAATTTCACCCCAGAACAAAATATATGTTTTGGCGGACACTATTATATTTTGCCAGCCACAGCTGAAACCACTGATTTATGGTATTGCTATTTTGGCAATTGAATTTCACCCCAGAACAAAATATATGTTTTGGCGGACACTATGAATCTTGGCCTGCAACAGCTGGGACACCAGATTCAGGGTATTGCTATTTTGGCAATTGAATTTCACCCCAGAACAAAATATATGTTTTGGCGGACACTATTATATTTTGCCAGCCACAGCTGAAACCACTGATTTATGGTATTGCTATTTTGGCAATTGAATTTCACCCCAGAACAAAATATATGTTTTGGCGGACACTATTATATTTTGCCAGCCACAGCTGAAACCACTGATTTATGGTATTGCTATTTTGGCAATTGAATTTCACCCCAGAACAAAATATATGTTTTGGCGGACACTATAAATCTTGGCCTGCAACAGCTGGGACACCAGATTCAGGGTATTGCTATTTTGGCAATTGAATTTCACCCCAGAACAAAATATATGTTTTGGCGGACACTATGAATCTTGGCCTGCAACATCTGGGACACCAGATTCAGGGTATTGCTATTTTGGCAATTGAATTTCACCCCAGAACAAAATATATGTTTTGGCGGACACTATTATATTTTGCCAGCCACAGCTGAATCCACTGATTTATGGTATTGCTATTTTGACAATTGAATTTCACCCCAGAACAAAATATATGTTTTGACGGACACTATGAATCTTGGCCTGCAACAGCTGGGACACCAGATTCAGGGTATTGCTATTTTGGCAAATTAATTTCACCCCAGAACAAAATATATGTTTTGGCGGACACTATGAAACCTGGCCTGCAACAGCTGGGACACCAGATTCAGGGTATTGCTATTTTTGCAAATTAATTTCACCCCAGAACAAAATATATGTTTTGGCGGACACTGTGAAACCTGGCCTGCAACAGTTGGGACACCAGATTCAGGGTATTGCTATTTTGGCAAATTAATTTCACCCCAGAACAAAATATATGTTTTGGCGGACACTATGAAACTTTGCCTGCAACAGCTGGGACACCAGATTCAGGGTATTGCTATTTTGGCAATTGAATTTAACCACAGAAAATAATCTATCCTTTGCCAGACAGCAGACAGAATTATACTTGTCTAGCCAAAGCTGGAACACCAGATTTAGGGGATTGGTATTTGGGCAGTTGTATTTAACCCCTTAATAAAATATAGAAATTTCTATCCTGAGTTTCTAGGGGTGACAATTAGCACAGCCAAGCCCCTGATGTAGGATATAGCAAAAAAAATATATAGTATTGATGGATTGATGGACTTGGTGGCAGCTTCTTCTGGTGCACCACAAGTCACAAAATGGCCACCGATCAACCCAGAAAATAAGTGACAGAAAAACGCTCTGTGCAGCCTAAAAACTAGTGAGCAAGTAACTAGCAGAAGTTCAATCATTCACAGCTGTATATCGATTCGTTCATTAGGTGCTGTTGCTGACTTTACCCTGCCTAATCTCGCCCTCACAGAAGCTGCATCCTCTCCCTACACTAATCAGAGCAGTGTGACGTGTGGCGCTACTTGACTCCAGCTTAAATAGAGGCTGGGTCACATGCTGCACTTGGCCAATCACAGCCATGCCATTAGTAGGCATGGCTGTGATGGGCTCTTAGGGCTAGAAGTAAAACGCTAGCTGATTGGCTGCTGTGCAGCCCTTCAGAAAGCGGGAAGTAATCGACGAACAACGAACCCGAACCGGACCTTTTTTGAAAATGTCCGGGTTCGGGTCCGTGTCCCTGTCACCCCAAATTTCGGTACGAACCCGAACGATGCTCGAACTGTTCGCTCAACACTAGTCTTGGGCCTTCTTTGTGGCACCTTCCTCTTTATGATGCGCCAAATGTTCTCTATAGGTGAAAGATCTGGACTGCAGACTGGCCATTTCAGTACCCGGATCATTCTCCTTTCGCAGCCATGATGTTGTGATTGATGCAGAATGTGGCCTGGCATTGTCTTGTTGAAAAATGCAGGGTCTTCCCTGAAAGAGATGACGTCTGGATGGGAGCTAATGTTGTTCTAGAACCTGAATATATTTTTCTGCATTGATGGTGCCTTTCCAGACATGCAAGCTGCACATGCCACACGCACTCATGCAACCCCATACCATCAGAGATGCAGGCTTCTGAACTGAGCGTTGATAACAACTTGGGTTGTCCTTGTCCTCTTTGGTCCGGATGACATGGCGTCCCAGATTTCCAAAAAGAACTTTGAATCGTGACTCATCTGACCATAGAACAGTCTTCCATTTTGCCACACTCCATTTTAAATTATTCCTGGCCCAGTGAAAACGCCTGAGCTTGTGGATCTTGCTTAGAAATGGCTTCTTCTTTGCACTGTAGAGTTTCAGCTGGCAACGGCGGATGGCACGGTGGATTGTGTTCACTGACAATGGTTTCTGGAAGTATTCCTGAGCCCATTCTGTGATTTCCTTTATAGTAGCATTCCTGTTTGTTGTGCAGTGTCGTTTAAGGGCCCGGAGATCACGGGCATCCAGTATGGTTTTACGGCCTTGACCCTTAAGCACAGAGATTGTTCCAGATTCTCTGAATCTTCGGATGATGTTATGCACAGTTGATGATGATAGATGCAAAGTCTTTGCAATTTTTCGCTGGGTAACACTTTCTGATATTGCTCCACTATCTTTCTGTGCAACATTGTGGGAATTGGTGATCCTCTACCAATCTTGGCTCCTGAGAGACACTGCCACTCTGAGAAGCTCTTTTTATACCCAATCAGGTTGCCAATTGACCTAATTAGTGTTAATTGGTCTTCCAGCTCTTCGTTATGCTCAAATTTACTTTTTCCAGCCTCTTATTGCTACTTGTCCCAACTTTTTGTGAATTTGTTGACACAGTGAAATTTTGAATCAACATATTTTTCCTTTAAAATGATACATTTACTCGGATTAAACGTTTGATCTGTCATCTACGTTCTATTACAAATAAAATATTGACATTTGCCATCTCCACATCATTGCATTCAGTTTTTATTCACAATTTGTTTAGTGTCCCAACTTTTTGGGAATCCGGTTTGTGTGTGTGTATATATATATATATATATATATATATATATATATATATATATAAAAAGGAAAATAATGGCGGCACCGAGAGTCCAAAAATAAAAGAAGGGTGCTAGAGTCCAGGGTGTGAGTCCTTACCCAAATGGATACAAGAAGAAAATGGACAGCACTCCAGCGTAACTCTTGAAAACAGATGTGATTTATTCACCCATGTGAAAGGAAGGACAGCGTTTCAGCTTTACAATCAAGCCTTTTTCAGAGTGCTTGAAAAGGCTTGATTGTAAAGCTGAAATGTTATCCTCCTTCACATGGGTGAATAAATCACATCTGTTTTCAGAGTTACGCTTGGAGTGCTGTCCATTTTCTTCTTTTATATATATATATATATATATATATATATATATATCTATATAACTTTTTGACATCCACAACTTTTTATATGTGTAAGGGCTTTTTTGTGTTTTCAATCTTATGGGGAGGAAAATTGACCAAAAAACTGCGATTCAACCATTTTGATTTTAATAGTACAGAATAAAAACTTTTATACTTGGTAATAGTTTGGAAATTTTTACTAGTCTATCAAAAAAAAAAAAAAGCCCTCAGTAATAGAAAACAGGGGGTGGTTATTAATGGTACACACTCAGATTGGGTCACTGTCACTAGTGGAGTACCTCAGGGGTCAGTATTGGGTCCCATCCGCTTCAATATATTTATTAATGATCTTGTAGAAGGCTTGCACAGTAAAATATCAATTTTTGCAGATGACACTAAACTGTGTAAAGTAATTGACACGGAAGAGGACAGTATACTGCTACAGATGGATCTGGATAGATTAGAGGCTTGGGCAGGGAAGTGGCAGATAAGATTTAACACTGACAAATGTAAGGTTATGCACATGGGAAGGAAAATACAAGTCACCTGTACATACTAAATGGTAAAACACTGGGTAACACTGACATGGAAAAGGACCTAGGAATTTTAGTGAACAGCAAACTAAGATGTAAAAAAAAAAACTGTGTCAGGCAGCTGCTGCCAAGGACAATGAGATAATGTGTTGCATCAAAAGGGGCATAGATGCCTGTGATGAGAACATAGTCCTACCACTTTACAAATCTGTGGTCAGACCACACTTGGAATACTGTGTACAGTTCTGGTCTCCTGTGAACAAGGCAGACATAGCAGAGTTGGAGAGGGTTCAGAGGAGGGCAACTAAAGTAATAACTGGAAGGGGTGGACTACAGTACCCTGAAAGATTATCAAAATTAGGGTTATTCACTTTAGAAAAAAGACGACTGAGGGGAGATCTAATAACTATGTATAAATATATCAAGGGTCAGTACAGAGATCTCTCTCATCATCTATTTATCCCCAGGACTGTGACTGTGACGAGGGGACATCCTCTGCGTCTGGAGGAAAGAAGGTTTGTACACAAACATAGAAGAGGATTCTTTACGGTAAGAGCAGTGAGACTATGGAACTCTCTGCCTGAGGAGGTGGTGATGGTGAGTACAATAAAGGAATTCAAGAGGGGCCTGGATGTATTTCTGGAGTGTAATAATATTACACACTATAGCTACTAGAGAGGGGTCGTTGATCCAGGGAGTTATTCTGATTCCCTGTAGGGCCGGTGCAAGGATTTTTGCCATGCTAGGTAAAGATCCATTTTGCCGCCCCCCCGCCATGTCACTCACTCACTGACAGACACGCACACACTGACAGACAGACACGCACACACTGACAGACAGACAGACACACGCACACTGACAGACAGACACGCACACACTGACAGACACGCATGATGGACACACACACACTGACAGACACGCATACACTGACGGACACGCACACACAGACAGACACGCACACACTGACAGACAGACACGCACGCACTGACAGACAGACACGCACACACTGACAGACACGCATGATGGACACACACACACTGACAGACACGCACACACTGACGGACACGCACACACTGACAGACACGCACACACTGACAGACACGCACACACTCACTGAATGACACACACTGACAGACATACAATCACTCAGATACTCACTGACAGACAGGCATACACACTCACTGACATACACACACTCACTCAATGACAGACAGACATACACTCACTGACAGACAGGCATACACACTCACTGACATACACACACTCACTCAATGACAGACACACCTACACTCACTGACAGACAGATATACACTCACTAACTGACAGACACACACAGGCAGACACTCACCTCCCTGAGGTCCAGTGTGGTGCAGCTCCTCAGTCCTCCAGTGCTCCGTTTATTATGCTGGGGCTGGAATGACGTCATATTCTGGCTCCCGGCATCACAGAGGGCGCTCGAGGGAGGAGTGGGGAGCTGCTAGAACAGCCTCCCTTGCCGCCCGCCTCCTCTGCTCCGGTAATTTCCTGTCAGAGCAGGCACCTGCCATCAGGGTAAGCAGGTGCCTGCTCTGCCATATTGAAGAAGGACCTCCACCTCCTGGCCCTCTTGTAATGGCGCTGGGGGTGGCTCAAGAGCCGCTCGCCCAGCGCTGCAGCCCCAGACAGGGGGAGCCCACCAAGGCACCCCCAGCAGGCTGGCGCCCTAGGCGAACGCCTAGTTCGCCTAATGGTAGCGCCAGCCCTGATTCCCTAATAGGAGTCGAGAAGGAATTTTTTTCCCCTTAAGTGGGGAAAATTGGCTTCTACCTCACAGGTTTTTTTGCCTTCCTCTGGATCAACTTGCAGGATAACAGGCCTAACTGGATGAACAAATGTCTTTTTTCAGCCTTATATAGTATGTTACTATGTTACTATACCGGTCCATTGACAGAAATGGGCTCTTTGAATTTAACACAAAAATGAATTATTTATTAAGAAATGTTTTCTAGTACATTGCGTGTGTTAAAACATAAAATGATACTATATAAAGTTAATCTCTCTGTCATTTTAACAATCTATAAGCTAATTTTCATATGTGATTTATAAAGCATGAGCAACAATGTAATAAAAGATGCCAAAAACTGTCAGAATTTTTTGTTGTTTTTGCACATATTTTTGACTAGACAGCTACTGTAATGCCTTCAATGACCCTAAACATTTTTATTTTTGTATTGATGTAGGCTTGTTTTTTGCAAGATGGCATAGTTTTCATTGGTGCTAACTTGGGGTATGTACAGAGCATTTTGAAAGTCTTCAGACTCACTTTTTTTTCACATTTTGTTATGTTATGGTCTCATACTAAAATAAAAAAATTCTAGTTTTTCGCTACTATCCTGCACTCAATACCCCATAATGTCAAAGTAAAAACAGAATTTTTGAAATCTTTGCTAATTTAGAGGAAAAACTAAAATATAGTATTGACATAAGTAACTACACCCTTTTATCAGCACTTAGTTGAAGCACCTTTGGCAGCGATTACAGCCTCCAGTCTTCTTGCACAATTTTATTTGGGGATATTCTGCAATTCATCTCTGCAGATCTTCTCAAGCTCTGTCAAGTTGGATGGGTGTCACAGACGTTCCCGTGACAGATGACAGTAGATCGGTAAGACTGGCAACACGTGGTTTGATCTGACATGTTTTCTGTTTGGATAAAATGACATCTGTGTTGTTTCTGGTGCTTGCCACACCTTCTTTCCCAAGGTGTGGTTATTAGGGTCATTTAACCTTCTCTATTTATAGTTGCTTCTCCCACAATGCTATGCGGTTTATAGCTTCTGTTTGGACCTTTGGATTGATTGTGGTTGGATCTCGGCTGAGTTCCTGGTGCTTCCATTGCTCCTTTGAAGTTAAGTTTTTTTTTTCTCTTTTGTATTTTGTTTGGGTTCTGTGTGTTGCATTTCCCTATTGTTTGTATTAGGCCTGAAGGAGACCCCTGTTCGTCCTTCCTTTTGGAGGAACAGGTAGTCTCATCCCTGCCATTAGTACCAGAGTCCTACAGGGCTTGATAGGAGTGTAGGTATTCCTGCGTATGAACTCACCTACTTTTGGGGTCTGTTGGATTGGGTTTAAGTCAGGGCTTTGGCTGGGCCACTCAAGGACTTTCGCAGAGTTGTCCCCATAGGTCCAATTACACGGGCAGATTTTTGTTAAGATGATCGCTAGTGAGCATTCATGTGAACACTCGTTAGCGATCATCTGGCAGTGTAATACTGCCACCGATCACCCAATGAACGAGCTCATTCATCGGGTAATCGGGATCATTTAACATGTTAAAACATCTTGGTTTGCTGGCGGCAGATCATGCCGTGTAATAGGCACTTTTCTGTGGCAAACAATGAGACAGTATAGGAATGAGCGAGCATTAGCGATTGCTCATACCTATACTGAGGAGGAGATTGACGCATGTAATAGTAGTGGTCTCCTCCTCTAGCAAGGAGGCGATTGAAGGGAGGGAACGCTACCATCCCGACAATCATCTGCTCTGTCTGCCCATGTTATAGGACCCTAATCCACTCCTGTGAAAAACATCCCCACAGCATAATGTTGCCACCACCATGCTTCACTGTAGGGATAGTATTGGACAGTGCCTCGTTTCCTCCAAACATGACGCTTAGAAGTGAGGCCGAAAAGTTCTTGGTTTCATCAGAACATAAAAAATCTTGTTTCTCAAGTATATTTTTTTTTGCAAACTTCAGGAGGGCTTTCATTTGCCTTTTGCTGAGGAGATGGTTCTTTCTGGCCACTCTGCCATAAAGCCCAGGTTTGTGGAGTGCTGCAGTAATGGTTAGTGATGAGCGTCAGGGGCAATATTTGAATTTGCGATATATTTGGCTAATATATGGTAGAATATTCGTCATATATTCGCGAATATTCGTATTTGAGATATTCGCTTGATTGCGAAAAATCTGCAATGGAAAAATCGCGTAATGCGAATTTGCAACGCAAAAACAAATGTGGGTCAAAACCGAATATATAGCACTATAGAATATAGTGCTATATATTCGTTTTTAGAATTTTCGTCTTTTTTTCCATCTGAATACATGATTTCTCCCTACTTTTTGCTTGTGGGCCACTGAGTCAGCTGTTTGAGAAGACAGCGGTGCTCCAGGAGCGCCGCAGCCTTCTCACTGTTTTCCGCCGGCCCAGTGACGTCACAAAGTAGTATCAATTGGCCTGGGCAGGGCTAAGCTCCATTGAAGTGAACAGAGCTTAGCCGTGCCCAGGCCAGTTGATACAAGTCGTGACTTCACTGGGCCAGCGTTAAACAGTGAGAAGGCCGTGGCACTCCAGGAGTGCCGCTGTCTTCTCAAACAGCTGATCGGCAGGGGTCCCGGTTGTCGGACCCCTGCCAATCAGATGCTGATGATCTATCCAGAGGAATTATTGGCCCATAAGCAAGAAGCAAGGAGGAATCATGTGATCTTCCATTTAAGAATTATGGAGGCCACTGTGCTCCTGGGAACTTCCAGTGGAGTAAAACATTTTCATCAAAATGTGAAAACAAGTGAAAGGGTCTGAAAACTTTGCTAATGCACTGTATATAATTTTTATCACTTTTTATTATATTTTAGGGAGGCAAGAGGAACAATCAACAGGAATTTTTTATTCTATTGTTTTTTAACAATGTTCAGTAAGTGGGATAAATAATGTTCTCATTTCATAAGGGTCATTATGGATACGGAAATACCAATTATGTACAGTGGTTTTTGTTTTTAACATTTTTGTATGTTTACCATAATAATGGAATTTATTCGGATTGTTTATCTTTTTTTTAAACATTTTTTAAAATAATTTACACCTATAATACACTGTGATAGTTCTGTGCACTGAAAGCTGCCATAGGAAAGGCCTAATTGACATTTACACATGACAAAAGTAAGTTGTTTTTTTCAAACCACTCTCTCAACGCTCCCCCTCGTTTGCTGTAAGCTGGCACCCACAACTGATACACAGACACAGTTCCTGTGTTCGTGCCATCACAGTTACATACATTTATGTCAGTTGGTAGAAATGACCTGCTTACCATGATGTCAATTAGAGATGAGTGAATTTCTCAAAAATTCAATTCAGCCAGTTCACTGAATTTTTCTAAAAAATTTGGGTCGATCGGAATTTATTTGTGTGGAATCTCATAAAAAAACAGCTATTTCCTGGCTGCAGAGAGCCTTTATAGTGGTGTAGAACACTGTGCCTTGCAGTAACACACATAGGAAGTCTGCTGTGGTTGCTCTTAGAATCACTGAACACTTAACTTATTTGGGCAGTTATGGGGCCAAAACTGACAAAATAACTCGTGTGAACTCTGACAGGTCAAAGTTAGCATCAAGAAGAAGCGCACTCCTTTTACACCGTCGGCAGCTGATTCCACATAGATGTCTACAGAACCTGTTCTATTAAACGCTTATACAAGTAGAGCCTCCCTGACAGAGAGGAGAGGGTGTGAGCAGTAAGTTTGTGTTGAAGTCACTGATTATTTTGCCCTTCCTCTGATCCATCAGAACAATAACTCCCAAAAATGGATCCTCTCTGTGGAGCATCCGCCTTCATTTGGTCAGTAATCCATCAGTATTGCTAAAGCCAAAAAAACAGGAGTGGATCCAAACCAGAGATGACATGTGAATTAAATATTTGCATGTCTTCTGTGTTTTCTACCCACTCCTGCTTTTGGCTACCAAATCATAAACCAATTCTGATGCAAAATAGGGACCATGTCATACAGGCCTTACAGCTGTTACATAGACAGGATCAGTTGTGCGTCTCATTTTTCCTTCCTTCTGACAGATCAGAAGAAGGGGCAAATAAATGATGATGTCAGCCAGGCCGAAAGGCAAAATAGTGGCCCAGTAATGAAGTTGGGAGAGTGGGAACAGCATGAGAAGTCCACAGCGTGGCCCCATGACATAATGGTGAATTGGCAGCAGAATCAGGAGGAGGCCACAGAGTGACACATTGACAGTGTGGAGGTGACAGCAGCTTCAGGAGGCCACAGAGTGACACAATGACAGAGTGTGGAGGTGGCAGCAGCAGCGTCAGGAGGTGGCCACAGGGTGGCACAATGACAGTGTGGAGCTGGAAGCAGCAGCATCAGGAGGCCACAGAGAGGCACAATGACAGAGTGTGGAGGTGGCGGCAGCAGCATCAGGAGGAGGCCACAAGGTTGCACAATGACAATGTGGAGGTAGCAGCAGCATCAGGAGGCCAGAGTGGCAAGGTGACATAGTGTTGAGGTAGCAGCAGCATAAATAGACCACACAGTGGCAATGTGACATAGTGTGAAGGTGGCAGCAGCATCAGGGGACCACAGAGTGGCAAGTTGACATAGTGTGGAGGTGGCAGCAGCATCAGGAGACTACAGAGTGGCAAGGTGAGATAGTGTAGAGGTGGCAACAGCATCAGGAGACCACAGAGTGACCCGGTGACAGAGTAGGAAGTTGGCAGCAGCATCAGGAGATGGTGGATATAAGAAGGAGCACTTGGCTTTAGATATGTGGCATAAGGCGGGTGGCAGCATCAAAATAGTAGCTGAGGCAGGTAGCCAGAAGAAACTAGTCTCTTTTGTCAAAGTGTTGGAGTGGCACCATGGATGATCTAGCCTGATGCATCAGGCATTGGTGGGAGGGAATCCTGACTGAACCATGTCTAATTTATCTTGACAAAGGTCAGACTCTCCACATTTTGGGTGGACAGGCGAGTTCTTCTTGGGGTAACTATGGCCCACGCCACACTAAACACCCGCTCTGATGCCACACTACTGGCTGGGCAGGACAGCCTTTCCAGGGCAAACTCTGCCAGTTGCGGCCACAAATCCGGTTTGGCTGCCCAGTAATCCAGCAGATCTTTAATGTGGGGTGGCAGGGTACTGTCCAAGTATGCCACCACCTGCTGGTTCAGGTCCTGCTCCAGGTCTAGCTGCTGCTTCTGGTGAGTAGTTTCTTAACTAGGCGGGTGAAGAAAGCTGCTCATCAGTGACTCTAGACTCAAATTGCTGCTGATGAAGCTGGAACTGCTCCTATCCCCCAACCCTACCACACTAGTCATGGCAGAGAAACGTGAGCGCAGAGGGTCCCCTCGGTCAGACCTACGAGAGGACGATGGCGCAGATAGGCAGCAGCCAACTGACTACATAGGATGTCTCTATAGTAGTTCAGTTTGTCCCCCTCTCAGCGGGTGTAAAAAAAGGCCGCCATTTTGGACCCGTAGCGAGGGTCCAACAAGGAGGAGAGCAAGAAGTCATCCCTCTGCCGAATGGTGACAATTCGGCTGTCACTACACAAGCAAGTGAACATGCATCGGGCCATTTTTACAAGTAAAATTCCACAAATAAAGAGAAATGAGCGGCACTCACTTACAATGCGATTCTTTCTTTATTGATGCAGAAAGGGGGAGAAAATCGAACAGTGCAATCACAAGAACATGGTGACGGCCGTTTCGCGTATCACCGCTTCATCTGGCCATGACTGCAACTCCTGGGTGCTGATTGCGTCATTTTATATGCGCCAAATGCGCTGAACTTGGCGCACATTGCTGACGTGGGTTGTCGCACATCATTGCGAATACAAACCACGTCAGCAGATGAGGAGTGTCAGAATTTAAATAAGATATCAATGAGACATTAAAAACAATAACAAACATTGAGCAAACATGCATGCTTATGGTCCAATACAATCAAACTTCTTTTTCAGATAATTGCATTACTCTCGTTTCTAATGCTTTTGTACTCAATGTTTCAAAGACATCTTTCTGATTGCACTGTAAAAAATACAATTCTGAACCCTCTCTGCCCTCTGTGACACCCAAATGTGCCTCCATTTGTTGTGGGGTGTCCATTTCAGGAAGTGATTGTCCGGTATCCATGGTGTGCGGTGTACAAAGCTGTGTGCTCTACCAAAAAACTCTTTTGAACAAAGTTCAATTGTATAAAAACAGTAATGGAGAGTCCAGGGGTTGGTGGCACTACAGCAGACTATCGCAAACACCACTGGTCATATGGAGGAAACAGGTAGTCACGTAATATCCGCAAACAGGTGGTGCACTGCTTGTAAGATCCAAATGAAATTCCACAAATAAAGAAATGAGCGGCACTCACCATACGACGCGATTCTTTCTTTATTGGTGCAGAAAGGGGGAGAAAATCGAACAGTGCAATCATAAGAACATGGCGACGGCCGTTTCACATATAACCGCTTCATCTGGCCATGACTGCAACTCCTGGGCGCTGATTGCGTCAAATGTTCTTGTGATTGCACTGTTTGATTTTCTCCCCCTCTCTGCACCAATAAAGAAAGAATCGCATCGTATGGTGAGTGCCGCTCATTTCTCTTTATTTGTGGAATTTCTTTTGGATCTTACAAGCAGTGCACCACCTGTTTGCGGATATTACGTGACTACCTGTTTCCTCCATATGACCAGTGGTGTTTGCGATAGTCTTCTGTAGTGCCACCAACCCCTGGACTCTCCATTTCTAGAGATGAGCGAACACCTGGATGTTCGGGTTCGAGAAGTTCGGCCGAACTTCTCGAAAATGTTCGGGTTCGGGATCCGAACTCGACCCGAACCCGAACCCCATTGAAGTCAATGGGGACCCGAACTTTTGGGCACTAAAAAGGCTGTAAAATAGTCCAGGAAAGGGCTAGAGGGCTGCAAAAGGCAGGAAAATGTAGGTAAATGCCCTGCAAACAAATGTGGATAGGGAAATGAATTAAAATAAAATAAAATAAATAAAAATTAACCAATATCAATTGGAGAGAGGTCCCATAGCAGAGAATCATGTGTCATATTACCCACCACTGGAGAAGGCCACTTTCAGTTATTTCGGCCCCAGCACCCAGACAGAGGAGAGAGGTCCCACAGCAAGGAATCATGCATCATATCACCCACCACTGGAGAAGGCCACTTTCAGTTATTTCGGCCCCAGCACCCAGACAGAGGAGAGAGGTCCCACAGCAAGGAATAAGGCGTCATATCACCCACCACTGGAGAAGGCCACTTTCAGTTATTTCGGCCACGCACCCAGACCGAGGAGAGAGGTCCCACAGCAAGGAATCATGCGTCATATCACCCACCACTGGAGAAGGCCACTTTCAGTTATTTCGGTCCAGCACCCAGACAGAGGAGAGGTTCATTCAACTTTGTGTTGCACCGCAAGATCATGGTAAAGTTAAAAAAATGAGGATTCAATAAAGAAGTGCCCAAGAGTACAAGAATACATGGTTGAGGGGGAGGCAGTTATAAATGTCTATTCTGCACAAGGGAGGCACAGGTCCTGTGGGATCCATGCCTGGTTCATTTTTATGAACGTCAGCTTGTCCACGTTGGCTGTTGACAGGTGGCTGCGTTTGTCAGTAATAACGCCCCCTGCCGTGCTGAATACACGTTCAGACAAAACGCTGGCCGCCGGGCAGGCCAGCACCTCCAAGGCATAAAATGCTAACTCTGGCCACGTGGACAATTTGGAGACCCAGAAGTTGAATGGGGCCGAGCCATCAGTCAGTACGTGGAGGGGTGTGCAGACGTACTGTTCAACCATGTTAGTGAAATGCTGCCTCCTGCTAACACGTTCCGTATCAGGTGGTGGTGCAGTTAGCTGTGGCGTGGAGACAAAACTTTTCCACATTTCTGCCATGCTAACCCTGCCCTCAGAGGAGCTGGCCGTGACACAGCTGCGTTGGCGACCTCTTGCTCCTCCTCTGCCTTCGCCTTGGGCTTCCACCTGTTCCCCTGTGACATTTGGGAATGCTCTCAGGAGCACCTCTACCAGCGTGCGCTTGTACTCGCGCATCTTCCTATCACGCTCTAGTGCAGGAAGTAAGGTGGGTACATTGTCTTTGTACCAGGGATCCAGCAAGGTGGCAACCCAGTAGTCCGCACACGTTAAAATGTGGGCAACTCTGCTGTCGTTGCGCAGTCACTGCAGCATGTAGTCGCTCATGTGTGCCAGGCTCCCCAGAGGTAAGGACAAGCTGTCCTCTGTGGGAGGTGTATCGT
Organism: Bufotes viridis; assembly: GCA_033119425.1. Classification (NCBI taxonomy): domain Eukaryota; kingdom Metazoa; phylum Chordata; class Amphibia; order Anura; family Bufonidae; genus Bufotes; species Bufotes viridis. The sequence goes on along the minus strand of CM065591.1, from coordinate 138,328,791 downwards.
CATCATCCTCCGTATCCCCCCAGCCACGCACCAGTGATGGGCCTGAGCTGTGTCGGGTGCCACCCCGCTGTGAACCTGCTTCATCCTCATCCTCCTCATCCTCCTCGTCCTCCAGTAGTGGGCCCTGGCTGGCCACATTTGTACCTGTCCTCTGCTGTTGCAAAAAACCTCCCTCTGAGCCACTTCTAACAGACTGGCCTGAAAGTGCTAAAAATGACCCCTCATCCTCCTCCTCCTCCTGGGCCACCTCCTCTTCCATCATCGCCCTAAGCGTTTTCTCAAGGAGACATAGAAGTGGTATTGTAACGCTGATAATGGTGTCATCGCCACTGGCCATGTTGGTGGAGTACTCGAAACAGCGCAACAGGGCACACAGGTCTCGCATGGAGGCCCAATCATTGGTGGTGAAGTGGTGCTGTTCCGCAGTGCGACTGACGCGTGCGTGCTGCAGCTAAAACTCCACTATGGCCTGCTGCTGCTCGCACAGTCTCTCCAGCATGTGCAAGGTGGAGTTCCACCTGGTGGGCACATCGCATATGAGGTGGTGAGCGGGAAGGCCGAAGTTCCGCTGTAGCGCCGACAGGCGAGCAGCGGCAGGATGTGAACGCCGGAAGCGCGCACAGACGGCCCGCACTTTATGCAGCAGCTCTGTAATGTCGGGGAAGTTGTGAATGAAATTCTGCACCACCAAATTCAGCACATGCGCCAGGCAAGGGATGTGCATCAAACCGGCTAGTCCCAGAGCTACGACGAGATTTCGCAAATTATCGCACACCACCAGGCCGGGCTTGAGGCCCACCGGCAGAAACCACTCTTCGGTTTGTTGTTCAACACCCCGCCACAACTACTGCGCGGTGTGGGGCCTGTCTCCCAAACATATGAGTTTCAGAATGGCCTGCTGACGTTTACCCCGGGCTGTGCTGAAGTTGGTGGTGAAGGTGTGTGGCTGACTGGATGAGCTGGTGGAAGCAGAGGAGGAGGAAGCCGAGTAGGAGGAGGAGGTTACAGGAGGCAAAGAATGATGCCCTGCGATCCTTGGCGGTGGAAGGACGTGCACCAAGGAACTCTCCGCCTGGGGCTCAGCCGCCACTACATTTACCCAGTGTGCAGTTAGGGAGATTTAGCGTCCATGGCCGTGCTTACTGGTCCACGTATCTGTGGTTAGGTGGACCGTGCCAAAGATGGCGTTGCGCAGTGCACGGCTGTGTTGGAGAAGTAGTGGCGGCTGGGAACAACATACTGCGGGACAGCCATGGACATCAGCTGTTTGAAGCTGTCTCTGTCTACCAGCCTGAATGACAGCATTTCAAAGGCCAGTAGTTTAGAAATGCTGGCATTCAGGCCCAGGGCTCGAGGGTGGCTAGGTGGGAATTTACGCTTTCTCTCCAAGGTTTGTGAGATGGAGAGCTGAACGCTGCCGTGTGACATGGTGGAGATGCTTGGTGACGCAGGTGGTGTTGTCGGTGGCACATCCTCTGTTTGGTGGGCGGCAGGTGCCAACATTCCTCCCGAGGCGGAGGAAGAGGCCGAGGCAGCAGCAGAAGAGGGAGCAGGGGGAGCCAGAGTAAGTTCCTTGCTTTTAAGGTATTTACTCCACTGCAGTTCATGCTTTGCATGTAGATGCCTGGTCATGCAGGTTGTGCTAAGGTTCAGAACGTTAATGCCTCGCTTCAGGCTCTGATGGCACAGCGTGCAAACCACTCGGGTCTTGTCGTCAGCACATTGTTTAAAGAAGTGCCATGCCAGGGAACTCTTTGAAGCTGCCTTTGGGGTGCTCGGTCCCTGGTGGCGGTGGCCAGTACCAAGCGAACTCTCTTGGAGGCGGCTGTTCTACTTTTAACCCCTGCTCCCTCTTTTGCTACTCTGTTGGCTCGGTCTCACCACTGCCTCTTCCTCTGAGCTATGAAAGTCAGTGGCACGATCTTCATTCCATGTGTGGACTAGGATCTCATCGTCCCCTGCATCGTCTTCCACACAGTCTTCCTCCCTGACCTCCTGTTCGGTCTGCACACTGCAGAAAGACGCAGCAGTTGGCACCTGTGTTTCGTCATCATCAGAGACGTGCGGACTCCGATGAGGTGGTATTCCCATGTCCTCATCATCAGGAAACATCAGTGGTTGTGCATCAGTGCATTCTATGTCTTCCACCACTGGGGAAGGGCTAGGTGGATTCCCTTGCGAAACCCTGCCAGCAGAGTCTTCAAACAGCATAAGAGACTGCTGCATAACTTGAGGCTCAGACAGTTTCCCTGATATGCATGGGGGTGATGTGACAGACTGATGGGCTTGGTTTTCAGGTGCCACCTGTGCGCTTTCTGCAGAAGACTGGGTGGGAGATAATGTTGTGAACATGCTGGATCCACTGTCGGCCACCCAATTGACTAGCGCCTGTACCTGCTCAAGCCTTACCATCCTTAGAACAGCATTGGGCCCCACCAAATATCGCTGTAAATTCTGGCGGGTATTGGGACCTGAGGTAGTTGGTTCACTAGGACGTGTGGCTGTGGCAGAAATGCCACGTCCTCTCCCAGCACCAGAGGGTACACTAACACCACCACAACCGCGTCTGCATCCCTTACTAGATGTTTTCCTCATTGTTACCGTTCACCAAGCACCACAATAAGAAAATAAATATTTGGCCCAATGTATTGATTTCAAATTCAGGCCTTTTTTTACAGGCACCTAACACTATCTGCCTATTTATTTATGTAGCGTATTACACTAATCCAGGCACAGCAGTAACCACTGATTTAGGGGAATATCTCTTTTAGGGCTAGTATTTAGGCCCTGGATTAAAGGTATCCTTTTTTGGACAGATTTAAACTAGGCCTGCAACAGCTGGAACACCAGATTCAGGGTATTGCTATTTTGGCAATTGAATTTCACCCTAGAACAAAATATATAATTTGCAGGACACTATGAAACTTGGCCAGCCACAGCTAAAACCACTGATTTATGGTATTGCTATTTTGTCAATTGAATTTCACCCCAGAACAAAATATATGTTTTGGCGGACACTATTATAGTTTGCCAGCCACAGCTGAAACCACTGATTTATGGTATTGCTATTTTGGCAATTGAATTTCACCCCAGAACAAAATATATGTTTTTGCGGACACTATCATAGTTTGCCAGCCACAGCTGTGACACCAGATTTATGGTATAGCTATGTTGGCAATTGAATTTCACCCCAGAACAAAATATATGTTTTGGTGGACACTATTATAGTTTGCCAGCCACAGCTGAAACCACTGCTTTATGTTATTGCTATTTTGGCAATTGAATTTCACCCCAGAACAAAATATAAGTTTTTGCGGACACTATTATAGTTTGCCAGCCACAGCTGTGACACCAGATTTATGGTATTGCTATTTTGGCAATTGAATTTTACCCCAGAACAAAATATATCCTTTGCAGGACACTATGAAACTTGGCCAGCCACAGCTGAAACCACTGATTTATGGTATTGCTATTTTGGCAATTGAATTTCACCCCAGAACAAAATATATGTTTTGGCGGACACTATTATAGTTTGCCAGCCAGTGCTGGGACACCAGATTTAGGGGATTGCTATTTTGGCAGTTGAATTTCACCCCAGAACAAAATATACCCTGTTACGGACAGATTTAAACTAGGCCTGCAACAGCTGGAACACCAGATTCAGGGTATAGCTATGTTGGCAATTGAATTTCACCCCAGAACAAAATATATGTTTTGGCGGACACTATTATAGTTTGCCAGCCACAGCTGAAACCACTGCTTTATGATATTGCTATTTTGGCAATTAAATTTCACCCCAGAACAAAATATATGTTTTGGCTGACACTATTATAGTTTGCCAGCCACAGCTGAAACCAATGATTTATGGTATTGCTATTTTGGCAATTGAATTTCACCCCAGAACAAAATATATGTTTTTGCGGACACTATTATAGTTTGCCAGCCACAGCTGTGACACCAGATTTATGGTATTGCTATTTTGGCAATTGAATTTCACCCCAGAACAAAATATATCCTTTTGCAGGACACTATTATAACTTGGCCAGCCACAGCTGAAACTCACTGATTTATGGTATTGCTATTTTGGCAATTGAATTTCACCCCAGAACAAAATATATCCTTTGCAGGACACTATGAAACTTGGCCAGCCACAGCTGAAACCACTGATTTATGGTATTGCTATTTTGGCAATTGAATTTCACCCCAGAACAAAATATATCCTTTGCAGGACACTATGAAACTTGGCCAGCTACAGCTGAAACCACTGATTTATGGTATTGCTATTTTGTGCAATTGAATTTCACCCCAGAACAAAATATACCCTGTTACGGACAGATTTAAACTAGGCCTGCAACAGCTGGAACACCAGATTCAGGGTATTGCTATTTTGGCAATTGAATTTCACCCCAGAACAAAATATATCCTTTGCAGGACACTATGAAACTTGGCCAGCCACAGCTGAAACCACTGATTTATGGTATTGCTATTTTGGCAATTGAATTTCACCCCAGAACAAAATATATGTTTTTGGCGGACACTATTATAGTTTGTCAGCCAGTGCTGGGACACCAGATTTATGGTATTGCTATTTTGGCAATTGACTTTCACCCCAGAACAAAATATATGTTTTGGCGGACACTATTATAGTTTGCCAGCCATAGCTGGAAACCAATGATTTATGGTATTGCTATTTTGGCAATTGAATTTCACCCCAGAACAAAATATATGTTTTTACGGACACTATTATAGTCTAGCCAGCCACAGCTGTGAACACCAGATTTATGGTATTGCTATTTTGGCAATTGAATTTCACCCCAGAACAAAATATATCCTTTGCAGGACACTATGAAACTTGGCCAGCCACAGCTGAAACCACTGATTTATGGTATTGTCTATTTTGGCAATTGAATTTCACCCCAGAACAAAATATATCTTTTGCAGGACACTATGAAACTTGGCCAGCTACAGCTGAAACCACTGATTTATGGTATTGCTATTTTGGCAATTGAATTTCACCCCAGAACAAAATATACCCTGTTACGGACAGATTTAAACTAGGCCTGCAACAGCTGGAACACCAGATTCAGGGTATTGCTATTTTGGCAACTGAATTTCACCCCAGAACAAAATATATCCTTTGCAGGACACTATGAAACTTGGCCAGCCACAGCTGAAACCACTGATTTATGGTATTGCTATTTTGGCAATTGAATTTCACCCCAGAACAAAATATATGTTTTGGCGGACACTATTATAGTTTGCCAGCCACAGCTGTGACACCAGATTTATGGTATTGCTATTTTGGCAATTGAATTTCACCCCAGAACAAAATATATGTTTTTGCGGACACTATTATAGTTTGCCAGCTACAGCTGTGACACCAGATTTATGGTATTGCTATTTTGGCAATTGAATTTCACCCCAGAACAAAATATATTTTTTTCCAAACTGCAGACAGTATTATACTTGGCTAGCCAAAGCTGGAACACCAGATTTAGGGGATTGGTATTTTGGCAATTGTATTTAACCCCTTAATAAAATATAGAAATTGCTATCCTGAGTTTCTAGGGGTGACAATTAGCATAGCCAAGCCCTTGATGTAGGATATAGCAAAAAAAAACTCGTATTGATGGATTGATGGACTTGGTGGCAGCTTGTTCTGGTGCACCACAATTCACAAAATGGCCGCCAATCACCCCAGAAAATAAGTGACAGAAAAAGGCTCTGTGCAGCCTAAAAACCAGTGAGCAAGTTACTAGCAGAAGTTCAATCATTCACAGCTGTAGATCGATCACTTCATTAGGTGCTTTTGCAGACTTTTCCCTGCCTAATCTCGCCCTCACAGCAGCTGCGTCCTCTCCCTACACTAATCAGAGCAGTGTGACGTGCGGCGCTACGTGACTCCAGCTTAAATAGAGGCTGGGTCACATGCTGCACTTGGCCAATCACAGCCATGTCATTAGTAGGCATGGCTGTGATGGGCTCTTAGGGCAAAAAGTAAAACGCTAGCTGATTGGCTGCTGTGCAGCCCTTCAGAAAGCGGGAAGAAATCGCTGAACAACGAACCCGAACTTTTTTGACAATGTTCGGGTCCGGGTCCGTGTCCCGAACACTCCAAAATTCGGTACGAACCCGAACTATTCTCGAACTGTTCGCTCAACACTATCCATTACTATTTGTACAAGTGACTCGGAGGTACTCCCTGCCTCCATCTCCACTGCATACTGCCATGGTGTGTCTGATTCCTCTGCCTCCTCTTCCTCATCGCCCTGTATCTCCTTGGCTGCTTCTCCTCTCCTGTCACCTGTGTAGAAAAACCACCAATTTCTCTACACATTGCTTTTGCTTCAATGTCCTCCTCCTCCTCCAGTTCAGCCCCCACAGGGCTCATGTGGCCATGAGATCTAGACACCACTCCAGTCCCCTGACCAGCCAGATTTACCAGCATCTGTTCCAGGACATGATGCAGTGGAATGACGTTGTTCATCCCATAGTCCTGGCGACTGACAAATAACATGGCCTCTTCAAAGGGCCTGAGCAAACGACAGGTGTAACGCATGAGCTGCCACTGGCTGACATCGAAGTTACACAGGGGAGTACTCCTGTCCGCTTGGATCATCAAGAAATCGTTTATGGCCTTTCTCTGTTTGTATGGTCGGTCCAACATATGGAGGGTGGATTTCCAACGGGTGGAAAGGTCGCATATCAGCCTATGTTGGGGGATCCCATTCTGCAGCTCAAGTAGGATGTGTTTTGCGGTGTACGAATGGCTGAAGTTTTCTGGCCATTTTTAGAAGACTTCAGGAACCGCTTGACAACCTGATTAAAGACATGTGCCATGCAGGGCGCATGGCTCAGCCCTCCTTGAGGCAGCTCAGAAACCATGTTCTTCCCGTTCTTGGTCACCATGGTTCCGATTTTGAGTTATCGCGGAGAAAGCCAGGATTTGATTTGTTGATGAAGGACACAAAGCAGTTTCTGCCCTGTGTGACTCCATTCGCCCAGGCAAACTACATGCAGAATAGAGAGACAACGCCGTGCACTGCATATGTGGTATGCTAGAGGGGCACTGTGAATTGTCCCTGCAGTGGAGGCTGAGGACACGGTGGAGGATGAGGAGGCAGATGCGGACATTGTCTCAGGACTAACGGCGTGGCAATGTGGAGGAGGAAGCGGCGTCACCTGGCCATGTTGCTGGTGTGGCAGTGCAGGAACCACATTCACCCAGTGGGCCATAAAGGACATGTATTGTCCCTGACCGTAGTTACTGCTCCACATGTCTGTGCTGCCGTGCACTTTGGCAGGAACTGACAGGCTCAAGCACTGGCCGACCTTCTGTTCTACATACGTGTGCAGGGCTGGTACTGCCTTTTTGGCAAAGAAATGACAGCTTGGGACTCTTTATCTCGGCTCGGCACAAGCCATCAGTTCTGTGAAAGGTGCAGAGTCCACCACTTGGAAAGGGAGGTACTGCAGCACCAGCAACTTGGCCAGGAGCACATTCAGCTTCTGCGCCCGTGGATGAGTGCACACATACCGTTTATCTTGGTAATCGCTTCGGTGATCGATTGCTGACGGAATGACTAACGAGGAGGAGGAGCATCAGGACCAGCAGATAATGGGAAGGACAGACAGCTCCCTATGGCTGAGGTGGTGGAGCCTTGACTTCCCGAAATCGGGTGCATGCCACTGGGGGATGCAGCGGTTGGTGCGGCAGGTTGGACCACTACATTGGAGTCACAGTTCTCCCAGGCCACTTTATGGTGACGCTGCATATGTTGACATAGGGCCGTGGTGCCAACACTTCACTTTCTGCCCACAGATTCGACAAATGGCCATGTTCACCTCCTCCGGTGGCTTAACAAAAAACTGCCACACCGCCGAGTAGGTGTTTTTGCACCCAAGACTCCGCACTGACTGACTGCTACCGCCACTGCTTCCGTGAATCCCTGCACTACTACCTTCCAAGCAGGTAGGCTCCTGCAAAGTGGGTGGTCTACCCGGGCACGTTTGGCTCCCGACCTCCCACTGCTGCCACTCCCGGCCACGCTAGCGTCTTGCTGGCTCCACTGCTGCCTCATGGGCAAGCTGCCACCCTCTCCCGATGATGATGAAGCTCCTAATTCACCCAGCTCCCAAGTGTGATCAGCTACATCATGATAATCGAGTACTGTCCTCCTCAACGGTCTCTGGGTCAGGTGCCTGCTCGCAACACCATCTCCCATGCCACTCTTCTCATGACTACTTGCCCGCGTACCGGAGGAAGCGGCGGATGTCTCCTCCACATCTTGGCTGGCCAGTAGCTGCTGACTGTCCTCTAGTAGCTCGTCCTCACTGTATAGTAGAGCTGAGCCCACAGCATATAATACTTTTTTGTGCCACTAATACACACCAAAAAGAGCTTTAGAACATATAACTGCACCGCTGAACGGCAAATATATATTTTTTTGCCACTAAAACATGCCAAAAAGAGCTTTAGAACATATAACTACACCACTGAACGCAAACAATATATATTTTTGTGCCACTAATGCACACCAAAAAGGGCTGTAATTGTCTCACTTCACCACACAATGGCAAATACTTTTTTTTTGTGCCACAATTAGGGCTTTATAACATATAACTGCACCACTGAATGGCAAATAGGCCCTTATTTTTTCCACCTATACAAGCCACAAAAAGCTTTAGAACATATAACTACACCACTGAAAGGCAAAAAATATATATACTTTTTCCACTAATACACTCCACAAAAGGCTTTAGAACATATAAATGCACCACTGAACGGCAAATGATATATATTTTTTTGCCACTATTACTCGCCAAAAAGGGCTTTAGAACATATAACTGCACTGCTGAATGGCAAATAATATATTTTTTTTCCACTAATACATGCAAAAAAGGGCTGCAATTTTCTCACTTCACCACACAACGGCTAATAAGCCCTTTTTTCCCACTAATACAAGTCAAAAAATGCTTTAGAACATATAACTGCACCAAACAAGGGCAAATAAGTGGTAGAAATATTTCCTTGTAATAAACCTTTTTAATGGCTGTATCAAACAGCACTTACACCCCAATAACAAGAACGGTTTGGTGGAATTACAGAGCTGTATAATGGCAATTTGGATCCCCAGTCAGTGCAGCAAGGTTCCCCTACTGAACCCTGTTCTGCTTTAATACTGTGGAATGGTTATTTTCTACCGCTGTCCCTAGTGCCTGCTGAAGTCTCTCCCTACACTAAGTACTCTGGAAAATGGCTGAATCCAAAATAGCTGAGGCTATTTATAGGGCTGTTACATCACAGGGCTGATTGGCTGCTGATTGGCTGCATGCATGGCATTATGGGTAATCCCTCGTCCCCAGAGTTCCTTGCTCCATGTCCTAACATGTGCAGCAGTCATTTTAGGACAAAATGCGGTTCGTTACCACAGTAAGCAGTGAAGGTTATCACACACTCTCTCCTTTGGAAGATAAATACAGTATACTCTTTCCAGCTACTTATTCCTAAAACTCAGCTTACTATACCCTACTTTCAAGAAAAGAAGGATGTACGGCACTGCTGGATTGTCTGGTGCAATTTCTTCCTTTTATTAACGTCGCAACAAGGACGACTCCTTAGACGACTAAGGACTTTACAGTCCGAAACGCGTCAATTTTACCGCTGTACAGTGTGTGTGTACAATCCTTGTTGCCACGTTAATAAAAGGAAGAAATTGCATCAGACAATCCAGCAGTGCCGGACATCCTTCTTTTCTTGAAACTACTTCTCAGATGCTTTCTGAATGACCGTGCACGCTGAAATTGACATATGGGTGAGCTGGAAATTTTCTTTGAATGACCAAGCTACTATACCCTACTGTCTATAAATTAACCCAGTCCGAATTTTGGGGCCTTGTTGCAGAAAATGTTGGCATGCTAATGTTGGTGCAATATGATTGTTCTGCCTTGGAACAAGCTTGGATGGCAGTGGAGTCGGGGCAAGATCCTTATGGGATGTAGGCTTGGCTGTAGGGGTAATGCAGCAGCTGAGATTTCTCTTCTCATACAGGAATTACAGGAGCTGTCAGGACTGTGCTGTAATGTCTGCACAGAAGCAGGGCACACTAGCCATGCTGCTGTCTCTAAGATGGCTGCTATTCCTCCTTCTTCCTTAGCCTCTCCCCCCAGTCCTCCTGCTATTGGCTACAGGGAGGAGCAAGTGCTCATGGGATTTGTAGTCACTTCACATCAGAAGAATTAGCACTAATGCCTGCTGCTGTGAGTCTCTGCTTGTAATTGACAGCCACAACATCCACTAGACTCACTGCTTTCTCTGCAGGCATTACACACAGACAACTAATTGTGGGTCTGAACGCTGGGAACAGACTTGGCTATTACTGCCGGCACCATAGAGAATGAATAGAGTGAAAGGGTGTATGCTTGACCTTTGCCTTATGCCCTTTCAACCTCTGTTACAGAAGTGGATGTGGACCAGCTGTGCTAACTGAACTGATTTGGTTGGGGGTTACTCCTAAGGGCATTATTCTGGCAGCCCCCTGGGATTTACCTTTTATCCCCTATATAGGCATCTTGACTCTGCTACAGGGGATATACCAGGCCACTACCTCCTAGAATCATCTTTGTTCAGAGGCTGCTGATTTATGGAAGTCACTAGATACCGGTGCAAAGCATAGTTGAGCTCATTCAAGCCAAGGTCAGCGCACATAGAGTTTGGCAAACCAATCAGTCCGAGGGTCTGGGCAAACTTCACTGCCTGTATAGATACTAAAAATGAAAATAATAAATATTTATTCTAAATTTCTGATTAAAATCTTTAAATGGGCAGCTGCCCTTGTATCACAGGCTATAACCTCACACTATAAAGTCCCTTGATGTTTATAAAAGGGACTGTAAGCTGGTACAACAAACTGTTTTTCTGCGTTTGTTATAAATGTGGAGGTATAGAAAGAAAGGTGACCGGGGCTAAGTATAAATTCTGATGTAATAAATCGTGTATGCACCAGAGTACATGGGATAATAAGTCCCTATTGATGATTGGAATTCATGCCCCCAGAATCCATATAACCAGACACCGTATATGGATCTGTTCTATGTCTGTATGATAACTGCCTGATCGAACCCAGGCTACCACAATGTGAAACTGATGCAATTATTTGTTTGGATGCATCACCCAAAACAGTATGTATCATGAAGGTCGCTTAAACATTAATATCTAACGCGCTAAACGCGTTTCTCGGGTGCTTTACCAGATCAGAAGCCTCAGATATGAATAGGCGGCATTAGAGGTTACTTATGTATGCTATCTAGATAATGACTGATACAGTGTGTTGGTAATTGATACATAATGTATCAGAGTGACGTTGAAAAGAACACATGGCAGAAAAAGCGATGCTCCCTGATGTTTGGAGATCGAGCCAACTTAAATGTTTAGCGCCAACATAAAACAAAACAAGAAAAGTGCAACCCCTATTGATGATGAGGGGCTGTGCAAACGGACAACAAAAATCAAAGCAAACATGAGCATTCATGCTGCCCCTACTGATGGTGAGGGACTGCATGTCCGGCCCCGGTATGGCTGGGGCGCACGGCAGCGGGTGTGTTATAAGCAGAAGGCCCTTCCCATTGCAGAAAAAATTGACCTATCTAGCTACAGGGAAAGGGCAAGAGAGGCGGGGTTGGGATGCATCCTCCGTCTGAATGCAGTCCTCTGCTGTAACGATAGGTTCGTGACATCACTAATACGAGAGTTAGTATTATGGTATTTAGTAGGGGCCATCAATTTCTGACTTGCAAGCCCAAGTTAACAAGAGTCTATAAGTAATATGACAGGACTTAATGCCTGAATTTAGGCGCCTCATTGCAATGTACACAATATTGATATGTGTCTATAGTCACAAGATAATATTGCGACTATGACCATAATAGCAAAGGACCTGTGGTGCTATTTCAATGTTTGGGATTAATAATCCAGGAAACTATGACATTGTAAAAGACGTGTGTTATGCTCTAATTTAGGCAGATAAAATAATCGAGGATGTACCCCCAGAGATCCCTTATTCAATAAAGCAGGTAAAAGAAATCTGGCCATTCAGACCTGTTGGCTTAACTGTACCTAGTCTGAATATCCAACCCACCTCTTTTTTCAGGACCAGTCTATCAGGATGAACTTCTCGGGAAACATCAGAAAAAGCTCCAAGGTATGTATCATATCTGCTTTTTCTATTTGGGGCATGCAAAGAAGACTTAGACCAACCGAAATATTGGATATACAGTACAAACATTAGATTAAATGCAATCTGTGAACGCACACTAAGAATTACACTCCATTGAAGCTCTAGTATACCAGCAAAACTAAATATGCACAACTAATGGTATAAGTAAAAAATTACAGTTGAAAATCATTGAAAAATATTGGATCTTCATTCACATTATATAAGAATACAAATTCTTCTGGAGGGCACTGCGCCTTGAAGACATAAAGAGTTTTATAGGCCATCCAATGCTCCTCTAGGAAAAAGGTATGCAAGCTAGCTCTTTTTCCAAAAAGAAAAAGAAATGAAAAGAAAGCTGTACTTCTTTTGTTTCTAAACAAACCTTAAAAAATATTTTATAATCAAGCCAGTACCATACTGTATCTATAGACAACTAGTTTGGGATGATCAGCACTGGGCTTGAAAACTGACTTTGCTGGGTAAGAGGTCTTTATTGTGGATCTGGGGGGGTACTGTTTTTTCCTTGTGGCAAGTAAGCATAAGAAGTCTTATATGCCCTGAAATAACTCTCTGGGGAAAATGTATGCAAATTAACTCTCCTTCCAAAAAATAAAAGAAAGCTGCACCTCTAGTGCCGCCAATTGAAAGGTAGCTAGTGCTACCATATATTCTTATAAGAATATATCATCCTAAAACAGTCTGAATATGTAGTAATGTCTTGGCTATAACCCTAAATTATGCCTCATGGCCTGTTTTAAAAGGTCAAACTTTGACTTATAGGATAGCTACCATACAACTATTGACACCGGAAGTGTAGCTTTCTTAAGAGATTTCCTTTTAAAGAGATCTAATTTAGTAAATGTAATTCTTATGAAAAATTTAGAAAAGGAATCACCTTTCTACCAGTGAGTGGAAAATACTGGACAGTTTTGCCAGGGGCATAAGTATAGGCTTGCAGAGGTAGAAGTATCAGCCCTAAAGCAGCAGGGCACGGAAAGGCTCTTTTGCCACAAAAGAACACACTGACACTGATACAAAATAACTCATGTGGGGGCCCTAAGGCTTTAAATTATAGCTCTGGTTAGGTCTATATTTTGCAAAGATATGGGTTATGGAAGGAGAATCACAAAGGACAACTTTTTATGAAAAAATATATAATTCCAAATTTATACCCAATGCACAACTTCCATTTAATACTTAACATAAAAGGTGTTTTCTTACTGATTGAATATACAAAGAGGTTTTTTATTAAGGAAAGAGAACTGTCTCACTAGCGCCACATTTGGAGGAGGCTCCCGATGAATCAAAGTCCAACTTTTTAACTAACAAGTCTTGGGAAAAGACAAGTGAAAATAGCTAAGCCAAGTATCTATCAACAGCTGGTCTCCTTTAGAAGAGCCAGTAGCTCTCACAAAGCTGCATCCAAAGCATGTCACTCAGCCAACCAGCATCCAACTCTATATTGATGAGGAGCAAACACTCTGAAACACTTGCCTGTGGATGAATATTTGTCTTGGCTATTTTTCCTAGTCTACTTGTCCAAAGGCTTGTAAAAACTTCAAACTTTAACTTATAGGGAGCTATTTCCATGATATGGTGCAAGCAAGATGGTTCTCTTTCTCTGGGAGATGTCTCTTTGCATATTATTTTCCCATGGAACATTGCCACTAGGGCTTCAATGGACATCTGGTCTCCTTAAGGAGAGCCAGTACCCGCCTGACTGAAAAAAATAATTGTTTCCACTGAAATACACATATTCTGCTAAGGCCAAAAGTTTACATGCATGTAGGCTGAATTCATTCATACTCAGTTTTTAACAACCCCACACATCCTGTATATTACTTTTTGCCAAGTCATTTAGGTAATCTAACCTGTAATTTTAAATTTCACACAAAGTTTTTTTTAGGTTTAAGGCACTTTAAGACAGATTTTCCGTGTCAAAAGTTTAGATATACCAAGCTGACTGTGTCTTTTCATAATCAGTATTTGGTCAGTATTTGTAAGCCAAAACCAGAAGTGGAACCTACAAAGAAAAGTTATAATATAAATATTTTTGCAGATTCTGTGTTTTGGACAAATCCTGGTTTTGGTTTACAAATACTGATCAAATACAGACCACGTGAAAGAGGCCTTAAAGGAGTATTTTAATCACAGCCATTCATAGTTGAGAGTAGAATACCTGTTGTATGTGGTGGCCAGGGTTATGGAAACTGCTGAGCAGTTTGTGCTGTTCTGTTTCCCTAACCCTGGCTATCTCTAGACACCTCATACAAGAATGACAATGGAAATATCCCTTTAAAGACCAAACCATTTACAGTCTTTGGGACCAGACAAAACTTTATCTTGGTATTCCAGAACTAATATATTTTGTAATTATTTTTCAACAACACAGCAATATTACTAGTATAATCATATATTGTGCCTGTGAATAAACCAGCAATATGTATTAGCTTTCTAAGCATATCAAAACGCCATTCTCAACATGGTAAGGCTATAGTAAGTAGTGTTCATGATATGTATATGCTTGGACACAGTTCTAGGACATAGCTCTGCCATCAGCATGCTGATATCTAGCTTTGTCAATCAAGGGGAGGAGGGACCATGCAGAGCATAGAGGTGTTACAAAAGCAGTCCTCCAATTATTCAGCTCTGCCCCTGGTGCTCCAATGTTAGTGTCTGCATATGAATAAAGCAGATATCCCTGCTGCTGGTTCACATATAGACAAAAGAAAGGTATTGTTTTAATCAGCATGCTCAAAATGATCAACCCTACCAGGCAGTATGTTTGATTTAATAGGGTTAATCCTACCAGGCAGTATGTTTGATTTAATAGGGTTAATTATCCTGACAGAGGCTCTTTAAAGAGGCACTCCCACAAAAATGTGTATTCTCTGGCTCATTAGAAACTTACATGATTACATGTTACATGAAATTGTAGTGAAAGTAATATTTTAACCAGTCACTGTATTTGGGAGTTTCCCAGTCCCTTCTGGTCATTAGTTTTTAATCTTATGTGTGGACTGGAAGTGTTATGGGCAGTGGTTGTAGAGCCACTGTGCCAAACAATAGATTTAGCTTTGGGCTAAACCTAAAATCCCTATCCTGGCGGCTTCCTGGGTTTCACCTTTTACAGGGATCTCGTCTTCACTGCAGGGAATATACCTGGCCACTACTTCTTAGAGTAGTGTCCATGTAGTTGGCTGCAGGCCCATGGAGATCGAGACAATGGTGCATAGCACTAAAGGGAGAGGCAAATATGAGAAACAAGTCCGAGGTTAGGGTAGGCAGTAAAAGGTCAAAATGGTAATCAGGTTGGGCCAGGCAGTGGAAAGTCTGATTCCAGGAATCAGGCAGAAACCAATACACAAGCAGACAATCAGATACAGCACATTTTAGCAGGGACTAGTAGACTAGTGAACTATTTGTTCAAGCAGAGAGTGCGACAAACAGCATGATATATATAGCAGAAGCTGATTAACACTTTAGAAACACCTGCACGCAGAAACAAACTGCAGAATGAGGTGAGATTTATTGAAGGATATCTCAAATAGACAGAAATGAACCCGGCACCTAGGTCAGCTGCCAGAGCACTGGACCTGCGACAGACACAGGGTGAATGGAGCTGCGCCTGTGCCCCCCAAAGTAGTGGAGCAGCAAAAGATGTGGGTCACCGGCGTAACAGGAAGACAGTTTCTTCATTCCTAAGTAAGTGACATTGAGGCTCTCCTAGAAATGAACAGAAAAAATGACTTCCTGTACCCACACAAGTAGTTACTAAAACAGACATGTCAGAAGAGATAACAGGTCCACCTTAAATCCATATTATGCATGCATAATAGTATGGTTTTAAAGCTCAAGCCCATGCATGGTTCACTATCCATTTGCTACATGGTCATTAAGAAGTTAATGGGGTTGTCTTATCTCAGACATTAGTGGCATATTGCTAGGATATACAACCAATGTCAGGTAGGAGCAGGTCCGACTTCTGGGTTCCACTCCGATCTCCAGAACGGGGCACCCAAAGTGAAAGAGAGTGCACAACGCAAGCCTGGCCACCCTCCATTCACTTCTCTGGGAATTCTAAAAATAGCCAAACACTGAATGCGCCCTTAACCCCTTCCCACCCAATAGTACGGTGCAGCGGGACGTGACTTGCCGCCCAGCACCATACTACATACTATTACTGCCGCTGATCGGGTGGGTGCAGGAGCCGCGCTTGCCCGAACCCCTGCTGTATGCGCCGGCATCAGTGAAATCATCGATGCCGCCACATTAACTCTTGCACTGCCGTGGTCAGTGCTGACCGCAGCACGTGCGCGCTTCAGACGTGTGCGGGGTGTCCATCTGGTCCGCGCGCTGCTGTGACGAGTACCCGATGGCAAGGAAGGCAGCCCGATGACTTTCTTAGGCATCGTGGCTGCCTTCCGCGCCAGCCTGTGAGATCCAGCTCTCTGAATCTCACAGGCATGCAGGCTGAAATGTATTAAATTCAGTAATACGTTTACAGCCAATGCTTTATAATACAGACGTATTGTAAAGCATTGTAGAGGGGATCAGACCCCCAAAAGTTGAAGTTCCAGATTGGAAAAAAAAAGTGAAAAAAGAAGTAAAAAACTAAATTTTTACAAAAAAATTAAAAGTTTCAAGTAAAAAACAAATAAAAGCATCCTTTTCCCAAAATAAAGTAAAAAAAATTGGAAAAAAGAATAGTAGACATATTAGGTATGGCCGCGTCCGTATCGACCGGCTCTATAAAAATATCAAATAACCCCTCAGGTGAACACCGTCAAAAAAATAAAATAAAAACTGTGCTAAAAAGACATTTTTTGTCACCTTACATCACTAAAAGTGCAACACCAAGCGATCAAAAAGGTGTATGCCCCCAAAATCATACCAATCTAACCGTCACCTCATCCCACAAAAAATGAGCCCCTACCTAAGACAATCGCCCAAAAAATAAAAAAAAATATGGCTCTCAGACTATTGAGATAGTTAAATGTAAAAAAAAATTCAAAAGTTGACATATTAGGTGTCACCACGTCCATAACAACCTGCTCTATAAAAATACCACATGACCTAACCCCTAACATGACCTAACCCCTCAGGTGAAAAAAATAAAATAAAAACCGTGTCAAAATAGCCATTTTTTGTCACCCTACATCACAAAAAGTGTAATACCAAGCGATCAAAAAGTCATACGTACCCCAAAATTGCACCAATCAAACAGTCATCTCATCTCACAAAAAATCAGACCCTACCTAGGACAATCGCAAAAAAAAAAAAAAAACTATGGCACTCAGACTATGGAGTAACTAAAACATGATTTTTTTTGTTTAAAAAATGATATAATTGTGTAAAACTTAAATAAATAAAAAAAGTATACATATTATGTATCACCACGTCCATATGAATCTGTTGTATAAAAATATCACATGACCTAACCCCTCATGTGAACATTGTAAATAACCAAAAATAAAAATTGTGTCAAAACAGCTATTTTTTGTTACCTTGCCTCACAAAAAGTGTAATCTAGAGCAACCAAAAACCATATCTACCCTAAAATAGTACCAACAAAACTGCCATCTTATCCTGTAGTTTCCAAAATTATTTTTTTTTTAGTTTCTACTCTAGGGGTGCATCAGGGGGGCTTCAAATATGACATGGTGCCAAAAATACTGTGCAGCAAAATCTGCCTTCCAAAAACCATATGGCGTTCCTTTCCTTCTGCGCCCTGCCATGTGCCCATACAGCAGTTTACGACCACATATGGGGTGTTTCTGCAAACGACAGAATCAGGGCAAAAAATATCGAGTTTTGTTTGGCTGCTAACCCTTGCTTGGGTAGCGGAAGAAATTGATTGCAATGGAAAATCTGCCAAAAAAGTGAAATTTAATCTACATTTTCCATTAATTCTTGTGGAACACCTAAAGGGTTAACAATGTTTGTAAAATCAGTTTTAAATACCATAAGGCAGGGATGGCCAACATGTGGCTCTCCAGCTGTTTCAAAACTACATCTCTCAGCATGCCCAGACTGACTACAGCTATCAGCCTACAGCAGGGAATGTTGTGAGTTGTAGTTTTACAATAGCTGGAGAGCCACAGGTTGGCCAGCCCTGCCATAATGGGTGTAGTTTCTAAAATGGGGTCATTTTTGGATGGTTTCTATTATGTAAGCCTCACAAAGTGACTTCAGACCTGACTTCAGGACCGCCCATAGGATATAAACGTCCTATGGGCAGTTGTTTATCTCTAAATGGACGTTTTGGAACGTCCATTTAGAGATGGCAGCTACACGCTATTTGTGCAGCTGCAGAGTGGGTTGCCCACTGTCAGTGACAGCAGGGCAACCCAGGGAGAAGGCAGGGACTGTTCCAGGTGTCTCTGCCTTCTAGATCGCAGTATACACAGCGCTCACCGAGGTATGCGCTTCCTGTCCTGGCTCGGTGGTTATGTGACTGCCGGGGCTGGGAGAGTGCAGAAAGCTGTCGGGTCTTTCACTGTACAGTGTTGTGTTCTGCTGTACAGCCTCTCTACGGCTGTATTTCCCCTGTAACTGGGGCTACTATGTCAGCCCCAGTTACAGGAGAAATCAATAGTGGGAAAAAAAGTGATGTTAAATGTCCCCCAGAGGTCTTGTATGACCTTATGAGGGACCTAAAGTGTAAAATAAAAAATAAAGTGTTTTATAACAAAAAAGGTTTCACATGTAAAAAAAAAAAAAAAGATCCCAATTAAGTAATAACAAAAATGTTAAAAATAGAAAAAAATTACTATAATGGACATATTTGGTATTGCTGCATCAGTGACAAAAGGTGTATGCCCCCCAAAATGGTACCAGTAAAACAGACACCTCATCCTGCAAAAAATGAGCCCCTACATAAGAAAATCGCTAAAAAAAAAAACTATAGCTCACAGAACATGGAGACATTAAAACATAATTTTTTTGTTTAAAAAATGTTATTATTTTGTTAAAGTGAAAACAAAGGTGTGTTGGGTATTGCCATGTCCGTAACAACCTGCTTCATAAAAATATCACATGACCTAACCTCTCAGATGAACACCGTAAAAAAAAAGAATAAGAACAGTGCCAAAAAAGCAATTTTTTTCTCCTAACATCACATAAAGTGCAACACCAAGCGATAAAAAAGGTGTATGCCCCACAAAGTAATACCAATCAAATCGTCACCTCATCCCGCCAAAAATGAGACCCTAAGACAATCGGCCAAAAAATAAAAAGCTATGGCTCTCTGACTTTGGAGACCCTAAAACATCATTTTTTTAGGTTTCAAAAATGCTATTATTGAGTAAAACTTAAATAAATAAGAAAAAGTATACATATTAGGTATTGCCAGGTCTGTAACAACCTGCTCTATAAAAATGTCACATGACCTAACCCTTCAGGTGAATGCTGTAAAAATAAATAAATAAACACTGTGTTAAAACAACCAATTTTCTGGTCACCTTGCCCCATAAAAAGTAATAATGAATGATCAAAAAAATTATATGTACCCAAAAATGGTACCAATTAAAAACATCAACTCTTTCTGCAAAAGACAAGCCCCTGCACAAGACGATCAGCAGAAAATGTTTAAAAATATGGCGTTCAGAATATGGAGACACAAAAACAAAATTTTTTCCAAAAGTGCTTTATGTAAAACTGAAACAAACAAACAAAGAAAGTAGACATATTTGATATAATTGCATCCGTAACAAACTGCTCTGTAAAAATAGCACATGATCTACCCTGTCAAATAAATGTTGTAAAAAATTAACAATATAAACTGTGTCAAAACTTGCCTCACAAAAAACGTTATATAGAGCAATTACATAGTAACATAGTATATAAGACCGAAAAAAGACATTTGTCCATCCAGTTCGGCCTGTTTCCTACAAGTTGATCCAGAGGAAGGCAAAAAAACCCTGTGAGGCAGAGGCCAATTTTCCCTTCTTAAGGGGAAAAAATTCCTTCCCGACTCCAATCAGGCAATCAGAATAACTCCCTGGATCAACGACCCCTCTCTAGTAGCTGTAGCCTGTAATATTATTACACTCCAGAAATACATCCAGGCCCCTCTTGAATTCCTTTTAGTACTCACCATCACCACCTAGAGAGTTCCATAGTCTCACTGCTCTTACCGTAAAGAATCCTCTTTTATGTTTGTGTACAAACCTTCTTTCCTCCAGACGCAAAGGATGTCCCCTCGTCACAGTCACAGTTCTGGGGATAAATAGATGATGGGAGAGATCCCTGTACTGAACCCTGATATATTTATACATAGTTATTAGAGCTCCCCTGAGTCTTTTTTTTTCTAAAGTAAATAACCCTAACTTTCTGGGTACTGTAGTCCACCCATTCCAATTATTACTTTAGTTGCCCTCCTCTGAACCCTCTCCAGCCTGCTATGTCTGCCTTGTTCACTAGCAGTTTGCAAAGAATGTACAGATGAATGTTACCAGTTGCGGGGGTGTAACTGCACCGTCTGACACTTGTTATTATATGGGTAATGCAAGTATTTACTAAAACAGACATGTCATAAGAGGTGACAGGTCCACTTTAAACACATTATACATCTATAAAAGTGTGGTTTGAAAACTCAAGGTTTACTTACTGCTTGCTATATTATTATTAAGAATTTAAAGGGGCTGTCTCATCTCAGACATTGGTTCCATATTGCTAGGATATGCCACCAATGTTAGCCTGGAGTGAGCCCCACGTTTGAGATCCACTCTTATTTCGTGAATGGGGCCCCCAATGTGAAGGGCAGCTCACGGCCACTGCACCGCCACCCACCATTCACTTGTATTAAAGTTGTAAAAATAGCCAAATGCTGGCTCGGCTATTCCAGGCAGTCTTATAAAGGTGAATGGAAGGCTGGCCATGCATATGCGGTGTGCTGTCTTTTCACTTGAATTGGAGTTCCGAAAATAGTTGAGCTCATCCGACTGAATGGAGAGCATGCCGCACATGCGTGGTGCTCTTCTCTTTGCTTTGAGAGCCCCATTCTGAAGGTAGGAGGATGTCCGAGAGGTCTTTGGGATATGTCTCCAATATCTGAGATGACACAATCCCTTTAAAGTGACAATGCCTTTCTTTTAGTACATTTCTAAAATAGAATATTATCAAGTAAAATAATTTATTAGGCCATTTATTTTATAAGACTGCTCTATCATAGTCAATAACCCATTTCTCGATACTATTTTGTGTACCAAATGGAAATGTACAGTCCATATTGTAACATTTAATTATGACATATCATATGTAAAGCATTAGGCTCCTTTGTAGCATAATGTTGAAAATAAATCCATAAAAAAAATACCAATAAATCATTCTTTTATATGTGTACGGGGTTTAACAGCTTTTCAACCTTTGTAAATAGTAAAATCTTACATAGAGAGATATAAGAATACTTCTAGATGACTTTAATATGTTTTCAATGCTTTTTCCGTTCTGTATTACAATTCTTTGTGACTTTTATCTCCTTTCTTGATTTTACTAGCAAAAAAGAATCGGATTAAAGAGCATGAGTGGCCAAAGATGTTATACATGACTGTTTATGTAGTTACTTTAATCACTTAGTCTGGCCTGGACTTCTGCCAAGATCAGAAATGTAAAACTTTAGCGTAGGAATGTTCTGCAAAATTTCAGCAAGCAGCTCCAATATCAGCATTCATTAAACATTATCTTAAAACATTTGTTACTAATGTTACTAATATTGATGTTAGTCTGCATATCAAGGGAAAAGCTGTTACATGATGACTAAATGATAACAATTACATACTAAACCTGGAGGCACAGTATAAGCACTGATATATATGCAGAAAAGTGTCTCTTGCCCAAAACCTCTAATTTAACATTGTTATTAGTAATGTCTTGAGACATCAAAGACTTTCTGTTAACGAAGGGGCCAAGCCATGAAAGTAAAGATTTTATCTAAATATAATCTCTGCTATTATTTTTTTACATTTGTCTTGAATTATGGCAATGTTAACGTTTCTTAATGTGCTTTTGAAATCTTACAATTTTTAGTATCATTGTTCATTTCTATATCACCTTATATAATGCAAATATGCATTTGGTAGATTATGTAACATAGTAACATAGTTTATAAGGCTGAAAAAAGACATCTGTCCATCCAGTTCAGCCTGTTATCCTGCAAAGGTAACATATGGGTCCTATGGATTCTGTGCCTACAGTCTAAACTGTTCATACACATTAGACGTATGTTGGCCAAATGACCAAACATGCCGGGAGTGAAGGGCTGGCATGTTGGATTTTAACATGCCCAATCCTTTTGTTCTCCTGAAGATAAGCTGCTGCCAGAGGTGTCTGTTAGTGGTTCTCCCAATTCAGAACACATGCACAGGTGTTCCAACTGAGCATGCATGTTTATTGGTAGTGGTGGTGCAGGGAATCTGGAGAGATAGAGGTTTGCAAGGCCATGTGTCGGCCTTTAGGGACTATGATGCCTCTCCGGACCATTCTTGACTCATTTTTTTTCTTGCTTTTCTCCTTTTTTGCATAAATTTTAGCTTGTAGTACACACACACTCATACACATAAAAATACCTCACAGAAGACCACCTTTATGAGAAGACATACTCTGTATATTGACCAACTTTGTGAAGAGGGCCATGTCTCTAAGTGACCAATTTAAAAGGCTGGAAAAAACTGGCAGAAGTTCAATGTAAAAAGTTCCAGCAGGTCATGAAGGATCCAATTAAAACATCAATCTTTATAATCCAAAGTTAAAAACTCCAGCTTGAGTCACAGATTAGTCTTACCAACTGGACAACAAAAACTGATAATTTAATTGGAACCTTATTGAATCCTGGACGTTATTCACATTTGTTTGTTTTTTATATTGTTTACTGTTTTTGTCAATACATTTCTGTTTGTATTGTGTAATCACCCTAAGGGCTAGTTCATAAGCTGAAGATTTTGCAAAGGCAAAATCAGTCTGCATTCTGCAGCAGAATGTGCCACTGTTTCTGCTTCAGTTTTTGAATTTGAATGCTGTAGACCCTCTCACTTTTTAGCCCCATTGAATGACGTGAGTTGACACACACCATGGTTTTCAGCAGTATCATTTTGGACACCGCGCCAAGAAAGGACAAGTGCAGTATGACCTCCCAAAAGCATGGTGGCTTTTTGGTGCTAAATAGAGATGAGCGAACACCTGGATGTTCGGGTTCGAGAGGTTCGGCCGAACGTCCGGAAAATGTCCGGGTTCGTGATCCGAACTAAACCCGAACTTCATCCCGAACCCGAACCCCATTGAAGTCAATGAGGACCCGAACTTTTGGGCACTAAAAAGGCTGTAAAAGACTCCCGGAAAGGGCTAGAGGGCTGCAAAAGGCAGCAAAATGTAGGTAAATCCCCTGCAAACAAATGTAGATAGGGAAATGAATTAAAATAAAATAAAATAAATAAAAATTAACCAATATCAATTGGAGAGAGGTCCCACAGCAAGGAATCATGCGTCATATCACCCACCACTGGAGAAGGCCACTCTCATTTATTTCGGACCAGCACCCAGACATAGGATACAGGTCCCACAGCAAGGAATCATGCGTCATATCAACCACCACCGGAGAAGGCCACTCTCATTTATTTAGGACCAGCACCCAGACAGAGGAGAGAGGTCCCACAGCAAGGAATCATGCCTCATATCAACCACCACTGGAGAAGGCCACTCTCATTTATTTGGGACCAGCACCCAGACAGAGGATACAGGTCCCACAGCAAGGAATCATGCGTCATATCAACCACCACCGGAGAAGGCCACTCTCATTTATTTTGGACCAGCACCCAGACAGAGGATACAGGTCCCACAGCAAGGAATCATGCGTCATATCAACCACCACCGGAGAAGGCCACTCTCATGTATTTTGGACCAGCACCCAGACAGAGGATACAGGTCCCACAGCAAGGAATCATGCGTCATATCAACCACCACCGGAGAAGGCCACTCTCATTTATTTTGGACCAGCACCCAGACAGAGGATACAGGTCCCACAGCAAGGAATCATGCCATCATATCAACCACCACCGGAGAAGGCCACTCTCATTTATTTTGGACCAGCACCCAGACAGAGGATACAGGTCCCACAGCAAGGAATCATGCGTCATATCAACCACCACTGGAGAAGGCCACTCTCATTTATTTTGGACCAGCACCCAGACAGAGGATACAGGTCCCACAGCAAGGAATCATGCGTCATATCAACCACCACCGGAGAAGGCCACTCTCATTTATTTTGGACCAGCACCCAGACAGAGGATACAGGTCCCACAGCAAGGAATCATGCGTCATATCAACCACCACCGGAGAAGGCCACTCTCATGTATTTTGGACCAGCACCCAGACAGAGGAGAGAGGTCCCACATCAAGGAATCATGCGTCATATCAACCACCACCGGAGAAGGCCACTCTCATTTATTTTGGACCAGCACCCAGACAGAGGATACAGGTCCCACAGCAAGGAATCATGCCTCATATCAACCACCACCGGAGAAGGCCACTCTCATGTATTTTGGACCAGCACCCAGACAGAGGATACAGGTCCCACATCAAGGAATCATGCGTCATATCAACCACCACCGGAGAAGGCCACTCTCATTTATTTTGGACCAGCACCCAGACAGAGGATACAGGTCCCACAGCAAGGAATCATGCGTCATATCAACCACCACCGGAGAAGGCCACTCTCATTTATTTTGGACCAGCACCCAGACAGAGGATACAGGTCCCACAGCAAGGAATCATGCGTCATATCAACCACCACCGGAGAAGGCCACTCTCATGTATTTTGGACCAGCACCCAGACAGAGGAGAGGTCCCACATCAAGGAATCATGCGTCATATCAACCCCCACCGGAGAAGGCCACTCTCATTTATTTTGGACCAGCACCCAGACAGAGGATACAGGTCCCACAGCAAGGAATCATGCGTCATATCAACCACCACTGGAGAAGGCCACTCTCATGTATTTTGGACCAGCACCCAGACAGAGGAGAGGTCCCACATCAAGGAATCATCGTCATATCAACCCCCACCGGAGAAGGCCACTCTCATTTATTTTGGACCAGCACCCAGACAGAGGATACAGGTCCCACAGCAAGGAATCATGCGTCATATCAACCACCACCGGAGAAGGCCACTCTCATGTATTTTGGACCAGCACCCAGACAGAGGAGAGAGGTCCCACATCAAGGAATCATGCGTCATATCAACCACCACCGGAGAAGGCCACTCTCATTTATTTCGGACCAGCACCCAGACAGAGGAGAGAGGTTTTCACAGCAGAGAATCAGGCATTTAGATCACCCACCACAGGAGTAGGCCATCATTTAATGGGACCCGGCAACCATGTCAGATGGCACAAACATCAGTTTCACATCACCCAGCACAGGAGAAGGCCATTTTGAGAGACTTTGACCCCTGCACCCAGACAGAGGAGAGAGGTCTCACAGCAGAGAATCAGGCATTTAGATCACCCACCACAGGAGTAGGCCACCATTTAATGGGACCCCGGCAACCATGTCAGATGGTACAAACATCAGTTTCACATCACCCAGCACAGGAGAAGGCCACTTTGAGAGACTTTGACCCCTGCACCCAGACGGAGGAGAGAGGTTTCACAGCAGAGAATCAGGCATTTAGATCACCCACCACAGGAGTAGGCCATCATTTAATGGGACCCCGGCAACCATGTCAGATGGCACAAACATCAGTTTCACATCACCCAGCACAAGAGAAGGCCACTTTGAGAGACTTTGACCCCTGCACCCAGACGGAGAGAGAGGTTTCACAGCAGAGAATCAGGCATTTAGATCACCCACCACAGGAGTAGGCCATCATTTAATGGGACCCCGGCAACCATGTCAGATGGCACAAACATCAGATTCACATCACCCAGCACAGGAGAAGGCCACTTTGAGAGACTTTGACCCCTGCACCCAGACGGAGGAGAGAGGTTTCACAGCAGAGAATCAGGCATTTAGATCACCCACCACAGGAGTAGGCCATCATTTAATGGGACCCGGCAACCATGTCAGATGGCACAAACATCAGTTTCACATCACCCAGCACAAGAGAAGGCCACTTTGAGAGACTTTGACCCCTGCACCCAGACGGAGGAGAGAGGTTTCACAGCAGAGAATCAGGCATTTAGATCACCCACCACAGGAGTAGGCCACCATTTAATGGGACCCCGGCAACCATGTCAGATGGCACAAACATCAGTTTCACATCACCCAGCACAGAGAAGGCCACTTTGAGAGACTTTGACCCCTGCACCCAGACGGAGAGAGAGGTTTCACAGCAGAGAATCAGGCATTTAGATCACCCACCACAGGAGTAGGCCACCATTTAATTAGTTGACCCTGCAACCATGTCAGATGGTACAAACATCAGTTTCACATCACCCAGCACAAGAGAAGGCCACTTTGAGAGACTTTGACCCCTGCACCCAGACGGAGGAGAGAGGTTTCACAGCAGAGAATCAGGCATTTAGATCACCCACCACAGGAGTAGGCCACCAGTTAATGGGACCCCGGCAACCATGTCAGATGGCACAAGCATCAGTTTCACATCACCCAGCACAAGAGAAGGCGACTTTGAGAGACTTTGACCCCTGCACCCAGACGGAGGAGAGAGGTCTCACAGCAGAGATTCAGGCATTTATATCAGCCAGCACAGGAGAAGGCCGCTTTCAGTGACTTAGGCCTTAGCACCGACACAGAGGAGACAGGTCAGATAGCACAAGCATCAGTTTCACATCAACCACCACAGGAGAAGGGCACTTTTAGAGACTTTGACCCCTGCACCCAGACAGAGGAGAGAGGTCCCACAGCAGAGATTCAGGCATTTATATCAGCCAGCACAGGAGAAGGCCGCTTTCAGTGACTTAGGCCTTAGCACCCGACACAGAGGAGACAGGTCAGATAGCACAAGCATCAGTTTTACATCAACCACCACAGGAGTAGGCCACCTTTTGTTTCTTTGACCCTGCACCCAGAAGGAGAGAGGTCCACAGCAGAGATTCAGGCATTTATATCAGCCACCACAGGAGAAGGCCGCTTTCAGTGACTTTGGCCCCCTGCACCCACACAAAGGAGACATGTCAGACAGCACAAGTATAACATTCATATCACCCAGCACAGGAGAAGGACACTTTCATGTACTTTGGCCCGGCACCCAGACAGACGGAAGGTTCATTCAACTCTGGGTTTGCACCCCAAGATCCTACTTAATTTCAAAAATTGATTTTCAATGAAGAAGTGGCCAGGAGTACAAGACAACATGGTTTAAGGCAGTTATTAAGGACTACTCTGCACAAGGGAGGGTCAGGTCTTGTGGGATCCATGCCTGGTTCATTTTATAAACGTCAGCTTGTCCACGTTGGCTGCGGACAGGCGGCTGCGTTTGTCAGTAATGGCGCCCCCTGCCGTGCTGAATACACGTTCAGATAAAGCGCTGGCCGCCGGGCAGGCTAGCACCTCCAAGGCATAACATGCTAATTCTGGCCACGTGGACAATTTGGAAACCCAGAAGTTGAATGGGGCCGAACCATCCGTCAGTACGTGGAGTTGTGTGCAGGCGTACTGTTCAACCATGTTAGTGAAATGTTGCCTCCTGCTAACACGTTCCGTATCAGGTGGTGGGGCAGTTAGCTGTGGCGTGGAGACAAAACTTTTCCACATTTCTGCCATGCTAACCCTGCCCTCAGAGGAGCTGGCCGTGACACTGCTGCGTGGGCGACCTCTAGCTCCTCCTCTGCCTTGGCCTTGGCCTTCCACCTGTTCCCCTGTGACAGTTGGGAATGCTCTCAGGAGCGCGTCTACCAGTGTGCGCTTGTACTCGCGCATCTTCCTATCACGCTCCAGTGCAGGAAGTAAAGTGGGCACATTGTCTTTGTACCGTGGATCCAGCAGGGTGGCCACCCAGTAGTCAGCACACGTTAAAATGTGGGCAACTCTGCTGTCGTTGCGCAGGCACTGCAGCATGTAATCGCTCATGTGTGCCAGGCTCCCCAGAGGTAAGGACAAGCTGTCCTCTGTGGGAGGCGTATCGTCATCATCCTCTGTATCCCCCAGCCACGCACCAGGGATGTGCCTGCGCTGTGCTGGGTGCCACCCGCTGTGAACCTGCTTCATCCTCATCCTCCTCCACCTCCTCCTCATCCTCCTCGTCCTCCAGTAGTGGTCCCTGGCTGGCCACATTTGTACCTGCCCTCTGCTGTTGCAAAAAACCTCCCTCTGAGCCACTTCTAACAGACTGGCCTGAAAGTGCTAAAAACGACCCGTCATCCTCCTCCTCCTCCTCCTGGCCTGGCCCACCTCCTCTTCCATCATCGCCCTAAGCGTTTTCTCTAGGAGACATAGAATTGGTATCGTCACGCTGATAACAGTGGCATCGCCACTGGCCATGTTGGTGGCGTACTCGAAACAGCGCAACAGGGCACACAGGTCTCGCATGGAGGCCCAATCATTGGTGGTGAAGTGGTGCTGTTCCGCAGTGCGACTGACCCGTGCGTGCTGCAGCTGAAACTCCACTATGGCCTGCTGCTGCTCGCTGAGTCTCTCAGCATGTGCAAGGTGGAGTTCCACCGGGTGGGCACGTCGCATATTAGGCGGTGAGCGGGAAGGCCGAAGTTCCGCTGTAGCGCTGACAGGCGAGCAGCGGCAGGATGTGAACGCCGGGCAGCGCACAGACGGCCCGCACTTTATGCAGCAGCTCTGACATGTCTGGGTAGTTGTGAATGAACTTTTGCACCACCAAATTCAGCACATCGCCAGGCAAAGGATGTCGTCAAACCGGCTAGTCCCAGAGCTGCCACGAGATTTCGCCCATTATCGCACACCACCAGGCCGGGCTTGAGGCCCACCGGCAGCAACCACTGGTCGGTCTGTTGTTCAATACCCCGCCACAACTCCTGCGCGGTGTGGGGCCTGTCCCCCAAACATATGAGTTTCAGAATGGCCTGCTGGCGTTTACCGGGCTGTGCTGAAGTTGGTGGTGAAGGTGTGTGGCTGACTGGATGAGCTGGTGGAAGCAGAGGAGGAGGAGGAAGCCGAGTAGGAGGAGGAGGCTACAGGAGGCAAGAATGATGCCCTGTGATCCTTGGCGGCGGAAGGGCGTGCGCCAAGGAACTCTCCGCCTGGGGCCCAGCCGCCACTACATTTACCCAGTGTGCAAGGTGGTGGGGCAGTTAGCTGTGGCGTGGAGACAAAACTTTTCCACATTTCTGCCATGCTAACCCTGCCCTCAGAGGAGCTGGCCGTGACACTGCTGCGTGGGCGACCTCTAGCTCCTCCTCTGCCTTGGCCTTGGCCTTCCACCTGTTCCCCTGTGACAGTTGGGAATGCTCTCAGGAGTGCGTCTACCAGTGTGCGCTTGTACTCGCGCATCTTCCTATCACGCTCCAGTGCAGGAAGTAAAGTTGCCACATTGTCTTTGTACCGTGGATCCAGCAGAGTGGCCGCCCAGTAGTCAGCACACGTTAAAATGTGGGCAACTCTGCTGTCGTTGCGCAGGCACTGCAGCATGTAATCGCTCATGTGTGCAAGGCTCCCCAGAGGTAAGGACAAGCTGTCCTCTGTGGGAGGCGTATCGTCATAATCCTCTGTATCCCCCCAGCCACGCACCAGGGATATGCCTGCGCTGTGCTGGGTGCCACCCCGCTGTGAACCTGCTTCATCCTCATCCTCCTCCACCTCCTCCTCATCCTCCTCGTCCTCCAGTAGTGGTCCCTGGCTGGCCACATTTGTACCTGCCCTCTGCTGTTGCAAAAAACCTCCCTCTGAGCCACTTCTAACAGACTGGCCTGAAAGTGCTAAAAACGACCCGTCATCCTCCTCCTCCTCCTCCTGGCCCTGGCCCACCTCCTCTTCCATCATCGCCCTAAGCGTTTTCTCTAGGAGACATAGAATTGGTATCGTCAAGCTGATAACAGTGGCATCGCCACTGGCCATGTTGGTGGCGTACTCGAAACAGCGCAACAGGGCACACAGGTCTCGCATGGAGTCCCAATCATTGGTGGTGAAGTGGTGCTGTTCCGCAGTGCGACTGACGCGTGCGTGCTGCAGCTGAAACTCCACTATGGCCTGCTGCTGCTCGCACAGTCTCTCCAGCATGTGCAAGGTGGAGTTCCACCGGGTGGGCACGTCGCATATTAGGCGGTGAGCGGGAAGGCCGAAGTTCCGCTGTAGCGCTGACAGGCGAGCAGCGGCAGGATGTGAACGCCGGAAGCTCGCACAGACGGCCCGCACTTTATGCAGCAGCTCTGACATGTCTGGGTAGTTGTGAATGAACTTTTGCACCACCAAATTCAGCACATGCGCCAGGCAAGGGTTGTGCGTCAAACCGGCTAGTCCCAGAGCTGCCATGAGATTTCGCCCATTATCGCACACCACCAGGCCGGGCTTGAGACCCACCGGCAGCAACCACTGGTCGGTCTGTTGTTCAATACCCCGCCACAACTCCTGCGCGGTGTGGGGCCTGTCCCCCAAACATATGAGTTTCAGAATGGCCTGCTGACGTTTACCCGGGCTGTGCTGAAGTTGGTGGTGAAGGTGTGTGGCTGACTGGATGAGCTGGTGGAAGCAGAGGAGGAGGAGGAGGAAGCCGAGTAGGAGGAGGAGGCTACAGGAGGCAAAGAATGATGCCCTGTGATCCTTGGCGGCGGAAGGACGTGCGCCAAGGAACTCTCCGCCTGGGGCCCAGCCGCCACTACATTTACCCAGTGTGCAGTTAGGGAGATATAGCGTCCCTGGCCGTGCTTACTGGTCCACGTATCTGTGGTTAGGTGGACCTTGCCACAAATGGCGTTGCGCAGTGCACACTTGATTTTATCGGACACTTGCATGTGCAGGGAAGGCACGGCTGTCTTGGAGAAGTAGTGGCGGCTGGGAACCACATACTGGGGGACAGCCATGGCCATCAGCTGTTTGAAGCTGATGGCCAGTAGTTTAGAAATGCTGGCATTCAGGCCAAGGGCTCGACGGTGACTAGGTGGGAATTTGCGCTTCCTCTCAAAGGTTTGAGAGATGGAGAGCTGAACGCTGCTGTGTGAAATAGTGGAGACGCTAGGTGACGGTGGCGGTGGTGGTGGTGGTGTCGGTGGCACATCCTCTGTTTGCTGCTCGGCAGGTGGCAACATTCCTCTCGAGGCGGAAGCCGAGTCAGCAGCGGTAGAGGGAGCAGGGGGAGCCTAAGCGGGTTCCTTGTTTTTAAGGTGTGTACTCCACTGCAGTTCATGCTTTGCATGTAGATGCCTGATCATGCAGGTGGTGCTCAGGTTAAGAACGTTAATGCCTCGCCTCAGGGTCTGATGGCACAGCGTGCAAACCACTCTGGTCTTGTCCTCAGCACATTGTTTGAAGAAGTGCCATGCCAGGGAACTCCTTGAAGATGCCTTTGGGGTGCTGGGTCCCTGTTGGCGCTGGCCAATAGCAGGCGAACTCTCTGGACGGCGGCTGTTCTGCTTTTGCCCCCTGCTCCCTCTTTGGCTTTGCTGTTGTCTGGGTCTCCCCACTGCCTCTTCCTCTGAACTATTTAAGTCAGCGGCACGACCTTCAGTCCATGTGGGGTGTAAGACCTCATCGTCCTCTGCATCGTTTTCCACCCAGTCTTCCTCCCTGACCTCCTCCTGTTCAGTCTGCACACTGCAATAAGACGCGTCAGTGGGCACCAGTGTTTCGTCATCATCAGAGACTCGGTCACTCTGCTGTGGTGGTATTCCCATGTCCTCATCATCTGGATACATAAGTGGTTGTGCGTCAGTGCATGGAATGTCTTCCACCGCTGGGGAAGGGCTAGGTGGACGCCCCTGGAAAACCGTGGGAGAAGAGTCTTCAAACAGAATAAGAGACTGCTGCATAACTTGAGGCTCAGCCAGTTTCCCTGATATGCATGGGGGTGATGTGACAGACTGATGGGCTTGGTTTTCAGGTGCCACCTGTGCGCTTCCGCAGAAGACTGGGCGGAAGACAATGTGGTGAACGTGCTGGAAGCACTGTCGGCCACCCAATCGACTAATGCCTGTACCTGCTCAGGCCTTACCGTCCTCATAACGGCATTGGGCCCCACCAAATATCGCTGTAAATTCTGCCGGCTACTTGAGGGAGTTGGTTCACTACTTTGTGCGCCTGAGGCCGAACGGCCACGTCCTCTGCCAGCAACAGAGGCTCCACGGACACCACCACGACCGCGTCCTCGTCCCTTAATAGAATGTTTCCTCATTGTTGCGATTCAACTCGCACCACAATAAAATATATTATTTTTTAGCCCCAAAATTCCCACAGTGGAAGATATAATTCCTTTTTCCGGTATTAATTACAAGAAAACTGCTGCAAATTGGACACCAGAATTTTTAATATGCTAGTTTTGGTACATAGATTCCCACACGGGGAGATATAATTCCTTTTTACAGGAGTAAAAACGTGAGGCCTAGTGTTTCTGGTCTAACAAACACCAGATTGATTAAATTGGCCTTTTTTTCACCAAAATTACAACACGGGACGATATAATGCCTTTTGGCGGTATCATTTACAAGAAAACTGCTGCAAATTGGACATCAGAATTTTTAAAATGCTAGTTTTGGTACATAGATTCCCACACGGGGAGATATAATTCCTTTTACAGGAGTAAAAACGTGAGGCCTACTGTTTCTGGTCTAACAAACACCAGATTGATTAAATTGGCCTTTTTTAACCAAAATTACAACACTGGACAATAATGCCTTTTGGCGGTATTAATTACAAGAACACTGCTGCTAATTGGACACCAGAATTTTTATAATGCTAGTTTGTGTACATAAATTCCCACACTGGAAGATATAATTCCTTTTCCTGTATTAATTACAAGAAAACTGCTGCAAATTGGACACCAGAATTTTTAATATGCTAGTTTTGGTACATAGATTCCCACACGGAGATATAATTCCTTTTACAGGAGTAAAACGTGAGGCCTACTGTTTCTGGTCTAACAAACACCAGATTGATTAAATTGGCCTTTTTTCACCAAAATTACAACACTGGACAATAATGCCTTTTGGCTGTATTAATTACAAGAACACTGCTGCTAATTGGACACCAGAATTTTTATAATGCTAGTTTGTGTACATAAATTCCCACACTGGAAGATATAATTCCTTTTCCGGTATTAATTACAAGAAAACTGCTGCAAATTGGACACCAGAATTTTTAAAATGCTAGTTTTGGTACATAGATTCCCACACGGGGAGATATAATTCCTTTTACAGGAGTAAAAACGTGAGGCCTAGTGTTTCTGGTCTAACAAACACCAGATTGATTAAATTGGCCTTTTTTCACCAAAATTACAACACTGGACGATATAATGCCTTTTGGCGGTATTAATTACAAGAGGACTGCTGGTATTTCAGAACACCGGAATTTTTAAAATGCTAGTTTTGCTAGATAAATTTCCCACACTGGGAGAAATATTGCCTAAGCCTTTTTACAGTATTAATTACAACAGGAGTGCTTCTTCTGGTCTAACACCAGAATAATTTTATTATTACGGTGAAAGCTTTTTCTAATTTATATTTCTGGCACATAAAAAAAATATATTCCTGGCTGACAGTATTGGACAAAGTAGTGGCACTGGCTAGCCTAGCTGGAACAGCACATTCATGGGATTTGCTATCCAAGTGGGTTACTTTCAGTTTCACCACTGATATATTAAATATCTTTGCAGTTAGTATGGGTGACACAAGCACAGCCAAACCCCTGATGTAGTATAACTATGAAAAAATCGACTATTACATGAGATTAATGGACGTTGTGGCAGCTTTTGCTGTAGCACCACAAGTCCCAAAATGGCCGCCGCCTATCAGCCCAGTAACATGTGCCAGAAAACAGTCTGCCCAGCCAGAAAAAAATCGACTTTGACTGAGCAGCTGAATCGCTGTTGTTCTGATTCACAGGTGTAGATTTTTCACTTCTTTGGAGCTTTGGTTTAGACTCTGTGGCAGCAAGTGCTGGCGCACCACAAGTCCCAAAATGGCCACCGCCGGTCAGCCCAGTTACATGTGCCAGTAAAAATCGCTCTGGCCAGTCTCAACAAAATAGTGACTTTCAGTGAACAGCTCAGCTGAGTTGTTCTGATGCACAGGTGTAGAAAGGTAGATCATTCAATCACTTCTTTATCCCTGTCTATCTCGCCCTCACAGAAGCTGCATCCTCTCCCTACACTAGTCAGAGCAGTGTGACGTGCGGCGCTACGTGACTCCAGCTTAAATAGAGGCTGGGTCACATGCTGCACTTGGCCAATCACAGCCATGCCATTAGTAGGCATGGCTGTGATGGGCACTTAGGGCAAGAAGTAAAACGCTAGCTGATTGGCTGCTAAGCAGCCCTTCAGAAAGCGGGAAGAAATCGACGAACACCGGACCCGAACCCGAACTTTTTTGAAAATGTCCGTGTTCGGGTCCGTGTCACGGACACCCCAAAATTCGGTACGGACCCGAACGATTTTCGAACTGTTCGCTCAACACTAGTGCTAAAGCAAAATGGGCTGAATTGGCACTGTAGTAGGGATGAGCGAACCCAAACTGGATAGTTTGGGTTCGTACCGAATTTTGGGGTGTTCGGGACATGGACCCGGACCCGAACATTTTCAAAAAAGTTAGGGTTCGAGTCCGTTGTTCGGCGATTTATTCCCACTTTCTTAATGGCTGCACAGCAGCCAATCAGCTAGCGTTTTACTTCTTGCCCTAAGAAGCCATCACAGCCATGCCTACTAATGACATGGCTGTGATTGGCCAAGTGCAGCATGTGACCCAGCCTCTATTTAAGCTGGAGTCACGTAGCGCCACACGTCACACTGCTCTGATTAGTGTAGGGAGAGGACGCAGCTTCTGTGAGGGCGAGATTAGGCAGGGAAAAGTCAGCAAAAACACCTAATGAAGTGATCGATCTACAGCTGTGAATCATTCAACTTCTGCTAGTTAATTGCTCACTGGTTTTTAGGCTGTACAGAGCATTTTTCTGTCACATTTTTCTGCGGTGATCGGCGGCCATTTTGTGTCTTGTGCACCAGCACAAGCTGCCACCAAGTCCATCAATCCATCAAAACTATTTTCTTTTTTTGCTATATCCTACATCAGGGGCTTGTCTGTGCTTTTTGTCACCCCTAGAAACTCAGGATAGAAATTTCTATATTTTATTAAGGGGTTTAATTCAATTGCCAAAATAGCAATCCCCTAAATCTGGTGTTCCAGCTGTGGCTAGCCACGTGTTATACTGTCTGCTGTCTGGCAAAGGATAGATTTTTTCTGTGGTGAAATTTAATTGCCAAAATAGCAATCCCCTAAATCTGGTGTCCCAGCAGTGGCTGGCAAAGTTTAATAGTGTCCGGCAAAGGATAGATAATTTTCTGGGGTTAAATACAGTTGCAAAAATAGAAATACCGTAAATCTGGTGTTCCAGCAGTGTCTGGACAAGTTTATTAGTGTTCGGCAAAGGATATATATTTTTCTGGGGTGAAATTCAATTGCCAAAATAGCAATACCATAAATCAAAGGTTTCAGCTGTGGCTGGCCAAGTTTAATAGTGTCTGTCACAGGATAGATTTTGTTCTGGGGTGAAATTTAATTGCCAAGATAGCAATACCCTGAATCTGGTGTTCCAGCTGTGACTGGACAATTTCCTTAGTGTCCGTCAAAGGATATATTATTTTCTGGGGTGAAAGTCATTAGCAAAAATAGAAATGCAGTAAATCTGGTGTTCCAGCTGTTGCAGGCCTAGTTTAAATCTGTATGTAAAAGGGTATATATTTTTCTGGAGTGAAATTTAATTGCCAAAATAGCAGTACCCTAATTCTGATGTTCCAGCTGTTCCAGGCCTAGTTTAAATCTGTCCGTAAAGGGTATATTTTTTTCTGGTGTGAAATTTAATTGCCAAAATAGCAATACCCTGAATCTGGTGTTCCAGCT
Organism: Bufotes viridis; assembly: GCA_033119425.1. Classification (NCBI taxonomy): domain Eukaryota; kingdom Metazoa; phylum Chordata; class Amphibia; order Anura; family Bufonidae; genus Bufotes; species Bufotes viridis. Next base: position 138,292,614 of record CM065591.1, on the reverse strand, counting down.
GTGACTGGACAATTTCCCTAGTTTCCGTCAAAGGATATATTATTTTCTGGGGTGAAAGTTAGTAGCAAAAATTGAAATACAGTAAATCTGGTGATACAGCTGTTGCAAGCCTAGTTTAAATCTGTCCGTAAAAGGGTATATTTTTTTTCTGGTGTGAAATTCAATTGCCAAAGTAGCAATACCATAAATCAGTGGTTTCAGCTGTGGCTAGTCAAGTTTAATAATGTCCGTCACAGGAAAGGTTTTGTTCTGGGGTGAAATTCAATTGCCAAAATAGCAATACCATAAATCAGTGGTTTCAGCTGTGGCTGGCCAAGTTTTATAGTGTCCGTCACAGGATAGATTTTGTTCTGGGGTGAAATTTAATTGCCAAAATAGCAATACCCTTAATCTGGTGTTCCAGCTGTGACTGGACAATTTCCCTAGTGTCCGTCAAAGGATATATTATTTTCTGGGGCAAAAGTCAGTAGCAAAAATAGAAATACGGTAAATCTGGTGTTCCAGCTGTTGCACGCCTAGTTTAAATCTGTCCGTAAAAGGGTATATTTTTTTCTGGTGTGAAATTCAATTGCCAAAATAGCAATACCATAAATCAGTGGATTCAGCTGTGGCTGGCCAAGTTTAATAGTGTCCGTCACAGGAAAGATTTTGTTCTGGGGTGAAATTCAATTGCCAAAATAGCAATACCATAAATCAGTGGTTTCAGCTGTGGCTGGCCAAGATTAAGAGTGTCCGTCACAGGATAGATTTTGTTCTGGGGTGAAATTTAATTGCCAAAATAGCAATACCATAAATCAGTGGTTTCAGCTGTGGCTGGCCAAGATTAATAGTGTCCGTCACAGGATAGATTTTGTTCTGGGGTGAAATTTAATTGCCAAAATAGCAATACCCTGAATCTGGTGTTCCAGCTGTGACTGGACAATTTCCCTAGTGTCCGTCAAAGGATATATTATTTTCTGGGGTGAAAGTCAGTAGCAAACATAGAAATACAGTAACTCTGGTGTTCCAGCTGTTGCAGGCCTAGTTTAAATCTATCCGTAAAAGGGTATATTTTTTTCTGGTGTGAAATTCAATTGCCAAAGTAGCAATACCATAAATCAGTGGTTTAAGCTGTTGCTAGCCAAGTTTAATAGTGTCCGTCACAGGAAAGATTTTGTTCTGCGGTGAAATTCAATTGCCAAAATAGCATTACCATAAATCAGTGGTTTCAGCTGTGGCTGGCCAAGTTTAATAGTGTCCATCACAGAATAGATTTTGTTTTGGGGTGAAATTTAATTGTCAAAATAGCAAAACCCTGAATCCGGTGTTCCAGCTATGACTGGACAATATCCCTAGTGTCTATCAAAGGATATATTATTTTCTGGGTTGAAAGTCAGTAGCAAAAATAGAAATACAGTAAATCTGGTGTTCCAGCTGTAGTAGGCCTAGTGTAAATATGTCCGTAAAAGGATATATTTTTTTCTGGGGTGAAATTTAATTGCCAAAATTAAAAAAACCATAAATCAGTGGTTTCCGCTGTGACTGGCCCAGTTTAATAGTGTCCGTCACAGGAAAGATTTTGTTCTGGGGTGAAATTCAATTGCCAAAATAGCAATACCCTGAATCTGGTGTTCCAGGTGTTGCAGGCCTAGTTTAAATCTGTCCATAAAAGGGTATATTTTTTTCTGGGGTGAAATTTAATTGCCAAAATAGCAATACCCTGAATCTGGTGTTCCAGCTGTTGCAGGCCTAGTTTAAATCTGTCCGTAAAAGGGTATATTTTTTTCTGGTGTGAAATTCAATTGCCAAAATAGCAATACCATAAATCAGTAGTTTCAGCTGTGGCTGGCCAAGTTTAATAGTGTCCGTCACAGGATAGATTTTGTTCTGGGATTAAATTTAATTGCCAAAATAGCAATACCCTGAATCTGGTGTTCCAGCTATGACTGGACAATTTCCCTAGTGTTCATCAAAGGATATATTATTTCCTGGGGTGAAAGTCAGTAGCAAAAATAGAAATACAGTAAATTTGGTGTTCCAGCTGTAGTAGGCCTAGTGTAAATCTGTCCGTAAAAGGATATATTTTTTTCTGGGGTGAAATTTAATTGCCAAAATTAAAAAAACCATAAATCAGTGGTTTCCGCTGTGACTGGCCCAGTTTAATAGTGTCCGTCACAGGAAAGATTTTGTTCTGGGGTGAAATTCAATTGCCAAAATAGCAATACCATAAATCGGTGGTTTCAGCTGTGGCTGGCCAAGTTTAATAGTGTCCGTCACTGGATAGATTTTGTTCTGGGGTGAAATCTAATTGCCAAAATAGCAATACCCTGAATCTGGTGTTCCAGGTGTTGCAGGCCTAGTTTAAATCTGTCCATAAAAGGGTATATTTTTTTCTGGGGTGAAATTTAATTGCCAAAATAGCAATACCCTGAATCTGGTGTTCCAGCTGTTGCAGGCCTAGTTTAAATCTGTCCGTAAAAGGGTAGATTTTTTTCTGGTGTGAAATTCAATTGCCAAAATAGCAATACCATAAATCAGTGGTTTCAGCTGTGGCTGGCCAAGTTTAATAGTGTCCGTCACAGGAAAGATTTTGTTCTGGGATTAAATTTAATTGCCAAAATAGCAATACCCTGAATCTGGTGTTCCAGCTATGACTGGACAATTTCCCTAGTTTCCATCAAAGGATATATTATTTCCTGGGGTGAAAGTCAGTAGCAAAATTAGAAATACAGTAAATTTGGTGTTCCAGCTGTTGCAGGCTTAGTTTAAATCTTTCCGTAAAAGGGTATATTTTTTTCTGGGGTGAAATTCAATTGCCAAAATAGAAATACCATAAATCAGTGGTTTCAGCTGTGACTGGCCAAGTTTAATAGTGTCCGTTTAATAGTGTCCTAATAGTGTCCTAAGAAATATACTTGGAGATGCACGCTGACTGTAATTTACCCTTTTACCGACAGTTTAATAGTGTCCTAATATAGCAATACCCTGAATCTGGTGTTCCAGCTGTTGCAGGCCAATTGTTAATCTGTCCGTAAAAGGGTAAATTACACTCAGCGTGCATCTCCAAGTATATTTCTTTCCGTAAAAGGGTATATTACAAAAAGTGTTACATTACAATTGCTGAAAGCCTAATCCTCTAAATCTGCATGCACTATTGTGCATCTCATAGTGTATTATCCTCAATAACTTCACACGCTACCGTGCATATCCAAGTGTATTTCTGTCCGTTAAAGGGTATATTACCCAAAGTGGTAAAATACAATTGCTGAATGCATAATCCTACATATTTTTTCACACGCTACTGTGCATCTCCAAGTGTAAATCTGTCCATAAAAGGATACCTTTCATCCAGGGCCTAAATACTAGGCCTACAATTGATATTCCCCTAAATCATTGGTTAATGCTGTGCCTGGATTATTGTTATATGGTACATAAATAAATAGGCAGATAGTGTTAGGTGCCTGTAAAAAAAGGCCTGAATTTGAAATCAATACATTGGGCCAAATTTTTTTTTTTTAATTGTGGTGCTTGGTGAACGGTAACAATGAGCAAAACATCTAGTAAGGAACGCGGACGCAGTCGTGGTGGTGTTAGTGGACCCACAGCCACACGTCCTAGTAAACCAACTACCTCAGGTTCCAGTACCCGCCAGAATTTACAGCGATATTTGGTGGGGCCCAATGCTGTTATAAGGATGTTAAGGCCTGAGCAGGTACAGGTGCTAGTCAATTGGGTGGCCGACAGTGAATCCAGCACGTTCACAACATTATCTCCCACCCAGTCTTCTGCAGTAAGTGCACAGGTGGCACCTGAAAACCAAGCCCATCAGTCTGTCACATCACCCCCATGCATATCAGGAAAACTATCTGAGCCTCAAGTTATGCAGCAGTCTCTTATGCTGTTTGAAGACTCTGCTGGCAGGGTTTCCCAAGGGAATCCACCTAGCCCTTCCCCAGTGGTGGAAGACATAGAATTCACTGATGCACAACCCCTGATGTTTCCTGATGATGAGGACATGGGAATACCACCTTATTGGAGTCCGCACATCTCTGATGATGACGAAACACAGGTGCCAACTGCTGCGCCTTTCTGCAGTGTGCAGACCGAACAGGAGGTCAGGGAGGAAGACTGTGTGGAAGAGGCAGTGGTGAGACCGAGCTAACAGCGTTGCAAAAGAGGGAGCAGGGGGAAAAAGCAGAACAGCCGCCGCCAAGAGAATACGCCTGCTACTGGCCACCGCCACCAGGGACCAAGCACCCCAAAGGCAGCTTCAAGGAGTTCCCTGGCATGGCACTTCTTTAAACAATGTGCTGACGACAAGACCCGATTGATTTGCACGCTGTGCCATCAGAACCTGAAGAGAGGCATTAACGTTTTGAACCTTAGCACAACCTGCATGACCAGGCATCTACATGCAAAGCATGAACTGCAGTGGAGTAAACACCTTAAAAGCAAGGAACTCACTCAGGCTCCACCTGCTTCCTCTTCTGCTGCTGCCTCGGCCTCTTCCTCCGCCTCGGGAGGAATGTTGGCACCTGCCGCCCATCAAACATAGGATGTGCCACCGACACCACCACCTGCGTCACTAAGCATCTCCACCATGTCACACGGCAGCGTTCAGCTCTCCATCTCACAAACCTTGGAGAGAAAGCGTAAATTCCCACCTAGCCACTCTTGAGCCCTGGGCCTGAATGCCAGCATTTCTAAACTACTGGCCTTTGAAATGCTGTCATTCAGGCTGGTGGACACAGACAGCTTCAAACAGCTGATGGCGATGGCTGTCCCACAGTATGTTGTTCCCAGCCGCCACTACTTCTCCAAGACGGCTGTGCCTTCCCTGCACAACCAAGTATCCGATAAAATCAAGTGTGCACTGCGCAACGCCATCTGTGGCAAGGTCCACCTAATTACAGATACGAGTACCAGTAAGCACAGCCAGGGACGCTAAATCTCCCTAACTGCACACTGGGTAAATGTAGTGGCGGCTGGGCCCCAGGCGGAGAGTTCTTTGGCGCATGTCCTTCAGCACCAAGGATTGTAGGGCATAATTCTTTGCCTCCTTTAGCCTCCTCCTTCTTCTCGGCTTCCTCCTCCTCTGCTTCCACTTGCTCATCCAGTCAACCACACACCTTCACACCCAACTTCAGCACAGCCCGGGGTAAACGTCAGCAGGCCCTTCTGAAACTCATATGTTTGGGGGACATGCCCCACACCACGCAGGAGTTGTGGCGGGGAATTGAACAACAGACCGACGAGTGGTTGGTGTGCGATAATGGGTGAAATCTCGCCGCAGCTCTGGGACTAGCCGGTTTGACGCACATCTCTTGCCTGGCGCATGTGCTGAATTTGGTGGTGCAGAAGTTTATTCACAACTACCCCGACATGTCAGAGCTGCTGCATAAAGAGCGGGCCGTCTGTGCGCACTTCCGGCGTTCACATCCTGCCGCTGCTCGCCTTACTTCGTAACTTCAGCCTTCCCGCTCACCGCCTCATATGAGACGTGCCCACCAGGTGGAACTCCACCTTGCACATGCTGGAGAGACTGTGCGAGCAGCAGCAGGCCATAGTGGAGTTTTAGCTGCAGCACGCACGGGTCAGTCGCACTGCGGAACAGCACCACTTCACCACCAATGACTGGGCTTCCATGCGAGACCTGTGTGCCCTGTTGCGCTGTTTCGAGTACTCCTCCAACATGGCTAGTGGCGATGATGCAGTTATCAGCGTTACAATACCACTTCTATGTCTCCTTGAGAAAACACTTAGGGCGATGATGAAAGAGGAGGTGGCCCAGGAGAAGGAGGAGGATGAGGGGTCACTTTTAGCACTTTCAGGCCAGTCTGTTAGAAGTGCCTCAGAGGGAGGTTTTTTGCAACAGCAGAAGCCGGGTACAAATGGGGCCAGCCAGGGCCCACTACTGGAGGACGAGGAGGATGAGGAGGAGGTGGAGGAGGATGAAGCAGGTTCACAGCGGGGTGGCATCCAACACAGCTCAGGCCCATCACTGGTGCGGGGCTGGGGGGATATGGAGGACGATGACGATACGCCTCCCACAGAGGACAGCTTGTCCCTACCTCTGGGCAGCCTGGCACACATGAGCGACTACATGCTGCAGTGCCTGCACAACGACAGCAGAGTTGCCCACATTTTAACGTGTGGCAACTACTGGGTTGCCACTCTGCTGGATCCCTGGTACAAAGACTATGTGCCCACCTTACCTCCTGCACTGGAACGTGATAGGAAGATGTGCGAGTACAAGCGCACACTGGTAGACGCGCTCCTGAGAGCATTCCCAAATATCACAGGGGAACAAGTGGAATCCCAAGGCGAAGGCAGAGAAGGAGCAAGAGGTCGCCAACGCAGCAGTGTCACGGCCAGCTCCTCTGAGGGCAGGGTTAGCATGGCAGAAATGTGGAAAAGTTTTGTCTCCACGCCACAGCTAACTGCACCGCCACCTGATATGGAACGTGTTAGCAGGAGGCAGCATTTTACTAACATGGTTGAACAGTACGTCTGCACACCCCTTCATGTACTGACTGATTGTTCGGCCCCATTCAACTTCTGGGTCTCCAAATTGTCCACGTGAACCAGGCATGGATCCCACAGGTCCTGTCCATCCCTTGTGCAGAATAGACATTTATAACTGCCTCCCCTCAACCATATTTTCTTGTACTCCGGGGAACTTCTTTATTGAATCCTCTTTTTTAAATTTTACTATTATATTGCGATGCAACCAAAAGTTGAATGAACCTCTTCTCCGTCTAGGTGCCAGGGGCCTAATTATCTGAAAGTGGCCTGTTCCAGTGGTGGGTGACATGACTCCTGATTCTCTGCTATGCGACCTCTGTCCTCTGTCTTGGTGCTGGGGCCTAAATAAATTAAAGTGCCCTTCTCCACTGGTGGGTGACTTGAAGCCTGATTCTCTGCTATGGGACCTCTCTCCAGTTATTTTAATTCATTTCCCTATCCACATTTGTTTGCAGGGGATTTACCTACATTTTGCTGCCTTTTCCAGCACTCTAGCCCTTTCCTGAACTATTTTACAGCCTTTTTAGTGCCCAAAAGTTCGGGTCCCCATTGACTTCAATGGGGTTCGGGTTCGGGATGAAGTTCGGGTCGAGTTCGGATCCCGAACCCGAACATCCCGAACACTGTAGGGCTTTGATTGATGGATATTATAATTAAATAAGTTAATTATAAAATATGACATTGGGTATGAGCTTTAACGTGTTCCTGTCACTACAGAGAAAGTTTCTGAAGATACTCCACCACAGATTGCCCAGTGAGCTGTTCATACAGTGAAGACACAAAGGCAAAGTTTTGGCTTTTATTTCAGTTGCCCTGTATTCATAGTGGAACCTCTGTTATAAAGCCCAGGAGCTACACAGCAAGGCCCCTGTCCTGATCTGACCATAGTGATAGAAACATTATTAAATGGTTGAAAAATGAACTGGTCTCTGACTCCCCAAAAATCTTGCACATTTCTCTAGTAACAGATAATAGTTTATTGCAGTGGGCAGTGAATAACGCTTGAGCTACATGATTTGCAACTTTACATTCATGAAATTATTATACAACCATATGCACAATAAATTCCTATGGCAAAGGTCCCCCCCCCCCCCAATAAAAAAGAATGGCATGGATGAATCTTTTTGTGATTCTGGTAAATTTCGAATAATTTCTTGCTATGGGAAGCCATTGTGATTACATACAATTTTATCCTAATTCATAACTTACCGAGCAGGCCAGGCATTCTGTCTACAGCACTACTGCATTTTGGTATTATATTCTTGGTAGTTATGATCATAGCTACAGCAAGTAAAACATGCTACTTCAGCCATAGCATTGTTAAATGGTAAGGAAAATTCCCTAAAGCATAGGAAAGAAACATGAATATGAAGTGCATTAAAGGGGTTCTCCGGGAATTAAGAAAATGAAAATACTTAAATATTACTTAATTATAAATATATTCCTAAATACCTATCATTACTTTTAATGGCTCGTTTTCTCTAGGAAGCAATCATTAGGAGAAACAAAATGGCTGCTGTCCTATTAGTACATACAAAACCTGTCCTTATCACACAGCAGGACATGTTACTTCAAAACACTAAGCTATAGAGATGCCTCATCCTCCTCTCTGCTTGTCAGGGATTATGAACCCGAATATAGATGATAAGATTTTCAGCTGAATCTCTGCAGGAATGGAGTTTATGAGAAGATGTGACTAATGAGCAGCAGCACTTGTGTGCAGTCTTCGTTACCACAGTCTGTCCTCTCTGTGCTTCATGTCTCCTGATGAACTTCATTCCCACAAAGATTCAACTAAATATGATATTAAACTCTAGTCAGGATTAGTGTTGGGCACGAATTTTCGAATCACAAATGTTTATCGCGAATATTGGCACTTCGAGAATTCGTGAATATTTAGCATATATCGCTATATATTCATATTCGAGAATATTCGTCATTTTCTTCCATGTGAACACATGATCCCTCCCTGCTTCTTGCTTGTGGGCCAATGAGAAGGCAGCAATATCTTTGTCTGAGCTTAGCAAAATCCCGAGCAACCAATAGGAAAGTTGCCTACCCCTTTACTATATAAGAACCTCCCCATCAGCCATTTTCTGCAGTTTTTTACAGTTATGAGAGAGATAGCAGTGTCATTGCTGTGCCCTGTGTTTTGTTGTCACATTACATAGTTAGTTAGCTTATATATATATAATAAAGATAGTTAGTGTGAGATAGCCAGTGTAGGTTACATAGTGATATTTTATAGCTGATAGGTTCCAGTGCAGGGTGCTAGGTAGTGTGATAGGTTCTGCTGTCCATACATACATACATAGTGCTGTGATGTCACAAGTTCACAACAATACTCAGTGCACAAATCAGTAATATGTAGTCAGACCTGCTAAAATGTGAAGTTGCCCGTATTGCGCAAAAATATGCGCATCAATATTGCCGATTTGTGCAATCGCGAATATATTGGAGCCCTCTATCTGCATGTAAAGCTATTGTAATGTTCTGCCAACCATTTTCTATAGTCTCAGTAAACTTCTAGCAGCTTGAAAAATGTAGCAAAAGTAACCCACGCCTGTATTGCGCACGCAATATGCGAATATTACACTGACAATTTTCGCAATCAAGAAAATAATCGCAAATTCTCGAATTTGCGAAAATACAGTGGATATAAATAGTCTTCACACCCCTATTAAAATGTCAGGTTTCAGTGCTGTAAAAAAACAAAGATAAATCATTTCAGAACCTTTTTCCACCTTTAATGTGACCTATAAACTGTACAACTCAATTGAAAAACAAACTGAAATCTTTTAGGTAGAGGGAAGAAAAAATCTAAAAATAAAATAATATGGTTGCATAAGTGTGCACACCCTTAAACGAATACTTTGTTGAAGAACCTTTTGATTTTATTACAGCACTCAGTCTTTTTGGGTATGACTCTATCAGCATGGCACATTTTGACTTGGCAAGATTTGCCCACTCTTCTTTGCAAAAACACTTCAGATCACCCCACAGATTTCCAATCAGCTTCAGGCCTGGGCTCTGGTTGGGCCATTCCAAAACTGTAATCTTCTTCTGGTGAAGCCATTCATTTGTTGATTTGGATGTATGCTTTGGGTCGTTGTGATGCTGAAAGATGAAGTTCCTCTTCATGTTCAGCTTTCTAGCAGAAGCCTGAGGGTCTTGTGCCAATATTGACTGGTATTTGGAACTGTTCATAATTCCCTCTATCTTAACTAAGGCTCCAGTTCCAGCTGAAGAAAAACAGCCCAAAAGCATGATGCTGCCACCACAATGCTTCACTGTGGGTATGGTGTTCTTTTGGTGATGTGCAGTGTTGTTTTTGTGGTAAACATATCTTTTGGAATTATGGCCAAAAAGTTCAACCTTGGTTTCATCAGACCATAACACCTTTTCCCACATGCTTTTGGGAGACTTCAGATGTGTTTTTGCAAAATGTAGTCCGGCTTGGATGATTTTATTCGTAAGAAAAGGCTTTCCTCTTGCCACTCTACCCCATAGCCAAGACATATCAAGAATACAGGAGATTGCTGACACATGTACCACACAGCCAGTACTTGCCAGATAAACATGCAGCTCTTTTAATGTTGCTGTAGGCCTCTTGGTAGCCTCCCAGACCAGTTTTCTTCTTGTTTTTTTTCATCAATTTTGGATGTCCAGTTTTTGGTAATGTCATTGTTGTGCCATATTTTCTCCACTTGATGATGACAGTCTTCACTGTGTTCCATGGTATATCTAATGCCTTGGAAATTCTTTTGTACCCTTCTCCTGAATGATACCTTTTAACAATGAGATCTCTCTGATGCTTTGGAAGCGACTAAGAAAATTTCAGGAAAGACCAACTAGAGCAGCTGAACTTTATTTGGGGTTCATCAGAGGCACTTATTAACATGATTTTGAATGTGATTGCTTAATTCTGAACACAGCTACATCCCCAGCTATAAGAGGGTGTGCACACTTATGCAACTACATTATTTTAGTTTTTTTTTCTTCCCTCCACCTAAAAGATTTCAGTTTGTTTTTCAATTGAGTGGTACAGTTTAAAGGTCACATTAAAGGTGCAAATATGTCAGAAATTATTTATCTTTGTCTCATTTTTTTTACAGCACAGAAACCTGACATTTTAACAGGGGTGTGTAGACTTTTTATGTCCACTGTATGACAAATATTCGCGAAATATCGCAAATTTGAATATTGCCCATGCCGCTCATGACTAGTCAGGATCATAATGCCTGACAGTCAGAGCAGAGAGGAGGATGAGGCAGCTCTTTCTCTCAGTGTTGTGAAGTAACTTGTCCTGTGTGATTAGGACAGGTTTTGTGTGTACTAACAGGATGGCACAAAAGGTAATCAAAAATCGTAGCACTTCAGTTTCTTCAATCCATATTCTTTATTCCACCAAAAAGAAGCGACGTTTCGACTCACAGAGAGTCTTTATCGATTCTCTGTGAGTCGAAACATCGCTTCTTTTTGGTGGAATAAAGAATATGGATTAAAGAAATTGGAGTGCTGTGATTTCTAAATACTTTTTGTGCTACTGGAGGGGTCCTCAGGGCCAGGACCTTGCATCGCTTGGATTAATGGACATTGCTATCTCATCCTTGCTCCTTTTTTTCTACTAACAGGATGGCAGCCATTTTGTTTCTCCTAATGATTGTTCCCTAGACAAAACAAGGCATTATAACTAATAAAAGGTATTTGGGAATATATCTATAATAAAGTAATATTTAGGTATTTTCATTTTCTTAATTCCCAGAGAACCCCTTTAACCCCCAATTAGATTATTGCATACACATTGCCTATAAACCATAGGAAACACATTACAATTGCAGAAAAACATTGCTTCTTACATACTATGAAGCAAATAGGATGTATTTCAGTATGATATAAAAATACATTAAACATCACAGTTAAATTATATGTATCAATAAAATATTACAATGTGCATTAAATGAATTACAAAGAAAAACAAGCTAAATTGCTTCCCATAAAGCCAATGAAAAGCTAAATTGTAAAATTTACAGAGGCTTGACAATTGCATTGAGTTTTCCAGATGTATTTGTTTTCCTAGTATATTAAGGGCAACGCTGTTCATAGAAAATGAAAACCAGACACTAAATATAAGAGAAAATGCAATGTTTGTCATGCAATTAACTGACAGATTTAAATAGGAAGTTTAGTAACATAGTAACATAGTAACATAGTATATAAGACCGAAAAAAGACATTTGTCCATCCAGTTCGGCCTGTTTCCTACAAGTTGATCCAGAGGAAGGCAAAAAACCCCTGTGAGGCAGAAGCCAATTTTCCTCACTTAAGGGGAAAAAAAATTCCTTCCCGACTCCAATCAGGCAATCAGAATAACTCCCTGGATCAACGACCCCTCTCTAGTAGCTATAGCCTGTAATATTATTACACTCCAGAAATAAATCCAGTCCCCTCTTGAATTCCTTTATTGTACTCACCATCACCACCTCCTCAGGCAGAGAGTTCCATAGTCTCACTGCTCTTACAGTGAAGAATCCTTTTCTATGTTTGTGTACAAACCTTCTTTCCTCAGACGCAGAGGATGTCCCCTTGTCACAGTCACAGTCCTGGGGATAAATAGATGATGGGACAGATCTCTGTACTGACCCCTGATATATTTATACATAGTTATTAGATCTCCCCTCAGTCGTCTTTTTTTCTAAAGTGAATAACCCTAATTTTGATAACCTTTCAGGGTACTGTAGATCCCTCATTCCAGTTATTACTTTAGTTGCCCTCCTCTGAACCCTCTCCAGCTCTGCTATGTCTGTCTTGTTCACAGGAGCCCAGAACTGTACACAGTACTCCATGTGTGGTCCTAACCAGTGATTTGTAAAGTGGTAGGACTATGTTCTCATCACGGGCGTCTATGCCCCTTTTGATGCAACCCATTATCTTATTGGCCTTGGCAGTAGCTGCCTGACACTGGTTTTTGCAGCTTAATTTGCTGTTTATTAAAATTCCTAGATCCTTTTCCATGTCAGTGTTACCGAGTGTTTTACCATTTAATATGCGGGTGACTTGCATTATTCCTTCCCATGTGCATAACTTTACATTTGTCAGTGTTAAACCTCATCTGCCATTTTCTGCCCAAGCCTCCAATCTATTCAGATCCCTCTGTAGCAGAAAACTGTCCTCTTCAGTGTTAATTACTTTACACAGTTTAGTGTCATCTGCAAAAATAGATATTTTACTGTGCAGGCCTTCTACAAGATCATTAATAAATATATTGAAGAGAATAGGGCCCAATACTGACCCCTGAGGTACCCCACTAGTTACAGTGACCCAATCTGAGTATCTACCGTTAATAACCACCCTCTGTTTTCTGTCACTCAGCCAGTTACTTACCCACATACAGACATTTTCTCCCAGTCCGAGCATCCTCATTTTATATACTAACCTTTTATGAGGTACGGTGTCAAATGCTTTGGAGAAGTCCAGATATACGACATCCATTGATTCGCCGCTGTCAAGTCTAGAACTTACCTCCTCATAGAAGCTGATTAAATTTGTTTGGCATGACCGATCCCTCATGAAGCCATGCTGATATGGCGTTATTTGCTTATTTTCATTGAGATACTCCAAAATAGCATCTCTTAGAAACCCTTCAAACAGTTTACCAACAATAGATGTTAAACTTACCGGCCTATAATTTCCAGGCTCTGTTTTGGACCCTTTTTGAATATTGGCACCACATTTGCTATGCGCCAATCCTGTGGAACATTCCCTGTTATTATAGAGTCCGTAAATATCAGAAATAATGGTCTGGCTATGACATCACTTAATTCCCTTAGGATACGGGGTGTATGCCATCCGGTCCTGGCGATTTGTCTATTTTAATCTTTTTAAGTCGCTGTTGTACTTCTTCCTGGGTCAGACAGGGCACTTTTAATGGGGATTTACTTTTACATTCTGCATTTCATCTGACAGTTTATTTTCCTCAGTGAATATAGTGGAGAAAAAAATATTTAATAGTTTTGCTTTATCCTCGTCGCTCTCTGCAACACCCCCTCATTGCTATGTAGAGGGCCGACTCCTTCAGATTTATATTTTTTACTATTTATATAATTGAAGAACATTTTAGGGTTAGTTTTACTCTCTTTGGCAATTAATCTCTCGGTCTCTAGTTTGGCAAATTTTATTAGTTTTTACATATTCTATTTATTTCCTTATAGTTTATCAGTGCTTCCTGACTCCCCTCCTGTTTTAGCGATTTATATGCTTTCTTTTTGTCATTTATTGCCTTCTTTACGGTTCCATTTATCCACATTGGTCTCTTATTGTTCCTTAGCCTTTTATTCCTATAAGGTATGTACCTCTCACAATTAGATGTTACAATGCTTTTAAAAATCTCCCATTTTATGGTTGTATTTTTATTTTTGAGGACTTTGTCCCAGTTAGTTAGGCCTATGGCCTCGCTTGAGTTGGCTAAATTTTGCTTTTTTGAAGTTTGGTATTTTTGTTCCTCCCTTTAGAAACTCTCGTTTGAAGGATAATTGGAAGGTTATAACTTTATGGTCACTATTTCCCAGGTGTCCCCCAACCTGTACATCTGTTGTTCTATCAGGTCTATTGGTTAATACTAAGTCCAGTATGGCCGTCCCTCTAGTGGGGTCCTGAACCAGTTGGGAAAGGAAATTGTCTTTGGCTATTGCCAAGAACCTGTTTCCTTTATGGGATGTACAGCTTTCAGTTTCCCAGTCTATATCTGGGTAGTTGAAGTCCCCCATGATAACGACTTCATTATGATTTGCCGCCTCGTCTATCTCGTTTAGTAATAGATTTTCTGTGGACTCTGGTATATTAGGTGGTTTATAATACACTCCTATTAGTATTTTATTATTGTTTTTGCTCCATGTATTTCTACCCACAGTGACTCCACATGTTCATGTCCCTCAGAGATGTATTCTCGAATTACGGGATTTAGACACGACTTCACGTAGAGGCAGACCCCTCCACCTCTCGGTTTTGTGATCCTTTCTAAACAGATTGTAACCTTTTATATTAACTGCCCAGTCATAGCTATCATCCAGCCATGTCTCAGTTATTCCCACTATGTCATAGTCCTCCTCACACATCACTAATTCCAGTTCACCAGTCTTGTTAGTCAGGCTTCTGGCATTAGTATACATACATTTGACAGGTTTATGTGTATTTTTACCCTACATCTTTCATTCTGAGCTGTTCTAGTCCCCCTTCCATTCCTCCCCCAGACACACTACCTCGCCCCTGGTCTCTATCTGCACTATCTTCCCCTCCTATAACGTAATTACCCTCCCCCAGTCCCTAGTTTAAACACTCCTCCAACCTTCTAGCCATCTTTCTCCCCAACACAGCTGCCCCTTCCCCATTGAGGTGCAGCCCGTCCCTCTGGTAGAGCCTGTAGCCAACAGAGAAGTCGGCCCAGTTCTCCATGAACCCGAACCCCTCCTTCCTACACCAGTTCTTGAGCCACTTGTTAACCTCCCTAATCTCCCGCTGCCTTTCTTGTGTGGCTCGTGGTACAGGCAGTATTTCAGAAAATACTACTTTTGAGGTCCTTGCCTAAGCTTTTGACCTAAATCCCTGAAATCATTTTTAAGGACTCTCCACCTTCCTCTAACTTTGTCATTGGTTCCGATATGGACCATGACCGCTGGATCTTCTCCAGCCCCTCCCAGTAATCTGTCAACCCGATCCGCGATGTGTCGAACTCTAGCGCCAGGAAGACAGCACACTGTTCGGCGATCACGATCTTTGTGACAGATTGCCCTATCTGTACCCCTAATAATTGAGTCTCCCACTACCAGCACCTGTCTGGCCTGCCCTGCTCTCCTGGTCCCCTGCTTACTGGAGCTGACATTCCCCTGACTGGCAGAGGAAGTGTCTGGCTACAGCGGTGCCGTCCCTGAACTGTCATCCCCCTCATCTGCCAACCGTGCAAACTTGTTGGGGTGTGTCAGATCAGGGCTAGCCTCCCTGGCACTCTTCCCTCTACCCCGCTTTCTTACTGTTACCCAGCTAACTACCTCACTCTCCTCAGCCTCCTCGCTACCACCCTCCCCACATCTACCCCATAGAGTGCTTGCTCAGTGAGCAGCAAACTCTTTTCCAAATTGTCAGTGGCTTTCAGTGTTGCAACTCGCCTGTTTAGAGACTCGATGTGCGATTCCAAGCGGGTAATTTGCTCACATTTTGAACAAACATATACACCCTCGAACGGCTGTTCCAGGACTGCATACATCATACAAGATGTGCACTGGACGGCGCTGTCAATAATGGAAGTCATACTAAATGGGGATTACACAGGAAAAGAGAGGGAAAAAATAAATAAATACAATATAGAGCAGTGATATCAAGATTCTTACTTACTGTGGTCCCTTACAGCAGTAGGAAGACTAGCTAGAATCAAACCAACTGTATACAAGGATAATCTAATGAATCTTTGTTTCTTGCTACTTTTCTTAAACTCCGGTTTCTTCAACTCCACTTATGAAAGCAGCCACTTAGTAATGCAGGCCTCAGGTAGAGCAGGCTCTGGAAGAGTTGAGTGGTCTAATTTATAGCACCTGTTAGGCCAAGCCACTCCCCCTCACCAAGCAGAGAAAAAAAAAACTGCTTTAAATGACACTACACAGCAGAGAAAAAAGCGGTTTTAAATGGCAGAACTAAACTGCAAGCACTTAACTTTCTAGGTAAGCAGCTTCACACCACACTCAGACACTTGCAGTCCCAACAAAAAGACACTCAGCAGTAGAACTCCGGTTTCTTCAACTCCACTTATGAAAGCAGCCACTTAGTAATGCAGGCCTCAGGTAGAGCAGTGGCCTCAGTGTTTAGAGACTTGGCCATTTAGCCTGTTTTAAGACAAGTTGTTTTATTGGGTTATATTTATGGTTGTTAGTTCATTTTTATGTTAAAAGGTTATTATTTATATGCTTTTGTATGGTAATATTTGTAATAAAATCTAATTCTGAGAATCTAGTGCAGTAATTATATTAAGCTGTTCAATACCATTGAAGCATGTATTATGGAATGTAGTACATAGACAATATTGTACAATGGATTCTATTTCTGCTTAAAAGGGTTGTGCACGAATGAAAGGGGGTTGGGGGGCGGGGGGTGGTAAACCCTCTCACCTGGCGGATCTGTAAAGCGAAGATTACTTATGTGCTAAACTTCATGGCACCAGATTTCCCGCTCCTTCTTCTCCAGGCATGTGATTCTCTGCTGGGCTCCCTCAATTTTAACATCCAGTTTGACATCACTACAGTGAGTCAAACACTGGCAATGGTGGAGACCAGATGCCCTTATGTCATGTTATCATTTGATCATAGGCCAGTAGAAGAAGAAGCCATGAGCCAGGCACCAGGAAGCAGGTAAGTTATCTTTTCTTAACAGGTCTGGCCAACTGAGGGGGGGGGGGGACTGTTGCCAAAATTGACTGAATTGGCAGAATTACCACACCACTGAATTTAAGGCAGAATATTGGCAAAATGGCTCGACAGGGCTTAAAGCTTATATTGGAATTTGGAACGCTTGGAATTCAGTGCCTATAAGTGATAATTAACTGCTATTTGTTTTAGTCATTTATTGATGCTTGATGCAGCTACATGAGGACAAAGCTATGATCTATGGCTAAAGCTTAGCTACAGTAACTGCAAGGAGTCTGAGGTTGTCTGAGACAAACTCTTGCCTCTTTGTTGGTTTGAGCAACTCCTCATGTTGAGTGCATAGAGAGCTGATTTCCATTCTAGCAGGAACAAAGGGGGTCATTTACTAAGCTGAAATATGCCTAAATTATGGTGCACTGGTACTGTTCTTATGGGGGTATATGGTGGCACTGGCATTGTTCATTAAAGGGCTATAGTGGCACTTGCATTGTTTATAAGGGGGGCTATGGTGGCAGTGGTACTGTTTTTTAGGAGGGCTAAGGTGGCACTGGCATTGTTCATAAGAGGGCTATGGTGGCACTTGCATTGTTCATAAGGGGGGCTATGGTGGCAGTGGTACTGTTCTTAAGGATGGCTTTGGTGGCACTGGTATTGTTCATAAGGGGGGCTATGGTGGCAGTGATTCATAGGTGTGCTATGGTGGCACTGGTACAGATCACAAGTGGGGCTGTTGGTGGCACTGGTACGGTTCATATGGCGGTTTATGGTGCCAAAGGTATGGTTCAAAAGGGGGCTATGGCGGCACTTTTGTAGTTCATAAGGGGGCCTATGGTGGCACAAGTGTAGTTCATAAGGGTTACTATGGTGGCACTGGTACTATTCTTAAGGGGGTGCTATGGTGGCACTGGTACGGTGTATAAGGGGGTGAGCTATGGGGGCACACATAGCAACAGAGCAAACAACAGGCATAGTTCATAAGGCTGACTGTCAGCGCTGTAAGCTTAAAGTGTACCTAACCTTCAAAATGTACTTGCTAAAGCCCAGCATACATGGGCACAGGCCGGAGGGCATTGTCTCATGTGAGCTGCTGCCCTGCACTTGCTCTGCTAATAGCTGGCATTCTATGCCGCTACATGTATTTTATGTTTCATCCTTGTTTGATTATGTTATTTATGGTACATTTTATGTCTTTGTTTGTGGTCGAAAAGGGGTCATGGCCAGGGAGCAGCAAATGTAATAGTGGGAGGAGCCATGTGTGGGTAGTGGGAGTGACCAGGTGTGGGTAGTGGGAGGGGCTAGGAACAGGGCATAGGAGCCCAATTCAGATTTTTGCTATGGGGCCCAATGATTTCTATGTATGCCCCTGAATGCCATCATTATGGAGTACATATAAATTATTGAAATACATGTAGAGTATTGTTTTTTATGGCATTTACAATGTGTAAGAAATTACATGTTAACTTTATTCTGTGAATCATTATGATTATAGTGACACAAGATTGATATAGTTTTTCTTTATCATTTACTATTTTTTACATAGTAACATAGTAACATAGTATATAAGACCGAAAAAAGACATTTGCTGCTCTACCTGAGGCCTGCATTACTAAGTGGCTGCTTTCATAAGTGGAGTTGAAGAAACCGGAGATCTACTGCTGAGTGTCTTTTTGTTGGGACTGCAAGTGTCTGAGTGTGGTGTGAAGCTGCTTACCTAGAAAGATAAGTACTTGCAGTTTAGTTCTGCCATGTAAAACCGCTTTTTTCTCTCTTTGCTGTGTAGTGTCATTTAAAGCAGTTTTTTTCTCTCTGCTTGGTGAGGGGGAGTGGCTTGGCCTAACAGGTGCTATAAATTAGACCACTCAACTCTTCCAGAGCCTGCTCTACCTAAGGCCTGCATTATTAAGTGGCTGCTTTCATAAGTGGAGTTGAAGAAACCGGAGTTCTGCTGAGTGTCTTTTTGTTGGGACTGCAAGTGTCTGAGTGTGGTGTGAAGCTGCTTACCTAGAAAGTTAAGTACTTGCAGTTTAGTTCTGCCATTTAAAACCGCTTTTTTCTCTCTTTGCTGTGTAGTGTCATTTAAAGCAGTTTTTTTCTCTCTGCTTGGTGAGGGGGAGTGGCTTGGCCTAACAGGTGCTATAAATTAGACCACTCAACTCTTCCAAAGCCTGCTCTACCTGAGGCCTGCATTATTAAGTGGCTGCTTTCATAAGTGGAGTTGAAGATTACTGGGAGGGGCTGGAGAAGATCCAGCGGTCATGGTCCATATCGGAACCAATGACAAAGTTAGAGGAAGGTGGAGAGTCCTTAAAAATGATTTCAGGGATTTAGGTCAAAAGCTTAGGGCAAGGACCTCAATAGTAGTATTTTCTGAAATACTGCCTGTACCACGAGCCACACAAGAAAGGCAGCGGGAGATTAGGGAGGTTAACAAGTGGCTCAAGAACTGGTGTAGGAAGGAGGGGTTCGGGTTCATGGAGAACTGGGCCGACTTCTCTGTTGGCTACAGGCTCTACCGTAGGGACGGGCTGCACCTCAATGGGGAAGGGGCAGCTGTGTTGGGGAGAAAGATGGCTAGAAGGTTGGAGGAGTTTTTAAACTTGGGACTGGGGGGGAGGGTAATTATGTTATAGGATGGGAAGATAGTGCAGATTGAGACCAGGGGCGAGGTAGTGTGTCTGGGGGAGGAATGGAAGAGGGGACTAGAACAGCTCAGAATGAAAGATGTAGGGTCAAAAATACACATAAACCTGTCAAATGTATGTATACTAATGCCAGAAGCCTGACTAACAAGACTGGTGAACTGGAATTAGTGATGTGTGAGGAGGACTATGACATAGTGGGAATAACTGAGACATGGCTGGTTGATAGCTTTGACTGGGCACTTAATACAAAAGGTTACAATCTGTTTAGAAAGGATCGTCAAAACCGGAGAGGTGGAGGGGTCTGCCTCTACGTGAAGTCGTGTCTAAATCCCGTAATTCGAGAATACATCTCTGAGGGACATGAACATGTGGAGTCACTGTGGGTAGAAATACATGGAGCAAAAAACAATAATAAAATGCTAATAGGAGTGTATTATAAACCACCTAATATACCAGAGTCCACAGAAAATCTATTACTAAACGAGATAGACGAGGCCGTAAATCATAATGAAGTCTTTATCATGGGGGACTTCAACTACCCAGATATAGACTGGGAAACTGAAAGCTGTACATCCCATAAAGGAAACAGGTTCTTGGCAATAGCCAAAGACAATTTCCTTTCCCAACTGGTTCAGGACCCCACTAGAGGGACGGCCATACTGGACTTAGTATTAACCAATAGACCTGATAGAACAACAGATGTGCAGGTTGGGGACACCTGCTAAATAGTGACCATAAAGTTATAACCTTCCAATTATCCTTCAAACGAGAGTTTCTAAAGGGAGGAACAAAAATACCAAACTTCAAAAAAGCAAAATTTAGCCAACTAAGCGAGGCCATAGGCCTAACTAACTGGGACAAAGTCCTCAAAAATAAAAATACAACCATAAAATGGGAGATTTTTAAAAGCATTGTAACATCTAATTGTGAGAGGTACATACCTTATAGGAATAAAAGGCTAAGGAACAATAAGAGACCAATGTGGATAAATGGAACCGTAAAGAAGGCAATAAATGACAAAAAGAAAGCATATAAATCGCTAAAACAGGAGGGCAGTCAGAAAGCACTGATAAACTATAAGGAAAAAAATAGAATATGTAAAAACTAATAAAATTTGCCAAACTAGAGACCGAGAGATTAATTGCCAAAGAGAGTAAAACTAACCCTAAAATGTTCTTCAATTATATAAATAGTAAAAAATATAAATCTGAAGGAGTCGGCCCTCTACATAGCAATGAGGGGGGTGTTGCAGAGAGCGACGAGGATAAAGCAAAACTATTAAATATTTTTTTCTCCACTATATTCACTGAGGAAAATAAACTGTCAGATGAAATGCAGAATGTAAAAGTAAATCCCCCATTAAAAGTGCCCTGTCTGACCCAGGAAGAAGTACAACAGCGACTTAAAAAGATTAAAATAGACAAATCGCCAGGACCGGATGGCATACACCCCCGTATCACTGGTCAGACCACACATGGAGTACTGTGTACAGTTCTGGGCTCCTGTGAACAAGACAGACATAGCAGAGCTGGAGAGGGTTCAGAGGAGGGCAACTAAAGTAATAACTGGAATGAGGGATCTACAGTACCCTGAAAGGTTATCAAAATTAGGGTTATTCACTTTAGAAAAAAGACGACTGAGGGGAGATCTAATAACTATGTATAAATATATCAGGGGTCAGTACAGAGATCTGTCCCATCATCTATTTATCCCCAGGACTGTGACTGTGACAAGGGGACATCCTCTGCGTCTGGAGGAAAGAAGGTTTGTACACAAACATAGAAAAGGATTCTTCACTGTAAGAGCAGTGAGACTATGGAACTCTCTGCCTGAGGAGGTGGTGATGGTGAGTACAATAAAGGAATTCAAGAGGAATATAGAATTGCAGAAGAATATACTTAAAAACTATTGTGTTGCCATACTTAGAGAACCATTTAGAAATTTTTCCATCAATAAAGAAGGGGAAAGGGTTTCTTAGGGAAGAATTGATATTTTCATTGGTACCCTTACACATTGGGCTACATAATGCCGATACCAGTACAAAGAAGTTTGACATAATAAAGAACTTTGCAAAAGCAAAGGGGTATCTGAACATATTAACATGTCTTTTTAGACTTTTTAGTCCCACTAGGGAGCTTGGCCAAGCAATATCTTGATATTGTTGATGAAATTTACCACAATGCTTCTGTATGGCAGTGTAATATGCCTGTTAAGGTCATTCTAATATGTGTATCCAGATTGCATAACTTGTCGTCATTGTTAGTCCCCCAGGACCATGAAAGCCTTTTGGGGAACTCTTCTCTCTGTCTAACACTATTGATCATAGTAGCTAAGGGCTTAAATTGACATAATTCTAGGTTTCACCAATGTCAGCCCTTGTAGCTGGGTGTCAACTGTATGCCACAGCAGGCACCTGCTGAGCCTGCACCGTCACTGCACCATCATGTATGATGGTTGTTGGAAAAAGGGTCAACTGAATCCTGCCTTGTCTAGGTGAGGACCCTACTCAACGATATCCATATGACCTAAGTGGGCAATGGAGAGGAGTTAATTGAGACAACCCCTTAAAATATACAGTATCTTTCCCTATGGTTTATTACTCCATTGGCCATGTTTTTATTTATTTATAGATGCAGTAGTCCATTAGTTGAATAAAGAGGTAAAAATTAGTCTTCTGAATAATCCCTCAAATATCCAGTACAGTTATTCTTATTAACCTATTGCTACTACACAAGATCTTGTCACATAAGAGTCCTACAGTACTCCTCCTAAGTACTGAAAGTGAGCTAACATTAGTGTTGATCGCGAATATTCTAATCGCGAATTTTCAGATAGTTAGTGGGAGATAGTCAGTGTAGGTTAGATAGTGATACAGTGTAGGCAATTAGGTAGTGTGATAGGAATTACTGTGCTGTGATAGGGATTAGTATTTAGTGTCTCTGTTAGACACAGTGCTGGGATGTCACAACAATACTTAGTTCACCAATCATTAATATCTACTCAGACTTGATAAAATGTGAAGTTGCACAGATTGCCATTCACTGACTGGAAACAAAAAACTAAGAGAAACGCGACTAAATAAGGTTAGCACTGAAGGTGAATATAAGACGCTAATAAAACTTAACCTTTATTGATAATGCAATTAAAATGGGTATTGTGAACTAATGTGAGTTTGATATTAACTTGTGCTTTATCGCTGAATCTTGGAACAGGGAGTAGCTTATTTATATATGTATGAGCACAACCACTGCTACTCCTCACTGCCCTAATGTTAGCAACTCCGGTCTAACACACTACACATCCAGGAGTCACACCACGTATGCCACCATATTTGTTGGCCGTCTACTGGTGCAAGCATAGATATGAAAAACAATATTTAAAATTGTGCATCTGCACATTAGTGGGGGTGCCACTGGTGCACAAGGTGGCCTGATATTTAGCTGGCACCTAAGTGGTTAAAAAGGGGGACCTGGAGGAATCAGTGGAAACAACCATGTGCTGCCAAATTGAGACTATTTTAATCCCTGGCTGCCACCTCCAAAAATGGTCCAATATTAACCCCCAATAAAGTAGGCAAACTCTCCCTAATGTCTAATGTGATCATGCTTTACGTGTTTCATCTTAGATTAATCAAGAGCTGGTTGCATATAAACCGGAGAATCCCTGCCTAAAGACGCTGCCACACTAATATTATGTGGCGGCGTCAGCCAGCGCTGTGATGGTCTATTGTGCAGACGCACAATTTTTAATATAGTTTTTCATATCTAGGCTTGCACCAGTAGACGGCCAACAAATATGACGGCACGTGGTGTGACTCCTGGATGTGTAGTGCGTTAAAACTGAGTTGCTGACATTAGGGCAGTGAGGAGTAGCAGTGGTTGCAAAGACTGCGCAAAAAATATGTGCGCAATCATGAAAATAATGACTGGAGATCAAGAATTCTAGAGTTAGCGAATTTATTGTGAGTATTATGTGAAAAATTAGCGAAATATCGCGAAAATGAATATTTCCTTTGCCGCTCATCCCTAGCTAACATCAGGAAGAAATTGAAAAAGGCATTTTGGAACCGGAAGTATAACAGACCAGGCAAAATTCCATTTGTTTCACACACATATACAAAAATAAATTGCATTTACGCAATAACTCAGGGAGTGAGGTTCACATTTCCAGTCATTGTTTTAGTTTGCAGAGTACAAAATACAAACAAGGCAGATTTATGGTTTTGACATGATGAAATAAGTTTGCTTACATTACGTAAAATGGCAAAGTATGGTGTTATAGTTAATGTTCCCAACTCAAGACCCTGGGGCTGAAGCTGGTGACAATCTTCTCTTGAACAATGAAGAGATAGAATTTCTAGCGTTGCCAACTTGCTAAGTTCTACAAGCACTTGGTGACCATATTAATTTTTACAAGGGTATGCAGATTATTGCCCAGTTTATAGAAACATTCCCAGGAAAACTTGAGATGCACTATATACTTATAGTTTCTACTAGTGATGAGCGAGCATGCTCGGCCGAGTATTGGTTCGGCTTGAGCATCGCTATGTTCGGCGCTCGGCTTAACTCGGCCGAGCAACACGTGTTTTCGTCGCATTGCTCAAGTCTCCTCCCCACACGTTTGGCGCCTCCTAAGCGGCCAATCAAGGTCCAGGTAAGTAATTCCCTTCAGTGTAAGGCGATAGCCATGTTAGTTGTAAGCCTTACACTGATTAGCTGGCCGGAACACATGATACAAGTTGATATAGCAACTGAGTAGTGTTGAGCGCGAATATTCGAAAAGCGAATTTTTTTAGCGAATATCGGCACTTCGCTAATTCGCGAATATTTCGAATATAGCGCTATAAATTCGCTATTTCGAATATTCGTTTTTTTTTTTTTTTTTTTTAGTTATATTTTTTTCTTTCCTACTTCCCAAAAGTAGTTCTTACCTGTCCTGAGGATTCCTGGCTTCCTGGCTGCTCTAGTCAGTGCCCGTTGCCGCTTCTGCCGACTTCCGTGCTCATGTGGAGCGTCCCCATCCATGGGAGAATCTCCATATACTAAAATGTACTGTCGGATTTGAGGAATTACGTTGAAATCGCAATGCGATTAATTCAAGTTATATTAATCGCATTGCGATTACAACTTAGCACTGCTATCTTACATAGGCTAGAATTAACGAATATGGAGTATAGCTATAGCTAATGCTATGCACTAGCAGTGCTAAGTTGAAATCGCAATGCGAATACTTTGTTAAATTAATCGCATTGCGATTTCAACTTAGCACTGCTGCTATATTCCATATTCGTTAACTTCGTTAATTCTAGCAAGCTGACCCATTATAAACCCAGCTCTAAGTTGAAATCGCAATGCGATTAATATAACTTGAATTAATCGCATTGCGATTTCAACGTAATTCCTCAAACCGACAGTACATTTTAGTATATGGAGACGCTCCCATGGTGATGGGGACGCTCCATGAGCACAGAAGTTATGGTTGGCTTGGTAGAATTAGCTGAATAGCTAATATGACGAATGTATTCGTCATATTCCTCAAAACGAAGATAACGAAGCATTCTACATCTTCGCTTTAGCTACCTATTCGCCTCGTCATCGTCAACTTCGCTATTCAGCTAATTCTAGCAATCAAATAGGAAGGTTGACTTACAGACAGTTGTAGTTAATTCGCATGCGATTTTTTTTTTTTTAATACAATAATTATATTACTTGATAAAATTATTATAAGTATTCTATTTATTAAAAAAAAAAAAAAATCGCATAGCGTAATTTAACACAGCTGTCTCACTTCTATAGTCAACCTTCCTATTTGATTGCTAGAATTAGCGAAGTTGACGAATAGGTAGCTAAAACGAAGATGTAGAATACTTGCTATCTTCGCTTTGAGGAATAGACGAATACATTCGTCATATTCGTCATCCTCGCTAATTCTAGATATGAAACCAATAGGAAAGTAGCCTTAAGTACAAATCGCAATATGCGATTATTTAAATCGCATGTTAATCGCGATAACTAGAAAAAATGACGAATATTCGATTTCGACGAATATGAAACGAATATTCATTCGAATATTCGCGAATTTCGTCGAAATCGAATATGGCACCTGCCGCTCATCACTACAACTGAGGTCCGACGCTAGGATCATTAGGGACAGGCGTATTCAGTAAGGGACAGATAGTGCAGGGCTTAAAAATCACTTTTTTAAGTACCCAAACTTCTAAAAGACAGAAAGATTTATAAAAAGGAGCTTATTCACTACAGTGTGCCTGCTAGTGAGATATACACTGCACCATCAGAAAGCACTGTGTTGGGCAGACATTATAAAAAAGAGCTTATTCACTACAGTGTGCCTGCTATTTAGATATACACTGCACCATTAGAAAGCAGTATGAGCAGTATGTTGGGCAGATATTATAAAAAGGGCTTATTCACTACAGTGTGCCTGCTAGTGAGATATACACTGCACTATTAGAAAGCAGTGTGTTGGGCAGACATTATAAAAAAGGGCTTATTCACTACAGTGTGCCTGCTAGCGAGATATACACTGCACCATCAGAAAGCAGTGTGTTGGGCAGACATTATAAAAAGGGGCTTATTCACTACAGCGTGCCTCCTAGTGAGATATACATAGCACCATCAGAGAAATATTTTTTTCTGGGGAAATTAACCAAATTTGTGCCGCATCTGTGTGTGCATTAAATCCGCAACCGTTATATTAATTACTCCAGCAGAGAGTGATTTATATTTTGGCCATAGTTAACTAGTTTTGTACACATCTGTGTGTGCGTTTAGGCCGCAACCGCATATACAGTATTCCAGCAGAGAATACATTTTATTTGGGACAAATTTGTATCCAATATAGAACTATATATGAATACAGTGTGTATATTACAAATTCAATTTTTTGGGGCCTCGTATACTGGCCGACATCTGTTGTATTTTGCTTCCAATACTGAACTATATCTGAATACAGTGTGTATATTATAAATTCCATTTTTTTGGCCTAGTTTACTGGCCGACATCTGTTGTATTTTGCTTCCAATACTGAACTACATCTGAATACAGTGTGTATATTACAAATTCCATTATCTTGGGCCTAGTATACTGGCCGACATCTGTGGTATTTTGCTTCAAATACTGAACTACACATGAATACAGTGTGTATATTACAAATTCCATTTCCTTTGGCCTAGTATACTGGCCGACATCTGTTGTATTTTGCTTCCAATACTGAACTACATCTGAATACAGTGTGTATATTACAAATTCCATTATCTTGGGCCTAGTTTACTGGCCGAAATCTGTTGTATTTTGCTTCCAATACTGAACTACATTTGAATACAGTGTGTATATTACAAATTCCATTCATTTGGGCCTTGTAAAGTGTCCACAACCTGTGGGTTTTTGTATGCAATACTGTCCTACATCATAAAACTGTGTCTTTAGCAGACAGTAAAACAATCTGCGCCACATCTACAGACAAAACCATTAATATGAAGAAGGTGCACACAAAGGGAGGGGAAAGTGGGCGTGATGCTGATGGTTCACGCAGAAGCTTTGGCCCTGGGCTCAATGAAACAGAGTTAAAATAATATATCAGAGGGCCTAACTCCACTCTTGTTTGTTAGGTTTTTAGTTACATTAATGTCATAAGTTTGGGATGTTTGTTATGCATGGTACATATATGCTGTATGATTGCCATGTGTGTGAGCTTGCCGAGCTGCAAAGATGCCAACAGGTTATGGCTATTAAAGTCAAATGTTGTGAATGTGACACACCTTTTAGGATCAAGCTGCAGTTTCCTTCAAGAGAGTAGGTCCACACTCCCAACAAAACCAACAAAACAAATTGAATCCGGAAAACCGCGCTAGGTTATGGCTATTATCAGACACAGCCAACCTGGTCCCTTATACCCTGCCACATCTCTGCGGTGGTGTGCTTTTTTTCACCCAAACAAATGAATTTTTGCAAGACCTGTTGCCGCTTCCCCATGAGAATTCAGAGTTTGCAATGGAGATGGAGGTGGAGGCAGAGGAGAAGAAGGGGGGGTTGCAGCCACAAATGTAGGTGGTGGCAGAAATCCTCATAGAAGTAGTGCTTGAAATCCCTGGCGTCGGTGGCACCTGTGCCTTCCCAGGGTCCAACTCGTAATGGCCTACACAAGGTTCACCCAGTGTACCGTCACGAAAATGTAGCGTCCCTGGCCAAAAGCACTTGTCCATGTGTCCATCGTTAAGTGGACCTTCCCAATAACTTCCCAATAACTGCCTTGGTCAGGGCACGGGTGATGTTACGGTACACACACAATTGCTGGTGTAATGCGGGGACGGGACACCGTGAACAATAGTGGCGGCTGGGGACTGAGTAACGAAAGGTGGCCGCCGCCATGAGGCTGAGGAAAGCGTTAGTGTCCACAGGCCTAAATGGTAACATTTCCATGGCCATAAATTTTGAAAGGGGCGCATTTAGTGCTATAGCCTGTGGATGGGTGGCTGGCTATTTGCGCTTATGATCAAAGGCCTGGGGTAAGGACATCTGTATGCTGTGCATGGGCACAGAAAGTGGTGTGCTGCAGGGCGGGAGTCATCCAGGCCTGCGTCTAGGACAGAGGATTGGCCAGCATGTAACACAGAGGAGGAAGAAGAGGCAGTGGTGTGACCCACAGACACTGATTGTAGACCCAGGGGTTCAGCCCACCTATTAGGGTGCTGTGATGCAATGTGGCTGTGATCATGCTGTTGGGGTTGAGGTTGCTAGTGGTCCCAACCCTACTCATTTAGCCTGCAGTGTACAGTTTTCCCCCATTAAGTTCCCGTGTTTGAGTGTTTATTGTTATGGTTTGAGTTAGTTTATTAATAGGATGTAAAATATGTTATGGTTATTGTTATTTATGAAATGTTGAGTTCTTATTTAGGTATAGTACAGTTACAGTTAGCAAATTACAATTCTTTTATTGTCCCCCACTTTCCTAAAAAAAGCCCCAGACTGCAGAACACCTACCCCTTGCCAAGGGAGATTTGCACAAGGGGGAACAATTACGGGCCTGTTTATTGTGGCCCGCCTTCTCCCTTTTGCCACCACACAGCCTCTTCCAGCCTGTTGCGATGCTGTGGATCCCTCCCCCTCTGTCCTGCTATCTTCGCTCTGCTTTCCACCTTCTCAGGTTGGGTCAGTGATGTCATCGTCCCCCATCTCCTCTTCCACTTACTCACTCTGGTCATCCTCCTCACTTGTGTTGACCTAACAAGACCTTTACTTATTTACAACTGTGTCTCATCCGCATCATCCACCAAGTGAAACACTAATTGCCATTCCCCACCGTCATCTTCTTCTGACTGTGGATGCTGAAGAGTTTGGGGATCAGTGCATTAGATATCCTCATGTCCCTCTTCAAGGAGGGTCAGCTCACCTGCAGGCCCTCACATACAATTTTTTTGGGTGTCAGCTCACATGGTATATTCTTTTCTATGTTTCAGACTTGGAAGGAAACATAATTTGCTTTCCTTCGGTGGTGAATCTTTCACGCATGTGTTTTTTTTTTTGCAGGATTCTGGTTTTTATATAGTGGCATAGGGGTAAATAAATATTTCAAGTTTTTATTTTTTTAAATATGTCAAGCTTGACTCCATTTTCTCCTCTTAACTTTAAAGATGCCTTTTCATAAGATATTAGACCCTTTCGCATTTGGGGCCTTGAGGAATTACAATTATCAGCAGACACTTGAAAGCATGTGCGTGTCCAGGGGGGAATGAACATGAACAGGAATTCTCTTTTATCCTGGATTTGTCTTTTTAAGGATTGACAATGTTTCTTTCTATTGTGGAGAACATTACAGGTAATACAGTCAAATGTTGATATCCCTGTTTGAAAACTAAAGCTTTTATAACATCAATTGTATTCCTTTTTTTCATTGTACGTGCCACTTTCCCTAAATCTTTCTTTGGGGTAGACAATAAAATTCCAAGATAGTCAGATACCAGCTTGCAATTGTGGTATAGTCCCAGTAATGACTTTCCATAATGTAAAGAGGCAACAAATGCTGACCGCCATTCCCTGCGCTAACTCTGCTATGTGATGTTATCTGGAACCCAAACAAAAATTAAGCTTAGAAATTGGTCACTCTTTCTTGGTAGCCTCTGCTGACCGCCATTCCCTGTGCTAACCCTGCTATGTGACGTTATCTGGAACCCAAACAAAAATTAAGCTTAGAAATTGGTCATTCTTTCTTGGTAGCCTCTGTTGACCACCATTCCCTGTGCTAACTCTGCTATGTGACGTTATCTGGAACCCAAACGAAAATTAAGATTAGAAATTGGTCATTCTTTCTTGGTAGCCTCTGCTGACCATCATTCCCTGCGCTAACTCTGCTATGTGACGTTATCTGGAACCCAAACGAAAATTGAGATTAGAAATTGGTCATTCTTTCTTGGTAGCCTGTGCTGACCAGGTCAATTAACTTCTTAGGTGGTCAGATCAGCAGGCCCTTGCTCCAAATGTTTTGGAGGGTCACCAGCAGGCGATCAATCATCATTTTTCAAGGTCGTGTATGATGCCCTCCTTTATGTGTAATAAAGGGTGTATTGGAGTACCGGTTCCTTGTAATTTTTGACAGCCCTTTCTCTTAGTGCATAGGCTTTATGAGTGTAGCAGTGTACCTGAACAATTGTAGCACCATGTGAATAAGGCCCTCCTTTATGTGATATACAGGCTGTATCAGAGTGCTTCTTCCTTGTAATTTTTGGCTGCACTTGCACTGTATATACAATTGAATATACAGGAAGGAATGTTTCCTAAAGCCCCATTCACACGTCCATAGTGTGTTGCGGATCCGCAAATTGCAGATCCGCACCACACCTTGCTGCCAGCCCCATAGAAATGCCTATACCCAAAATGAATGGGTCCGCACCTGTTCTGCAGATTTGCGGAACGGTGCTGCCGAACATTGCGGACGTGTAAATGGGGCCTAACAATTTTACCTCTAAAAATGTTTTTTTTTTTTTGAGGGGGCGGGATTTTGGGCGTAATTTTGTCGGTCTGTAAAAGTGGCTGAGAACTGGGACAACATGGTTCCATGCAGCGACATTGGAGTCCAAGATGCATCTCTCTTTACTTAGTGCAACTTAGCAGTTGTAGTACATCCAGCAGTAGCTGTATATAGTGAGATTTCTCTCCCCAGATGATGAGGTATGATGGCTGGCAAAGTAGCTGGTAATGGCACCTCTGATATGCTATTTTACTAAGGTGTCTCTCTTCTGAGCTTCTTGCTAGGGACGTGCGCAAGAGACAGGTGAGGGTGACACAAGTGATCACCAAACAGATGTAGATAATGATGTCACTGATCGCACATAGGAGCTGGGTGGAGAGGGGGCATCGTCATCATCAGGGGGCAAGCGTGTCAGTGTGCCTGTGAAACAGTAGGGTGGAAGCAATGGGAGATCTGCAGCCAAACTCAAGAGGGGTACACCGCCTGCTACTTGGGAGACTAACTGTGAGGAACAAACTAGCAGTGCAGGGGTTCATAAAAGCAGGCGTAGCAAGGCATCATGTAGTGTTGGTGGGAGAATGCCATACTCGCCAGTGTGGGAATGTTTCACCAAGTCGCTGGGGCACGTTAGCATGATGGTATGCAGCTAACTGGCCTGCACCCCCTCACCAGCAGTCAGGAATCATCGCTGTTGTTCCATCCCATCAACCAATGTCGTCTATAGCTCCTGATGCTCCTCCTATTCCTCGTCACTTGTTCAGACAGCAATCGATCATCAAGGTGATTGCAAAAAGACAACAGTATGCATACACTCATCCAATGGCGCAGATGCTGAACGTGCACCTGACCAACTGGCTGGTACTATAGTCCCTTCCTTCCATGTAGTTGACTGTGCACATTTCAGAGAACCGATGGCTTTTGTCCACCCAAGGTGGAGAGTCCCAAGCCAAGTTTACTTTTCCAAAAAAGCTCTACTAGCCCTGCACACATACGTTGGACAGAATATGGGACAGTCCATGGGCCTCTTGGTCTCTGGTAGAGTTCATGCCAGCGCTGATGTATAGTGTTGTAACTATGGTCAAGGACAATACATGTTGCTTTGCCCAGTGGGTAAATGTTGCTCCGGACCAGGCACACCAGCAACTTGGTCAGGTGATAGCAGTGCCACCTCCACATTGTAATGCTGGGATTTCTGCGCCGATCTAATCCTCCACCCTGTCCTCACCCACTCCTC
This sequence comes from Bufotes viridis, assembly GCA_033119425.1. Lineage (NCBI taxonomy): Eukaryota > Metazoa > Chordata > Amphibia > Anura > Bufonidae > Bufotes > Bufotes viridis. The sequence continues at coordinate 138,260,843 of CM065591.1, read as the reverse complement.
TAGGCACAGTTCACATGGTCCTCCAGCATATCACCTATGCAAAGCTAGAGCTAAAGCTAAAAGATCCTGTACTTTGAGCATACGTAAGGACTCTTTCACATGGTCAGTATTTGGTCAGTATTTGATGAGAGTATTTCTAAGCCAAAAGCAGGAGTTGGTTCAAAACACAGATGAGATGCAACAAATATTTCCATTCCATTTTATCTCTGTTTTGAACCCACTCCTGTTTTTGGCTTACAAATACTGATGCAAAATTCTAACTGTGTAAAAGAGGCCATTAAAGTCCTGCATGCAGGACTTTTTTCCTTATGAAAAAGATCGATTTCAGACATAAATTTCCAAAATGGATGCATAATTGAGTATAAGGCCTCTTTCACATGGTCAGTTTTTGCATCAGTATTTATAAGCCAAAAGCTGGAGTGGGTCCAAAACACATAAGAGATGCAAATATTTCTATTACCCACTCCTGGTTTTGTCTTACAATTACTGATCAAATACTGACCGTCTGAAAGAGACTTTATGGATGCTCAAAATAATGACTTTTTTTAAATGTTTTCTGTTCTTCTGATGGATCAGAACAGCGGAAAAATAAACAGTGATCTGACCACTTCCTTACTGCCACTGCTGTTGCCCCCACCCCCACTCTGTTATGGGGCCACTATTGTTACTGTTACTGCCACTGCTGCTGCTGCCACCCTCCCCACTCTGTCATAGGGTCATGTCATAGTGCACAGTTAATCTACAGCTAACAGAAGGGATTAAAAAGCATGTGTTTGGACTGCTACAACATGCATTAAAAGAAAATTTTTTTTTAATCTTCATTACTTTATTGGTGCTGCTTCCATTTCTTTATTTTGTTCCACTATGGAGCCATTAAGACACAGCACCTGCAGGGGTGTGTACCAGTTTTTTTGCTTTACTGCAGGGTGCTGTATGCTTTTCTTTTTGTTTAACAAAAGGGATTAGCTATGAATCTTGGTGCACTGCACAGTTATGTAGACGGTGATAAATTACAGCTGTAATACTGACGGCACAGTACCTACAGAACAGATTAACTATGAATGTGGGGTATACACTCTCCCTGCAGTTTAAGTTTCAAGCCTTCACACTGAGATTGGGCCACCAGGTGGGATGAACCTGACTAGGCAGAGCGGCCTGCTATACCTGATTTATCAAGATTCAAGACAAATTAATTTGTAACTGATTAAATCTCAATCTATGCACTGCATACAGTAGGAAACAACTCTCCTTGTAATTCATATGGATTTTGTGGCGGATTTGTTGCCATTAACCTCCCCTTTTTCCTGGCTCTAGTTAGCCTCCAATGAGCCTTTACTCATTGAATGTTGCATATATGAAATCAGAGGGAATTGAGCCAATTTGCCTGTCTTCTAAAGGCCAAGATCACACTTAAGTAATTTAGCCATTTACATTATTTCCATCAATTATTGTGAGCCAAAACCAGTAGTGAAGCCTACTCATAGATAAGGTATAATGGAAAGATCTGCTCCTGTTCTGGGTTTTTGACTGGTTTTGGTTCACAATAACACTAAAGTGTGAACTCTGCCTTACAGGGTGCCAATCAGCCTCTTCCAGCTGCCATTTCGTCAATTGTTTCCTCAGGCAAATTACTTAAATCTGCATTTCCTATGATTCCTAGCAATTAGAGTTGAGCCAAAACCTGGAAGTTCGGGTTCACCAGGTTTGGCCGCACGTTGTAGCAAAGTTCGAGTTCGGGGCCCGAACTTGACCCGAACTTAACCCCGAACCTGAACCCCATTGAAGTCAATGGGTACCCGAACTTTGGGGCACTAAAATGACTCTAAAAGAGTCATGGAAAGGGCTAGAGCGCTTCAAAAGGCATCAAAATGTGGGTAAGAGCATGAGAAGTGCCCTGCAAACAAATGTGGATAGGGAAATGACTTAAAATAAAATAAATAAAAATTTTAAATAATAATCTTGAACTAGGAGGAGGAGGTCCATATGGAGTAGGGGGTTGAGGAGGCAGTGGGCATGGCGGTGTAGGTGGAAGCAGTGGTGGAGGAAGTAGTCGCCAACAATACTGTTTTTTGTTTTTAACTTTTTCTCTCTTTTTTTATTTTTATTTGGGTAGACCCCAAAACATTAGGAAATATAGAAAAGAAAACAAAGAGAAAGTGCCCTGGAGTATAACAAAGGCTGGGTGAGCCCGGTATACATGTCTATTTTGCACAAGGTACGGACAAGTCCTGTGGGATCCATGACTGGTTCATTTTAATGAACTTGAGCTTGTCCACATTGGCTGTGGACAGGCGGCTGCGCTTGTCTTTGATAACGCCCCTTGCCATGCTAAACAAAAGTTCAGACAATACACTGGTTGCAAGGCAGGCCGGCACCTGCAAGGTGTAAAGGGCAAGCTCAGCGCTTGTAAGGGGTATAGATCACCCAGCAATCTAAACGCCGCCGAATTTACAGAATATATTTCCCAGTCAGGTATGCAGTGCAGGGGTAGTTTGAAAGAAAAAAGCGGTATAGATCACCCAACAATCTAAACGCCGTCGAATTTATAGAATATATTTCCCAGTCAGGTATGCAGTGCAGGTGTAGTTTGAAAGAAAAAAGGGGTATAGATTACCCAACAATCTAAACACTGCTGAATTTAATGAATATATTTCGCAGTCAGGTATGCAGTGCAGAGGTAGTTTGAAAGAAAAAAGGGGTATAGATCACCCAAAAATCTAAACGGCACCGAATTTATAGAATATATTTCCCAGTCAGGTATGCAGTGCAGGGGTAGTTTGAAAGATAAAAGGGGCATAGATCACCCAACAATGTAAATGCCGCCGAAATTTGCAGAATATATTTCCCAGTCAGGTATGCAGGGCAGGGGTAGTTTGAAAGAAAAAAGGGGTATAGATCACCCAACAATGTAAAAGCCGCCAAATTTACAGAATATATGTGACCAACAATGTCACAGTTGTATTTACTGGTTATATTTCACTGTCAGAAATACAGTGCAGGCCGCAAATGTACTATCTAGCACAAAAAGTGTGTTTTTTTCTCAAACAACAATAGACCAGCAGTATTTAACGGTTTAATGGGACTGTCACAAATGCAGCGCAGGGCGCAAATGTACTATCTAGCGCAAAAAGTGTGCTTTTTCAAACAACAATGTACCTGCCGTAGTTAATGGTTTTATTGGACTGTTAGAAATGCAGCGCAGCCCACAAATGTACTATCTAGCACAAAAAGTGAGTTTTTTTCTACCAACAATGTAAATGCAGTATTTAACGGTTTAATTGGACTGTCAGAAATGCAGTGCAGGCTGCAAATGTACTATCTAGCACAAAAAGCGTGCTTTTTTTAAGCCAAAAATGTGAATGCAGTATTTAACGGTTTTATTGGACTGTCAGAAATGCAGCGCAAGCCAAAAATGTACTTTCTAGCACAAAAAAAATGTAGCATAGCACCCACAAAAATAATCGCTGTAGTTTGCAGATTTAACACCAAGTACACTAGACCAGAATTGTTTCCTAATCTCTCCCTCACAGCAGCAGCATCTTATCCCTACACTAGTAAGAGCAGAGTGACGTGCGACGCTAGGTGACTCCAGATTATATAGAGGCTGGGTCACATGCTGCATTTGGCCAACCACAGCCATGCCATTACTACCAAATTGTGAAAACTATATATTTCTGAGCTCAGCATCTCACTCCTCTATAATACAGTGCCTTTAGGTAGGGTAACATTGGAGACTTGACAGAACCCCTTTAAATAAAGCCTAGGTCATAAATTATGAATGTGATATTGAAGTAAGATGTCTACAAGTGCAATTATGCAGTGGTGTTGAAGTCAATGTGAAATGGCAGAACTAAAGTCTTGAGTCTACTTTTAAACATTGTTTTTTCATCTGTATCACATAAACTGTCCCTATTTCATATTAGCATTACCTCATGCATTAATGAGCGATTGCTGAGAATGCATTGAATTATCTATATTGTAATGATGCAGACGATGAAAGAATAAATTAATGGTGTTTTTTCATGATACTATGGAGTGATGTGGGAAAATGGACTATTGAAATGAATAAATATCTATGCTGACTGATAAACTAGTATCCTGATTTTGCCTTTCATTGTATTACAAATGAAAAATTCCATATTATTAGGGAAGATCGAGTCATCATTTGTACAATATATAGGGTTCTTATTATTATGTCCATTGTATGGTTTATGCTCAGTTTTCCCATATATACTGCCAATATAAAGGTTATAAAATAAAATGAATACATAGACCCCTGCAAATGCATATATGAACTTATCATGCATGTATTATATTATGTATTTAAAGGAGCACTGACTTTTCAAATAACTTCTTCTCAAAGGTCATTTATGGTGAACTTGTGCAAATCTGTAAATCACTTTAATTAAAAATGTTCATGTTTTCCACCCTAAAAACACTTCTGAAGTCTCTGCCGCTAGATTTCTCCCTTCTAGCAATTTTGCTGTCCACTTACTGATTCTAGGTGAATTCCATCCTTAGCCGCATAGACAAACTGAAGGAAGTGGGGGTATGTCTTTCTTTACTGGTTGGCTCCAGAGTTCAGTGAGCTTCTGAGCTCAGTGCAGAGGCCTTTTCCCAATCCAAGGTTCAATACTTGAACACTGCAGAATGCTCACCATTTTAGAAAGCTGTATTCTGTAAATACCAGCCACATCTTCACTCCCTAGTACATAGTAAGTGTATTTCTTACTCCAGTCATTTAGAATTAATTCATGAAGTACTTGAGTGCATCTGCATGTGTTGGTTTTAGTTTATTAGTCAGCTTCCCTCACTGGCCATCAATTTACATAGCCCTTGCCCCATCTGTGCTATAATCAATGTGACCTTGTGTTCTGGATCTTTACCTTCATAAACTCTCCCTCTCCCCTATAAACTGTCTTCTGTGACCTGCAATTATTTTATCCTCTCTATGCAGCCATGATAATATGTATTCTGAGTTGTAGGTCTGTGTGCTGTGAGCATAAACTGTCTCTTACAAACCATGTGTGCTGAAGATAGGAGCAAGGTTTAGGATATGTCTCACAATGACTAGCCTAGAAGTATGGGAAAGGAATTCTAGACCAGTATAGTATGGCAGACTGCCTGTATTTGGACATGCCCCCAGGCTTGAGGGAACTGAACTGCTTTATTCATAAGCAGCATACTGAGGCAGTTAAAAGTCAATATAAGCAAGTCGACCAGAGCACTGGGGGAAAAGATCCTGACACTGTCCCCAGCAAAAGCAGAAGTTAATTTGTGAGAAGCTTTAAGATTTTTCTGTAGCTTTGCTTGTCGTTAAACCTTTTTCTTCCATGTCTCATAGATGAACCCAGTGGCCACAGATGTAACTTATATTTCCTGCGCACCGATGCAAAATCTGCACCAGCTAAAGTATAAGCACGAAGGTAATATTTGAAGTCACTTCTGCATGAGTCTGCATTGACGTACTTCGCACCAAATTTAGCAACTGCCTCAGGTTGTTTGCTAAATTTGAAGCATCTTTAAACGTAATACTTTTGTCTAGAAATGTTACTCCAGTTTACTGTGGAACATTTTGCGACTTTTAAAAAAATCCCAGTCATAAATCTGGAAACTCATTAACATAACGGACCATGCCCACTTTTCCACCTAATTTCCAAACCGCAGTGAGGAGGGTAAAAATGCAAAACGTCACAAAAATTTTGAGCGATTGACCCCAAAAAGTTGCAAAATCCCTATTTTGCGACTATTTAAAGACAAAATTCTGGAGTACAGGGTGTGAAAAATTGGCCTGTGCATATCAGGCAATTGTATTAACCTCTGCATATAAGCCAATGGTTTATTTTGGCTGAACAACAACACCCACTTTAGTCACAACCCTGTCATAATTCCCCAATCTTCACATAATTTCATTACTTAAATGGCTAACGGCTTGGATTCACCCAGAATAGAATATGCAGTGAAACAATAATTGACCATCTGTCACTGAAACGGAAAAACCCTTTTCAACCTCCGTTGTAATAGTATGGCAGAAGTTGAGTCTTTAAAGATGGCGCCTGCTGCCATACAGCAGACCACTGGGGCTAATGTCTGCGATCAGTGAAAATGCTGATCACGGCATTTAACCCTTCAGATGCCATGGTCAAATGTGACCATGGCATCTAAGAGTGCAAAACCCAGAAGCGCTGCGCTTCTGGGCCTGGAATTTCTCCCGCATGTGGCAACTGGGGGAGATATTCATTGTCTGTAAAAGGTTGGGGCTTGCTGAGGTTCTGATGCCTTTTACAAGTATATTCCAATGTAGGCCTTCAGGTGGCAGCACTACATTGCAATATACAAAATCTTCTATTTGACAATGGATTAAAAATTTCCATTGATATATAAAAGATTGCATGATGTTAAAAGTAGGAAAAAGTTAGAAAAAAAGTCTTTAAAAATATTAAAAATATTAAAAAAATATAAAAATTAAAACCATTCCCTTTGTCCAGAATAAAAATAAAAATAAATAAACAATAAAAAAAATAAACATTATAGGCATTGCAGTGGGCAAAAATGCCCGGACTATTAAAATATAAAAATATTTATCCAACATGGTGAACAGTGTAATGAAAAAACACCCATCAAAATGGCAAATTCGCCATTTTTTCGTCACTTCACCTCCAAAAGAATTAAATAAAAAGTGACTAAAAAGTCACACACATTCCAAAATAGTATAAATAAAAACTTCAGATTGGCATGCAAAAATGAGCCCTCGCACCGATCTGTAGACTGTATAAAAAAGTCATGGGGTCAAAATATGGTGATGAAAAGAAAAAATATTCCAAAGTTTTTCTTTTTTTAAGTATTAAAACACAAGAAAAGCTATAAATGTAGTATCAAATTACTAAAAAATGAAGAACATGGGTCAGTTTTATCAAATAGGGAACACCGTAGAAACAAAACCTATAAAACTGTGAAGGAAATTTGTTTGATTTCCAGTTTCAACCCATCAGGATTTTTTCTTCCAACTTCTCACTACATTGAATGAAATAATAAATGGTGCCCTTCAAAAGTACAACTTGTCCTGCAAAAAACAAGCCCTTAATTGTCTATGTGAACAGAAAAAAAAAGCGCCAGGGATTGAAAAGCAAAAATATATAGCCTAAGACTAAGACATTATGGTTCCTACTTATCAGATGCCTTCTTCTTACCTTGTGATAATCGTACTTATTACCTGGTTTCTCTATGTAGATACATTTAGGTTACATTCACACTGCAGTGAAAAACGGCCATGTGACAGACTTTTTTTAACGTCCGTCACATGACAGTTTTCAGAACCATTTCAGTTTATGGGGCTATTCACATGGTCATTTTTTTCAATGGCCAGTGAATAGTGGCCATAAAAAAAAAAAAAAAATGACGTCCTATTTTTGGCTATTTTCACGGCCAGACTGACCCTATTGAAATCAATAGGACTGTTTTTAATGGCCGCTTTTACAGGATTGCATCCGTCTAATGGCTGTTAAAATGGATACACTAGTGAAAAATGGTCTTTTGGGGGTTAGTGATGAGCGGGAGGTGCCATATTCGATTTCGTGATATTTTGCGAATATTCGATTGAATATTCGTCAAAATCGAATATTCTTCATTATTCTATATATTGAGAATGTTATGCGAATTTATATTCGCTTATTGTGTTTTGAACTTTGAACAGTGCATACAGGCAAATTTCCTATTGGGTTAGCTTAGTAGAATCAAGAAGATATTGAATATAGCACTATATTCTCAATCTTTGTTATATTGTAGCAAGCCAACCATTAGGAACTCAGTTCTAAGTTGAATTCAAGATGCGAGTATATGTTTGCATTGCAAATTCAACTTAGAGCTGAGTTTCTAATGGTTGGCTTGCTAGAATATAACGAAGATTGAAAATATAGTGCTATATTCGATATCTTCGTCAATTCTAGCAATCCAACCATTAGGGACCCAGCTCTAAGTTGAATTTGCAATGCTAACATATATATAATCGCCTTGCGAATTCAACTTAGAGCTGAGTTCCTAATGGTTGTATTGCTAGAATATAACGAAGATAAGGAATATCGAATATAGCACTATATTCTCAATCTTCGTTATATTCTATCAAGCCAACCATTAAGAACTCAGCTCTAAGTTAAATTCGCAATGCGAGTATATGTTCGCATTGCTAATTCAACTTAAGGCTGGGTTCCTAATTGTTGGCTAGCTAGAATAAAACGAAGATTGGGAACATAGTGAAATATTCTCAATATTAGTTAATTCTACACAGATGCAAGTTCAATGTGCAATGCGAGTAATACAGGTTATATTAATCGCATTGCGAATACAACTTAGTCAAATTTGTGAGATCATGATTCTCACATCCGACAGTACATTTTAGCATGGAGGCATTCCCATTGTGATGGGAATGCTCCATGCACACGGGAATTCGGCAGAAGCGGCAACGGGCATTGACTGGAGCGGGCAGGGAGCCAGGAATCCTCCGGACAGGTAAGAACAGCGTTTGGGAAGTGGGAAGACAACCAGAGAGCAACTAGGATTAACAACTTAAAAAAACAAAAAGCGAATATTCTAAATAACGAATATATAGCGCTATATTTTAAACATTCGCGAATTTGCGAAGTGACGATATTCGCTGAAAAAATTTGCTATCCGAATATTCGCGCTCAACACTATTGGGGGTTAAGAAGAAAATCACTGGGAGCACATAGTGACATTATCAGCGCAGATCCTTCTGCATTTAGTGAAGAACCACTGTCCCTTTAATGCTGGGGGCCACTCTGGGGGACATTATTACTGATGGGGGTCACTCTGTGGAATATTATTACTGCTGGGGGCCACTATGGGAAACATTATTAATGCTGGGAGCCACTATGGACGACATTATTAATGCCGGGAGCAACTATAGGGGAAAGTATGTATAAATCAGGGACTGGGATTTAAATAAAAAAGCCAATGAAAATCAACCATTTTTAGTGGCTTTTTAATGACCATTAAAAACAGATGCAAAACGACCTCCAAAAACGGCCAGATGATGGATGCAAAAATGGTTGAAAAATTATAAAAAAAAATTGACATTGTGTCTGTTTTCATGGCCATTTTTTTTGCTCTGTCGTGAGAATGTAGCCTTATGCTTCTTTCACACTTGCGTCCTGCTCTCCAGAAGGCTGTTCAGAACAGCCTGATGGAGCTCTCTAGATCCAGCATAGCCAGAATTTAAAGCAATGCAGACCAGCCCATTGACCATAATGGGATCCGGCGGAGCTCTGCCTGCTATCCGGCACATTTTTTTTTGTCTGGCTGAATCCTGACATATTTGCCAGGTAGCCAATGAAGCCAGCGGGCATTGCAATAGCATCTGGCTATGTTGGATCCAGAGAGCTTCTGCAGGCTGTTCTCTGCCGGAACAAGCTGCAGGAACGCAGGTAACAAGTGTGAAACTAGCCTTATGTAGTGTTCTGGCTTCCTGTTTGAGCGATGATTTAAGTAGGCCATGCACATTATGCCTCATGCACATGACGGTATGTATTTTGCAATCTGCAAACTGTGGATCTGCAAAATATAGATACTGGCCGAGTGCATCAAAGAACTCCCATAGGCCCCATTGTAAAAATGTCTATTCCTGTCCGCAAAACAAACAAGAATAGGATGGTCATGCAGACATACGGATGTGGACAGCACATAGTGCTGTCGGCATTTTTTGAGGCTCCATGGAACTTTGTAGATGCTGGAAAAAAAATTCAGCCGTGTGCATGATGCCTTAGTTTAATGTTGACTGAACCTCCTAATGTGTATGGGGACCTCCTAATTCTAGCCCAATGGCAGATGTTGGGGAAGGATTTGAATTTTAACTGCCCTATGCTTTTGTTCTTGGGAAGATAAGCCCACACTACAGTTGTCTGGCGGTGGCATTTTCCTCTCTTCCCTGTATATGGGGGGCATCACGAGAGATGGATGTTGGCCACCATTCCTAGTTTGGTGGGTGATCCAGTGGTGATATACTTATCCCCAAACTCTATGGCAATCACAGAGTTTATTTTTAAGTTACACTTTCATCTACTGACATCAGCTAAATTAAATCGACCTGCTAGAGATTGTTTATATAGTAAATTAATGAGAGAAAATGAAGAGTTACCAAATGACAGCCATCCTATCAAATCAAACATGGACAGTGAATGTGGCGTGACGGCATCTGAACAAAACTGCAATTCTGGAAGTTTGCCATTGATTAGATTAAAGAAATATGGAATGTTTCTCTTCCACTGTAACCCCAAATTATCCTATTATCCTACCCTTATTCAACCCCAACCTAAAGACTATTCCTATTAATAGTAGTGGCAGTTCTCTTGATAGCCAACAGATGCTTGTTGCAGAAATGACTAGAGGCTGTTATTCACAACTAAGAAATTTTATAAAATCGGAAAGGACAGGACAGATGTTGTCAATAATAAAGACACTACGTCTAGCAATTCTTTAAAAAAATAGGGTGTATTTATTTCTAAGAATGAAATTTATTTCTAGGAACAAGATTATTATAATGGTAACCCCTTTTAAGGCTGAGTTCACATCACCGTTTAGCTTTACATTCTTCTGACCTGTCAGAAGAAGAGAGAGAAAAAACATGATCCTGTAAAAATGGACCCTATTGCATCAGTTGTCATTCATTTGAGCCATTTCCATCTGAGATCTGTTTTTTAGACTGGAAAAAAAGTCCTGCATGCAGTACTTTTGTTACCATCTAACAAACGGAAATGGCTCAAACGGATGACAACTGATGCAACAAAATAAAATTTTTTTACAGGATCCATTTTTTTGTCTCACTCTTTCTTCTGCTAAACAGTGATGTGAATGCTCCCTTAACTCCTAAGGCTACCTTCACGCTAGCATTTTTACTGGATCTGGCAGGGTTCAGCAAAAACGCTTCCGTTACTGATAATACAACCATCTGCATCCGTTATGAAAGGATGTGGTTGTATTATCTTTAACATACCCAAGTTTTCTATTGTGTCAGATTGTGTCAGAGCTCCGCATCCAATGATGGAAAGCAAACCACAGTATGCTGCTGTTTGGAGCATTCCGTTCTGTTCAGTTACGTTTTGTCCCCTATGACGGATCTCAATAACGGAAAATAGAAACGCTAGTGCGAAAGTAGCCTAAGTGTCCTTAGGCTGGACTGCCGTAAAAAGGATCTCCCATGCAGTGAAGTGCGGGGGCACGGCCGTAACAGCTGCCCTCCAGGTCTAATGGCATCGACCTGGCCGGAGAGTGGATCTTTGCCGCTTAACCACTCACATGCCGATGGCAATGGCGCCTGCAGTATGTAAGCGGTTAAAGAGGGAGTGGACTCCCTCTGTCTCCCATTGGCACCCCGCAAATGAGATCACAGGGTGCCATTGTACTAGTGCAATGTATTTTAGAAGCGATCAAAAGAAACTAATATAGTCCCCTTTAACTTAAAAAAGTTAAAAAAAATATTAAATAAGAAAATTTCAAGTAAAAAATACACTTTTTTTTTCCATTGATGAAAAAATTCAAAAATAAAATCTTCACATATTTGGTATGGCCGCATCCATAATGACTTGCACTACATAATTATCATGTCATTTATCCCATACAGTAAATGCTGTAAAAAATGCTTCTTATTGCTTATTCACCACCAAAAAAAATGGAATAAGAAACAATCAAAAGTGTTATGTTCACCAATATAATACCAATGAAAACTACAAGTTGACCTGCAAAAATCAAGCTCCTATACACTCTGTAGAAAGAAAAAAAAAGTTATGGGTCTTTGGATGTGGCAATGCAAAAAACATTTTCTACTTTTGTTTTGCAAAAGTAGTAAAACTATATGTATTTGGTATTGCTGTGATCATAATGACCCAGATAGTAAAGTTATCATGTTATTTGTGCCAAAAAATCAACACCACAAAATCTAAAATGTAAAAACTCAATGTCAGTATTGTTGTTTTTTCCCATCTACCTCCCAGAAAGACTTAGGGCTTATGCACACGAACGTATTTTCTTTCCGTGTACGTTCCGTTTTTTTTGAGAACCGTATGCAGAACCATTCACTTCAATGGGTCCTCACAAAAAAACTGAATTTACTCTATGTGCATTCCATTTCTGTATGTCCGCATTTCCGTTCCGCAAATTAAATAGAACATGTCCTATTATTGTCCGCATTACGGACAAGGATAGTACTGTTCTATAAAGACCAGCTGTTCCGTTCCCCAAAATACGGAATGCACACGGATGTCATCCGTATTTTTGGGGATCTGTTTTTTGCGGACTGCAAGATACATACAGTCGTGTGCATGACCCCTGAATAAAAGTTAATTAGTAAGTTATGTGTACCCCAAAATGGTGCATTATAAAAATTACTATTTGTCCCGCAAAAACAAGCTCTCATACTACTGCATAGACAGAAAAATAAAAAAGTTATAGCTTTCGGAAAGTGATGACAAAAGGAAAGACAAAATCTCTTGGTTATTAAAGACCAAAACAGATTGATCACTAAGGGGTTAAACAGAGCACATGGCTCCTAACATAGCTCAAAGGTGATTTGGGTGGTTTGCATGTGCCCTGATATTATCGTAATTTCATTGAGACAGTGAAGAAATGTGCGGAATGGATGTTGAGGCAGTACCTGAGTCACGTTGTTCTGAGGGAGGTAGACGGGAAGAGAGTTTTTTTTCTCATTTTTACAGTTTGGATCATTATGCTGATATGCCTCAAAGTATTTTGATTGTGATGGACAGCTTAAGAATACATCATGGGTACTGTTTCCCAAGATGTCTTATGTTAATTAACAAGACTTTTATTTCTCTGGATGCTTTCATGTTGTTGTGGGATGATGCTTACCTGTCTGTCCTCTTCGAATCTCAGTATGCTTATTTTTGAATAAGAGGTTGTCCAGCTATTACTAAGTAATTAGTCTATCCTCAGCATATGCCATCCCTAGTTGATCAACGGGGGTCCGACACCACACACCATAACCGGAAGTCGGGGCTGGAACTACAGTGCTGCATTGACTTCAATGATCAACCAGTGGGATCTGCTCACTGCTGCTCGGTTCAGGCTTTGTAGATACTGGACTATCTTCAGTTCCCTTGCAGTCCCTGCATATAAACTTCCTATACAAATGGGGGTCACATGCGCCGCTGCAGCCAATCACTGACATCAGCAATGACATGTCCCAAAAAGGGACGTTATCCAGGCAATGATGTGGAAAAAATAAAAAAAAGTGTCGCAAAATCTTTAAGTGAAAGATTCCTGTTGGGTTTTCCTGGTGAGTGCCTAAAATAGACTGACTTTATAGGATTATGCTCAAGAGATGTGTAGGAAGAGCTACTTGCATCTGGAACACAGTAAGATTTTTCTTCCTTTTTTATCCAGAAGAATTTACAGCCACTGTACCATTGCAAATAATATAAGTAAGTGATATATGTGCAACTTTAAATGACAGAATTAAAGGGGTTGGCCACTCTGTTAGCACATATTAAAACTGTAAAGAAAGTAGAGAAGTAATACACTTACTAATATATCTTCTTAAGCAGATCTACCTGGTTTCCTTGCTATTGGAAGGTCAGTGATAAAGGCAGCAGCAGTCACTGGTCTCATCTGTAAATGTGTGCCCTCTCCTTCCTGCACAGTGTATATAGTGATATGTGATCCCCACCACTGTACACTGTATATACCGATTTGTGACCCCCACCACTGTATTTTGTGATCTTGGACCCCCTGCCAACTGTATATACTGATATGTGACCCCCATCACTGCATATGGAGATCCGAGATCCCCTATACACTGTTTATACTGATGTGTGACCCCCACCACTGTATATAGAGATCTGGGACCCCCTGTACACTGTATATACTGATTTGTAACCCCCACTACTGTATATAGACATCCATGACCCGCTGCACACTGTATATACTGATGTGTGACCCCCATAACTTCATATAGAGATCCGTGACCCCCTGTACACTGTATATACTGATGTGTAACCCCCACCACTGTATATCGAGATCCGTGGACCCCTGCACACTGTATATACAGATGTGTGAGCTCCTGTACATTGAATATAGAGATGTCTGACTACACTCATTCACCCTTTTTCCCCAGGTGAAGGGTCATATATTCATAGATGATTTCTAGGCTGTCAGCTAGGAGTAAGTTATGTGATAATAGTCAGAATGCTCCACTGCCAGCAGATCGATTTGTACAAATTAATTCATCAGAGATCTTGTGCAACAAAGGGCTGTCCCCCCACTCAAAAGATCCCCCTCCTCTGGTAGTCCGTGTATCTAAACAAAAATCTCAGAAACCTGGCAAAATTAACATAAATTTGTTGGTGCCACTGGTCATGTCCCCTCCTTCCCATTGTCACACTCTTTTTTTTTTAAAGGTGCAGTTGAAAAGTCGCAAACACATACTTTGCAAGTTTTTAACGCCACTTTTCAGAAACAAGGGAAATGATAAATCTCCCTCTCTATTCTTTCTGTTCATGGCTTACATCCAGTGGCACAACTAGAAATAACTAAGCCCCACAGCAAATTTATGAACAGGGTACTGACCCCCTTCCACCAGAAACATATTTGTAGGACAGGTAGTGGGCTCTCTTTACTGCTGGGGCTGGGGCGTTCTTTCTATTGCTATGTCTGTACAGCGTACTGCTTGGACTGGGGCGTTCCTTCTATTTCTATATCTGTAACAGCTTACTGCTGGGACTGGGGCGTTCCTTCTATTGCTATATCTGTACAGCTTACTGCTGGGACTGGGACATTCCTTCTATTACTATGTATGTACAGCTTACTGCTGGGACTGTGGCGTTTCTTATATTACTATGTCTGTACAGCTTACTGCTGGGACTGGAGCATTCCTTCTATTGCTATGACTGTACAGCTTACTGCTGGGACTGGGGCGTTCCTTCTATTACTATGTCTGTACAGTTTACTGCTAGGTCTGGGGTGTTCCTTCTATTACTATTTCTGTACAGCTTACTGCTGGGACTGGGGCGTTCCTTCTATTGCTATGTCTGTACAGCAGTTATTTACTGATGACTGAGTTTTTGATAATGCCTGAGGGGCTCTTGTTTCTATGGAAACATAGGTGGGCGGGGATGTCATGTGACTGCTCCTCTGAAGATGCTTGCTGCAGTGCATGCTGGGATTTTTTCTTTCACTGTACAGCTGCTCCTCCCACACATCCGTTCTGAGGAGCTCCTCCAGGAAAGTGTGTCATGGGGAACAGGTTAGAAAAATTATATATAGCCAGAACATTTAGATATAGATATTAATGCTTCATAGATTTGGCTATTGTCTGGGGCACTTTGGTTTTTTGATACTTAGGGTGGCCGAACCCTTCAAACCCTATAAGGACCAGGCCATTTTTTACAAATCTGACCATTGTCACTTTATGTGTGAATAACTTTAAACTGCTTTTAATTATCCAGGCCATTCTGAGATTTTTTTTTGTCACATTTTGTACTTCATAACACAAGTAAGATGGAGTAAAAAAAAATTCATTTTTATTTATAACAAAAAATACAAATCTACCAAAAATTTTGAAAAATTTGCAAATTTCCAAGTTTCAATTTCTCTACTTCTATAATACATAATAATACTGCCAAAAAAGTTATTAATTTACATTCCCCATATGTCTCAAGGTATTCAAAACTGATTTTACAAACTTCATTAACCCTTAGGTGTTCCACAAGAGTTAATGGCAAATGGAGATAAAATTTCAGAATTTAAATTTTTTGGCAAATTTTCCATTTTATTCCATCTTTTCAGTAACAAAGCAAGGGTTAACAGCCAAACAAAACTCAATATTTATTGCCCTGATTCTTTAGTTTGCATAAACACCCCATACGTGGCTGTAAACTGCTGTATGGCCAAATGGAAGGGCGCAGAAGGAAGGGAACGCCATATGGTTTTTGGAAGGCAGATTTTGCTGGACTGGTTTTTAGACACCATGTCCCATTTAAAGTCCCCCTGATGCACCCCTACAGTAGAAACTCCAAAAAAGTGACCCCATTTTGGAAAGTACGGGATAAGTTGGCAGTTTTGTTTGTACTATTTTAGGGTAAATATGATTTTTGGTTGCTCTATATTACACTTTTTTTGAGGCAAGGTAACAAAAAATAGAATTCTGAAATTTCATCTCCGTTTGCCAATAACTCTTGTGGAACACCTAAAGGGTTAACAAAGTTTGTAAAATCAGTTTTGAATACCTTGAGGAGTGTAGTTTCTTAGATGGAGTCACTTTTTGGAGTTTCTACTCTGGGGGTGCATCAGGGAGGCTTCAAATGGGACATGGTGTAAAAAAAAACAGTCCAGCAAAATCTGTCATACAGAAGTTTACGACCACATATGGCGTGTTTCTGAAAACTACAGAATCAGGGCAATAAATATTGAGTTTTTTTTTTTTTTTTAAATAGCTGTTTCGAACCGTTTTTATTTTTTGTTATTTACATAGTTGATCTGACAGATTAGATTGCTAGCTATTTCTATAGAGCAGGTTGTTACGGACGCGACAATACCAAATATGACTACCTTTTGGGGGGTTTTGTTTCAGTTTTACATAATAAAGAATTTTTGAAAAAAATTTTTTTAGTGTCTCCGCATTCTGAAAGCCATAGTTTTTTTTATATTTTTTGTGTGACTGTCTTATTTCGGGGCTCATTTTTTGAGGGAGAAGATGGCTGTTTGATTGGCACTATCTTGGGGTGCATATGACATTTTGGTCGCTTGCTATTACACTTTTTGTGATGTAAGGTGACAAAAATGGCTTTTGACACGTATTTATATATATATATTTTTGCTGTGTTCACCTGAGTGGTTAGGTCATGTTTTCGTTTTATAGAGCAGGTTGTTACAGACACAGCGATACAATATGTATACTTTTTATTTATTTATTTAAGTTTTTCACAATAATATTATTTTTGAAATAAAAAAAAATCATGTTTTAATGTCTCCATAGTCTGAGAGCCATATTTTTTTTATTTATTTTGGCGATTGTCCTATGTAGGGTATCATTTTTTGCAGGATGAGATAACGGTTTGATTGGCACTATTTTGGGGTGCATATACATTTTTTATTGCTTTTTGTGATGTGAGGTTGCAAAAAATGTTTTTTAGAACTGTTTTTATTTTAAAAAATGACGGTATTTATCTGAGGGGTTAGATCATGTGATATTCTTATAGAGCAGGTTTTTACGGATGCGGAGATACCTAATATGTATACTTTTTTACATTTATTTTACTTTAACACAATAACAACATTTTAGAAAAAAAAAATCATGTTTTAGTGTCTCCATAGTCTGAGAGCCATATTTTTTTTTGGGGCGATTGCACTATGTAGGAGATATTTTTTTGCGGAATGAGATGGCGGTTTGATTGGTACTATTTTGGGAGGCATACGCCTTTTTGATCGCTTGGTATTACACTTTTTGTGATGTAAGGTGACAAAACATGGCTTTTTTACACCATTTTTTTGTTTTTTTGTTCTTGAAGATCCAGTGGGTCTGGTGTCTGTATAATACAGTACAGTACACTATATAGTGTACTGTACTGTAATTTAACTTTTACACTTAGTCTGATCAGACTTCTGCCTTTAGAAGAAGTCAGATCAGACTTACATTACCATGGCAAGCAGGACGTCTCTAAAAGCGATCTGTGATCCCATCCTGTCGGGGGGCTGCAAAGCTCCCTCCCTGTCAACCCCTTCCATACAGCGGTCTGTACGGACCGTGGCATGGAAGGGGTTAAACTGCTGACATCTGCACCAGCACAGATGTCAGCAGTTTATAGCAGAGTGTCAGTGTGCTGACACTCTGCTATACCACTATGCCACCAACGATAATTACAGAGGAGGCGGGATCGCTATCCCGCCTGCCGCACCGCTCGCCTCCCGCACTGCCTGCCGCACCGTTCGCCTCCCGCACTGCCTGCCGCACCGCCCGCAAATCCACCCCCCCCTGCATCGCCCGCAGCCATAATATCGATCAGGGTTAAATAAAATGCGCATTTAGGCATTTATAAGTTTCTGATCCCCACGGTCCGTGAAACAGCAGAAAGCGCTACAAAACGCAGGTCTGAATTGACCTGCGGTGTTCAGCGATCGCGGATATGGGGGGGGGGGTCCCTCGGCATTGTCCCAGAGTGCCTGCCGAATGTTTTCGTCAGGCACTCTGTTCCGATCAACCCACACTGCACGGCGGTGATAGGAACTACACAGGACGTACATGTACGTCCTGTGTCCTTAAGGACTCGAACATCAGGGCGTACCTGTACCCTGTGTCCTTAAGAAGTTAAGGTTAAAGGGCATCTGTCAGCAGATTTGTACCTATGAAACTGGCTGACCTGTTACATGTGCACTTGCCAGCTGAAGATATCTGTGTTGGTCCCATGTTCAAATGTGCTGGCATTACTAAGAAAAATTATGTTTTAATATATGCAAATGAGCCTCTAGGAGCAACAGGGGCATTGCCGTTACACCTAGAGGCTCTGCTCTCTGTGCAACTACCGCGTCCTCTGCACTTTAATTGACAAGGCCAGGCGTAATGATGCTTTCACTGCCGGGTCCTGTCACTCAAAGTGTAGAGGGCGCGGCAGTTGCAGAGAGAGCAGAGCCTCTAGGTGTAACACAACGCCGCCATTGCTCCTAGAGGCTCATTTGCGTATATGAAAACATCATTTTTCTCAGCCTATGAACATAGGACAAACACAGATGCCTTCAGCTGCCAAGTGCAGACTGTCTGTTGCAGCCCCATATCAGACTTCAGACATAGTAGTATTAAGATCTGATATAGACTATGATGTGATTAAGGGAAATATGTTCAGAATCCTCATTTAACGTGGAAGATTGATTCTAAACACGTGATTCATTCAATCTGGCTTGAGATTCTTTTTAATTGAAACAAGTGAAATAGGAAAATCCATCTGCAGCCATCATTGTTCCTTCTAAAATGGGATGACCAAAACAAACACCCTGCAGACAAAATAACTGGATTGCTATCAAAGTGTTCACAATGCTTGCCAAACATGATGTGTTTGCTATAGTGAATTGTTCATCCAGTGCTCTGTGACTGTTTGCCAGAATTTAATTTTAAAAATGCTCAATCATTTACTTCCGATGTTGAAGATAATGCTTGCCTGAAAACATCAGAATGACATGAGTATCTGCAATTCTATTAGCAATGCCCAGTGATGATTATTTGTGCGGTTTTTCATATGCTGAAAACATATTAATCTGCTGTATAAGGTTTGTAAGGCACTTTCAAGTTTCTTAAAGGGGTTTTCCAGGAATAATTACTTTTTATCTAATGCCTGCATCCTGCTTCCGTAAACAAAAAAATTAATATTTACCTGCTCCCCAATACTCTGGTCCTATGCGCCGCATTTGGCACATTACCACTGAAGCCAGTGATTGACTGCAATGGAGCATGCGACTGTGAACTGGATGTAAACACTCTCAGAACCAGAACTTGGACACTTTTTTTTCCTGAAAAAACCCCTTTAACCCTTTCAGTACCGAGCCACTTTTCACATTAAATCCCAGGCCTTTATGTGGTAATGACTTTGGAACGCTTTTAGATTATCCAAGCCATTCTGAGATAGTTTTCTCGTGAAACATTGTACTTCATGACAGTGTTAAATTTGAGTCAACATATTTCACCTTTACGTATAAAATAATCCAAAAGTTACCAAAAATTTGGAAAAATTCACCATTTTCTAAATTTGAATTTTTCTACAGATAGAGACAGATAGTAATATCTCATAAAATGGTTATCAATCAAAATTTCCCATATGTCTGCTTTATGTTGGCATCATTTTGTAAATGCCTAGAAGTTTAGAAGCTATTTTTCTAATTTTCAACTGAATTTCCCAAACCATTTTTTAAGCACCAATTCAGTTATAAAGTAATTTTTGGGGGCTTACGTAATATAAACCACCCAAAAATGACCCCATTTTAGAAACTACACCCCTCAAATTATTCAAAACCAATGTTACAAACTTTTTTAACCCTTAAGGTGTTCCACAATAATTGGAAAATAGAGGTGAAAGTTCAAAATCTCATTTCTTTGGTACATTTTTTATGTTAACTCACAGAAAAAAGGTGCACCACAAGGATAAGCAACTGACAACACTGGCTAATCCCTCACTCGGATGTTAAAAGCTGAGAGATTTGCCAATATTTCCAATATAAGAGATTTGCCAATATAAGACGCTTTGATCACTTGGTAGTAAACTTTTTGTGAGGCAAGGTGAAATAGTTTTTTTTTTTTAATT
Source organism: Bufotes viridis (assembly GCA_033119425.1). Classification (NCBI taxonomy): domain Eukaryota; kingdom Metazoa; phylum Chordata; class Amphibia; order Anura; family Bufonidae; genus Bufotes; species Bufotes viridis. The sequence goes on along the minus strand of CM065591.1, from coordinate 138,240,534 downwards.
TTTACAGCATTCACCTTAGGGGGCATATAATGTGATATTTTTATAGAGCAGGTTGTTATGGGTGCGGCGATACCTAATATGTCTTTTTTTATTTTTGTTAAGTTTTACACTGTGAAATCATTTTTGAACAGAATAAAATCTTGTTTTGTGTTGCTATTTTCTGAGAGCACTATTTCTTTTATTTTTTGGGTGATTTTTTTTGCGGGATGAGATGACTGTTTGATTGGTACTAGAGATGAGCGAAAAATTCAATTTGCAACGACTGCAAAGATCCTCACACTTCGTTGTAACGAATCGCAATTTTTCCTTACATGGCGGCTTAAATGACAGCTACACGTGTGAGGACATAGGGCAAGAAACTCTGGGAAGGCGGGATGACCCATAATGCCATGCATGCCGCCAATCAGCAGCCAGCCCTGTGATGTCACAGCCCTATAAATAGCCTTAGCCATCTTGGATTCAGACCTTTTCCAGCGTTCTGAGTGCAGGGACAGATGTGAGAAGGTGCTAGGCACAGCAATAGGAAAAACCTCATTGTGAAAAAACCCTAAAAAAACGTTTTACAAGTGCAGGGAAAGGATAGGGAGGAATCATGTCACAGCATCTTAGTGCAGGGAGAGATGTCAGAAGGCACTAGGGACAGTGATAGGAAAAACCTCATTCTAAAAAAAAGCCATTTACAAGTGCAGGGAAACATTATTCAAGGTGCAGGGAAAGGATAAGGAGGAATCATTTCACAGCATCTTAGTACAGGGAGAGATGTCTGAAGGCGCTAGGGACAGTGATAGGAAAAACTTCATTGTGAAAAAAAGCAATTTACAAGTGCAGGGAAACATTATTTTGTGTTCAGTGCTGCAATTATCTATTGAAAAGCCTTTAGTGGCGCATATAAGTGGAAAAAGGAAAATATATTCTGCGTTCATCACTGCAGTTATCTGTTCAAAAGCCTTTAGTGGGTATATACGCGGAAAAAGAAAGATTTATTCTGCGTCCAGCGCTGCAGTTCTCTGTTCAAAAGCCTTTAGTCGCGTATATACATGGAAAAATAAAAATATATTCTTCGTTCAGCACTGCAGTTATCTGTTCAAAAGTCTTTAGTGTCATATATATGTGGAAAAATAAAAATAGATTTAACGTTCAGCGCTGCAGTTATCTGTTCAAAAGCCTTTAGTGTCGTATATACGTGGAAAAAGAAAAATATATTTGGAGTTCAGCGCTGCAGTTATCTGTTCAAAAGCCTTTATCGGTGTATTTCAGTTGAAAAAGAAAAATATATTCGCCGTTCACTGTTGCAGTTATATCTGGTAAAGCCTTTACTGACATATTGCAGTAGAACAAAATATATATATTCACAATTCGCTGGTGCACTTATATGTAGAAAAACCTTTATTGTCGTATATCAGTAGAAAAATAAAAATACATTCTCATTCGCAGCTGCAATTATATTTTGAAAAACCTTTAGTGACGTATATCAGAAGTAAAAGAAATATACATTCGCCATTGGCTGCTGCACTTATACGTCAATAAAGGTTTTTCAAGATATAAGTGCACCAGCGAATGGCGAATGTATATTTATTGTTCTACTGATATACGTCCGTAAAGCTTTTTCAAGATATAAGTGCAGCAGCGAATGGCGAATATATATTTCTTTTTCTACTGATATACGTCAATAAAGGTTTTTCAAGATATATCAGTAGAAAAAGAAATATGCATTCGCCATTCGCTGGTGCACTTATATCTTGAAAAACCTTTATTGACGTATATCAGTAGAAAAAGAAATATATATTCGCCATTCGCTGCAGCACTTATATCTTGAAAAAACTTTAGTGACATATATCAGTAGAAATAGAAATATACATTCGCCGCTGCACTTATATCTTGAAAAACATTTATTGTCATATATTAGTAGAAAAATAAATATACATTCGCCATTTGCTGCTGCGCTTATATCTTGAAAAACCTTTTTTCAGCATTCACTTTTGCAGGTATATGTGGTAAAGCCTTTAGTGGCGTATTTCAGTAGAAAAAGAAAAATATATTCGGTGTTCAGCGCTGCAGTCATATGTGGGAAAGTCCTTTTTGTGGTATGGACTGAATTATGTTGTGGTGAAATTTTTTATTTCAAACATGTTTTTTTCAGGTAAATAGGTGATGGGTGCTTGAAGAGCTCCTTTTGCTGTAAGGACCGAATTACATTGTGGTGAAATTTGGCTGGGTGTCAAGCTGTCAGCTATTCAGGGTGGTGATGCCGAACTCTAGGCAGAGAACTGTGTGGAGAGTTCAGAAATCAGAGCAGGCAGTGAGAGCCTAGTGACACTAGCGCATGCGCATCCTGCTGGCACAAAACTGGGTAAACATCAGCCTGGAAAATCATCTCCCTTCTATGCATCTCCCCCCCTCCCCCGACATCATGCTCCGTCTCTGCTGTTCTCTGCCTCTCTCTTCCAAGCACTGGCGGCTCGTGCACAGTCTGCGGCTTCCAGGGACAGGGCCGAGAGATGTCAGCAGTGCACTCATTGGTCAGCAGGGATAGGGGGCTGAGGTGAGGTCCGACCTGTGATTGGCCAGAGGGTTGGGCACTGGAGTAGTGAGCGGTTTGAGGTACTGAGGGTCTCCTCACTGAGGCGGGGACGTGCGGCATCCTCAGCTGTGGAGCTGGCGGCATCATTGTTTGATGTGTGCGCCGCTTTACCGCAGCTTCCGCCTGTGCGTCTTATATGCAGATTTATATGAAATGTAGAAACTGATTGGTTGCTATGGCCAAATAAGTCAGTTCTATTCTACACCAGTTTGATAAATGACTCCCTCATTTCTTTTAGATGTCCATTATTGGAGATTGCTAGCACAAGTCTTAGCTGACAGTCTTATATAAAGAGATAGAAATAGGTTCCCAAAATGAAATGGTCTTAGAGGGTCACTTAGGCTTTCACTAAACTTTTGATATGTCATAGCGGCATATCAAAAGTTTTGATGTGTTGAGACCTACACATTCCCTAGAACGAGACAAGACAAGCACTCACATATCACGCTCTCTACTTGCTGCACAGGAGGGAATCAAAATGGCTGCATACACTTCAATTGAGTCCATTTCCTGCAGTGAAGAGAAAGAACATTATATGCAAGCGGTTCTCTCTTCTCATTCTAATCATTGGTGGGGGCCTCAGCAGTTAGATCCCCCACTTAACAAAAGTTTTTGGCAAACTCAGTGACCTTTTCAATGGACACTAAGCAAAGCCTCATATTACAATTACAACTGAGAAGCAAAGAAATATTATCTTTTTGTCTCAGGAGTTCAGCTATTCCCCCTTCTTCTTCTTCTTACTGTCCTGTATATGGCTGTATGATTAATGGCTGCAGCAGGACCCTCCCCCACTGCCCTGTCTTCAACAGGACATAATGATTATCAAGCCACACCCCTTGACTAAACCCAGTCCCCTTATCCATTCCCCTGCTGAAGATAGCATACAACAGATAAAAGAATAGCAGGATATTAATTCCTGTGTTCTCTGCAGAATTCTTAGAAGACTGCTTGCCACAGGATTGGAACATGCAGAAAATTCTGCAAAGTGACAAATAGTGGGAGTATTTTATCTGCAGTTTACTTTTATGATTCAATGTCTAGGTTAAAAGTAACTTTTTATACTGTAGAATAGACCCCAGTGGTGATCCAAGTTCAGTTCAGCAGAAGCACGTATATGTGTTCCTGCCTGACAGACACTTCTGGAAAGTGAAAGCTTCAATGCGGGAGACACCAGCCAGCCTTGCTGCTCAATCTGCCGGTCATCCCAGCCATCCATAGTGTTACTGCTCACCAGTTATCTATTATAGCAGTCCATTCTACACTAAACCAATTGGTGTAGTTCTGGGAGGAATTCTCTTTGATAAAAACCATGGCGGCCCAAGGAGACCCTCGTTCAGTTTAAGCTTGCTTTGGTTGGTGATAGTGGTGCTAGCAAAAAAATTTTAAAAAAATGTCACTTTGGTGAATATGAAATGAATTATGTAGCCACATTTCATGTTGAAGTCCACCCACTGGTGTTCCATACCAACACAGATTATAGAAAATTCAACGTATGGGATACTGCTGGTCAGGAGAAGTTTGGTGGCCTTCATGATGGTTACTAAGTTCAGACTTAATGTGCTATTATCATGTTTGATGTTACCTCAAAAGTCACACACAAGAATGTACCTAGCTGGCATAGAGATCTTGTACAAGTATGTGAAAATATCCCGATAGTCTTCTGTGGCAACAAAGTGTACATTAAGAACTAAAACATTAAAGCAAAGTCCATTGTGTTCCATATAAAGAAGAATCTTCATTACTATGATATCTCTGCAAAGAATACACTACAAATACACTGCAGAGAACTACACATACAATTTTGAAAGACCATTCCTTGGGCTTGCCAGAAAACTGATACTAACCTTCAAATTGTAACCATGTCTGCTCTTGCACCAACGGAGATGGTTATGGATCCTACACTTTCAGGTAAAGGTGATGATCTGTGAGGTCAATGCAGTAAGAGCCCAGAGTCAGAATTTTAATTTAATAGGCAACTTTCCTGTGATATCAGTGGTGCCTTATGATTGCCACTTTATTATCTAGCTGAGCAGAACATATGCTTAATCTTTTTGGAATGCTGGAGGAGATGGGCTTCAGAATTAATGTGCTGAAGAAGGAAGGGAGGGATCGTCAGACCAGTGTTGAGGAGGAAACAAAAGAGAGCTCCTCACCTGGGATTGTTGTGCTGGGTGCACAACGACCAAAAAAGCCTGCAGTTAGAAACCATTTGGGCTTCTTGTCTGCCCACTGGAGCTGGAGGTCTGGAGATACACTGGGGAGGATGCTAAAAGAAAATAAGGGTTCTCGCCAGTGCTGCAAAAAGGAGGTCACATAGGTTGCTGGTTTGAAGGGTAAACAGTTTTATTGGTATTCCAGGTCAACTTAACTGAGGAAGGGATTGGTCTGAACCCGAAACGCATTGTGGAATACCAATAAAACTGTTTATCCTTTTAACCAGCAACCTCTGTGACCTCCGTTTTCCAGCGCCGGCGAGAAACCCCCGTTTTATTTCAGCATCCTCCCCAGTGTATCTCCCCCGTTTACCTTCAGAAACTAAATAAACCCTTCAAATTTTGGACCTGCATATTTAGCTCTTTAGGATTGCAAATATTCCCTAAAAGTTTTCATATTAAGACTGCTACAGTCACATCGCACAATATTCAGTGATGGGTCTTGTTTGTGTCTGTCACTCTCATACCTTTTCGTTTAGATCACAATAAAGTTGAATTTAAAAAGGTGTGCAGAGTCTATGTCTTTTGACCACAATATGCATTTTACTATGTTTTTGCATGAGTCATGTACAGTACATCTCTCCACAAAATTTCTTTGCATGGCCTACCCATGCTTTCAAGCTTCACAGCAAGCATCTATAGCTACAAGCTTTTACAATCCCTTGGAGAAACAGAAATGTTATATTTCCCACATCACTATAAAGGGCACAGAGCTAGGATTGTTTATGCAAGTTAATGATGCGCAAATTATCTGTGATCTTCAACTTTTCAACCAATTAAGGAATGAACTGAATTTCCAAGGTTATTTTTGTATAATCATATGTGTGAGTTGAGTAATTTAAATGCCGTAAAATTTGTGAGAAAGTAAGAAATTGAATGCTGCTTGTTTGCAGACAAGCTGAGTGTATGCTTATTTGCAAAGATTTAATAAACCAGTTAGGCCACAACCTTTTTTTTTTCTTTTGAGTTTGTCTGTCCTCCCTATGTTTCTGAGGCTGGTTTCCTATATCCCAAAACTGTTATATTAATATAGGTTCATTGGGGCAAATGTACTAATACCCCAGTGGGCCTACTGAAAAGAGTTAATTACCATTGACAAAGTTTATGCAATGTTTCTTGAGATAAATGTAATCTGTCAGGTACATGCACTTAATGTCATTGTATGGACAACACATGGTTAACAACTAGGCAAATTGTGCTAGGTTGCCAGAGGATGGACTAGGTACACCACCTGACTAGTTAGTGTTGAGGGAATCTAGTCTGAGAAATGTAAGGGAGAAGATGTGTGTTTTACAGCTCCTGCACAGTTAGGCCCAAATTCTGAGAATCCTAATCGCTGACTCAACAATTGCCGTGGAAGTAAACCTACTATTGAACTAATCCAGAGAGGAAAAGGGATCAGATAGCTAAGATCTAGAACTCACAAGGCAGTGCACGCTTCAGACAGCAGGGTATTGTGCTCATTTAAGGCAGAAAGGCTTTGCTGCTGTGGAAGGGAATGTTACTAACACATCCTACCACACTTTAAGGCAGATTGGCCACTTCTTACTAAATGTGTACACCCCTCAGTCCAGGAACTGCAGAAGGACTTAATATGCCTGTGATTCTGCTGAGGGACTGCAAAGTCTTTAGACAGAAAGAGCAGTACTATAACCACCATCATTGCTGCTGCTATTGAGAGAATACTGCACTGTGATGTAGTGTGAAACTGTGCCTTTTGCTGGTATTTGTACTGCAACCACTATCATACACTTAGTAAAGATTTATTACAAACAACAGGCCTTGTCTCCATTATCCATCTGTCTTGTCTTGCACCCAGCAAATCATCCAACATAAAGGGCACCCCAATCAACATCAGGCAGCAGCCCCAATACCAGGCTGTGCCCTGAGGGAAGAAAGGGTGGGCCCTTCAGTCACTGCATGGCACTAGGGAGGGCAAGAGTGGGGATCACCACTGTGATCTGTGAGTACCACAACCATTTACAACCATCTGTCTGTCTGTGTAGGAGCTCTGCTCCCTGGCAGAATGTTATGTCTGTGTGAGCCACCCTTATTTGTTATATTGATTGTTCATATTGCTTGTTGTATGTGGTTTCCCCTCCTGTGTGCATCTTCCCGGCTGCTGTGGGGCCTCTGGAGACACCTGCTCATCCGTTGTCCTGGATGAGCAGGTGGTCTCTGCCCGCATTCCATCTTACTGCGAGACAGGGATGTCAGGGCCCCAGGTTCGTGGGCATGAGCCTCCTTACCTTCTGAGGTGGCTCATGCAGTAGGAGACCAGGGCCAGTAGAGGGACACTTTAGGAAGTGACCTGCTCCCTTATCCCTGCATTCCAGCCCAGCAGCGGCGGACATTGCACGGTGGGGGGTTTCCCCTACTCCCCACCGTGACAGACAGGATCTGTGGCTGTGCCTGCTATCAGAAGTGCAGGTACAGTACACCTCAAAAGCAACTACCTGCAAGCAAATACTTTCATTTTGTTTCCCCATTTTCACAGAAATCCTTTATTTTGTGGGGTTCAAAATATAATCAATGTGTCACTTTATGTGGTGAACACTTTTACTTATCCAAGCCGTTCTGAGATTGTTTTCTCGTGACATATTGTACTTCATGATAGTCAGAAATTTGAGTCAATATATTTCACCTTTATTTATGAAAAAATTTCAATTTCTCTGCTTTTAAAACAGAAAGTGATACCTCATAAAATATTGATTACTTAACATTCCCCGTGTGTCTACTTTGTGTTGGCATCATTTTGTAAATGTCATTTTATTTTTTTAGGACGTTAGAAGGCTTAGAAGTTTAGAAGCAATTCTTAAAATTTTTAAGAAAATTTTCAAAACCCACTTTTTAAGGACCAGTTCAGGTCTGAAGTCACATTGTGGGGCTTACACAGTGGAAACCCCCCATAAATCACCCCATTGTAGAAACTACACCCCTCAGGCGTTCCACAAGAATTAAAGGAAAATGGAGATTAAATTTCAAAATTTTGCTTTTTTGGTACATTTTCCATTTTGCTTCCAATTTATCCAATTTTTTCTTTAAAACATCAAGGGTAACAGCCAAACAAAACTTAATATTATTAACCCTGATTCTGCGGTTTACAGAAATACCCCACATGTGGTCTTAAACTGTTGTAAGAACACACGGCAGGGCGCAGAAGAAAAGTAACGCCATATAGTTTTTGGAGGGCAGATTTTGCTGAACTCGTTTTTAGTTGCCTTGTCCCATTTGTCCCACAGTAGAAACTCCCAAAAATTGACCCTATTTTGAAAAGTAGGGGATAATATGCCAGTTTTATTGGTACTATTTTGGGGTGAATATGATTTTTGATTGCTCTGTATTACATTTTTTGTGAGGCAAGGTAACAAAAAAATGGCTGTTTTGAAACTGTTTTGTTTTTTAAACATTGATCTGACACAGTAGATCATTCACTATTTTTATAGAGCAGGTTGTTACGGACAAAATCATATAAAAAATGTAAACTTTCTTTTTTGGTTTGTTTGTTTCAGTTTTTACATAATAAAGCGTCTCCATTTTCTGAACGCCATATTTTTTTTTATTTTTCTGCCGATCATCTTGTGTAGGGACTCGTTTTTTGCAGGAAGAGTTCATGTTTTTATTGGTACAATTTTTGGGTACATATGCTATTTTGGGCATTCATTATTATACTTTAGGGTGCAAGGTGACCAAAAAATTAGTTGTTTTAGCACAGTTTAATTTTTTTATTTTTACAGCGTTCACCTAAGGGGTTAAATCATGTGAGCAATACCTAATATGTATAATTTTTCTTATTTATTTAAGTTTTACACATTAATAGCATTTTTGAAACCATAAAAATTGATGTTTTAGTGTCTCCATAGTCTGGTAGCCATAGCTTTTTAATTTTTTGACCGATTGTCTTAGTTAGGGTCTCATCTTTTGTGGGATGAGGTGACAGTTTGATTGGTACTATTTTGGGGGGAATATGCCATTTTGATCACTTGGTGTTGCACTTTATGTGATGTTAAGTGACAAAAACTGGCTTTTTTGCCACTGTTCATATTTTATTTTTATTACGGTGTTCATGTGAGGGTTTTAGGTCATGTGATATTTTTATTGAGCTGTTTTTTTCGAATGCGGCGATACCTAATATGTATACTTTTTTTTAAAATTTATTTCACTTTAATGCAATAATAGCTTTTTTAAACAAAAAATTATGTTGTAACGTCTCCATGTTCTGAGAGCTATAATTTTTTTTATTTTTTGAGCGATTTTCTTATGTAGGGGCTCATTTTTTGTATTGTTGAGCGAACACCTGGATGTTCAGGTTTGGGAAGTTCGGCCGAACTTCCTGAAAATGTTCGGATTCGGGATCCGAACTCGACCCAAACTTCAACCCAAACCTGAACCCCATTGAAGTCAATGGGGACCTGAACTTTTGGGCACTAAAAAGGCTGTAAAATAGCCCAGGAAAGGGCTAGAGGGCTGAAAAAGGCAGTAAAATGTAGGTCACTGGACATCATCATAACTGGACATCATCATGACTAGAGATGAGCGAATTTCTAAAAAATTTGATTTGGCTAGTTTGCTAAATTTTCTGAAAAGATTTGATTCAATCTAAATTTATTAGTGGTGAATCGCATTAAAAAACTGTTATTTCCTGGCTGCAGAGAGCCTGTAAAGTGGTGCACTCTGCCTTGCAGTAACACGCATAGGGAGTCTGCTGTGGTAGGGAAACAATACTGTGAGTCAGTATGACACGCAGATGACAGTCTGGCGTCGCTCTTAGAATCACTGTATACTTCACTTATTTGGACAGTTATGTTGCTAAAACTGACCACATAACTCAAGTATGAACTCAGCCTTACAGGTCGATGATAGCGCCAAGAAGAAGAGCACTCCTTTTAACCGTCGTCAGCTATTTCCACATAGATGTCTACAGAACCTGTTCTATTAAACGCTTACACAAGTAGAGCCCCCCGACAGAGTGAATAGGGTGTCAGCAGTAAGTTTGTGTTGATGTCACTGATTAAATTTCCCTTCCTCTGATCCGTCAGAACAATAACCCCAAAAAAACTGATCCTGTCTGTTGAGCATCCGCCTTCACTCGGTCAGCATTTGGTTAGTAACCCATCAGTATTGCTAAAGACAAAACAGAGATGACAGGTGAATGGAATATTTGCATTTCTTCTGTGTTTTGTACCCACTCCTGCTTTTGGCTACCAAATCATAAGTCAATTCTGATAGTACCATACAGGCCTTACAGCTGCTACATAGACAGGATCTATTTTGCGTTTCATTTTTCCTTCCTTCTGACAGATCACAAGAAGGGTCAAGTAAATGATAATGTCAACCAGGCCAAAAAGGCAAAATAATGGGCCAGTCATGGAGTAGGGAGGATGGGAACAGCATGAGAAGTTCACAGAGTGGCCCAATGACATAGGGGTGAGGTGGAAGCAGCATGAGGAGACCACAGAGTGGCCAAGTGACATAGTGGTGAGGTGGCAGCAGCATGAGGAAACCACAGAGTGGCCCAGTGACATAGTGTTGAGGTAGCAGCAGCATGAGGAGACCACAGAGTAGTAATGTTGCAGCAGCATGAGAATACCACAGAGTGGTGATGTGGCCGCAGCATGAGGAGACCAGAGAGTGGTAATTTGGCAGCAGCATGAGGAGACCACAGAGTGGTGAAGTGGCAGCAGCATGAGGTGTCCACAGAGTGGCACAATGACAGAGTGGCCCAGAGACACAGTTGAGATTTGGCAGCAGCATGAGGAGGCCACAGAGTGGCAAGGTGACATAGTGTGGAGGTGGCAGCAGCAGCATGAGGAGACCACAGAGTGGCAAGAAAAAAAACCACATGTGGCTAGCATCATGTGACGTAGAGTCATTATATACAAGTATTCGTCACAAGGATGGAATAGAAGCGGTTAAGGCCTTCCTTAGGATGTCAGATATGGAGGAAGAAAGAGGTGAGTTCATAATTGAACTTTTGGAATTCGTGCTCACCCACAACTTTTTCATGTTCAGGGACGCCTTCTACCTACAGCTCCAAGGGACGGCAATGGGGGCGGCCTGTGCGCCGTCCTTCGCCAATTTGTTCCTGGGGCTGTGGGAGAGGGAGGTGTTCCTGACGGATACCATTGGCCACATAGGAGGCATCCAGCTGTGGGCCCGCTATATTGATGATATTTTCATCATATGGCAGGGCCCACAGTCTGGTTTTGAACTACTTGTGGGTGAGCTGAACCATAATAATCTTAACATCAAATTGACCCATAGGATTATGAAAACGAATTTGGACTTCCTCGATGTGAAGATAATGGTTGATGACACGGGAAGAGTCTCTACGGATCTATTCCGAAAGGAAACTTCCACTAACACTGCTACATGCCAAGTCTTGCCATCCATCCAACCTAATCCGCAACATACCCTATTGCCAATTCCTACGGGCCAAAAGGATATGCTCAACGGATGAGACTTTTAGGTCCCAATCTGATGACCTTCAACGTAGATTTCGAGAAAGGGGATATACGGATAGGAATATTCAACTGGGATTGAATAAAGCCAAAACAGCAAAGAGGGACGAGCTACTACAGTATCGACAGAAACCCGAGAAGGTGGAAAGTAAGGTAAGATTCATCTCTACTTACAATCCACAGTGGCGGGAAGTAAGATCCGTGCTGGCTAAATACTGGGATGTCTTATGTCTTGATCCTGCTTTGAGCAGGATCTTACCTACCTCTCCAACAATCACTTATAGGAGATCCAAAAATCTCAAAGACATCTTGGTTAAGAGCTACCACCCTAATCAACACCCCTCAAAACTCTTTGGATCTAAGGGCCCTAAATGGGGGTGCTCACCATGTGGAAAGTGTGTTGCCTGCCCTAATGTTGACAGAGCGACACATTTTTGTAATCCCACTAAGGAGGACAAACATTATAAGATCACATATAATATCACGTGTGACACTTTGGGAGTGATTTATATGGCATCATGTCCGTGCCCACGAATTTACGTGGGCATGACCTCTAGGGCTTTCAAGAAGCGCGTACGGGAGCATGTCAGGGGGATTGCGGCAGCCAAGGAGGAGAGGGACCTAATGATCCTTAAACCTATACCTAGACACTTCAAAGAAGCGCACGACAGCGACAGTACGAAACTACGTGTGAGGGGCATCGATCGGGTCCTGATTCCACCAAGAGGAGGCAACTGGAAGAAGTTACTGGCACAAAAGGAGGTAAGATGGATCTATGAATTGGGGAGTCTGACTCCATCTGGACTAAATGAGGAAATGTTATTCTCACCTTATTTATAGTTGTACCCTCCTATCGGGAGTTTGCCGGGTTGTTTTCTGACCCCTGGTATCCGCTGATCATCCTATTTGTTTTTAATTATTTTATCCCTTATTGTCTTTGTTTGTATGCTTTTAGATAATAACTATGATGGTGGGATTCCGGATAAGAGCGGTCCATGAGAAGTATACGGGAACGACATTATCGACATCTGGCGATCCAGTTAAAGTATACGCTGAAAAGCGGTTTAATATACAGACTTGACGTCCGTGGTACCTGTGGGCTCAATTGGTTGAGCAATTGAAATAACTCATATACTTGTTGTCATTATGAAGAATTATTATATCACAATACTGGGTTTATTGTAATTTGATGCTGGCTATTTGTGTTGTACTATTCTCTATGGGTATGAATTTATGTATACACTATGTGCATTATATGGGTAGTATTTACGTATAGACTATATGTAACTTATGGGTACTCACTCAATGTATATATTACATGAAGTTTACATATTTATATATATTTTTTTTTTTAAATTTTGATATGAAATTTAATTAATTAATATACATATTTATTACATTTCCTTAACATTTATTTCTTTTTATACACGATTTTTATATTATGAATTGTGAAAATTTGGGTATTTATTGTAATCACCTTGTCTTCCTTTCTTCCATGCACCCTTCATCACCCTATCCACACCCAGCACTTTTGTCTTCCCCCTTTCCTTTCACTTACCTCTTATTTGGGTATTTACCTTCACTATTGGGATTGAATATACACAACATGATCATGAATAGATACAATGTAATATATGGATTTTTTTCATTATAACAGCTCTATATAATAATCATTTTATTTTCCCCTTTGTATTGTGTTTTAATCTATAATATTGAATTGTATGAGGTTTTATTCATTATTACCAATCTTATAACTATGTAACTCGGATGCCACTATACGATGTCATGCTTTCTGCATCTGGTCCGGGTCATATGACTCGTGCGTCATATATTAGGCGACCGCTTCGGCGTTCGTGTAGTCATGACATCACTACAACCTTTGGACGCTTTTGTATTATGCTGTGCTCATTTCCGAGGTCGTGCGGTCATGTGACTGGAGCGTCATTGGTCAGGTGACCGCATTTGCGGTCACGTGGCCATGACGTCACTACAGGTCCTTGATGCGCCGACAGATTAGATACTTCCCATTGGTTGGTATGCCTGCCATTTGTACCCCTAATCCCACCTGTGATTGATTTTAGCATGATTTCAAGCCCTATTTAGGGAGGGAGGTTTCCATTCTGATTTATCCCTGGAAGAAGCCAGTCTAGGCGAAACGACGTTGGGAGGAGGCGACCGCAGGATCGACACACTTGTGGAGGGTATACTTCTTTGCGTCACTCTTTAGCTGTTTGCTTTGCCTTCATAGAGGACCTTGTCCTCAGGCTACTTCTTTTCTTTACAAGATTTTGAAGTGTCATCTCTGTGTTATTCATGCACTTTGTGTATGTACCATCCGTGTGTTAACCCTGCGGTCCGCTCCTATTTTTTCTTCCTCATTTGTGTCATAGTGGTGCTATTACTAGTCCTATGGTATATTTTACTATTTCTGTTTATTTTCTAATTGAATAAAGTTACATTTTTTGGTAATTTATGGTGTTGTGTGCTCAATGGATCGGTGTTACACCGAGTGGCAAGGTGACATAGTGTTGAGGTGGCAGCAGCATGAGGAGGCCACATAGTGGCAGAATTACATTGTGTGGAGGTGGAAACAGCAGCATGAGGAGACCTGAGTGGTGAGGTGTCAGCAGCATCAGGAGACCACAGAGTGCCCCGGTGAGATAGTGGGGAGGTGAGTGGCAATAACAGTACCCGCTGACGGTGGTGGGTGTAAGAAGGAGCACTTGGCATCAGATATGTGGCATCAGGCGGGTGACAGCATCAGAATAGTAGTGTCACGTTCTGATGTGGGAGGGAAACACCACACCAAACATAGGAGGGAAAGGGGTGAGGAAATAAGGCCTAGAAACTAAGAAAAGGAGATGGACACCTCCTAGTAAAACCCAAATCAGTCCTGACTAACTACCAGTATGAACAGACCCCAGAGGTAGGTGAGTTCATACACAGGAATACCTAATGTCCTAACTCACCCTATAGGATCCTGGTACTAATGTCAGGACTGAGACAACCTGTTCCTCCAAAAGGAAGGATGAATAGGAGTCTCCCTCAGGCCTTAATACAATTAACAGGGAAATGTAACACACAAAATAACCCGAACAAAATACAAAAGGGAAAGAAAACACTTAACTTCAAGTGGCTATGGTAGCACCAGAAACTCAGCCGAGATCCACACACAAGCTATCCAGAACTCAAACTGAAGCTATAAACCACATAGCATAGATAAACAACAATAAATAGACAAGGTTAAATTACCATAATAGCCACACCAGGGGAAAGAAGGTGTGGCAAGCACCAGAAACAACACACGTGTTGCCAGTCTCACCAATCTCCTGCCACCTGTCGCGGGAACGTCTGTAACAAGTAGCTGAGGCAGGTAGCAAGAAGAAATCGGGCTCTTTTGTCAAGGTTTGGGTGAGGCAGCATGGATGATCTAATCTGATGCATCAGGCATTGCTGGGTGGAAATCCTGGCTGATTCATGCCTGATACATCTTGACGAAGGTCAGTTTCTCCACATTTTGGGTGGACAGGTGATTTCTCCTTGGCGTAACTATGCCCCCTCCCGCACTAAACATCCGCTCTGATGCCACACAACTGGCCAGGCAGGACAGCTTTTCCAGAGCAAACTTGGCCAGTTGCGGCCACAAATACATTTTGGCTGCTCAGTAGTCCAGCGGATCTTCAATGTGGGGTGGCAGGGTGCTGTCCAAGTATGCCAACACCTAGCTGCTGGTGAGTCGTTTTTTCACTAGGCGGGTGAAGAAAGCTGCACATCAGTGACTATAGACTCAAGCTGCTGCTGATGGAGCTGGTACTGCTCCTACCCCCACCCCGCCACAGCAGCCATGGCAGTGGCCAAATGACTACATAGAATGTCTCTATAGTAGTTCAGTTTATCCTCCCTCTCAGTGGGTGTAAAAAAGGCCCACATTTTGGACCAGTCACTACCTAAGCAAGTGAGTATGCACTCCTTGACGCAGCACCGTCACCATGTTCTTCCCGTTCTCAGTCACCATGGTTCCGATTTTGAGTTGTTGTGGAGAAAGCAAGGATTTAATTTCTTGATGGACACAGAGCAGTTCCTCCCCTGTGTGACTCAGTTCGCCCAGGCAAAGAAGGTGTGGTATGCTGGAGGAGCACTGTGAATTGTCCCTGCAGTGGAGGCTGAGGACACAGTGAAGAATGAGGATGCAGAGGCGGATATTGTTGCAGGACCAACAGCGTGAGAACGTGGAGACGGAAGCGGCGTCATCTGGCGAAATTGCTATTGTGGCTAGCAGGAACCACATTCACTCAGTGGGCCGTAAATGACATGTATTGTCCCTGACCGTAGTTACAGCTCCACACATCTGCGCTGCTGTGCACTTTGGCAGACACCGACAAACTCAAGGACTGGTCCACCTTCTGTTCTACATATTTGTGCAGGGCTGGTACTGCCTTTTTCGCAAAGAAATGACGGCTTGGGACTCTCCACCTTGGCTCGCCACAAGCCATCATTTCTCTGAACGGTACAGAGTACACCACTTGGAAAGGGAAGGACTGCAGCACCGGCAACTTGGCCAGTAGCACATTCAGCTTCTGTGCCGTTAGATGCATGCACGCATACTTTTGTCTCTTGGCAATCGCTTTGGTGATCGATTGCTGACGCAGTTAGTGACAAGGAGTAGGAGGACCAGGAGCATCAGGACCACAGATGATGGGAAGGACAGACAACTCCCTTCAGCTGAGGTGGTGGAGCCTTGACTGCCTGAAATCGGGTGCGTGTCACTGGGTGATGCAACGGTTGCTGCGGCAGGCTGGACCACCACATTGGAGCCACGGTTCTCCCAGGCCACTTTATTGTGATGCTGAATATGTTGACGCAGGGCCGTGGTGCCAACATTGGCACCCTGGCCACACTACACCTTCTGACCACAGATTCCGCAAATGGCCATGTTCACCTCCTCCGGCGGTTTAACAAAAAACTACCACACCACTGAGTAGGTGATTTTACCCCCAACAAGCCGCACTGACTGACCGCTACGGCCGCTGCCTCTGTGTACCCCTGCACCACTATTTCACGGGCAGGTAGGCTCCTGCGAAGCGGGTGGTCTACCCTGGGCACGTTTGGCTCCCAACCTCCTACTGCTGCCATCCTGATTACTCCCGGCCACGCTACCTTACTTGCTGGCTCCACTGCTGCCTCACGCGCAAGCTCCCACCCTCTTCTCCCAATGATGAAGCAGGTTCGTCACCCGGCTCCCAATTGCATGCGGCTACATTATCATACTGTCTGCACTTCACTGATGTCCTCCTCAACAGTCTCTGAGCCAGGAGCCTGACCGCTCGCAACACCAGCTCCCACGTCACTTTCCTCATCACTACTTGCCATTCTACCGGAGGAATCGGCTAACAAGCCTTGTTATACCCACTAATACACCCCAAAAAAAGCTTCAGAACATATAACTGCACCACTGAATGGCTAATAACACTTTTTTATTCCACTAATACACCCCAAAAAAGGCTGTCATTTTTTCACTTCACCCTACAACGGCTACTAAGCCCTTTTTTCCTACTAATACACCACAAATACGGCTTTAGAACAAATAACTGCACCGCTGAACGGCTAATAATACTTTTTTTCCGACTAATACACCCCAAGAAAGGGCTTTAATTTGGTCACTTCACCGCACAACAGCAAATAAGCCCTTTTTTGTTCCCAAATAATACACCACAAAAAAGGCTTTAAAACATCTAACTGCACAGCACAATGGCTAATAAGACGTGTAAATATTTCCTAGTAATACACCCTGTTAATGGCTGTATCACACAGGACTTGCACCCCAATAACAAGCAAGGTTTGCTGGAATTACAGCACTATCATCTATTTCAAGCCTAAAAGCAGCAGTATAATGGCAATTTGGATCCCCAGTCAGTGCAGCAAGGTGAAATAGAATTGCTCCTATTACCCAGGCTGTAAACTCCCCTTTTGGACCCTGTTCTCCTTTTATAGCGTGAATTCCTCCCTATCCTTTCCCTACACTTCTAATGATCTTTCCCTGAACGTCTGTTCAGCCCGCAAAAAGTTTTAAAGTCTTTTCTACCACTTTCCCTAGCACCTGCTAACATCTCTTCTTGCACTAAGTACACTGGAAAATGGCAGAATCCAAGATGGCTGAGGCTATTTATATGGCTGTGACATCACAGGGCTGGCCGGCTACTGATTGGCTGCATGCATGGCATTGTGGGTGATCCCTCGTTCCCAGAGATCTTTGTTCCATGTCCTAACACGTGCAGCAGCCATTATAGGAAAAAATCTGATTCGTTACTACGAAGCATGAGGATATTCGAATTTTGTGCGAATCTAATTTTTCCTGAAATTCTGATCGAATTTCCCTCGTCAACTTCAATTCGCTCATCTCTAATCATGACAACACCATCTAGTAGCCATGGTTTGAATGAAGCATGGCCACTTCAACATAAATTGAAATGTCAGTTTTGGTACAAAAATTTGTATGCTAAGTCTGGATTTTATACATCCCAGATACAAAATTTTAAAACTTGATGGTCCTATGTTTTTGGTTCAATTTTTAGCTGTTATGTTTTTTAAACATTTTGTATAATATTGTGTGTTATAAGACTTTAGTAAATCAGTTCTAGAAAATGTTTTAGAACAATTCCTGCTACAAAGAAAGGCTTCAATTGTTGCATGTACTTCAATTACGTATTTGATATGTCCAAATGTCAAACCTATAATTCTACCATCTTCAACCAAAGGAAACTAAAAACCCCTATGAGGCAGATGTCAGTATTAAAGGGAATCTGTCAACGGCGACCTCCACATTCAACTCATTTCATAGACAAATAGCTGTGGTTCACCTGATTAAAACACTGTTTTTGTTTTGTTGATCCAAGTCTCCGTTCCAAAGTTCTTCTACTTCAATACGCACCCAAGCTCTGCTCCTTTCTATGGCCAGCCCCCCTTCGCTATTTTCATTGATAAGGTCAGGCAGTAGCAAAGCAGCGAGGGGGGGGGGGGCTGGCCACAGAAAGAAGGGGAGCTTGGGTGCAGCAATAGCAATGTTGATGTCCTCTTTGCACTAAAGGCACGATTTGCATAATTAGAAAAAGTGTCATTACTAAGGAATGGAGCCTCTCATCAACAAAAGAAAAACAGCATTTCAATCAGTTGTGCTGCAGCTATGTGTCTATGCAAATAGGTGCGTAGGGAGTTTGCAGATTTGCTTTAAGGGCAAAAAATTCCTTCCTGACTTAAATTATGGTAGAAATATCCAAATATCAGAATAAATCTCTGAATGAACATCCCATCTCCATCATCAAGGCCCTTTTTGATCTTGTTATATGCATCAACCATTACAGCATCCTGTGGTAGAATTTTATACACTCTCTCTCTCTCAGTAGTTGGAAAACGTAAAAGAAAAAGTTAGGTTAGTGTTAGGTCCCGTGCCATTTTAAGAGACCTTGACGGGGTGCGCGGGCTCTGGTATGTTCTTGATATAAGAATATATTGGCCAAAGTCTCATTTTAATATCAGCGTGAGGATTTAGCCAAATATTTTTAATTACATTTACCACCATTTTCAGTGAAGAAGTTATGGTTGCCTGAAAAAGTAGGGAAACCTGTTGTCCTAAAACCTTATTTCAGTTTATGACCTTGTTATGAGACAATATTGTAAGTTCAAATTTGGCTTTTTCTTTAAGTAGTTAATGCAAGCATGAAATTATACTTGTAATTTTCTGACCACAAAGAGAAGACATCTGCTTGTCACATGATGAAACTCAATGAAATATGACACTAAAGGTCACAACTTCATGTCGGCTTCACGAAAACTTCATTGATGTGTAGAAAAAAGACTCTGTAATATTTTGTTATTCAACTTGTTTAAAGTTTTGCCAATTTCTCAGAGATTAAATAGATTGGAGAAGACGTGTACTGTGGATGTGTATGACTGAACAGATTGCAAAGCGTCACAGACTTTTGAAGTGTTTGTTCATTTTTTTACATTTTATCTGGATGTAAATGAGTTAATATCAACAGTTCAAAATGTTGACAAATATTAAATACATTTCTATATTAACTACTCCTGTCCCAGGACACCCTATTATGTCATGATTGGGGAGATACAATATCCCCTAATGGAGAGCACTTAATTGGCGTGAGGAAATTTATAGGCCATACATGCTCCTCTGGAATTCTAGGAAGAAGCTATGCAATTGAGCTCTTAGCAAGCTCTACCTCTGATGCCATCTGATGTAAGGTAGCTATCCTATGAGACATCACTTGGATATTAATATGTCATGGGACATTTATACCTACCTATTCCCCACGGCTCCAGTTCTCCATGCTGCCTTCACTGTGCCCATCTTCTAACCTCAGCAGTGTTTACACATTGGTACTGCCTGTTAATAGTCATAAGCTCTACTGCTGCCAATAACTGGCTTCAGTGTAGCATGTTACCATGCCCATGCAGTTCCGGATATACAAGGACCGGAAACTTGGACAAAGCCAAGGCAGTGCAGAAGACCAGAGCGGCAGTGAATAGGTAGGCATGAATTTTCTGTTTACGGAAGAAGGCTGTGGGTATTAGATAAAAAGTAATTATTTCTAGAAAAACCATATAAATGTGGAATGCCATACTATTACAGTTTCTTAATGGTGCGGGCTCAAGAACTGAGCTGTTGCCATGTATTCTACTGTACTATTGATCCAGCACCCTAGTGTTCATGTCCCAGGACTAAAAAAAAATATGTAAAGAAAATAATCAAATGTTTCAAATTATACGGAAAAAAAAACAAAAATTACCCTTTTCCCATTTTTTTTAGCCAAATACAGGTGAAACTCGAAAAATTTGAATATCGTGCAAAAGTTTATTTATTTCAGTAATGTAACTTGAAAGGAGTTGCATTAATGCAACTTAAAATTAGAATATTGTGAAAAGGTTTAATATTCTAGGCTCAAAATGTCACACTCTAGTCAGCTAATTAATCCATAGCCCCTGTGCAAAGGGTACCTGAGATTGTGACATTGCGGTTTTCATAAACTGTAAGACATAATCATCCAAATTATAACAAATAAAGGCTTGAAATATCTCGTTTTGCATGTAATGAGTCTATCTCATATATTAGTTTCAACTTTTAAATGGCATTACTGAAATAAATGAACTTTGCACGATATTCAAATTTTTCCGGTTTCACCTGTATATCTTTTAGCCTAATAAAAACTACAGCTCGCGCTACATAAAATAAACCCTTACATAGCTCTGTTGATGTAAAATGCTAGGGATCTCAGAATATGGTTAAAAAAATACATTTTATTGTAAAAATAGGATTAGGAATTTATTTTGAAAAAAAGTAGTATTGCGTGAAGCAACTGTAGAAATTTGCTATCGCCATATTCGTACTGTCCCTCAGAATAAAGATGAATGGAGCAAAATTTAAAACATAGAAAATTTCAAAAAGGCTGATTAAGGAGCACTTTCAGGAGAAAAGTTTATAAAGGGTATATAGTAAGTACACCTAAAACAGTGCTATTGAAAATACAACTCAACCCACAAAAGACAACCCCTCATACAGTCAACACGCTCAGGGCATGTCCTATTCTTGTCCGGATAGGCATTGTTACAATGGGTCCGCAAAAAAATAAAAATAAATAATGCAACACCGACGTCTTACAGATAACATCCATTTTTTTGCAGATCCGTGTTTTGTGAACCGTAAAATACATACAGTCTTCACAGGAAGCTGGCCTGGGTGAGGAATGCCCCAGTGGCTAGGTGTATTGCTACTGTATTAACGCATGCCTACACAGAATTCATTGTACCTTTGATATCGGCACAGGAAGGGGCAGTGTCATGACTTTGGAACCACATAGCAGTGTGATGTTACTCACTCAACCATGTGTCTAATTAAAATATCTACCCTGTAGCAGCCACAATCCTTAAACTTCTTGTTCATCTACCACATGTAAGTTAGCAAGAATTAATGGATAGGTAGAAGACAATATGATTGCAGAATCAAATTACACAGTTTATAGTCTATAACCTTGGAGACACATAGGTCTGCATTGGAGCTTTGTGCACAAATTGTTGCCAAACAGCTATTTTTTGGTCACCTTGCCCAAAAAAGTGCAATTTGGATCAGGCAAAAATTCTTATTTATCCAATCATGGTAACAATAAAAACATAAACTCTTCCCACAAAAAACAAGCCCATACACAAGATGATCTGCAGAGAAAAATAAAAGAAATATGGCTGTTAAACAAACATGATTTTTTTCAAAAATGCTTTTTATTGTGTGAAACTGAAATAAATAACATAAAAAATAGACATATTATGTATTGCTGTGTCTGTAACAACCAGCTCTATAAAAATATTACATGATCTATCCACTCAAGTGGACACCATAAAAAAACTTTGACAAAACAGCCATATTTTGGTAACTTTGACCCAAAAAAGTGTCATACTAAACTGTCAAAAAATCTAATGTACCCAAAAATGGTACTAATAAAAATGTTAACTCTCCTTGCAAAAATCAACCCCAGGTGGTCTTTAAATGGGACACGGCAACTTAAAATCTGCCTCTTAAAATCCATATGTTGCTCCTTCCCTTCTGCGCTCTGCCGTGTGCTCATACGGCAGTTTACAACCACATTTGGGGTGTTTCTGTGAATTTTAAAATCAGGGTCATAAATATTGAGTTTTAATTTGCTGTTAACTTTTGTCTTACATGAAAAAATGGATTATAATGGAAAATCTGCAAAAAGAAGTGACATTTTGAAATTTCTCCTCTATTTTCCTTACATTTTTGAGGAACACCTAAAGGGTTAACAAAGTTTGTAAATTCATGAGTGGTGTAGTTTCAAAAATGGGGTCATTTATGGGTGGTTTCTATTGTGTAAGTCCCACAAAGTGACTTCATAACTGCATTGGTCCTTTAAAAAGTGGGTTTTGGAAATATTCTTAACGTTTTTTGTACTTCATCCAAAAAAATAAAATTACAAACTGATGCTAACATAAAGTAGACATATGGGAAATGTAAACTAATAACTGTCTTAAAAGCCGAAAAATAGAATTTTCCAAAATTGCGAATTTTTTCAAATTTTTGATACATTTTTGATTTTTGTTATAAATAAAGGTTAAATATATCAACTCAAATTTACCACTGTCATAAAGTATGTGTCATGAGAGAACAATCTCAGAATGCCTTGGATAAGTGAAAACGTTCCAAAGTTTTTACCACATAAAGTGACATGTCAGATTTCCAAAATTTGGCTTGGTCCTTAGGCCTCATGCACACGACCATATTTTGCGGCTCGGGCGCGGACACATTCACTCTGTGTGCTTTCCGCATCCATTGTTCCGTTCCGTGGCCCTGCAAAAAAAATAGAGCATGTCCTATTCTTTTCCGTTTTGCGAACAAAAATAGGCATTTCTACAATGGTCTGTGTTCCGTTCCGCAACTTGCGGAACAGATTGCAAAGCAGCTTCTGTGTTTTGCGGATCCGCGGTTTGCGGACCCCAAAACACATACGGTCGTGTGCATGAGGCCTTAAGGTGAAAAATGTCCTGAAGGGGTTAGTCTGTTTGTAAAGTTGATTTTTGTTTATTCTAGAGTTATCAGGCATCACAATGTTTGGAAAGGTGGACATAACCTTAATTTGCCTTATTTTATTCATAAAGAAGTCAAGTCTTCGTTATATTTTTATAATATAAGATGCATTTTCTTGCTTGATTTTGAATATCTAGTGTCAATAATTCCCACAGGTTCTCATGTGTTCCAGATTTCCTACAACTTAAGGAAATCTTTAACTCGTTATGTTTATTTTCTTTGAATATGGAACCCTGACGCATTTAGATTAACAACAGAAGTATAAGAATTTAAGGTTACTTAGAGCTAAACATTGCCATAAAAGTTGTTTTTAGCTGGACTCACACCACATTTGTGGCTTTTGTTTTCTGAGCCCTAAAAAAAAATACTGATTTAAATGTATTTTGGGCTAAAACATTTTTCAATTTTGTTTACATTTTGCTCTGTTTGGCACCTGTAGAGTCTATGTTTCACAGTCTATGGCAAGCTGTAGAATGCCATTTACAGTGAAATCTGTCAGACTAGCTGTCTGATGACTTGTTCTACAACCCCTCTCTAAATTATCTTCTTTCCTGAAGGTGCTCTTTAAATGGCACTGAAACCATTGACTGTTCCACATAACAAACTAATTCCTCGCTGGATAACAATTTTCTTTGAGACGATTTTCTGTGATATATGGTAACTTAATTATTGCCCTGATATACTTTTTCTAAAAGCCATTTCTCATCAATATTGGTAGCAACTGGCAAAGTAACTTTAAACTACTGCCTTCCAAGCAGTATTCTGTGGCTAGACATCAGCAACCTGTAAGTAAATGCAATGGATAGGCACAACTAGTGTCCCTCACCAAAGGGGAGGTAAGCATTTTGTATGTTGATACTTCACCACAGGAGTGCTAAATATAACCCATGAGGATCCTTGAAAGATTGTCCAGTCCTTGCATTGAACCGTCACAGCAGCGGCTCAAGGCTGCAACTGCTTTGTGCACCTGTCACGACGGTGCAGACCCACCTCCCGTTCTACTCTTCTAGCTCTGTTTCTCCAGATAGGCTGTAGCCTGCTTGATGGCTCAGCTTCTCTCCCTTTTCCCGTAGGACATGCCTACTAGTGATGAGCAGCATAGCCAATACTTGTTTTCGCAAAATTTCCCAAATTTTTGGCCTAATATTCGCCATTAATTCGCAAATTCTAGAATTCGTGATCTCCAGTCATAATTTTCTTGATTGCGAAAATCGGCAATGTAATATGTGTGTATTGTGTGGCTCACTTTTGCTACATTTTGGTTGGCAGCAAATTTCGTGACTGTAAGAAGGAACTCCTGATCACTGTATTTTTTTTTTTCCAAAGACAAAGACACTAATCACAGAACAGTAATTCCTATCACACAACCTAACACCCTGCACTGGAACCTATCAACTACACTATATCACTATCTAACCTACATTGACTATCTCCCACTAACTATCTGCATTATATATATGAGCTAACTAACTTTCTAATGTAATTGAATAAGGATCCAGATGACTCAGCAAAGCACAGATCACAGAAATGACACTGCTCTCTCTTTTAGAACTGCAAAAAACTGCAGAAAATGGCTGCTAGGGAATTTCCCATATAGTAAGGGGTAGGCAACTTTTCTATTGGTTGCCAGAGATGTTGATAAGCTCAGACAAAGATACTGCAGCCCTCTCATTGGCCTACAAGCAAGAAGCAGTGAGGGTACTGATGAAAAAAAATCTAGAATATTCGCAATTACGAAGATCTAGCACTATAGTCTAAATCTTCGCGAATTCTCGAAGTGCCGATATTTGCGATAAAAATTTGCGAATAGAATATTCGCGATCAACACAAATGCTTACTCCAGTGTGCACATGCTAATCTTCACCTGCCAACCTATGGCCACCTTGGGGATACATAAGCACCTTCCCCTTTTGGAAGGTGCCTGAGCATTAGGTTTGTAGTCTAGTAGTTTCCTGCTAAGGTGTGATGGATTTAATTTGACTACCCATGTACCAAATTCTGCTCATTTCCTGGATATTGACCCTTTGCTGCCTGCCCTGAACTCAGACTGTTACTGGATGTCACATACTCTGCCTGCCCTGACTTGTCCCTGACTAAGGTTTTGCCTGAACCCTCGGTGCTCTGCAATGTTGCCTTTGTCCACTCCACAAGAGTCAGCTGTCAACCAGAGACTACTCCAGGAGGCAGAGGCCTGATGATTCCCCTGCAGTGAGGTCTAAGTCCATCTACAGGGGTTAAAGGGTAAAAAAACAGACAAATTTCAGGATAACTCTCTTAAGTCGCCCCAAGTCAAATCTCTTCAGTTGACACAGTGGTTCCACAACCACTGTATAAAAGTCACTTTGGATAATCGTTTTTTGTTAGAATGGTTGATCATAGGACCCCTAGAAATCAGTTATAAACAGCAGCAAGTGTACAATTTCCCTAGAATGCTATCAAATGACAAATGAAACATTACAGAGTGCCCATTTTAAACTAAAAACTCTCTGTGTAATGTAGTCGTTGGTACAAATAATGTAGTAGATGTCACCTACAGTTCCTTTGTAAAACCACAGACAACATAGTGATAACTGTCTGAGTACAGATAATGTAGTAGATGTTCCCTGCAGTCCTATGTAACACCCTATATAACACAGTGGTAACTCTCTGGGTACAGATAATGTAGTAGGGACGGTACTTGCAGTTTGAGCTGCTCAAGCGCAGTCTCTTCCTTCTTGCCACGCTCTTCTCTGACCTTCTCCTCTTCCTGTGCAACAAAAAGAAGTGAACTGCAGCAGAAAGCAGGCCGCCGAGTGGCCTTGAATTAGTAATAGAATAGAGGGAATAGAAGCTGTGCAGCCCCGCAGCTTAAGGGGTCACTGCAGCACCTAGCACAGCTGAATGTATTCTATGATGTGAGCATTTGGGGTGGCATTGGGCCCCACAGAGATGTTGGATCTGCCATTGACTGATTGGAAGAATGGTGCATAGTGAACTATTCCTTATGCAGGTGAAATAGGATGTCAGATGATAATCCTAGGGTGGCAAACAGTGTCTACACAAACCATAAGAAGGTGTTTCCATGACACTAGGCTATGAGCTGCAGACTTTCTGTTTACCTCACACCACTGTACTCAAAGGCTATCATGGTGCACAGCAAGACAGCAATGAAGGGTGGAATGGAGGTTTATCCACTTCAGCAATGAGTCTCGCTTTTGTTTTAGACATAATTATAGCCAGAGATGATTCTGGAGAACATGTGGGCAATGCTATAAAAAGGCCTTAACAAGGGAACATCACACCCTCTAGACTTTATTCAGGTACACTAACAGTTCATTGATTTGGTTGCAGAACATTTCTCAGACAATCATTAATAATCTCATTGATAGCATGCCAAGGCATGCAAGTACATATATTTCTGCATCTGGCACTCATACTCAATATTGAATAAATTGATTTTTTTTTTATTATTTGCATATCATTAACATTAGAGATAAGTGAAGTTTTGAAAAATTTGATTCGGCCGATTTGCCAAAGTTTGCCAAGAAATTCAATTTGTTACAAATTAGTCACACATTTCTCAAAATTTTGTTTACCCATACATCGTGGTGGCTGAGAAAATGTATGGAGCAAGCTTCTGCAGTGAGCCCGCTCCATACGCGGCAGGTGCCGGCTGTACCATACAGCAGACACCTGGCTGCAATAACAGGGAATGACGTTCCCGCTAAACCCTGTCATTTAACCCCTCAGATGCCTTGATCAACACCGATCACAGCATCTGTGAGGTAAGGCAGAGGGATGCGGCTCCCTCTTCCTTCTTATAAAAAATGATCTATAAAAAAAATAGATGTATAAAAAAAACATGCTTTTTTTTCGAACTGAAAAAAAAAGTGCATTCTGTGCTGATTTTTTTAACATGTTTCTCAAAGTCAGTTTTGTGAACTGGGCCTAAGACTGGCATCAGTGGGGTATCTATCAGGGAAGCAGAGGAAGCAGCTTTATCTGGCCTCGGGAGCAGTACTGAATGATTTTGTTGCCAGGCCCCCTCAACATGTGGTAACATTGGTACCTGGCCTCCTTAATTCAGAAAAGGAAGGGCTCACCAGCCCGATTAATATGGCGCTGCATATACCAAACAGAAGGACCAGAAGGCATGGCCTTGTGAAGGTATGTGCCCTGCCTCATTGCAGAGAGAGGGCATCCTGCAGATTCGGGGCATGAGGGCAAGGCGGCTAAGAAGTATGAGGAAGTATGTGTTAGTGTAACAACCCAGAGTGGTGTTACCATTCCTACACCCTGCTACTATCTCTAATGGTCTCACCCAGTGGTCAGCAAACTGCAGCTCTAGAGCCACATGTGGCTCTTTAGCCCCTTGATATTGGCTCTTCCAGGTGCGGGTTCACATGTACAGTGCGATCGCATCTTCTTTGCCCGTGGCAAAAATTGGCAGGAGGAGGAGGACCAGGAAGTGGTGAAGGCTCTGTACTCACCGCTCCCTGGTCCTCGGCTGTAGGATGTGCAGGGCTGCGCACAGTGTGAAGCGCTCTGTGACGTCACGCTGTGCATGCCAGTTCACAGCACAGCCGACAGCAGGAGGAACACAGAGCGAGGGTGGTGAGGAGCAGCGGCATCCAGGAGCTGGAGAGGTAAGTGCTTTTTTATTTTATGAAACTTGGGGCTGATCTGAGGCAATGGGGTGATGAGAATCATAATGGGGGATATGAGAGGTATAATGGATGATGAGAGGCATCATGGATAATAAAGGGGATGATGAGAATCATAATGGGGGATATAAGAGGCATTATGGATGATGAGAGGAATCATTGATGATAATGGGGATGATGAGAGGCATGGGGCTCTTATCTGAGGTCTGATTGGGGGTCATTTACTTTGGGGTCTGAGCTGACATCTGATCTGAGGGAGGTCTTATTAACATTGGGCGTCTGATTAGTGGTTTGACCTGAGGTGTAATGAAAAATAATTTTTTTCATATTGTCCTCCTCTAAAACCTACGTGCGTCTTATAGGGTGAAACGTTGTGGAGTGAAAGATGTAGTGTCGAGGATTGAGAAAGGTATGTTAAGATGGTTAGGAATACCCTTATTAAGTTAATAACAATGTACCTTCCTATATAGTTTACATTTAAAAAATTTGGCTTTCAGACAAAATTAAATCGCTGTTTTGTTGATATTCGGCTAGGTTGACTAATAAGTTTGCCCACCACTGGTCTAACCCAAATGTCATCTGTGTATTTTCATCTAGCTCCTCTACATGATGCAATGATAATATCTTTATGCAACTGTTCATTACATGTAATGTGCTTGGTTCACCAGCAGGAAGCAGTGCGAATGGCAGAGCTTTCCTTAGATAGAATGGAACTTACCATTCCATTCTCCCCCTTTGGGCTGAAGTGGGGTAGAAGTTACAGTGGGTGGGGCAGAAGTTACAGTTAGTTCTAGACAGGAGGAGTGTGAACAGGGGCACTCTCAGGCATGTCTAGGCCAGCCAAAGCACCCTAAGCTCTGCTGGCTATGAAGAAATATGTCTGGAAGCCATAGGGGCCAGAGGAAATTGATGTTTGGCCACCACAAGAGAAATAAGCAAGAGGAAGAGTTCATCGGCTGAAGATAAGTTTTACTGAGTGTCAGGAGGGGAATACCAGTCGACAGCACCCCATCCAAGGATACTAGGACAGTCCTAAAGTACAGTAACCAGACTTAAGCACAATTTAGTGCAGCTTAGTGCAGCTTAAAGAAAGAAAGCAAAGTATTTAACCAAGCCTGTCAGTACAGCAGAGAGAGAGAAAGCAAGCAGAGTTTTTGAAGAAGCCTGCAGGTTTATTTCAAAGCCTGCTGGTACCAAGACAAAGCTTGAAGATTGTTTTGATGAACGCTTATTGAAGTAAAACTGCTGTTCAACTACATACAAGGTCTGGACTCAATCTATCTTTTTCAAATCCCTCAATTATTCCCCATTTTTATTGCTTCGGAGCCAAAGCCTGGCGTCCAGCAGTATCCAGGCAGGAGCACCGTGACACATAAAGAGACATTTCCTGTTGCATTAGATTAGGACTACATGGCGACACTGATCGCATGACAGCCAGGATTGCCGAGTAGTGGTGATCCCTTAGAAATGCATGGTATTGCTGCAGTCGCAAGAAATGCAACATGGCTGGATTTCCTGTGACTGCCACAAGCCACAAGAGTGGGGGTTGCATTGAAGGAGGGGGTTGTGAAGGGAGGGGGCCCCGTTTAAACATTTGCTGTGGGGCCCAGTCATTTCAAGCTACGCCTGTACGTATTGCGACAAAATATTCGCATCATTATTGCCGTTTTGCACAAACGGGAAAATATTGAAGCACTCTATCTGCATATAAAGCTATTGTAATGTTCTGCGGTGCCAACCATTTTCTCCAGTCTCATTAAACTTCGAGCAGTTTGAAAAATGTAGCTATAGTGATCCACATCTGTATTACGCGCACATTACGCAAATATTACATTGCCGACTTTCGCAATCTAGAAAATAATAGCGAATTCACGAATATATGACATATATTCTACCAAATGTTCGCAAAATATCGCAAATTCGAATATTGCCCCTGCCGCTCATCACTATTATTTGCATAATTCCATAACTTTTCCTTCTTGGTGTTGCAATTTCAATGTTGAGGACCCTTCTACAGCCACAAAATCTGCCCCAAATGCAAATTTTGTTGTAGAATTCGTAGTTAGTGTTGGGCACGAATATTGTTATCGCAAATATCACCACTTCGAGAAATCGCAAAGATTTAGAATATAGTGCTATATATTCGTATTTGCGAATATTCTAGATTTTTTCCTCTGAACCCATGATCCCTTCCTGCTTCTTGCTTGTGGGCCAATGAGAAGGCTGCAATGTTTTTGTCTGAGATTAGTAACATCCCTAGCAACCAATAGGAAAGCTGCCGTGCCTACCACTTACTATATAAGGAACCTCCCCAGCGGCCATTTTCTGCAGTTTTTTTTCCCCCAGTTCTGAGGGAGACAACAGTGTTATTGCTGTGCTCTGTGGTTTGCTGTGTCATTATATTAGATAGGTAGTTAGTTATCTCATATATATAATACAGATAGTTAGTGGGAGATAGTCAGTGTAGGTTAGATAGTTATATAGTGTAGCTGATAGGTTGTGCTGTTCATACATACATGCTACAAGCAAGTTCACATCAATACTTAGTGCACCAATCACTAATATGTAGTCAGAATTGCTAAAATGTGAAGTTGCACGTAATTGAGCAAAAATATGCGCATCATTAATTGCCGATTGGTGCAATTGCGAATATATCAGAGCACTCTATCTGCATATAAAGCTATTGTAATGTCCTGCTGTGCAAACCATTTTCTCTAGTCTCAGGAAACTTCTAGCAGCTCGAAAAATGTAGCAAAAGTGTCCCATGCGCATATTACATTGCCGATTTTTGCCCAAAAATTCGCGAAATATCAGGTATTCGAATATTGCCCCTGACGCTCATCAAATGTTGAAGGCTTTCTTCAGAATTCACTCTTTTCATTGCAAAGGGTAAAACCAACAGCAGAGAACCATATCATAATTTGACTCCATTGCAAATTCCATTCTGAGATTTTGTAAAAATCTCCTCCACTTTGCTGGTACTGTAATACATATCTGCAGCATATTCACCCCATGTGGGCAGACTCTTAGCAGTTTGAGCAGCTTGCTTCTAGATTGTTTATTTGAAGAAAAAAACTTCACGTTTATGCTGATGTCTATCTGTGAATAGCGCAGTGACATAAGTTGGCTCTGTATAACTAAATAATACATTTACACCACATTAACATGTGCTGAACTTGTCAGTCCCATTTTGTGATATCTCTGCTTGTGATAAATTGCAGCTTGGAATCCAGTTCATGTCATGGGTGTTCTAGGTTCATGGAATGCAGTGCAAAAGATAAAACTGTCACTCAAAGGCCACAGAAGTGCATCCTTACTTTACTGAACAGCTAAGCCTAAAGCAGGCAGCTGTTCACACATCTTAAGTGTACAGTAGGCTTAATATACATGAACATTTGGGGTGACCTAGGTTAATTTAAGATACATGGATACCTTAATGAAGTGATCAGATTACATATTTTATGTTTATGAACTCCCATTCAGACATTGTGGTTCTGGGGGCAGTATCTCTCCTTGTGGAGCGTGTCTTGTAGGCTTATGGAGCCTTATAGACCAAGCAATGTTCCTCTGGGAAAAAGTATGCAAATTAGATGTTTCTCTAAAAAGAAAAAAAGAAAACTGTGTATCTGATGCCACAAGAATTAAGGCAGCTATTAGTGTTGGGCGAGCATGCTCGGCCAAGCACTAGTTCGGCTCACGCATCACGATGCTCGGCACATCGCGGTGTTTGGCCGAATACTCGAGTCTCGAGTCTCCCCCACGCATGTTTGTTGGATGCTACGAAGCCAATAAAAGTGCAGGTAAGAACTACCATTCACTGTAATGCCGTAGCCATGTTGGCTGCTGGCATTACAGTGATTGGCTTGCCGGAACGCGTCATCGGGTGCTATATTGCAAAAGTTCTTTTAAGGACTATAGTTGTATCTGGCAGCAATATATATTTTTAGCGCAACCTGTGCTAAATAGCTTGCAATTGTTTGGCCGCTGCAGACAGCGACATTACTTGCGCTACCTCTCCTGTATATCGTTTGCATATCCAAAATATCAGTGACATTCAGTCTAATTTTTTTACTGCTGGTGGCAGCGACATTATCTGCGCTACTTCTCCTGTGTAACATGTGTGCAGCCTAAAAATATCTGTGACATCCAGTGTACTTTTTCTGTAGACGGTGTCCGCTGCGGACAGTTAAACTACCTGCCCTACAACTCCTGTATAACGTTAGCGCATCCGAAATATCAGTGACATTCAGTGTAATTTGCTTTGCCGCTGGTGACAGCAACCTTATCTGCGCTACTTCTCCTGTGTAACATGTGCGCAGCCTAAATATATCTGTGACATCAAGTGTACTTTTTCTGTAGAAGGTGTCTGCTGAGGACAGTTACATTACCTGCGCTACATCTCCTGTATAACGTTTGCCCATCCTAAATATCAGTGACATTAATTCAGTGTAATTTTTTATTAGCCGGTAGAGACAGTGACATTACTTGTGCTATACCTTCTGTATAACGTGTGCACATCCTTAGTATCAGTAACATTCATTCAGTGTAATTTTTTATTAGCCAGTGGTGACAGTGACATTACTTGTGCTATACCTCCTGTATAACGTTTGTGCATTTGAAATATCTGTGACATTGACTGTAATTTTTCTTAGCCGTTGTTGACAGCAGCGCCATTACCTGTGCTACATCTCCAGTATAACGTTTCCTCATCCCAAATATCTGTGACATTGACTGTAATTTTTTCTGCAATACCAGAAGGTCCTTGTGTAAAAATTGCTCCAAAAATTTCCAGCTGACAATGCTGGCTGCAGAGTATGCAGTTCCTTGGCCAACCGAGGAGGGGAGACGAGGGGAACACACAGCAGTTCCAAAAGAGGCAGGGCAACACTCTCCAAGGCCTGGGATAGTTTTATGACACCCCGCCAGCACCCTCAACCTGATGGGGGGCCCAGTGTCACAATGAGGGAAACATTTTGGAAGATGGTGAAGGCGTACGTTGCAGACCGTGTCAGCGTCCTTAGTGATCCCTCTGTGCCTTCCAACTATTGGGTGTCCAAGCTGGACAAGTGGAACGAACTGACGCTCTACGCCTTGGAGGTGCTGGCCTGTCCCGCTGCCAGCTTTTTGTCAGAGAGTGTATTTAGTGCTGCTGGGGGCATAATAACTGATAAGGGCATCCACCTGTCAACTGAAAATCCTGCCTGGTTGACTCTTATAAAAATGAACAAGGCCTGGATTGCGCCTGACTTCTCTACTCCACCAGAGGAAAGCGGCTGAAGATAAACGTACTCTAAATGTGGCTTTTATGGTGTATTGAATACACTGTATTCCCATGCACCGCTTCCACCACTAAAAAGGGTATATGGTTCAATCTCACTTTTCTCGTCCTCCTCCTCCATCATATCAACATGCTTATTAGGCTGCCCTCGCTCCTAAAGTTTTAGAGGGTCAGCTCAGCAGCGGGCACTCACCCATAATGTTTTAGAGGGTCACCAGCAGGCCCTCGTCCATAATGTTTTAGATGGTCAGCTCAGCAGTAGGCACTCTACCCTAATGTTTTAGAGAGTCAGCTCAGCAGCAGGCCATCACCCCTAATTTTTTAGATAGTCAGCTCTGCAGCAGACCGTCGCCCATAATCTTTTAGATGGTCAGCTCAGCAGCAGGCCCTCACTCCTAACATTTTAGATCGTCAGTTTAGCAGCAGACGCTCACCCCTAATTTTGTAGATGGTCAACTCTGCAGCAGGCCCTTGCCCATGATGTTTTAGATGGTCAGCTCAGCAGCAGGCCCTCACCCCTAATGTTTTAGATGGTCAGATCAGCAGAAGGCCCTTACCCCTAAAGTTTTTGATTGTCAGATCAGCAGCAGGCCCTCAGCCCTAAGATGGTCAGCTTGGCAGCAGGCCCTCGTCCCTAATGTTTTAGATAGTCAGATCACCAACAGGCCCTCGTCCCTAATGTTTTAGAGGGTCACCAGCAGGCCCTTGCTCCTAATGTTTTTTGAGGGTCACCAGCAGGCCATCAATTATAATTTCAATGGTGTGTATCATGCCCTCCTTTACGTGTAATAAAGGGTGTATTGGAGTGCCGGTTCCTTGTCATTGTTGGCAGCCCTTTCACTTAGTGCATAAGCTTTATGAGTGTAGGAGTCCCAGTACCTGAACAGTTGTACCACAATGTGAATGAGGCCCTCCTTTATGTGATATACAGGTTGTATCGGAGTGCCTCTTCTTTGTAATTTTTGGCAGCCGTTGCACTTTATAGACAAGTAAATATACAGGAAATAATGTTTCCTAACAATTTTTCCTCTAAAATCGATTTTATCTTTGGGTTTGTGCGTATTATTATCAGTCTGTAAAAGTGGCGTACTACTCGGACAACATTGTTCCCAGCAGCGACCTGGGAGTCCAAGATGCATCCAGACATCCTCCCCATGCTGTTCCTGAACCATTTCAGTGGTGTTTCCATCAATTTCTGACCTTTTACTGTGAACCAGACACCCTCCCCTCTTCAGAGCTGAGGGTGCCTGGTTTAATGCTTGGCTTCTCCCATTGACTTCCATTGTGATTGTTTGACTAACACTAGTAGCTATCCTATAGATTAGTGTTCGACCTCTTAAACAGGCCTTCAGACATAATTTAGGATTATAGCCAAGCCAGTACCTCTACCAGCTGTTTTGAGGTGATTGCTACTCAGTATTAAAACCACATGATTTAAGGGTATGCTTTTTTTTCAAAACCACAGCAAACCGTATTTGTGGGACTGTTTGGGCTTTTTCCCAATGGAATAGTTTTAAGAACTTCTTGCAATCACAATTATAATTGAACCAACACAATGACATGTACATATTATGTACCATGTTATTTGTGGTGTAGTAATCGTTTTACGTTTTTATTTTTCTCCATTAGCAGTATGTGTGATTGTAGTATTACAAATGTACTATTCCCATTCCTTTTGACTTGAGATAATGGTATGCCATTATTAGTGGTGCAAGATGACCAGCTATGGGAAGCGTTCCTTGCCAACAACTAGCTGCTTGTTAAGTGGAGGTGAAGCGCTGCATTTACATGAAGTCATCACCTCCACAGTAGGAGGACAAGGGATTGCTATTACGATCGCTCATTCTTATACATCTGCATTGTTACTGGGCAGCAGATTGCTGTTTAGACAATACTATCTACTGCCCAGAAATGATAATTTACTTGCCTGGAGGAATTACATTTTCACCCGATGAACGAGTGTTTCGCCCAACTATCGGGGCATGTAAACCCGCCATAACTCAAAAGTTTTTTTTCCCTTTTCAAGCTGTTCATCTAGTAACAGTTATTTCTAGACATCTTAAGCCTTTTAAGGAAAGAATGTATTAGTTGTGATTTTCTATGTGGAATCTTCAATGAAAATCCACTAGTAAAGTATAGTACACTCCATGTGAATACACAAACGGTAACAACTCAGGGCTAATTTTAAAGCATGCTGTAGGTGTTCACATCCACCACGTGCCCTGTTTGTTGCATGTTTTTTCAGCATTTTTGGTGACTTTCACCCAATACCAAGAAAGATAACTGAGAAACATTCCAAATTAAAATCTGCAATTTTGTCTAAAATTTCAGGATTCTGTGGTGTGTGTAAAATAGGGTTTTACCCTATAGCAAGTGATAGAATATCATTAGATTAGGTAAGGATTCTTCTGCTCATGAAAGGGGCCACATCACAAATTTTGAGCTGTTCCCTTCATAATGGGTCGTCTGAAGTGCACTTGCGAATCAGAAAACTGTAATAGACAACAGTGCTAAACTAGAGTTGCTGCCTCTTCTTTTTCAGGTTTGGTAGGGATCCATAGGTTGGCTTCACACCAGTGAGGATGGCAATAGGTTGACTTGCCCCTTTATTTTCAGGATGGAAATATAGCTACCACTTGCTATGATGGGAAACCCTGTTTAAAGCTCCACCTGGTTCTCTCTGACTCTCTCAATGAATTACAAAAAAAAGTTGGGACTGAGTTTGAATTGGTAGAATCAATTCGCTCATCTCTAACTGAGATCAATCCTTAAATAATGTTGGCAGTCTGTTGGGTGATGCAGACTGGCAGCCAGCTGATTAATTACTGTATATTGAAGTCTACATGAGTTACAGAAATAGTTGCATTGAATTAAATGCAGCTTATGGAGGTATTGCATTGGCAAATGAAGGTCACAATAAGTGAGTATTCCCAGTGGTAGAGCCCCACCTCCACTATACTGTAGACATGCCATAAATGACTGAGATGGAAAAAACCCTTAAAACATCGCTAATTTAAAAAAAAAAATTTTGATGGGTCATAGCGACTTATCAACTTTTGATTGGTGGGGGTCTGAGTGCTGAGACCCCTACCGATCCCTAGAACGAGAGGATAGAAGCTCTCTCTCCTCGATGCTGAGGACAGAATGAGGTGGGCCTATAGACTCCTGCAAGGAGATAAAAGAGAGCGCGATATGTACACTCAGACCCCCACCAATCAAAACTTTTGATAAGTCTCTATGACATATCAAATGTTTTTTGGAAAGTTAGTCACATTTTAAAGACTGATATGTGTCCTACAAAGTTATATTCTCTACAAATGAACAATTAAACAAATCTCATTCATAAAGTAAAGTAATAATATTATACATTTAACAAACATAACACTTTACTCCAAAGACAGTCTCACAAATACATGCATTAGATTAATTAAAAATTCTGCATCAAATGTACTCCTGTTCAGTAAAGATAGTATCGTAAGTGATCACCTTCCATGTGATGAAAACTGTCATAGACAATTCATGTAACAAATTCTAAGATTTTAATTACTGTCTATATCCGGAGTTAGAAATAGACAGGATTATTTCCTATCACTGAACTACAATGTAAGGATTATGATAGCAGCAAGGGGTTATATAAGACAGTCTTCAAGATGTGTGAGACTTACTTAAAACTCATCCTCCTTGAGGCTCGATAAGACCTGTGGCAGATGATAAGTATTGAAAGTCTTCAGCTATTGATGTCTTATTATGGATTAACATTACTAGCTCTACATAAAGATCAAGTATGATAAAAGATGCTACCAGTCATGGCATACTACTGTAAATACATGTTGTAGGCAACATATAGTATAATAGTATGGGGTCCACTAGCATTATGTACATTATCAGGTTTAATGTATATGGCTCTGTAAAGCCTCTGAGTTGTAGGCAGCCATAATATGGCACCCATAAAAATGTATAGGTCTTAAGTGTACTTCTTTAGGCCTCCAATTTTTAAGATAGAGCCAAATAAGGGCGTCTTTCTACTGGGTTCCTTAAGAAAAAGATTCTGACATGCTTCATCAGATGCCATACATATGGAGGGATTCTCCTTTAAATAGTGGATTTTAGAGGAAACTAGCTGCATACATACTAGCACCTGAGTATAATGTATGGCAACATAGTAAACCACTGGGGCTGTATAGCCTTCATGAGCTGCTCTGTAGGCTCTATGTCCTGTGCATAAGGCCTTAAAGGTGTTTTTCTGGCCGCTTTCCTCTAAAAACAGCTCCATCCTGTCCATAGGTTGTATGTGGTACAGCAGCTCTGCTTTGCTGACTCTAATAGGACTGAGCTACAATACCAGACACAACCGGACAGTGGTGATGCTGTTTTTAGAAAAAAAAAAATAGTGGTCATGCCTTTCTAATCATGGACAGCACTTTTAAGACTCATCTGGATAGGGTTATTGCTGCTATCTGCATAATAGGGCTTCTAATTGCACATGAAAGCATATACGCCCTGATTTATCATACCTTTAATCCAGGATTCTGCCATCAAAAAGTCACAAAAATAGGGCTTTTGCAACTTTTTGCACTCGTTTATGCAACATTTTGAGACTTTTTGTGT
Organism: Bufotes viridis; assembly: GCA_033119425.1. Classification (NCBI taxonomy): domain Eukaryota; kingdom Metazoa; phylum Chordata; class Amphibia; order Anura; family Bufonidae; genus Bufotes; species Bufotes viridis. Next base: position 138,203,145 of record CM065591.1, on the reverse strand, counting down.
TTTTACAGCACTCACTCCAGTTTTGTAAAGTAGGTGGAAAAGTAGGTGTGGTTAGCTCTGTTAGTGAGCTTCACTCCAGACTTATCATTGAGACTTTTTTTTAAAAAGTCGCAAAAAAGTCGCAATCTTACTCCAGGAAGAGGGTGAAGTAGGAAAACTGGAGTAGATTCTCTAGACAAAAGTGTTAGGTCTAAGGATAAGATAAATTTTGCAAGTAACATGAGACATTTGATAAATGTGGCTTAAAGACTCAAGCAAAACTGACTTCAAATTTTCCCCTCATGATAAATTCCTTCTTATGTGTTTTTCTCCCTGTTAGATTCAATACAAATACAACAGAAAATATATGTGGCATATCCATTGAGGTTGTTTACAATGGTTTTACAGCCGGTTTTTAGCATAAAAAATTACAAAACGTGGTACAAAGGACGTTTTGTGCAAAAATGTTGTAAATTTTTTGTGCTGTTTTCACCGCTTTTAAAAAAATTGGGCAGGGCTTAGCGGAAGAGGTAAGCCCACTACTGCCCAACACTTATGCCATAAAACTGATGGAAATTATAACTGAAATCTAGGCCTGCTCCTATCTGGCCTCTGTGCCTCTTAAAAAATGTGCCCCAAAAAGTCCAACAGAGCTTTATGACAGTGCCTGGAGACTGTACTAAGGGGTCCTCCATGTAAGGATGCATGAGTCCTTAGGGTGTTTTTTTTTACCACACATATTTTATATTCAAACAAATTTTTATTCAAAGATATCTCTTATATGCAAACAGTTGAAATACTTTTTTTTCTTTTGTTTCATTTGATGCAGTACGTAAATGCATATTATGAAGACAAAATACAATGTTATCATAAATTGTTCTTGCATGCATAAATATATATTCATTGTCTCAGCATACTGAGGGGGAGGGGAGGAAAGGATGAGGAGGGGATGAGGGAGGGGGGAAATTGCAGCCACCGTCTCGACCTGTTTCGGTTATTAATCTATTCGTCCTCTAAAGCCCCGGGAGGAAGATAAAGTGAGATTTTACTTAGGAAGATAGAATCTTCTGTGAACTTCCCAAGGGCCCCAGATTTTTTGAAACGCAGAGGTACGTCTATTCTCCCAGCCTGCAATCTGTTCCATCCTGTATATATCATCACACCTTAATTCCCATTGTGTTATTAAAGGAGGGGTATTTTTCCGCCAATTGACGGCGACTAGAATCCTTGCAGCTGCCAAGAGATGAGTAATGAGTCGTCTGGTGAGGGCAGAGCATGGTATCTGCTCCAGTAAATTGAGAAGACATACCTGCGGAGAGGGCAAGATCTCAGTGTTGCAGATGTCCGTGAGCACCTGACATATCTGTTCCCAATATTTCTTAATTATATCGCATTGCCACCATATATGCAAAAATGTGCCTGGTTCCGTGGTACATCTCCAGCATGCTTCATTACCACACATATTTTAAAGAGCACCCATCTCCAGAGTCAATCCTATCAAGCTAGACATTCTGCCTAGTAAGGTTGATCCTGCTGATTTAAGTGATACCTGCCTTGTTAAAATTTGTGGCAACATTCCTGGGAAAAATACTTTTATTCCTTATGCAAATGAGGGATTCAGTGCACCCAGGGGTGGGCCCTATCCACCCCGTGCACCTCAGCTCCTCAGTTTTCCAGTGTTGACCACACCTTTCAGTGCTGAAACCCTAATTTAAATAAAGAATAAGCCTCTTTTTCTGTGGAATGCCACAACTGATTTTTCCAAGTCAAGCATCATTTTAATTAGCAAAATCAACCCTACCAAGCAGTATGCCTGGTTTAAAGGAAATCTGTCACCAATATCTGCACTCAAACATGGTTTAAAACATACATACCTCTGGTATTCTCTTGTGCATTTGCTGTTTCCATAAATAAATATTTGTTCTATATGCAAATGAAGCACAAAGTGCCCAGCATTTCAGCATTTCCAAACTTCTAAAGAGGCCAAGCCCACCTATTCAGAGAGCCCAGTACTCCCCCCCCCCTCTCGTGTGCTCTTAGTTCCCTGTGACATCACTAAAACCCACCACTTCTGTCTGTGATGTCACCTTTCCACTCTCTGACTGGGCCTGTGCACCACAGTACGTAGTAAGGGCATCGGTCTTGCTGTATGTACTGCACATACAGTGAGGCCAATGCCTTTTTTATGTACTGTGGTATGCAGAGAGTGAAGAAGCGACATCATAGGCACAGGAGGAGGGCATCGGTGATGTCGCAGGAAGTTAGGAACGCTCTGGGGAATAGGCAGTCTTGGCCTCTTTGGAGTTTTGGAAATGCCCTGCTGGGCACTTTGGGGATCATTTATCATTTAAGGTTGTTTTTATGTTTAGACCTCTGTGAAAAGTGGCGAGGATCAAGAAATGTTCCTCAGTTGTCATGACTTGCAACTTTTTTACACCACAAAACTGACATTGTGCCTAATTTATATATAGAACAAATATCATTTTCTGGTGATAGCAAATGCACAAAAGAATACCAAAGGTATGTTTTTAAACAAGGGTGTTACCATCGTTTCTAGAGGCTCCACTTTCTCTGCCACTGCCACGCCCTCTCCACTCTCAAAGTGGAGAGGGTGCGGTAGTTGCAGAGAGAGAAGAGCCTCTAGGTGTAATGGTGACGCCCCTGTTGCTCCTAGAGGCTCATTTAAATATATTTAAAAAAATCTTTCTCAGCAGTGCGGGCACATATGAAAATGGGACCAACACAGATGTCTTCAGCTGCCAAGTGCACATGTAACAGGTCAGCCAGTTCTATTGGTGCAAATCTGCTGACAGGTGCCTTTAAGCCTTGGATCTAAAAAACTAGGTATACTCTTTTTAATCTTGCTTATAAAGACGCTGTAATGTAACATGTGTCTACTGATTTACAATTAAAACTCTGAACACAAAATGTTATTTCTAATTGTAATGTATTAGTTTTATTCAATCAAAAGAATTGAGTTTGACCAACCTTTACATCTGTTTTAAACAAATTTCAATGTATCCAGATGTATAAAACTTGCTCTAAGCTGCAATAGATCTACATTCAAATTACCGATGCATTTCAGGCCGTTGGCTTATGTTTGCTCCAATTCCTAGGCCCCACAGGGTTTTCCTGTCATGTCGAGTTATAGTTTAATATTGGTGCAGTATTCAATCGGTTGTGTCTTTGAATTCAGTAATATGACATACAAATCACTTTAGAGTAAGGCTTCCCAACATTCTGTTTCCCAGAGATGTCTTCTTTTAATTATGTATTAAACCTACAAGGTGTACGATCCTATTACAACAAAAATACACATAATTTATGAATGTTCTACCTTGGGATGTATTCTTATAGCAGTTTTGTTGCCTGTCCCATTCTTCAAAATAGGGCTTGCAGAAATCCATGTACATGTGCAACCGCATTCAGATGCATGAAAGTTTCTGCAGTATATCTGCCAAGTGTGAATATGTCCTAATGGAAATTACAAACTCCCATTTACTTGAAAGCACCAGTTTCAAGCAAAACTAACAGTACAGTACTATGACCATACATATGTAAAAACTCATATATAAAGTGCACCAGGACCTGGATTTCTGGGCCAGGAACTTCCATTCTCTGGCTCACACAGATCTCTTTCCTCAGTACAGATATAAATCCCTCCTGATTGCAGATCTGTCCAAAGTAATCTAATAGCATGGTCAAGGTAAGCATTTTTTAAAACACATTCGGGAAATTTATCAGGAGGGTCTAGGCTGGCGTACTTTGAGACAAATCTATCAAATGTTGCACATTGTTTGTTAAACTTCATGCAAGCACATGGATATCTGCAAAGGGGTATTTTCTGAACATTTCTGCAATAACTTTGCCACTTGTGAATATAACATTAAAGGGATAATATAGCAGCAATTAAGGGGCATAGCATGTATCAAAGTAGGTGCACTATTATTATGGGTCACTGACATCTTAAGGTCTTATTCACATGACGCTGCTCATGCCCAGATGTTGAGTGTTTTAATCATGAAGATGCCCATGAAGGATCCTTTGTTGGTTCATTTTTTGTCCTCCAAGTATTCCAAGTGCACTGCTAGTCTGAAAATGGGCTTTCACAAGCATCTACTACTAATGGTCAGTGAAAAAACATGGATGCCATTCATGTTCGGTCAGTGGTCTTCACGGTCTCACAGACTTCAGAGGATGCATCTGATCCACACCATGAACTATACTCAGTGACAAAAACAAGGATGTGTGAATAAACACATTAAAATCAACTGATATGTATGCTGTCCATGGAGAACACGGACAGCACATGTCCATAGGCAGTGTCCCGCTGCTAGCACAGCGAGATCTCTGTACAGGTAGCTCTGTACAGGGACCTTGTATTTGCCCTACAGCACTCTAAGATAGTGGAGATCCAAACATTTTTGGTCAACTACTAACTTGATATAACTCATGCATATTCAAATATATGTTCACAATAAAATATACACCAACCACTAAGTGGTCAGAACAATGTTAAAATACACTCATATGACTTTATGAGGTGTGGTACCAAAAGTCAGACCAATCAACCACCCATGGAGGCCATGTGCGGTGTTAGATGCCGATGTATATGGAAGACCACAAGATGGAGCAATGCCTCTGGCATCTATCAAATGACATCTTAAACACTAGCAGTATTATGCCAGAGCAATTTGAACCAGTGAATTTAGCATGCTGGAGTAGATGTGTCCTGTTGGCATTCAAACACATTACATTTCTAAGCCCTCCTTGTATTTTTTATGAAAATTGATATCTGGACACTATTTTCAGTATATCTTATAGACAGGACTTGTGGATTCAATATATATGTATCAATACATATATATAGTGTTGTTCATAGTCAGTTATGCCTCTGTCTGTACCTGTGTACATGCATGTGTATATTTCTGAATATGGATATATTGTCTTTGTTTGGTATTAGTCCCCTAATGTACCACAAAAAAAAAAGAAATGTGTTGGCACTCGATAACAACTTTATAAATGGAATTGCTATTAATTCCAGCTCTGATTTCCCAAGAGGAATTAAAATTTTTGTGGGAGGTGGATGATTTACATCTAATGTTCTATCTCCAATACATCATACATTCTTTGACAGGTCTTACTATTGATACCAAATATACATTATCAGTTCTATGAGTGTACTTTAACATATAGCGGTTGGTGTATATTTTATTGTGAACTTATCTTTGAATATGCATGATTTATATCAAGTTAGTAGATGGCCAAGAATGTTTGGATCTCCCTTATCTTAGGGTGCTGTAGAGCAAATAGGAGGTTCCTGTATGGAGCTGCCCTTCTGGGGTACCTACTCTGTAGGACATGGAGAGTGGGACAAGTGTATTACAGTATTTTCCTTTTCTTTCCATTATTATGTAGGAGGTGTCCCATATTCTTAACCACGATGGTATCCTATAGTCCCCTTTTTGTCTATAGTGATGTCGCGAACATAAAATTTTCAGTTCGCGAACAGCGAACGCGAACGTCCGCAAATGTTCGCGAATGGGCGAACCGGGCGAACCGCAATAGACTTCAATAGACAGGCAAATTTTAAAAACCAAAGGGACTCTTTCTGGCCGCAATAGTGATAGAAAAGTTGTTTCAAGGGGACTAACACCTGGACTGTGGCATGCCGGAGGGGGATCCATGGCAAAACTCCCATGGAAAATTACGTAGTGGAAGCAGAGTCGGGTTTTAATCCATAAAGGGCATAAATCAACTAACATTCCTAAATTGTTTGGAATAACATGCTTTAAAACATCCAGTGTGTGTATACGATCAGGTATGATGTTGTATCGATCAGGTAGTGTAAGGGTTACGCCCGCTTCACAGACATTGACAGACCAAACTCCTCTTTCAATGCACCGCAAACAACTGCAAACAGTCCATTTGCACAACCGCAAACTCCCCATTTGCACAAGGTTGGATACCAAGCTAGCCATGTCCTGGTGATGACATTGAAGGTTTCTTCCTCCACCCAGCCACGTACAACACCAAGGGTCCCCGAAAGGTCAATTGAATTGATTTTTCAAACGGGGAGATGGTTAAAAAAACACTGGCTCCCTCCCCTTTGTTTTAATCCACGGTCACTGCGTCTGCGCCGTGCAATTTACTGTCACACCCGATATGAGTGGTATTTTCTGTAGTACTATTCTCATCAGTTTAATCCCTCTAACGTCCCCAATCTGGGGGCCATTTATTGAATTGATTTTTCGAACAGGGAGATGGTTAAAAAACGCTGGCTCCCTCCCTTTTGTTTTAATCCACGGTCACTGCGTCTGCGCCGTGCAATTTACTGTCACACCCGATATGAGTGGTGTCTTAACTAGTACTATTTCTATCAGTTTAATCCCTCTTACGTCCCATATCAGGGATTGCCTTTTGTGAAAAAAAATGTAGGCCGGGTACCTTCGACTGCCTTTACAGTGACAGACCAAACTCTCATACACTAAACTGAATTGATTTTAGGAACCGGGAGATGGAAAAAGCAGCTTGGTCGGTCCTCTTACTCCCAAATTGGGGCACTGCGCGTGCACAGAGCAATGTGCAGTGACACCCTATATGGGTCGTGTCTTAACTAGTACTATTCCTATCAGTTTAATCCCTGTTACGTACCCTATCCGGACTAAAGTGTAAAAATTAAATGCCTTATTTATCGGCAAGCTACTGTGCCAACCGGTATTAGTGGTGGTGGGCACTGGCAGTGGGCACACTACAGTCTGTGGAAGTCGGCCTGACACACACTGGCAGCAGGCAAGCAACTGAAATTAAACTAAAGTGTAAAAATTAAATGCCTGTGCCACCCGGTATGATTGGTGGTGGGCACTGGCAGTGGGCACACTACAGTCTGTGGAAGTCGGCCTGACACACACTGGCAGCAGGCAAGCAACTGAAATTAGACTAAAGTGTAAAAATTAAATGCCTGTGCCACCCGGTATGAGTGGTGGTGGGCACTGGCAGTGGGCACACTACAGTCAGTGGAAGTTAGCCTGACACACACTGGCAGGCAACTAACCTTAGATTAAAGGGTAAAAATTAAATGCCTTTGTTTGATGCAAAGTCCTGTGCCACACGGTGTGAGTGGTGGGCACTGGCAGTGGGCACACTACAGTCTGTGGGCCTGCAGCTCCTCACACACGGGCAGGCCAGGCAACTGCAATATATATATGGAGAAAAAAAAAAGCAGACTAATGTTGCAGCCCTAAAAGGGCTTTTTGGGGTGCTGTCAGGACGCTGTCCTTACAGCAGAGATCAGATGAGTCTTTCAGGACTGGAGTGGACACTGAATTCACTAGCCTAGCTATCAATTTCCCTATTAAATCAGCAGCAACTACACTCTCCCTCCTCTCACTAAGACTGCAGCTTCAGAATGAATCTAAAATGGATGCTGTGCAGGAGGTGGGAGGGTCTGGGAGGGAGGGTATGCTGTTGATTGGCTGGAATGTGTCTGCTGACTGTGAGGTACAGGGTCAAAGTTTGCTCAATGATGATGTATAGGGGGCGGACCGAACATCGCATATGTTCGCCTGCTGAGGCGAACGCGAACAAGCTATGTTCGCCGGGAACTGTTCGCCGGCGAATAGTTCGGGCCATCTCTATTTGTCTATATTGAGGAAGCACATTCTACTTGAGGTGTATTATAATAATGAATTAGAAGTGAAGTTTAATGTTCTCCTTGGATTGTTCAATTTATGGCAAGGAAAAAGCTAATTAGCCAGCATGGTTAAAAACTGATTTCCACAAACAGAAAACCATATGTACATTATAAGTTACTAATTTGCAAAATTAAATTAAACAGTTAACTATGCTACATCTTGTATCTACTTCAGGGAACTGTCACCAATGGTTTTTCTAATTGTGTATCAAAAATAGCATCTTTATGTTGCTAAATATTCACACTGGCTGATTTGTATTATTGGCCCTCAGTGATGCAAAATATTTCCAGAAACAGAAGCATATACATAAAGGAAGTGGAAAACAGTAATTCCTTGCAGCCCTGAGGTTCTCAGATAGGATCTAATCAGCAATAACATCTACATGGAATCTGTTTGTTCTCATCTTTGCATAGCCTCCCTCCGGGTAGTTTAGTTTTCTCCCACACATCACATATATACTAATTGACGTCTGGTGATATTGGCACTAGTGTATGTGTATGAGACAAATTAAAAGGTGAGCCTCATTAGGGTCTGGTATTGATGACGGAACATGATAGTGCTAAATAAGCAACAGGAAATTCATAACTATTATTTCCCTTTATCTTTGAACATCATTAACATGTTAATCTGGGTATCTAGGGAAAGTCTAGATCTTTTTGAAATAGCCCATTTAAAGAAGGTGCACTGGAAGTTACTGGAATCAAAATGTTGCTTTTAAGGGGTCGTCCAGGAACAAGAAAAAAAAAAGAACAGTTTGGAGAATTGCATTAATAAAAGAACCGTGACTTATTTGGTAAATATCTTAGTTAACTGTGCTGCAGCGGTGACGTCAACACATGTGACCACTGCAGCCAATCACTGGATTCAGTGATGATACAACACAACTCCTTTAAGCTATTCCCAAAACTCTTATTTTCAGTTTTAGTTGGAGTTGCCTTCACCATTCATAAGTGCTACTGACATGAAGAAGACCTACATAAAATACATTTTTAAAAAAATTTTTATTACTAAAATGCTTTCGCCAACTTCCTGTTAACTAATGAGTACAGGAAAGATCATTATTTGACTTCACCTCTGCCCTCACCACATGCATGGGTGTACACTGATGAACTAGACTGGGATCTAGTCAATTTAATTTTTCTACAGTGGAGCTGCAGACTGAACGAATTGGACAAGTACAACTTTATTAGGTTTCCTTCTTACAGTGCTTTTTTTTTTGAGTGTTTCATAACACATTGAACCGGTTAAGGGCCACCTATCTATTTGGCAATAGTCCAGATCTTCACCATAGTACGTATATTGTTGGGTCCGCCGCAATTAAAGACTGCCGCAGGCCCAGAGAGAAAAGAAAAGTGGTGAAAAACACTTATGTCTCCCCTGTTCTCACAAACACAGTGTAAATGAATCCTGTGTAAGAAATATAGGCAGCGGTGCTGCTATTACCTTTATTCCTCCTGGTGTGATCATTTGGCTGGTCACATAATTGCTTGGAGACTGCTGCTTGGTCTAAATAGAACCAGCAGAACTCTAACAATGACCTTGGTCTTCGAATGGCCTTTTCTGACCTTTGAGGGGCAGAGTATAAAAGTAAAAAATACACAAAGTACACAAAAATAACCCACACTAAAAAAGTTACACCTGTGAATAGGTCTTGTACTGCTAGTCAAGACCCATTTACCCATAATTAGATTTTAGATATATTACATTAGATATGTAATATATCAAAATTCATGGTAGATATCAACAAATAGAAAACCAATTTTAGGATATTATTATTTTAAAAAAGGCTACAATAGGATTACTTCTGCAGCCAATTTTTGGTATTGTGTTCCTGCCTAGGAATTGAATACTGGAATTGCTAGATCTGACATATTGTGGACACCACTGGCACACAACAGATGCTACTATAATTGGTGGGTCCATGGGTTTCCAAAATACCACTACAGGTGCTTGAGAAGTCTGCAGTGCTACTGCAAGTGCCAATGCTTTCTCAAACAGCTGATAAGTGGGGGCCCCAGGTGTCGGATAGGTCATCAGTTCAAAAATCTTGGAAAACCCTTTTAACCCTGTTGCACATTAAAAAAACATGTCACAGCTTTTGTAGTCTCCCTGAACTTTAAAGGATATCTGTCAGCAGATTTATAGCTATGAATCTGGCTGAACTGTTACATGTGCGCTTGGCAGCTGAAGGCCTCTGTGTTGGTTCCATGTTCACATGTGCCCGCATTGCTGAGAAAAATTAAGTTGTAATATATGCAAATGAGCCTCTAGGAGCAACGGGGGAGTTGGCATTACACCTAGAGACTCAGCTCTCTGCAACTGCCACACCCTTTGCACTGTGATTGACTTTAGGAGGAGTCAGGGCCAGGCGTGATCACTGTTTCATTGCCTGGCCCTGCCAATCAAAGTGCAGAGGGTGCAGCAGTTAAAGAGAGAGATTTTTCTCAGCAATTGGGCTATATATGAACATGGGATTGATTCAAATGCCTTCAGTTGCCAAGCACACATATAACAGGTCAGGCAGTTTCATAAGTGCAAATTTGCTGACAGATGCCCTTTAACAGGAGAGCTATTTAATTAGTAAGCAGAAAACAATAAAACAAAAACTAAAAATCCACACATTAATTCCATGTTTTACATCCATAAAAGGGGTTGTGCAAGTACAAAAGTTATCCACTATCCGCAGGATAGGGGGTAACTAACTGATTTTATATGGGACTGCTAGAGATAGCCGAGTACAGAAGTTCGATAGAGAATGAATGGAGAAGCGGGGCTCGTGCTTGGCTTGCTGCTCCATCAGGGCTGGCACAAGGGATACTTGTTCTCACTCTCGGCGGGGGTCCAAGTGGTCAGACCCCTGACGATCAGTTATTCCCTAGCCTGTGGATACAGGTTTACTTTGATATTTGGCACAAACCCTTTAATGTCCAATAAATGAAAAAGCAAGGATGGAAGCAAACGTTCCACATAGATGCAAAAATCATACTGCAAAATATAAAACATAAACTGGTTCATATCATGGAGCATAATTATTACCCAGACTCTGAAGTGCACCCTTCCCTCAATAATATAAGTGGGGTTAAAAACATGTTGGCACTTTCCTTCAACCTTCAGCACCTGGTATTACCTTGCTGCATAGCTTGATGGTCCCAAATTATACAGCCATTAATATGGCTTTTCAAAGGGTTGTCCCATCTGGACATTTATGGCATATTGATAGGATATGTCATAAATGTGCGATAAGTGGAAGTCAAATTTCTCAGACTCGCTGCTATCTCAGTGAACGGAAGGAGAGAACACCACACATGTGCAACTTGTTCTGCGCACTGCATTCTTTCCTGTCATGGTTGGGCCCCATAAATGTCCAGATGGGAAAACTTCTTTAAGGACAATATAATTTTGAAAACCCATTCAAAATTTATCATGGATGTTGAATAGTTGTCTTGTCTTATGTGGTAAATAACTATATATTACAGTTGCACTTTTCAATTTATTGCAGATATGAAGAAAGTTCCACAGATGGTAATTTAGATTTTTTTTACTATGTAATTAATAGCACATTAAAGGGGTTCTGGGCTCCAGATAGTAATAACTTATCCTCAAGATAGGCCATCAATATCTCATTGGTGAGGTTTGGCACCTGACACCCCCACTGATAGGCTGTTCCCTGCAGCCTCCAACACCAGAACTACCACTTTGAACACAGACAGATGCACAGTTCCATTGATCGTGTAGTAAGTGTACTGGGCTACTACAGCACAGCTCCAATTTAAATGAATTAGTGGGATTTCAGAGTGCCAGATTGCCACAGTCTGATCTTGATCACTTATCCTGAGGATCGGTAAGCAATATCTGAAGACCAGAAAACCCCTTTCATTTTTTTTTCAAACATAAACATTAAACCTAATACCCTGGCACCTGCTCAGAACAAGGTTTATATAAGCAGTCTTCATAGATTAGGAGCCATGTGATTTCAGATGGAGGTTGCACCGCAACCCTGTCACCAAAGGGAGCTCTGGCATAGACTAACATGTGATAGCCCCTAGAGGCACCTCGGACTTTGGAAAAAGCTGAAAGATGATTTCTGACAGATGCTTAAACGCTGGATCAAAGTAAGTAGGCAGTTGACTCCATATTGTTAAAATAAAGGTTCTGACGAATAATGGTGACAAGAATACATTTTTGAAAAGTTATAGGTCTGCCTAAAAACGGAGTCCTTGCTGTTCCACAGAGACTGGGTGGCACTTGGGAGGAAGAGAACCTATTCTTGACTACAGGCCTTAACAGGGAAGCATGAAACACTTTCAGAATTACGAAGCAAGAAGACAACCAACAGATAGCCTAGTGGGTTGATAACCTGGAAAATTATATATGGCACAATGTCCCGTGGGATGAATTTCATATTGGAAGCAGGCGGGAAACCAAAATCTTTCTCCTCGCTTCCATTTAGGGGCAATTTGACTCTTCTGACCTGTATATACTGTATTTTATATGAAGCTCTAGTATTTAGTGTCCTAAGACTGTCAATAGAGAGAACTCTGGCACGTAGTATTATACACTGATCACAAGAGCTGGCTCAGACTGGAAACAGCTGAAAGATGACCTCTGATAGGAGAAAAGAGACTGCCCAGGTGCTGGAACCTTTGAAAATAGTAAGTAGGTGCTTGGCATCATTTTGTTACAATCAGATTACTGAGGAATAATGTTGACAAAAGTTTAAGAGTCAATTTATGAAAAGTGATAAGTCTGCTTAACGAGGTGTTTTTAGGGAACATTTTTAATAGAGCCTGTCACCAGAAAATTCACTGGTAAACCAGGCATGGTTGCCTTGTAGGACTAGGTCAGCTGAATGTAGTGATCTGTTCTTTCATTATGGGAGATACAAGACATACAAGGCCATTCACAGCCTGTCACCTCCATACATCTGTGACCTGATCTCCTGTACCTTCCCACATTCAAACTGCTCACTAGACCTCCTTGTCTAGTCTACTTTTTTCTGCTCTTCTCACAGTCGCCGGCATGAATTGTCTTATGCATCTGCTATACTCTGATACTCTCTACCGCATATATCAGACTCTCACTTACCATGGAAACCTTAAAAAGAAACCCGAAAACCCATCTCTTTAGATAAGCCTATATCCTACTATAACCCTGCTGTTCCCCCATCCCTTCTAGATTGTAAACCCTCGTGGGCAGGGTCCTCTCTCCTTCTGTACCAATTTGTAACTCATCTTGTTCATGCTTATTATACTTGTTTTATTTATTTTTTTATGTGCACTCCTTTTCATATGTACAGTGTCATGGAATGCATGGCGCTTTAATGATAAATAATAATAAAATAATAATAAAAATAATAATAATTCTAGAGAGCATTTAAAGCTCCTTTTGCTTCCTTTGTAAGCCTCTTCCTCTCCTTTTTTATTGACAGGCCAGGTAAGACTATGCAGGAACCTGGTCATTAGACATGAAGAAGATGTAGGAACAGGATGGCTTGAGCCCTCCTTTGGTGCGCTTAACTGCTCATTTGCATATGAATCAAGAGTACTTTTCTCCAGAATGACAGAACAGATGGTATCATTACATTCAGTTGAGCTAGTCCTACAAGACTTTGTGTTGGTTTTAACAGTGAATTTCCTGGTGACAGACTTGATCTATCCAGGGTAGCGCATTCTAGAGTACTTGAGCAAGATAAGAAAAGTTTTGGAAGTGTGAGGTTCAATTTATAGAGAATGTTAATCTGAGACTGTAAGTAGAATAAAGAGCACAGGTAGGGTGGTGGATAGTGATGAGAGAGGAGATATAGGGAGCTGCAACACTGTGAAGAGCTTTGTGAGTGAGGGTGATGTAAACATTAGTGGCCCATTTACATGTATTCCTTTCCAAAAAGAAGAAACACTATTTAGAATCTGCATGTCCAGACTTTGCTGCTTAAGAGGGATTGCAGGTAAGACACCCATCACACTTTACCATGTCCTGGTCCGATGTGCTTCTAAAACTGTATCCCGCAGTAGACACTACAGCCACAAGTTCGAGATTACAGTTGCTAGCCAGAGATTATAGAGAGATAAACTTCAACAAGACAGCAAACTAATAGAGACTCAAATTACCATCATACAGAAGCCCCAACAACAGAGAGTGTCCCGAAGGAGGAAAGGTGCATCCTCCTCTCACTGCCCCAGCCCTATGGAGCAACGGACCTGAGGGAGACCAAAATGAAATATCCTATAGTCAGAACCACTGCCTCTACTTTGACTATTTAAGAACTCGCATCACAAGCACAGTTTGAGACTGACTGGCCATCCGTATCTAAAATTTCTGTACCACTCAGTCTGAGAACAGCAGAAGGAGCTAATAAAATCAGTATAGCATGCCTGTGGTTAAGTGTTTGGAGTCAGACTCAGGAAGTGCTACAACTATCATCATTGTTGTTGCCTCTACACTGCTGGAGAGAAGATTGATATACTTTGGAACTGTGCTTTTGCTGCTTTATGTACTACTACTACCATCAACTCAATAATTAGACTGTTATTTATTGCAACCTGCGGCCTGGTTATTGACTCCACCACCCGCTTGTCACATCATCCGCACTCCCCAATACCAGGATGTTCCCCGGGGTAAGAAAGGGTGCACACTCCAATCACTGTGCATGCCCTAGGGAACACCAAAGTGACGACTGCCACCATAAACTGTAAATACTATTACCCCTCTCAGTGCTTCAACCATTGCTCCCATCCTCTCTACCCTGTGCTTCCCCTTTCCCCCTGAGTCACTGCAACAGCATCAAATGGAGTTACTATAAGTCTGTATTATGAACTTATGAGCATTGTTTCTATGGGAAAAAAACTGCATAATATAGCACTAGATGGAACATGTCATAATATTTGTTGTCGCCGAAAAGCTTGATGTGCATATGTGTGCAATCTGAGGTACATGGATCTACTGTATAGGTCTATAGAATGTTGTAAAATCTAATGGCACCCAACACCTTTATTCAGCTGTCACCTGCACCTTCATCAGAAATGCCGAAAAGGAGCACAATATGATAATCATAATCTTCCTAATAACAAGAAATCAGTATATATGTTATCATATGCGAAATATAGACTTTTATAATCCCATTAATCAAGTGTTCTCATTTGTCAGCACCCATTAGACTTCATGACCTTGTACAGTGGATAGAAGGGCTGTTATAGTGCCAAGAACTGCACTGGTTGTGGCTCTTGGCTGTAGCTAACAGAGGACGAGGAATAATTGAGGACCATATGTTTTTAGTAACTTTCGCCTAACAGGCAGTTTTCAATGCAGTTTTGATGCAAAAATAAATAAATGCTGGAACTTTGAAGTGGTCTTTTTTATTCTTTTACAAACATTTCAAGGTGTGCACGAGTGTACACTGTCGAGCAAAAGGGTAACAATGTTTTGAACTTTTGAATTTCAGGCTCCATATCTCACCATCCATTACAGCTTCGAACGTGAGACTACCTTCATTTTATAGGCAATCATCTTGGCTATCTCATACATAAATTGGACTTGCAACTATTTACCATATGATTACTTATGCAGATTCTTGTCATGTAACTGTATTGTTACTGTTTTGCTCTTGCTAGTGGAACAATCTTTTTCTTCGTGTATACTACAAATTACAACCTGTTCTCACATTCCTTAATAGTTCACTGTGTTATTAGGATGATTCCCAAAGCAAAATTTCACTGATTCGTATCCAGGAGCAGCCAGGAAGAAGATTTTCCAAGAAAATAGAAACAACTAACAGTTATGGCATGACAAACACGGCAGTGGAAGTGCTTCATGATAGTAAAATCACAGACGTCCATGCAAGCACTGTGTGACGTGAATTACACAAGTCTGGAATGGTGGCCTGAAAAAAGGAGAAGCCTCAACTTCAATATCATCATAATATGTGTTGACTCGAGTTTGCAAATAAGTAACAGTGGACTGTACAAGATTTGGAATGATTAAGGACAGGTGATTTGGAGCGATTATGCGAAAGTCAATACACTGGGCTCTGATGGGTGCAAATGGGTCTGGAACAAACAAGGGAAAAGGGAGCAAATGGATTGAGAAATTGAAATTCAGTGGAAGAAGCCTGATGATATGGGGTTGTTTCACAGCCAAAGGCGTTGGATACTTGACCAGGATTAATGGTGGTCTCAATGCTGAGCTACATGTGAGTATCCTTCAGAATGAGTAACTTTGTACACTTGAGTACTATGGGTATGAAAAAAGGATGACATAGTGTTCCAGCAGGACAACAAACCGAAGCCTAGATTGGCGAAGAAATAGTTGACAAGTACAGGTGCTGGATTGGCCCCCACAATACCCAAACCTCAACCAAATCGAACACTTGTAGGTAGGCTTGAAGAAAAAGTTGTATTCGTACCCAAGTGAATTGACCAGTATGTACCAACATTTGGAACGTGTAGAAGAGAATACTTTGAGAATTCGCGAATATTTAGAATGTAGTGCTAGATATTAATAATTTCGAATATTTGTCTATTTTTTTTTTATCTGAACCCATTACCTGCCTGCTTCTTGCTTTTGGGCCAATGTGAGAAGGCTGCAATATCATAGTCTGTAGTGAATTAGAATATTCTTCATTATTAAATTTATTTAATCTTATGTGAAAAATCGGCAATGTAATATGCGCGTTAATCGAGTAAGGGCGAGTTTTAGGCAACCTTCCTATTGTGTTGGCTTGCTAGAATTCGCAAAAATGTAGAATGAAGTGTGATATATATTCGTAAAAATGAATATTCATCTTTTTTTTTCATCTGAACCCATTACATTTACTACTCTAATGGGTTCAGATGAAAAAAATATATATATATATTTGTTTTTACGAATATATATCACACTATATTCGCGAATTTTAGCAAGCCAACCCTATAGGAAAGTTGCCTATAAGCCGCCCTTACTTGATTAACGGGCATATTACATTGCTGATTTTTCACATAAGATGAAATAAATTAAATAATGATGAATATTCTAATTCAGTCAGGATAAACTTAGGAAACTTCTATCAGACCCACGCCTGTATTTCGCGTTACGAATTCGCATTATGCAATTTTTACATTGCTGATTTTTCGTAATCAAGAGAATAATCTCAAATAGGAATATTCGCGAATATATGACGAATATTCTACCGAATATACGCGAAATATCGCGAATTTGAATATTGCACCTGCCGCTTATCACTAGAAAAGACCTGGGAACAGATTTTGGTCAAGACATGCTTAAAACTGACAGCATAAACAGAGGGTTACAGGTAGTGCTGAAAGCCAAAAGTGGATTTACAAAATAATAAAAATTTTAATATAGAATTATAGGAGCAAAACAGTAACAATGCAATTACATGAGAAGAATCTGCATAACTAATCATATGGTAAATAGTTGCAAGTCCAATTTATGTATGAGATAGCCAAGATGATTGTCTATAAAATAATGGTAGTCTCACATGGATGGTGAGATATGGAGCCTGAAAGTCAAAAGTTCAAAACATTGTTACCCTTTTGCTTGTCAGTGTACACTCGTGCACACCCTTTTCTCCCTTTTGAAATGCTTGTAAAGTAAAAAAAAAACACTTTAACATTCCAGTAGGGCTGGGTGATATGGCCTAAAACCTATATCACAATATAATTTGAAGCATGTGCGATAACGATACATATTGCGACATATTATTTTCTATATTTTTTTGTTGGGGGGGGTTTAAACTTTTTTTTACTTTTTAGTTACTAACTATTACCCCCCTTAGGGGCTAGTACCCTTGTCCTTCACCCTAATAGAGATCTGTTATGGTGAATAGGACTTTACACTGTCCCTGCTGCCCCGGGCTTTGTTAACACAGCAGAAGGGAGCTTACCATGGCTGCCAGGACTTCAGCAGTGTCCTGGCTGCCATGGTAATTGATCGGAGACCCGGGGTGGGGTGGGGTGGGGTGGGGTGGGACGGGACGGGACGGGGACCGGGAACCGCAAATAATATAATACTGAGAATAGGAGGAGTAGAAGGGAGGGACTGTGGACACTGCGCCACAAATGAATATAGTTAATGCTTAAATACAAACATAGCCTGTGTGTGCCGGCCATATCCGGCCTCTATGACTGCGCGCTGCGAACCCCCACAATTAAACCCTTCAGGACCTAATTCCAGGCAGAACACTACTCTATTTGCAATCAAGCATCCAATGAGAGGTATGCAAACTCAACTTTACCGTATGTATCCGCTAAATAAAAGCAGCTTGTGGAATTGGTGTGATAATTGGAGTGCATTCAGACTTAGAGGCGGCCACACCTCCAAGTATGTACTACAAATAGAAAAAACACAAATATGATAAACACATCCTGCACGATATGATCAATAAATATGCAGATGTACATGGCCCCAATTACAGAAAGACAGGACAAAACAGCACTCTGAAAACTCTAAATGCAAAATCTATACATTAACTAATACCACATTTGGTATGATAAATAAATATGAGGTTTTAGTAAATAGATTTAGATCAATGGCATCAACTTAGACTAGACAGGTCTAAAGAAGTCAGAAAGATAGAAAGCACCACCTAATGTAATGAACAAAAACACCAGGAGCAAAAAAAAAAAAAAAAAATACTTGTGTGTTCTGCATTACATATTTTCCCCCTAGACCTTCAGCTGACATCAGGAGTGGGCGTTTTTGTAGCAAAAAAAAAAAAAAAACACAGCAAAAAAAATCCAGATTCAACAGAAGCTACAAAATTCATAAGTTCGGAAAAATTCCACTAAAAACTGCACACCTGTCCACATCCGCATGTCCGTTCCGCAGTCCAGCAAAAAAGATAGAACATGTCCTATTTTTGTTCTTTTTGGGGACAAAAATAGGCATTGTTACAATGGATCCGCCAACACGGATGCAACATTGACGTCATCTATATTTTGCGGATCCACAAAAGATACCTTAAGGGCTCATGCACACAGTGCGCTATCTGTATTTTTTTTAAAACAATATAAAAACAGGGGACACACTAGAATGTAACAGAGTACTGGTCAATGGTCCCAGATAGAAGGACTATAAAAACAGACCACACATCAATTATGTAAAAATACATGACAATTTTTATTAAACACCACAAACTTCATTGTATATTGTGTACAGTACAGTTATTGTATAAGTAAACAAATAAATATTTTATTTTTGTGGTGTTCAATAAAGATTGCCATATATTTTTACATATTTGATGTGCAAATTATAGAACATGTCCTATTCTGATCCGTTTTGCGGACAAGAATAGTCATTTCTATTGATGGGAGTGAGAAATGGAAGATAATGGAAGATAACCGTATTTGGCGGATCTGTGGATTACAGCCCAAAATACAGATACAGTAATGTGCAGGAGGCCTAAAGGAGGAACAAGAAGACAACTATCAACTTCATAAATGACAATAAATATAAGGAATGTTATGTGCTAAAAACAAGGGGGGAAGGATTGATTCTTTTTCTTCTGTATCTATCTAGTATATTTTGCACACAGGAAACAGGGTACTGCTAATTACTGCTTTTATCCTAAACTCTCACAAGTAAGTCAGAGACATTAGCTGGGAGGATTTTCTTGAGACCAGCACTTAAACAGCATTCCTCTCTAGTTTATACCCTGCACATTATGAGGCTCATAAACATGTGAATCTAGTTTGTGGTTATTTCAGCAAATTGTGTTTAGTGATTTCCCAGATAAGGAGGGCTTCATGTTTCCCTGGTACTCCCATTTGCTGCTCTTCTGATTGATATATGACTGTAATGGCTCTTGTCCATCTGACATTTAAGTTACCCCACTCTCTTCTGCTGTAACTACAGCTCCAACATATTGTCTGCGATCCATGCAAGACAGGGGAAGGAAGAAGGAGAGAAGTGAGTGAACCGAACATGGACTGAGATTACAGGGGAAAGGATATGGAGGGGAATAGGGAGATAAACGGAGAAAAGGGAGTAGAGGGAGATTAGAGACAGGAAATTAGGGAGCAAGGAAAAACGGAGAGAGTGACAGGGGAGGAAATGAAGAAGAGAGGGAGGGGAGAATTAATTGGCAAAGTGAGGAAATTAAGAACAGAAAGATGAGAGAGAAAATGAGTGAGAGAATTTTGGCATGAAAGGACAGGCGTGTGATGTGTGCCGAGGAGAGAGGGCTAGGGGATGTGTGTGCGTGTGTTTTGTTTATATATATATATATATATATATATATATACTTATATTGTATGATGATATAAGTTATGTTAACCCTTAGAGCAGGGATCAGCAACCTCCGGCACTCCAGCTTTTCTGAAACGACAACTCCCAGAATCCTCCTTTCACTTCTATGCCAGTCACAAGAACAGCCAAATAGGTATGCATTCTGGGAGTTGTAGTTTCACAGCAGCTGGAGTGCCGAAGGTTGCTGATTCCCGGTCTTAGAGGTCATGCACATGACGAAGCTGTGTGCACGGAGCCTGCATCTCCAATTGACTTTCGCTATAGATATCTCAAAGGTTGTACAATATAGCAAATTGACCTCTGCATAATTATTAATCATTACAATGATGGAATATAATATATATATTTTTTTAGCAGAGCTGGAATCTATGGGTCTTCAGGACAGACCTGTGTCACACTCCGTGTTACTAAATTCTCCCCTTGAACATTAAGAATAGTAATGAATACTTTCATATTAAAACATGCAGTGCACAATACCACAATTTAATTTCGCACTGTCTGCATGAAGTCTAAAATGTGTGTGTGTGTGTGTGTGTGTATATATATATATATATATATATATGTATATATACATACATACAAACAGAGAGACAGACATGTCGATGGCAATGACAAGGAAAACATTAATTGTTAACATGGCTGATTGCATTATGAGTACTTGGAAACAATCATAATTAGAAATATGGTTTAAGTAGCTTTATTTATAAAGATAAGAACCTGTTTTTAGGACTGGTAGAATATAAGAAAGTGCTGGACAGTGAAATTAAGGAAAAGAGAGCCTAGGAATGAAAGAAACAGAGTATAGAGAGAGAGAGAATGAAAGAAACAAATAGAGTGTAGAGAGGGAAAGAAAAAAACATGGGGGGGGGGGAGTTATCATTTGCGGTGGTTTTAGTGTCAGCTTTAAGTCTGTCTTTGCTTTGTGAGGTTTCGCCAAATTTAGGAAATAGTGAACAGCATGGGCGTAGCTATAGGGGGTGCAGAGGTAGCAGTCGCTACCGGGCCCATGAGCCTGAGGGGGCCCAAAGACCCTTGTGCCACATAAGAAGACACACTAAGCACTGAGGGAAGGGGGCCCAAGCTGAACTCTTGCACCAGGGCCCATGAGCCGTTAGCTACGCTACTGGTGAACAGTAATAATATATTTGGCGCATGTCCAATGTGGTGTATGCCTATGTCTGTAAAAGTACATCAAGGGGTTACCTGGAGTGGCGATGGACTTAAAGGTGTTCTAATCTGAAATCCTGACCTACTTTTCACTTCACTTAAAAGTGGCCAAGCTGACCGAATGTTGCAAAATATGACCAAGTGTCACAAAAATATGTATCAAATGTTGCACGTGCATCACTTGGGGCTTTTTATGTCACAAAACTGGTGTAGCAGATTTGATAAATGACCCATATAGTATAGAGGAAGAATGAAAAGAAGAGTGTAGCAAGATAGAGGGATTAATAAAAGGAAACAGATAGCGTGTAGAGAGAGACAGGGGGTGAAAAAAATAGAATGTGTGGAGAGAGAGAGAGAGAGAGAGAGAGAGAAATAACAGAAACAGAGAGAGTTGGGAGAGATAGTGAATGAAAGAAACAAAGAATGTAGAGAGATAGAAGGAATGGAAGAAACAGAGTGCAGAGAGAGAGACATCATGTATTGAAAGAAACAGGGTATGTGTAGAGAGATAGGGAATAAAAGAAACATAGTGAAGAGAGCGATACAGGGAATGAAAGACGTAGAGTTTAGAGAAGGGAACAAGGAATGGAAGAGACAAAGTGTAAAGAGAGACAGGGAATTGAGACAGAGTGTAGAGATAAAGAGTGAAGGAATGGAAGAAATGGAGTGTAGAGAGAGACAGGGAATGAAAGATGCAGAGAGAGTGTAGAGAGAGGGGGGATAACAGAAACAGAGAGAATATTAGGATAGATGGGCAATGAAAGAAACAGAGTGGTTATAGAGAGATAGGGAATGAAAGAAGCAGAGGGTAGAGTGACATGCACAGATTGGAAGATACAGATTGGTGTACAGAGAGACAGGGAATGAAAGAAACAGAGTATTGTGAGAGAGACAAGGAATGGAAGAAACAAAGAGAGTAGACAGAGACAAGGAATGAAAGAAACAGAGGGTGTGTAGAGAGATAGGGAATGAAGGAAACAGGCGGTGTATAGAGAGACAAGGAATTAAAAAAACATAGTGTAGCAAGAGATATAGGGAATGAAAGAAGAGTGTGTAGCAAGAAAGACAGGGACTGAACGAAGCACAAGTAGAGAGAGAGAGAGAGAGAGCGAGAGACAGGGAATGAAAGAAACAGAGGATGTATAAAGAGAGAGAATGAAAGAAACAGTGTAGAGAGAGACAGGGAATTAATCAAACAGAGGGTGTGTAGAGAGAGAGAGAGACAGGGAATGAGAAACAGAGAGCGCAGAGAAAGAATGAGAAAAACTTAGCGTGTAGAGAGAGAGAAGGAAAGAAACAGAGTGTACAGAGAGGGAGGGAGTGTGAGAAGTAAACTGATGTACTATGACTTGTGAGTCAGGGAGAGACTGCTTATAAGTCAGACGGCTGTGAGAGATTTGGAACATCTGTTAATTATAAAGTTGTACCCAACCTGCCTGTACATTTGTGGTTACAGTGAGCATGACCAGAACCAGACACCTCAGCTCTCCTGTGCCTCTCTCTCTCTGTAATGTTCTATGGATGCCTCAGTGCCTTGTGGTTTTAGAGCAGCCTCTGAAGCTTCGCCTGCTAATTTCAATGAGCCTGTTCTCCTGTGATTACATATGTTCACTGATCTCCTGCACAGCATCTGCCGGGGATATCTGGGATGACAGGAACAATAGGCAAGAATTATTTCAAGCTACGTGTGTCATGCTGCGCGGCACCTCTTTTAATTTATACAATAATATTTATATTAATGTTAGAGAAGCTTTGTCATGGATTGAAGTGCACTAGTTATGGATTAGGAAGGATTTCATGGGGGTCTATGATTGGCTACTGGCTAGGAGGAAATATACCGTGTTTGTGTTGGCAGGACCTCAGACAAGTATATTTAGTAGTGGACTTAGTTACTGAGGCACAACAAATGTTCTAAGTGTGAACTAGGCAGCTAAGATGCAGAGCTGAGAGCACTGATGTTAGACAATGAGTGCTGGGCAAGAAGTCACATTTATCAGATTCTTTTTTTTGTGTTTCCTATAGTGGACTAATACAAGATTTTTATAATATCTTTGGGCTGCACATTTTTTTCCTACACTTGGATTAAGGATGGAAGTGAATACGGATTCTAAAGGATTTCTTTGAAAAGGTAAGAAAATCTGCATTTAAAATATCGTATATGAACATTCTTAATGTAAAGCACTTAGTTTATGTGATGTTAATAAAGTCCATGGGTTATTAGTACAGAACTAATAGATTTATTATTCATCTGTAATTTAGCTTTACAATAAAATAATAATAATAATATTTTGTAGCTTTTTATTGATTTAGTTTAGCAAGAGTGCGGTATTTAATACACTTTTATATTGTATTTATACAAGTGGTGGACAGTGCATAATGTAAGACATGTACAGTAAGTTGTTCTATAAGTACATACAGTTTGTAGCCCAATTATTTATTGATATAGAACCATCATTCTCTATGGTGCTTTACAATGTGGTACAAAGCAGCACCGAAAGCATAATATACTTAGAAATCACACAATGAAAAAACATGTTTCTAAGAGAAAGGTAACACATCACAGCAGATAACTTATAGAAATGTACAATCCAAAAAAAAATGAGGGCTAAAGATGATAAGGGGGGGGGGGTGCTTAGGCTGGTAGTATGTACCTAGTTTAGAATGGGGTATCAGGAAAATAACACAGCCCTAGTGGTTAACCCTACATAAAGTGGACTGCAATAAGACATTGAACCTTACATCAAGCACACAGTAGTGATCATTCAGATTCATGGCTAGTGTGTGTCAAGTGGACAGCTTACATCAACCAGAAGTGGGGAGACTCTAGATTTAAGGGATTCTACCGTATTTTAGTAAATATCTGAGAATATCGACTGTACATGTTGTTAAAATGTGGTCTCTGTGATCAGATGTCCACTGGCTGCAGAGGGGGTCTTCTTACTCACTCTCCCTGCAGTTCATCCTCACAGGGATGTGGAAGGAGGGGGCGAGTACTTTGTAGTTTATACTAGTATCTCATCTTAATAAACAGCATTAAGGTAATGCTTATAAATAAGGCTTGATTCCCATCTGCAGTGGCGGTTCTGCCAGGAGTCGTAGATGCAGATTCTAGCATGATCTGTCAGGTGCTGGTAGGTTCTGACATATGCCTGATCCAGCGATTTAGGTTTTTTGTTCTAACGCAGTAACAGAAAACTGGAATTTCTCCTCAAATATAAACCTTGCCTTAGTTATATTCTCTACTCAGAGGTCTCTGAGATCTCTTTCAAGTGAGCACTTTATTACATCATCATGTACATTCCAGTGATTGTGAGCTATGAAATTAGTTAACTTACATTACTCTTATATGCCATCTAATTAATAGTGGGAAGCTGGACCATAGTGCAACTCCACTCATTTCACATACAGCATGCTCACCTTTGCATCTTTATGCACACTGGCAATTCAACTATTTAAAGGGGTTTATTGGGTCATTTTTTTCCTCTCTTGGTGCTCACTTGAAGTTTGCAATGTCATTTTTACATTAGTGAATCTGTGTCCTGTGATGTCACCACCTCAATCCCGTATACAGATCACATGGTTTCTAAGCTGATAGTCCTGGCCCTGTATACAAGACATCACTGGTGACCTTCCGTTACAGTAGGTTGTTGCTCTGCAGTGGGAATGCACATGCGTGGTGCTATCTGTACAGGAGCACTGGTCAGAAGATGGAGGGAGGAGCCTTGCACGCTGATTACAGAGCGCAAGGCTTTATGGGAAGTGTAGTAAAAAAAAACAACAAACTGCGCTGTGTGGATTGTGGCTGCTGGTAATTGAAGATTTTATTTGATATTCATGGGTAGTGATGAGATGCATAGGCAATATTCGAATTCACAATATTTAGCGAATATTCTCCATAAATTCGCAAATTCGATAATATTCTAATCGCTAATTTTTATCACGAATATATTACATTGCCGATTTTTGCAATCAAGTAAATAATGACTGGAGATCACGAGTTCTCGAATTTGCGAATTTATGGCGAATATTCGGCCCAAAATTCGGGAAATATCGACAATTCGATTATTGCCTATGCCGCTCATTACTTATAAGCACTATTAGAATGTGTTTTGCTCTCAAAAAGTCCTTTAAGTCAACAGTGCTGGTGATACAGTAGTCTGCTGTCTCTGCTTTCCCAGTTATATTTTGTGTATGTTCTATACAAACCAGTGTACGATATGATTATATAGGTAAAATGACTCATACTTGAATATAATAAGAATTATAATTGCTCTAAAAAAAAAAACTACTGCCAATTTGTGCATATAGCTGCTATGTAGACCTAAGTTACTCCATGGTTAGAGACAGCAAACAAGCCCTTTGTAGTCTGGTCATACAGTTTCCATGGTCCCTTTCACCTATTACCCGAGCTGACATGAGCTAATTTGCATATTTTGTCCCATGGAGCATTGCATGAAAAATAAGTCTCCATATGTACACTGCTGTGTCTCTTCAATGGGAAACAGTACAGATAAAGAAAAGTTCTAAGATGGATATGCCCTTTAAGGCTGTCTGCAAATGCTGAAAGGGTAACTGTTATATTTTCACTCAAAATTAAATTTTCATATATGTTGCTGCTGCTGTGGTGATAATCCATAATCACTAATTATTGTGTTCACATACCACTTGTTTAATAAGATTCCGTTTATAGCAACCGCTCCTCACAAGACTTCTTTCTGATAATCTTCTAAAGATGGGCACAGATGCCCTTACCCTGAGGCTAAGACCGCCCTCCCTAACTACCCAGAATTACTTAGGATCATCTCGGGAACGCGCAGCCTCACCCCAACTAATCGGCTTTTCCTACAGTTCAACACACCCTCTTCCTCCTGAGAGCGCTTGGCGCTTTATTAGTCCCAAAAGCGGGAATTACATTGCTCTAGAGCCAAGTCACTTCAGCAGTTGAATGGGAGCGCGCACGCAGCGTTCAGGACTTCCCACTGCTAAGTCCTCCGTCTTCTGTATATAGAAGATAGGAGACGGAGGACATCTAGCAACGCTGTTTTAGCCGCACCACTGAAATGCCTGGGGGAGCAAAGAACATGCTGCAATTACTAGGTAATTCAATACCTATTGAAAAGTATTGACTAGGGAACTAAGGTGTACTTAGTGAGACCAAGCCAATTACTTAAAAAAAATATATGACAGTTACCCTTTAACAAAATGCTGAAAATCACAAAGTGAAAGATGAATGATGGAATATTGGATTGAATGTCACCTGCCGGTAGAATGCTTTGTAAATAATAATGTTAAATTCACAGACCCAGACAAAGGCATTAACATTAGGGCACTGGCATGATCGGTGCTAAATACTTTTGCCCTTCCATTGGATGCTTGAATTGTGATGATCCCTAGATAAAAGGGCAGCTGTAGTTAGATTACCCTTGCCTCCCTGTGGGTGATCAGCTCTCCTGGATTTTCCACAGTTCTCCAAATGAGTGTTGTCAAAGAGTGCTGTCTGGTCTGATTCTGATCAGCTGTTATTTCCTTTTTATGTATGTGAGAGTGTGGAACATATTAACATTTCTGTATAAACATGTGCTATGTTTGGAATCCCTCTCATGCCCCACCTCTAACTGAGCAGAACAATAAAAGGAGAAGGTTATGAGCCCTCAGAACAGCTGGCTGGCTATGCATGCCCGACATTGAACGGCTTCTCTGATGGGCAGCACTTCAATCACTTCCACTTTAGCTGCATGCTTAATGCGCCTCCCAGCATTGTTTATTTTCTTTGCTTCTCTTACAAGCTTTAGAGAGGTATTAATGGGGAATTATTTACATGGCCTCCTCAATCTAAATGACTGGTGCTGAACTCTAAAACCTTCATTGAAGTTTATGGGATCAAAATGATGCTAAACAGTTTTATGTTACTTTGGGTCATTAAATCAAGCACACGTGCACATATGGTTCCATCTATCTATCTATCTATCTATCTATCTATCTATCTATCCATTTATTCTGTCTATTTCTATCTATTTATCTCTGGATCAACTTGCAGGATAATGGGCTGAACTGGGTGGACAAATGTCCTTTTTCATCCTTACAAACTGTATCTATCTATCTATCTATCTATCTATCTATCTATCTATCTATCTATCTCATATCTATCTATCTCATATCTATCTATCTATCATCTGTCCTATTTTTCATTTAGTCTGTCTGTCTATTCATTTATCCAAAAATGAGGCAGCACTCCAGATATCAGTGAAAAGGTGGTGGACCTGCTATAGTCACTAATGGAGCCCATCATAATGAGGCATTTGTCAAGACTCATTTTTGGAATACTATTTAGATTTCTATTGGATCTTTTGCCTTGGATCCTGAGGAATTGAACCCACAATCACTATTGGCTGTGCTGCTCTCTTCTGTGTTTTCTATTTATGTATCCATCTATTTAAGGGTACTTTCACACTTGCGTTGCTGGATTCCAGCAGGCAGTTCCGTCGCCTGCCGGATCCGGCAATCTGTATGCAAACAGATACTATTTGTAGACGGATCCAGATCTGTCTCAAAAATGCATTGCAATACCAGATCCGTCTCTCCAGTTGTCATCCAGAAAAACGGGTCCGGTATTTATCCTTTTCACATTTTTAAAGGTCTGCGCATGCGCAGACCGAAAGACAGGGTCCGTCACTAATAAATTAATGCCGAATCCGGCTGCTGCGGTATTTTCTCCGGCCCAAAAAACATAAGAGGGACTGAACTGATGCATCCTGAACGGAATGCTCTCTATTTAGAATGCATTAGGATAAAACTGATCATTTTTTCCCCGGTATTGAGCCCCTAGGACGGAACCCAATACCGGAAAAGAATAATGCTAGTGTGAAAGTACCCTAATCTGTCTATTTTTCGTTGTCTATCTATCTATCTATCTATCTATCTATCTATCTATCTATCTATCTATCTATTTTTCATTCAGTCTGTCTATCTTTTATCTTTTTATCCATCTATTCCTTCTATCTATTTTTCCTTATCTATCTATCTATCTATCTATCTATCTATCTATCTATCTATCTATCTATCCATCCATCCATCACTGATTCATGGCATGTTTCCTTATTTTTAAGTTTAAGCTTTATTTTGTGGGTGGCCATTTTTAGTGCTGTGAAATTCGTCCTTGTAGTATAGATGCCTTGGCATGGATTTGAATCTGACAATGGCAACATCTGCTTGGAATTTGTATGTTCTTCCCATATTCACATGGTCTCCCCTGAGACTCCCAAACTATACTTAGATTAATTGTTTCCTATGAAATTGACCCTAGCATATGTGCCTGAGACATGGAAATTAGCTTGTTAAACATACTAGGGACAGAGAGAGATATGAATACATGCTTTGAAAAAGTTCTGCAAAGTAAGGTACAGCTATATAAAAAAATAAATGTTATCAGCAGATATATAAATGCTATATGTCCATACATGCTCTGTATATGACACTTCTGCTGTAGTTTTTGCAGCAGATATTCACAGGGTGAAATCTGCAGCAGTATTTGTTCTGAAATCCGTATGTGAGTTTAATGTTTTATC
This sequence comes from Bufotes viridis, assembly GCA_033119425.1. Taxonomy (NCBI): domain Eukaryota; kingdom Metazoa; phylum Chordata; class Amphibia; order Anura; family Bufonidae; genus Bufotes; species Bufotes viridis. The sequence goes on along the minus strand of CM065591.1, from coordinate 138,174,500 downwards.
AATAACACTGATGAACAGTTGCAAATTCTATAGCTGATTCTAAAAATTAACTATTGTTTTCTTTATAACTTTCTATGGAAATGAATGTTTGCATTTTAGTTTAAATTTGCAGATTTTTCAAATCTCAGCAGATATTTGCTCTTCCTCTTATGTGTATTGGTGCACCAACTCTGTTCCCATGAATCTCCTTACAATAAAAGCAATAGTTAGACAGGTTGAACTTTAACATTCTGATCTTTTGTCTCCTCCACTGGAGATAAGTTGACCTAAAGGTTTCTGGCAGCCACTTACCTCACCTTCTTCACTGAAACATACCCATTTAGCATGTATATTGGGCAGTCACAAATCTTTTTGGCCAACATATTATTATTTGTGTATGGCTATGCAGATTCTCTCCTGATATTTTATTGTATTTGACTTGATTCTATTGTTTGGTTTGTGATAAGTGGCGCTGGAGGTGTCTGGTAGCTGCTCATCTCTATGCTTTCATTTTAATAAAATGCATGTTAAAGGTGGAACTTTGGAATAAAACGTATAAAGCTGTTATGATGTGACCTGCTTCTAATAAACCCAATTGCCCAACACCTCTTTTTAGCCTTTGTATAGTGGCGTATATTGTTTGATGCTGGAATGATGGAAAGGACCAACTAAGAGCCCATACACACAATAGACCCTGTACAGCCTCTACAAGACTCCATGTGCACAGAGATATCCTCCAATAGAAGCACTGCTTCTGAAGGATTAAGAATACCTCCATGCATACCTACCTGAGTCCAGGGCCGGTGCAAGGATTTTTGCCGCCCTAGGCAAAAGAAAAGTTTGCCGCCCCCCCCCCCATGTGACATCACAATGCCCCACCCATATGATCTGCCAAATTAAAGGGGTTCTGCAGTTTATTTAAACTGATCGCAGGGGTCCGACACCCGGGACCCCCGCCAATCAGCTGTTTGAGAAGACAGCTGCGCTGGCAGTAGTGCCTCAGCTTTCTCGCAGTGACATCACGATTAGTATCATTGGCCTGGGTGGGGCTAAGCTTCATTCAAGTGAACAGAGCTTAGCCCCGCCCAGGCCAGTGATACTAGTCGTGACGTCACTGCGCCTGCAGTAAACAGCGAGAAGGCCGAGGTGCTACTGCCAGTGCCGCTGCCTTCTCAAACAGCTGATCGGCGGGGGTCCCGGGTGTCGGACCCCTGCCGAACAGTTTAAATAAACTGCAGAACCCCTTTAACTAACGCCAGTCATTCTTCACACTCCCCCCCCTTGTCATTCTCTCCCCCCCCCGTTGTCATTCTTCCTCCCCCCCCCTTGTCATTCTCCCCCCACTTATCATTCTCTCCCCCTCTTGTCATTCTTTCCCCCCTCTTTCCATTCTTCACACTCCCTCCCCCTTGTCATTCTCTCTCCCCCTCTCCTTTGTCATTCTCTTGTCATTCTCTTTCTGTCATTCTCTTGTCATTCTCTTTCCACTGTTTTTACTCTTTTTATTCTCCCCCTCTCCTTGTCATTCTCCCTTGATATTCCCCCTTGTCATTCCCTTTCTCCCCTTGCCATTCTCTCTCCCCCCTCTCCTTTGTCATTCTCTTGTCATTCTCTTTCTGTCATTCTCTTGTCATTCTCTTTCTACTCTTTTTATTCTCCCCCCCTCTCCTTGTCATTCTCCCCTTGATATTCCCCCCCCCTTACCTCTAGTGTAGCGCGGCCGAGCTCTTTATGATGCACGGGTACAGGAGCTTTAGTTTCCTGTACCCGAGGGGACTGACATGAAGTGCACACTCTGTGCGCACTTCATGTCAGTCCGGCCGGGTACAGGAGACAGATGCTCCTGTACCCGCGGACCTTAAACAGCTCGGCCACGCTACAATGAGGAACTGACAGGAGGGAGCGCTTCCCTCCTGTCAGCTCCTCTCTTCATGCTGCGCCCGGGCGGTGCGCCCTCATGGACGCACCAGCCCGGGCAGTGCTGCAGCCGCCTGAGGCTCAATTCAGAGCGCTCGGGCGGCTGCAGCATGAGGCAGGGCCGGCGCTCCTAGCAGCGCCCCTTCCCAAGGGGCGCTCTACGCGGCGGCCTATTCTGCGTATAGGACGCGCCGGCCCTGCCTGAGTCTCATGCTACAATTTCTTCTGTATGATTCATACAGAATAAGACAGAAAAGCACTTGTACACCACTATGGAAACCCTATTACAACTCAATAGACAAATTCAATGTGAGCGATGTTAAAGGTGTTGTCTGCTTTTTTATGTTGATGACCTATACTCAGGATAGGTGTTCAATATCAGATTGGCAGGGGTCAGACTCCTGACACCACCCACCGATTAGCATTTAAGAAAGCAGCGCTCGTACAAGCATTGCCTTCTCTTCTCAGTTTACCTGCTTGCCGTTCCAACTGCAGCGACGAGTATGTAGGTGTAATTACAGGTCCTCCATCCCGATTCACTTCAGTTGGGTGGCTCTGTCCTACTCACTTGAACTGAAATGAATGGGGATGGCAGAGTTGTAATTACACCTGCCCGCCACTGCATATGGACATGGAACCAACACAGATGCCTTCAGCTGCCAAGCGCACATGCAACAGGTCAGCAAGTTCCATAGGCACAAATCTGCTGACAGATGCCCCTATTTTATAATTGGTTGAGTACCTACCCACTCTCAGGCACTGGGCTTATTACTTTCTTTTAAATCATTCATGTCTTTGTACATGAACAATTTAGAGTCTTCCAAGCAGCTCGTAATACATCATTATCCTCTGCATGCTGTCTTTGAGTGCTTCAATAAAACCTAGATTTTAAGGAATTATTACACAGTATTGAAGCACAACAGGGTCTAATAGGGGAGTGTACAGCCTGGGTAATAGGAATAATTCTATTACACCTTGCTGCAATGACTGGGGATCCAAATTGCCATTATACTGCTGCTTTCAGGTTTGCAATAGATGATAAAACTGTAATTCCAGCAAACCGTTCTTGTTATTGGGGTCTTATTAGCCCTTGTTTGGTGCAGTTATATATTTGTTCTAAAGCCTTTTTTTGTCATGTATTAGTGGGGGGAAAAAAGGGGCTTATTAGCCGTTGTGTATTGAAGTGTGAAAATTACAGCCCTTTTTGGCGTGTGTTAGTGGCAAAAAAAGGATTATTTGCCATTCAAGGCCGCAGTTATATGTTCTAAAGTATTTTTTGGCGTGTATTAGTGGGGAACAAGAAAAAAGACTCATTAGCCGTTCTGTGATGAAGTGAGAAAAGGACAGCCCTTTTTGGCATGTATTAGTGGCAAAAAAAGGATTATTTGCCATTCAAGGCCGCAGTTATATATTCTAAAGTCTTTTTTTTGGCGTGTATTAGTGGGGAACAAGAAAAAAGGCTTATTAGCCGTTGTGTGGTGAAGTGGGAAAATTACAGCCCTTTTTGGCGTGTCTTAGTGGCAAAAAAAAAAGTATTATTTGCCGTTCAAGGCTGCAGTTATATGTTCTAAAACCTTTTTTTGTCGTGTATTAGTGGGGAAAAAAGGGGCTTATTAGATGTTGTGTAGTGAAGTGAGAAAATTAAAGCCCTTTTTGGAGTGTGTTAATTTCCTTTTTATTTACTTATTTGATCTAACAGTAGGTCAAACAGAGAAGTTATAGGGCCTGCACAGGGAAGGGGCACAGGCCTAAATGTTTCTGGCGCAGGCACAGGTCGCAGCACAGAAAGGAGGTGTGGCAGCAGGGGTCACATCAAGAGGCCTGAGCTCCCAGTGTCAGTTAGAGGTCGCGTCTTAACCAGCAACCCAGCAGTTCTTGAATGGTTGACTCGATCTTCGACTTCGTCGCAAGTGACATCAGACGCCCCCAGCCAAGAGTCGGTGGGTTCGTCAGACACAACCGTTAGTTGGCATGGCCTGGGAGCAGACCCTGTGCCCTCCCCTGTTCTTAACCTGCATCTATCCTTTTCTGTTCCCACAGCCACAGAAGTACTTTATGCTGTGGGCTAAGCTCCACTATACAGCGAGGACAAGCCACTAGAGGACAGTCAGCAGCCACTGCCCAACCAAGATCCAGAGGAGAAATCCAACACTTTCTCCAGTAGGCGGGCAAGTAGTGATGAGGAGAGTGGCATGGGAGCTGGTGTTGAGAGCAGTCAGGCTCCTGGCTCAGAAACCGTTGAGAAGGACATCAGTGAAGTGCAGACAGTACTTAATGATGATGTAGCCGATCGCAATTGGGAGCCGGGTGACGAAGGGGAGGTGAGGTAGCGGTGGAGCCAGCAAGTTGGTAGTGTCAGCAGGATGGCAGAAGTGGGAGGTTGGGAGCCAAACGTGCCCGGGGTAGACCACTCGCTTCTCAGGAGCCTACCGGCCAAGAAAGTAATGGTGCAGGGGTTCACGGAGGCAGTAGTGGTAGCAATCGGTCAGTGCGGAGTGTTGGGGGTAAAATCACCTACTCAGCGGTGTGGCAATTTTTTGTTAAGCCACTGGGGGAGGTGAACAACGCATTTGTCGAATCTGTGGGCAAAAGGTAAAGCGTGGCCGGGGTGCCAATGTTGGCACCACCGCCCTGCGTCAACATATGCAGAGTCACCATAAAGTGGCCTGAGAGAACCGTGGCTCCTATGTGGTGGTCCAGCCTGTGGCAGAAACCTCTGAATCGCCCAGTGACATGCACCCGATTTCAGGCAGTCAAAGTTCCACCATCTCAGCCGAAGGAAGCCTTCTGTCCTTCCCATCATCATCTGCTGGTCTTGATGCTCCTGCTCCTCCTCCTCCTAGTCAGTCATTATGTCAGCAATCGATTACCGAAGCGATTGCCAAGAGACAACAGTTTGCCTTCACTCATCCAATGGTGCAGAAGCTGAAAGTGCTCCTGGCCAAGTTGCTGGTACTACAGTCTCTCCCTTTCCAAGTGGTGGACTCTGCACTTTTCAGAGAACTGATGGCTTGTGCCAAACCGAGGTGCAGAGTCCCAAGCCGTCATTTCTTTGCCCAAAAGGCAGTACCAGCCATGCACACATATGTAGAACAGAAGGTGGGCCAGTCTTTGAGCCTGTCGGTGTCTGCCAAAGTGCACTGCAGCGCTGACGGGTGGAGCTGTAACTATGATCAAGGGCAATATATGTCCTTTATGGCCCACTGAGTAAATGTGGTTCCTGCCCAGCCAAACCAGCAATTTGGCCAAGTGACTCAGTTTCCGCCTCCATGCACTCATACCAGTGATCCTGCGAAAATGTCCTCCTCCTCATCCTCCACCTTGTCCTCAGCCTTCACTGCAGGGACAATTCACAGTGCCTCACCAGCATACTACATGTGCAGGGCCCGGCGGTGTCATGCTGTTCTGCACCTAGTTTGCCTAGACGAATCGAGTCACACAGGGGAGGAACTGCTCCGTGTCCTTCATCAAGAAATCGAATCCTGGCTTTGTCCGCGACAAAATCGGAACCATGGTGATCGACAACGGGAAGAACATGGTGTCGGTGACGTGTCAAGGAGGGCTGAGCTATGCGCCCTGCATGGCGCACGTGTTCAATCTGATTGTCAAGTGTTTCCTGAAGTCTTCCACCTATCTGCAAGACATCCTAAAAATGGCCAGGAAACTTTGCATGCACTTCAGCCACTTATACACCACCAAGCACACCCTCCTTGAGCTACAGCGGCAGAACGGAGTCCCCCAACATAGGCTGATATGCAACATTTCCACCCATCAGAATTTCACCTTCCATATGTTGGAGCACATGTACGAACAGAGAAAGACCATAAGTGAATTTTGTGATGATGCAAGCGGATAGAAGTACTCCCCGATGTCAGCCAGTGGCAGCTCATGCGTGACACCTGCCGTTTGCTTGTGCCCTTTGAGGAGGCCACTTTATTTGTCAGTTGCCAGGATGACAGGATGAACAAAGTCATTCCACTGATTATCCTGGAAAAGATGCTGGTAAATCTGTCTGGTCAAGGGACTGGAGACGTGATGCCTACATCTCACGGCCAATGAGCCTTGTCGGGGCTGAACTGAAGGAGGAGGAGGACATTGGAGCACAAGCAATATGTAGCGAAATGGGTGGTTTTTCTACATAGTTGACAGGAGAGGAGGAGCAGTGGGAGGAGCAAGAGGGAGATGAGGAAGACAAAGCAGATGACCCAGGCACACTGTGGCAGTGTGCAGTGGAGATGGAAGAAGGGAGTACTTCCGAGTCGAGTCCCTCCGAGTCACTTACGCTAATGGTCCAATGCATGCTCACTTGTTTGCGTAGTGACAGCTGAATTGTCACTATTCGGCCGAGTGATGACTACTGGCTCTCCACCATGCTAGACCCTCGTGCTACCAGTCAAAAATGAGGGCCTTTTTTTACATCCGCAGAGAGGGAGGACAAACTGAACTACTATAGAGACATCTTATGTAGTCCTCTGGCCGCTGTCTAGCTGCGCCATCGTCCATCACAGGTCTGACAGGGGAGACCTCTGAGCTCACGTTCCACTGCCATGGCTGCTGCTTGGGCAGGGGAAGAATGGCAGGAGCAGTACCAGCTCCATCAGCAGCAGCCTGAGTCTAGAGTCGCTGATGAGCAGCTTTCTTCACCCGCATAGTGAAGAAACTACTCACAGCAGCTAGTCATAGAGCAGAACCTGAACCAGCATGTGTTGGCATACTTGGAGTGCACCCTGCCAGCTATCATTGAAGATCCGCTGGACTACTGGGCAGCCAAACTGGATTTGTGGCCGCAACTGGGTGAGTTTGCCCTGGAAAGCTGTCCTGCCTGGCCAGCAGTGTGGCATCGGAGCGGGTGTTTAGTGCGGCGGGGGCCATATTTTCCCCAAGGAGAACTCACCTGTCCAGCCAAAATGTGGAGACACTAACCTTCATCAAGATGAATGAGAAGTGGATCAGCCAGGATTTCCACCCACCAATGCCTGATACATCAGATTAGATTATCCATGCTGCCTCACCCAAAACTTGACAAAAGAGACCGGTTTCTTCTGGCTACCTGTCTTAGCTACTAATCTGATGCTGTCATCCGCCTGATGCCACACATCTGATGCCAAGTGCTCCTTCTTACACCCACCATCATCAGCGGGTACTGTTATTGCCATCCACCTCCTCACTCTGTCACGGGTCACTCAGTGGTCTTCTGATGCTGCTGTCACCTCCACACTATGTCACCTTGTCTTTCTGTGGTCTCCTGATGCTGCTACCACCTCTACACTATGTTACCTTGCCACTGTGGTCTCCTTATGATGCTGCTGCCACCTCCACTCTGTCATTGTGTCACTCTGTGGTCTCCTGATGCTGCTGCCTGAACATTATGTCACCTTGCCACTCTGTGGCCTCCTAATGCTTCTGCTGCCACCTCCACTCTGTCATTGTGTCACTCTGTGGTCTCCTGATGCTGCTTCTACCACCACACTATGTCACCTTGCCACTTTGTGGTCTCCTAATGCTGCTGCCACCTGTATACTATGTCACCTTGCCACTCTGTGGTATCCTGATGCTGCTGCCACCTCCACACTCTGTCATTGTGCCACTTTGTGGCCTCCTCATGCTGCTTCTGCTGCCACCACCACACTATGTCACCTTGCCACTTTGTGGTCTCCTGTTGCTTCTGCCACTTCCACACTATGTCACCATGCCACTCTGTGGTCTCCTGATGCTGCTGCCACTTCCACACTATGTCACCTTGCCACTCTGTAGTCTCCTGATGCTGCTGCCACCTCCACACTTTGTCACCTTGCCACTCTGTGGCTTCCTCATGCAGCTGCCGCCACCTCCACACTCTGTAATTGTGCCATTCTGTGGTCTCCTGATGTTGCTGCCACCTCCACACTATGTTACCTTGCCACTCTGTGGTCTCCTGATGTTGCCGCCACCTCCACACTGTGTCACCTTGCCACTCTGTGGTCTCCTGATGCTGCTGCCTCCTCCACACTATACCCCGAAACGCGTTGTCAAATAAAGCTTTCATCATACACTTCCGCTTGGGACAGGTGTTTTGTGCCGAATGGTGTCCAAAAAGCCAAACACTCACTGGTATATGTGAGAGGCGAAATTATCTTTGTAGACGGTATTCCGAACGGCGGCCCAGCCAGCCACCATAGGGAATTTAGGACGCACCTGGCAGCATCCACCCATCATCCCTGAACAAAGTAACAGATAAGAGCGATAATAAAGAAATAAAAAAGGTGAGCATAAACCTATTATTTTACTAACACGACATCACAGTTCCTGAACGTATCACCCTATGAGCGCCTTCTCGTTTCACGGCTTCACTCCACTCCTCCACACTATGTCACCTTTCCACTCTGTGGTCTCCTGATGCAGCTGCTACCTCAACACTATGTCACCTTTCCACTCTATGGCTTCCTCATGCTGCTGCTACCACCTCCACATTCTGCAATTGTGCCACTCTGTGGTCTCCTGATGCTACTGCCTCCTCAACACTCTGTCATTGTGCCTCTCTGTGGTCTCCTGATGCTGCTGCGACCTCCACACTATGTCATTGTGCCACTGTGTGGACTTCTCATGCTGTTACCACCCTCCCCACTTCATGACTGGCCCACTAGTTTGCCTTTTTGGCCTGGTTGACATCATCATTTATTTGACCCTTCTTGTGATCTGTCAGAAGGAGGACATAATGAGATGCACAGCGGATCATGTCTGTGTAGCAGCTGTAAGGCATGTATGGTCCCATCAGATTTGGCTTATGATTTGGTAGCCAAAAGCAGGAGTAGGTACAAAACACAGAAGACATGCAAATATTCCATTCACGTGTCATCTCTGCTTTGGATCCACTCCTGTTTTTTTGGGGCATTAGCAGTACTGATGGATTACTGACCAAATGCTGATCGGGTGAAGGCGGATACTCAACAGACAGGATCCGCTTTTCTGGGGGTTATTGTTCTGATGGATCAGAGGAAGGGCAAAATGTTCAGTGACGTCAACACAAACTTACTGCTGACACCCTCTTCACTCTGTCAGGGGGGCTCTACTTGTATAAGCGTTTAATAGATCAGGTTCTGTAGACATCTATGTGGAATCAGCTGGCGTTGGTTTAAAAGAAATGCGCTCTTTCACGCTATAGTAATATCTTGGGCCTAGGCACGGTTCTTTATACCTGATGCTAACATCGTCCTGTAGGGCTGAGTTCACACTTGAATTATTTGATCAGTTTTGGCCCCGTAACTGCCCAAAGAAGTTAAGTGTGCAGTGATTCTAAGAGCGATGCCTGTTTTCTGCATGTCATACTGACTCACAGTATTGTTTCACTACCACAGCAGGCTCACTATGCGTGTTGCTGCAAGGCACAGTGTTCTACACCACTATACAGGCTCTCTGCAGCCAGGAAATAGCTGTTTTTAACACGATTCGCCAGTAATTAATTTGGATCGAATCAAATCTTTTCGGAAAATTTGGCAAACCGAATCGAATTTTTGAGAAATTCACTCATGTCTAACCAGAATCACTTTTACAAATCAATTCAATAAGCAATAAATATCATGTTCAATGTGCTGTCAACATAATCATCAAAATAATATTCTCTGTTTAAAAACCTTGTATGATCATATTAGATTTAGGATTTATTTTCTTTGTGGCTTATTATTATGTCATTATTATGTCTTTTCAATGCTGTTCACATTTAACCACTTAAGGAACTGCGCCATACATGTACGGCGCAGATGTCCGTGACGTGTACATGATCCTCGGCAGGGGTCCGGCAGTCACTGATAGCGACACCCTTGCTGCATTAACCCCTACCGGCGCATTACCCTTGATGTGCCGCGGCCAGCGTTGACAGTAGCACGTGTGATGTCCTTGCGGCTTCCATTGGGTCCCCGTGCTGCTGTGACGGGGACCTGATGGCAGGGAAGGCAGCCTGATGCCATCTTTAGGCATCGTGGCTGCCTTCTAGGAGTATTGTGATGCATTGTAAAGGGGATAAGACCCCCAAACGCTGAAGTCCCAGAGTGGGACAAAAAGTAAAGTGTAAAAAAAAAGTTAAAAAAAGAAAATAAAAAGTGTGTCAAAAACATTTTTTTTGTCTCCTTACATCACTAAAAGTGCAACACTAAGCGATCAAAAAGGCGTATTCCCCACAAAAATAGTACCAATCTAACCGTCACCTCATCCCGCAAAAAATTAGCCCCTACCTAGAACAATCCCCCCCCCAAAAAAAACTATGGATCTCAGAATATGAAGAGAGTAAAACATAATTTTTTTTGTTTCAAAAATGCTGTTATTCTGTAAAATTTAAGTAAATAAAAAAAGTGTACATATTATGTATCACCACATCCAAAAGAACCTGCTGTATAAAAACATCACATGACCTAACCCCTTAGGTGAACACTGTAAAAAATGAAAAAATAAAAAGAGTGTCAAAAAAGCTATTTTTTGTCACCTTACATCACAAGAAGTATAACAGCAAGCAATCAAAAAGTCATATACACCCCAAAATAGTGCCAATCAAACCGTCATCTCATCCAGCAAAAATGATACCCTACCTAAGACAATCGCCCAGAAAAAAAAAACAAAAAACTGTGGGTTTCAGATTATGGAGACACTAAAATTATATTTTTTTCTTTAAAAAATGATATTAACCCCTAACCCCTCAGGTGAACACCGTAAAAATAAAAAAATTAAAAGTATGTCAAAAGAGCCATTTTTTGTCACCTTACATCACAAAAAGTGTAATACCAAGCGATCAAAAAGTTCTATGCCCCCTAAAATAGTACCAATCAAACCGTCATCTCATATCGAAAAAAATGAGCCCCTTCTCCATTTTCCATTAATTCTTGTGGAACACCTAAAGGATTAACAAAGTTTGCAAAATCAGTTTTGAATACCTTGAGGAGTGTAGTTTCTAAAATGGGGTCATTTTTGAGTGTTTTTTTTATTATGTAAGCCTCACAAAGTGACTTCAGACCTGAACTGGTCCTTAAAAAGTGGGTTTTAAAAATTTTCTGAAAAATATCAAGATTTGCTTCTAAACTTCTTAAGGCCTCTTTCACACGAGCGTGACGGATTAGGTCCGGATGCGTTCAGGGTGCATTCAGTGAAACTCGCACCATTTTGCAAGCAAGTTCAGTCAGTTTTGTCTGCGATTACTGTACATTCAGTTGTTCAGCTTTTTCTACGCGGGTGCAATGCGTTTTGATGCTTTTTTCACGCGCGTGGTAAAAAACTGAAGGTTTACAAACAACATCTCCTAGCAACCATCAGTGAAAAACGCATTGCATCCACACTTGCTTGCAGATACAATGCGTTTTTCACTGATGCCCTATTCACTTCTATGGGGCCAGGGCTGCGTGAAAAACGCAGAATATAGAACATGCTGCGATTTTCACGCAACGCAAAACTCATGCGTGAAAAAAAACGCTTATGTACACAGACTCATTGAAATGAATGGGTCCGGATTAAGTGCGGTCGCTATGCGCTCACGTCACGCATCGCACCCGTGCCGAAAACTCGCTCGTGTGAAAGGGGCCTAAGCCTTCTAACAACCCCCCCCCCCCAAAAAAAAATGGCATTCTCAAAATGATCCAAACATGAAGTAGACATATCTATTATAAAAGTAGAGAAATTGAAATGTGCTAATTTGCTAATTTTTTAAAATTTTGGGTAAATTTGGAAATTTTTTATAAATAAAAATTAAATATTTTGACTCAAATGTACCACTGTCATGAAGTACAAAATGTGATGAGAAAACAATCTCAGAATGGCTTGGATAAGTAAAAGCGTTTTAAAGTTATCACCACATAACGTGACAAGAAATGTGAAATATGGCAGGGTCCTTAACGGGTTAATGAGCTTATAATTTTTGTTGTTTCTATGTGATGCATCTCTGAGTGGAACTTTGTGGTCAATAGTAGTAATTGCTTTGTGTATTATGCAACTCATTTGTTAAGGCAAAGACAGAACATCTATTGATTCAACATTGCGTTAGGAATTGTACACGGAAAGGTCAAAAGCAGACGGCATTGATTTTTTTAAAGGCACACTGACAAGCAAAGGTTCTACTGATGAAATAAGTCTACATAGTTGTTATAGACATTTGTGTTTTTTTGCTGTTTAGCTTTAATTTTTGGTTTGTGAAATCAGGTTCCGATCCATAACCCTAAGTTCACACCTGAGCGTTTTACAGAGCGTTCAAATGCGCTGTAAAACGCTCAACACATGAAAACCAATGCTTTCCTATGGCCCTGGTTCTCACTTGAGCGTTTTACAGCGCGTTTGAACGCGCTGTAAAACGCCCGACGCATAAACAAGTACTTGAGCTTTTTTTGGGGCGTTTGTCGCGCGTTTTGTGATTGACACCACAGTAGTCAATCACAAGAACGCGCGTACGAACACGCGTTTCCTATTTGCAAAAACGCGCTGAAATACGCGCGACAAAAATGAGCGTAAAACGCGTGTTTTTAGAACGCTCAGGTCTGAACCCAGGGTAAGTATTACGCTGAACCTCATGAACCTGTGGATTAAAATAATAGTATGCGATATTTTGTGTGTTGTATGTCCCTTCCTCATTGTGAACCACAGTAGGAGCTGGAGATGCTTGTTTGTGAAATTAATTGCCTAGATAATGATATGGAAAATAGAGTTAATCTGGGGTTAGAATTCCATCAATTAACCAACACTCCATGTATGTTAGGCATGTTATTTTAATAGTGGTTTATAGCTGGTTACCACACACCTTTAACGTTGCTTATGTGTGGAGGAAACAAAGACTCTCTAACTAAACGTACTGTATATTAGATACTGATAATTCTATGTCATTCCTTAAGATCCCTTTACATTGGACGATATAAGTGTTTCTTCCCAACAATCTGCTGATTGCTGGTGGAAGAGACCGCTGCATTTACATGCAGCGATCTCCTCCAGAGTATCAGGAGGAACAATAGCTTATGCCATTGGACTTGTTCTTTGCCGGCAGGAGATTGTGTTTACACAGCACGATCTGTTGCGTTCACACAAACAATCGGATTTATTGAGTAATCGGCGGTACATTTACACCAGCCAATCATCGCTAATGAGCATTTCTATGAATGTAATTTTATAATACTATTGAGGGGGCCCTTTCAGTCCTCCTCCTGGGCCCTGTAGTAGCTGCTTCCAGTACAGCTATGCCCCTGACTATGCCTCATTTAATACAATAATATTATGTTAGCAATATGTATGGCAGATTGATTGCATACTACAGTGCTGCTTCATGAATTACAATTACTTTTTCCATTTTAGACTCAAATAATAGTGGTCAATTGAAGGTACTTAAAGGGGTTGTGTCACAAAATATACCCTACAGCCACCTGCTGTTTGTTCTTTTCCCTATTTTTGTCCGTCTCACTTTGCTGGTCACACATGCTCAGTTTAAATTGTCACCATCCATATATTATGTTAGAAGCTGTTGCAGTTACACAGAGAGAGTTGCAGCATAAAAAACACCCCCCCCCCCCCCGCCTCCAGCATATGATCCTGGAAGTGGACACCACATGGGATTGCTTCACAACCTGGATAACCCCATCGACAGACTTAGGATAAGCCTTCAACATGTAATTGGTATGGGGCCAGCCCCTGGGAAGACTGCGATCCGCAGAATGAAAAGTCAGCAGCTCATGCAGGACATCCATACACGTGGCTCTGCCTAGGACTGCAGCTCAGTCTCGTTTTCTTTGTTCTACATTTGGCCCAAATGAACCTTACATTTATTAGACAATTTATTAAACTGCTCATTCAGTAACCCTGTATGGATAAGATATATTGGGCTTAATCTATCAAAATAGAAAAACTGGTTTACTGCCATAATAACCAAGTACAGTGCAGCTTACATGTTTATAGACAGATTAACCAGTAATGGCCTCCATACTGATCCCATGGGTACTCCACTCATAGTATGCTTACACAATTTTAGCCAACTTTTATATCCAGTTACACATGACTGTTTAGAAAAGGGAAAGTTAACTTGAACAATAATCATGTGTAAGACACAATATCACATGGCTTACAAATTATGTCACACCCAGTACCTTCTCTCTGTCTAGATTTCTACTCAATACTTAATTTAAAGATCTCTCATAAACCAGTTACTAGTCTATAGCTGTAAACAGCATCCATCAATTATTTTTATGTATGGATGGATATTTTTTGACACTCCATTAGTCGTGTAGTCACTTCATAAAGGGGTTGTCCCACAAAAAATATTCTATAGTTTTCAAACCAGCTCCTGGATCTCTATACTTTTGTAATTTCATGTAATTAAAAATATAGTATAGCCAGTGAGTGTTTCAATAAAATGTATCTGTATAGCGCCACCTGCTGTTTATTATTTTATTATTTCTTTGTCCTGATCACTGAGATGGCCGCACATGCTCAGTTTTATTCTTCAACTGCCTCCTGAGCTGTGATAGGGAGAGCTGAGACACGCCCCCTTAGCTGTAGCAGAAAAGATACTGCCCTTGAGCTGTCAGCTTGATATAAATCTAGCAGAGCAATGAATGGGGAGATCTCTGGATCCGTTTGAGGTACAGGGGTGGTTCCAGCTTTGTTAGAAAGCGGTTGTCATGTCTAGAGATGAGCGAACACCTGGAAGTTTGGGAAGTTCGGCCGAACTTCCCGAAAAAGTTCGGGTTCGGGATCCGAACTCGACCCGAACTTTATCCCGAACCCGAACCCCATTGAAGTCAATGGGGACCCGAACTTTTAGGCACTAAAAAGGCTGTAAAATAGTCCAGGAAAGGGCTAGAGGGCTGCAAAAGGCAGCAAAATGTAGGTAAATGCCCTGCAAACAAATGTGGATAGGGAAATGAATTAAAATAAAATAAATAAAAATTAACCAATATCAATTGGAGAGAGGTCCCATAGCAGAGAATAATGCGTCATATCACCCACCACTGGAGAAGGCCACTTTCAGTTATTTCGGCCCCAGCACCCAGACAGAGGAGAGAGGTCCCACAGCAAGGAATAAGGCGTTATATCACCCACTACTGGAGAAGGCCACTTTCAGTTATTTAGGCCTCAGCACTCAGACAGAGGAGAGAGGTCCCACAGCAAGGAATCATGCGTCATATCACCCACCACTGGATAAGGCCACTTTCAGTTATTTCGGCCCTAGCACCCAGACAGAGGAGAGAGGTCCCACAGCAAGGAATCATGCGTCATATCACCCACCACTGAAGAAGGCCACTTTCAGTAATTTTGGCCCAGCACCCAGACAGAGGAGAGAGGTCCCACAGCAAGGAATCATGCGTCATTTCACCCACCACTGGAGAAGGCCACTTTCAGTTATTTTGGCCCCAGCACCCAGACAGAGAAGAGAGGTCCCACAGCAAGGAGTAAGGCGTTATATCACCCACCACTGGAGAAGGCCACTTTCAGTTATTTCAGCCCCAGCACCCAGACAGAGGAGAGAGGTCCCACAGCAAGGAATAAGGCATCATATCACCCACCACTGGAGAAGGCCACTTTCAGTTATTTCGGCCCCAGCACCCAGACAGAGGAGAGAGGTCCCACAGCAAGGAATCATGCGTCAAATCACCCACCACTGGAGAAGGCCACTTTCAGTTATTTCGGCCCCAGCACCCAGACAGAGGAGAGAGGTCCCACAGCAAGGAATCATGCGTCATATCACCCACCATTGGAGAAGGCCACTTTCAGTTATTTCGGCCCCAGCACCCAGACAGAGGAGAAAGGTCCCACAGCGAAGAATAAGGCGTCATATCACTCACCACTGGAGAAGGCCACTTTCATTTATTTTGGCCCCAGCACCCAGACAGAGGAGAGAAGTCCCACAGCAAGGAATCATGCGTCATATCACCCACCACTGGAGAAGGCCACTTTCAGTTATTTCGGCCCCAGCACCCAGACAGAGGAGAGACGTCTCACAGCAAGGAATCATGCGTCATATCACCCACCACTGGAGAAGGCCACTTTCAGTTATTTCGGCCCCAGCACCCAGACAGAGGAGAGAGGTCCCACAGCAAGGAATAAGGCGTTATATCACCCACCACTGGAGAAGGCCACTTTCAGTTATTTCGGCCCCAGCACCCAGACAGAGGAGAGAGGTCCCACAGCAAGGAATCATGCGTCATATCAACCACCACTGGAGAAGGCCACTTTCAGTTATTTAGGCCCTGGCGCCCAGATTGAGGAGAGGTTCATTCAACTTTGGGTTGCACCGCAAGATCATGGTAAAGTTAAAAAAATGAGGATTCAATAAAGAAGTGCCCCGGAGTACAAGAATACATGGTTGAGGGGGAGGCAGTTATAAATGTCTATTCTGCACAAGGGAGGGACAGGTCCTGTGGGATCCATGCCTGGTTAATTTTTATGAACGTCAGCTTGTCCACGTTGGCTGCGGACAGGCGGCTGCGTTTGTCAGTAATGAGGCCCCCTGCCGTGCTGAATACACGTTCAGACAAAACGCGGGCCGCCGGGCAGGCCAGCACCTCCAAGGCATAAAATGCTAACTCTGGCCACATGGACAATTTGGAGACCCAGAAGTTGAATGGGGCTGAACCATCAGTCAGTACTTGGAGCGGTGTGCAGACGTATTGTTCAACCATGTTAGTGAAATGCTGCCTCCTGCTAACACGTTCCGTATCAGGTGGTGGTGCAGTTAGCTGTGGCGTGGAGACGAAACTTTTCCACATTTCTGCCATGCTAACCCTGCCCTCAGAGGAGCTGGCTGTGACACAGCTGCTTGGGCGACCTCTTTCTCCTCCTCTGCCTTCGCCTTGGGCTTCCACCTATTACCCTGTGACATTTGGGAATGCTCTCAGGAGCATGTCTACCAACGTGCGCTTGTTCTCGCACATCTTCCTATCACACTCCAGTGCAGCAAGTAAGGTGGGCACATTATCTTTGTACCGGGGATCCAGCAGGGTGGCAACCCAGTAGCCCACACACGTTAAAATGTGGGCAACTCTGCTGTCATTGCGCTGACACTGCAGCATGTAGTCGCTCATGTGTGCCAGGCTCCCCAGAGGTAAGGACAAGCTGTCCTCTGTGGGAGGCGTATCGTCATCGTCCTCCGTATCCCCCCAGCCACACCCCAGTGATGGGCCTGAGCTGTGTCGGGTGCCACCCCGCTGTGAACCTGCTTCATCCTCATCCTCCTCCACCTCCCCCTCATCCTCCTCATCCTCCAGTAGTGGGCCCTGGCTGGCCCCATTTGTACCTGGCCTCTGCTGTTGCAAAAAACCTCCCTCTGAGCCACTTCTAACAGACTGGCCTGAAAGTGCTAAAAATGACCCCTCATCCTCCTCCTCCTGGGCCACCTCCTCTTCCATCATCGCCCTAAGCGTTTTCTCAAGGGGACATAGAAGTGGTATTGTAACGCTGATAACGGTGTCATCGCCACTGGCCATGTTGGTGGAGTACTCGAAACAGCGCAACAGGGCACACAGGTCTCGCATGGAGGCCCAATCATTGGTGGTGAAGTGGTGCTGTTTCGCAGTGCGACTGACACGTGCGTGCTGCAGCTGAAACTCCACTATGGCCTGCTGCTGCTCGCACAGTCTCTCCAGCATGTGCAAGGTGGAGTTCCACCTGGTGGGCACGTCGCATATGAGGCGGTGAGCGGGAAGGCCGAAGTTACGCTGTAGCGCAGACAGGCGAGCAGCGGCAGGATGTGAACGCCGGAAGCGTGCACAGATGGCCCGCACTTTATGCAGCAGCTCTGACATGTCGGGGAAGTTGTGAATGAACTTCTGCACCACCAAATTCAGTACATGCACCAGACAAGGGATGTGCGTCAAACCGGCTAGTCCCAGAGCTGCAACGAGATTTTGCCCATTATCGCACACCACCAGGCCGGGCTTGAGGCCCACCAGCAGAAACCACTGGTTGGTCTGTTGTTCAATACCCCGCCACAACTCCTGCGCGGTATGGGGCCTGTCCCCCAAACATATGAGTTTCAGAATGGCCTGCTGACGTTTACCCCTTGGCTGTGCTGAAGTTGGTGGTGAAGGTGTGTGGCTGACTGGATGAGCTGGTGGAAGCAGAGAAGGAGGAAGCCAAGTAGGAGGAGGAGGCTACAGGAGGCAAAGAATGATGCCCTGCGATCCTTGGCGGCGGAAGGACGTGCGCCAAGAAACTCCCTGCCTGGGGCCCAGCCGCCACTACATTTACCCAGTGTGCAGTTAGGGAGATATAGTGTCCCTGGCCGTGCTTACTGGTCCACGTATCTGTGGTTAGGTGGACCTTGCCACAGATGGCGTTGCGCAGTGCAGTGATTTTATCGGATACTTGGTTGTGCAGGGAAGGCACGGCTGTCTTGGAGAAGTAGTGGCGGCTGGGAACAACATTCTGTGGGACAACCATGGACATCAGCTGTTTGAAGCTGTCTTTGTCCACCAGCCTGAATGACAGCATTTCAAAACCCAGTAGTTTAGAAATGCTGGCATTCAGGCCCAGGGCTCGAGGGTGGCTAGGTGGGAATTTACGCTTTCTCTCCAAGGTTTGTGAGATAGAGAGCTGAACGCTGCCGTGTGACATGGTTGAGATGCTTGGTGACGCAGGTGGTGGTGTCTGTGGCACATCCTCTGTTTGGTGGGCGGCAGGTGCCAACATTCCTCCCGAGGCGGAGGAAGAGGCCGAGGCAGCAGCAGAAGAGGGAGCAGGGGGAGCCAGAGTGAGTTCCTTGCTTTTAAGGTGTTTACTCCACTGCAGTTCATGCTTTGCATGTAGATGCCTGGTCATGCAGGTTGTGCTAAGGTTCAGAACGTTACTGCCTCGCTTCAGGCTCTGATGGCACAGCGTGCAAACCACTCGGGTCTTGTCGTCAGCACATTGTTTAAAGCAGTGCCATGCCAGGGAACTCCTTGAAGCTGACTTTGGGGAGCTCGGTCCTTGGTGGTGGTGGCCCGTAGCAGGTGAACTCTCTTGGCGGCGGCTGTTCTGCTTTTGCCCCCTGCTCTCTCTTTTGCTACGCTGTTGGCTCGGTCTCACCACTGCCTCTTCCACTGAACTATGAAAGTCAGTGGCACGACCTTCATTCCATGTGGGGTCTAGGACCTCATCATCCCCTGCATCGTCTTCCACACAGTCTTCCTCCCTGACCTCCTGTTCGGTCTGCACACTGCAAAAAGACACCGCAGTTGGCACCTGTGTTTCGTCATCATCAGAGATGTGCGGACTCCGATGAGGTGGTATTCCCATGTCCTCATCATCAGGAAACATCAGTGGCTGTGCATCAGTGCATTCTATGTCTTTCACCACTGGGGAAGGGCTAGGCGGATTCCCTTGGGAAACCCTTCCAGCAGAGTCTTCAAACAGCATAAGAGACTGCTGCATAACTTGAGGCTCAGACAGTTTCCCTGATATGCATGGGGGTGATGTGACAGACTGATAGGCTTGGTTTTCAGGTGCCACCTGTGCGCTTTCTTCAGAAGACTGGGTGGGAGATAATGTTGTGAACGTGCTGGATCCACTGTCGGCCACCCAACTGACTAGCGCCTGTACCTGCTCAGGCCTTACCATCCTTAGAACGGCATTGGGCCCCACCAAATATCGCTGTAAATTCTGGTGGGTACTGGAACCTGAGGTAGGTGGTTCACTAGGACGTGTGGCTGTGGCAGAATGGCCACGTCCTCTCCCAGCACTAGAAGGTACACTAACTCCACCACGACCGCGTCCCTTACTAGATGTTTTCCTCATTGTTACCGTTCACCAAGCACCACAATAATAAAAAAAATATTTGGCCCAATGTATTGATTTCAAATTCAGGCCTTTTTTTACAGGCACCTAACACTATCTGCCTATTTATTTATGTAGCGTATTATACTAATCCAGGCACAGCAGTAACCACTGATTTAGGGTAATATCTCTTTTAGGGCTTGTATTTAGGCCCTGGATGAAAGGTATCCTTTTATGGACAGTTTTACACTTGGAGATGCACAGTAGTGTGAGAAAAAATATGTAGGATTATGCCTTCAGCAATTGTATTTTAACACTTTGTGTAATATACCCTTTAACGGACAGAAATCCAATGGGAGATGCACGGTAGCGTGTGAAGTTAATGAGGATGACCCTCTCAGCACTTGTATATACACCTTGAGTGAAATATAACTTTCATGGTATTGCTATTTTGGCAAGTGAATTTCACCCCAGAACAAAATATACCCTTTTACGGACAGATTAACACTTGACCTGCAACTGCTGGAACACCAGATTCAGGGTATTGCTATTTTGGCAAGTGAATTTCACCCCAGAACAAAATATTCCCTTTTACGGACAGATTAACACTTGGCCTGCAACTGCTGTGACACCAGATTTATGGTATTGCTATTTTGGCAATTGAATTTCACCCCAGAACAAAATATATGTTTTGGCGGACACTATTATAGTTTGCCAGCCAGTGCTGGGACACCAGATTTAGGGGATTGCTATTTTGGCAATTGAATTTCACCACAGAAAATAATCTATCCTTTGCCAGACAGCAGACAGTATTATACTTGGCTAGCCAAAGCTGGAACACCAGATTTAGGGGATTAGTATTTTGGCAATTGTATTTAACCCCTTAATAAAATATAGAAATTGCTATCCTGAGTTTCTAGGGGTGACAATAAACACAGCCAAGCCCCTGATGTAGGATATAGCAAAAAAAAAAAAAACTAGTATTGATGGATTGATGGACTTGGTGGCAGCTTGATCTGGTGCACCACAAGTCACAAAATGGCCTCCGATCACCCCAGAAAAAAAGTGACAGAAAAACGCTCTGTGCAGCCTAAAAACCAGTGAGCATGTAACTAGCAGAAGTTCAATCATTCACAGCTGTAGATCGATCACTTCATTAGGTGCTTTTGCTGACTTTTCCCTGCCTAATCTCGCCCTCACAGCAGCTGTGTCCTCTCCCTACACTAATCAGAGCAGTGTGACGTGCGGCGCTACGTGACTCCAGCTTAAATAGAGGCTGGGTCACATGCTGCACTTGGCCAATCACAGCCATGCCATTAGTAGGCATGGCTGTGATGGGCTCTTAGGGCAAGAAGTAAAACGCTAGCTGATTGGTTGCTGTGCATCCCTTCAGAAAGCGGGAAGAAATCTCCGAACAACGAACCCGAACCCGAACTTTATTGAAAATGTTCGGGTTCGTGTCCCGAACACCCCAAAATTCGGTACGAACCCGAACTATTCTCGAACTGTTCGCTCAACACTAGTCATGTCCTATATATTGTCTGATTTTAATTTTTTACATTAGTCCTGGGATAACCCCTTTAAATAAGATTTGTCTGTTTTTGTAATTACTTGCATTCTCCATACAGTTATAGGGCATCTTTCTAGTCTTAGAAATCTGTGGATAAATTGATAACTGGGTGTTACCAGTTGGGGGTGTATCCTCACACAGTCTGTCACTGTCCAATCAGAGCAATTTGAGAAGCAAAATGGTAACGCCCACATGTCAATTAATACATTTCTAGGAAGACAAGTAGTAATTACAGGTACCTGCACACAGGGTGGATTCTTCCTGCCCAAATCTGGCTGCTGATTTCATCGCAAATCCACTAGAAAATTTTTAGGCAAAGCATATGGAATTCACTGCAGATTTCACTTCTCTACATTGAAAGAAGTGAAATCTGCAGTGAAAATCCACATAAGAAACTGAAACTGCATGTCTTTTTGGCCTCATGCACGTGACCGTATATGTTTTGCGGTCCACAAACTGTGGATCCGCAAAACACGGAAGCTGCTCAGCGTTCCGTTCCGCAATTTGCGGAACGGAACGCGGACCATTGTAGAAATGCCTATTCTTGTCTGCAAAACGGACAAGAATAGGACATGCTCAATTTTTTTAACGGGGCCACGGAACGGAGCAACGGATGCCGACAGCACATGGAGTGCTGCCCGCATCTTTTACGGCCCTATTAAAGTGAATAGGTCCGCGCCCGAGCCGCAAATTATGCGGCTTGGATACGGACCAAAACAACGGTCGTGTGCATGAGGCCTTTCTGTGTGAAAAATCTCTTCTGCATGTAGATGACAGTTGTTCATGTCTTATCTAATTTTCTGGCACTGTATTATGCTGTTGATGGTCTATCAGTAAATCTGTGTAGAAAATCTGTGGACAATATGCAACTTGTACATTCGGTCTACAAGTTATTGGAGGAGATTTATCAAACTGGTGTAAAGGAAACCTGGCTTAGTTGCCCATAGCAACCAATCAGATTCCACCTTTCATTTTTAACGGCTCCTCTGGAAAATGAAAGGTGGAATCTGATTGGTTGCTATGGGCAACTAAGCCGGTTCTATGACCTATACATGGTTGGCAGGGATATTGCCCATGGTGAACATCGAAATATAGGCATAAATTCATATATTGTTTAGGCGACCTCAACAGGCCAGTCACCAATTTTTCAGTGTAATGTACAAGTCACTTCACATGATAGATGACTATGACGCTGTGAAGGTGTCTGATGGAAGTCAGAAGGAAAGATCATTAAGAATCATGGTGATTAGTCACCAAATTAAACCACCTAATTAATTTGTCACTTAATTCACATAAAAGGGCTTAGGGAGAATTTAATACTGATGACCTATCCTCTTAAAAGGTCATCAGTATCTGATTGGTGAGGGTCTGACACCCGGGACTCCCGCCGATCAACTGTTTGAGAATGCACTGGTGCTCCTGTGAGCACTGCGGCCTTCTCTCAGCTTACCAAGCACAGTGCCATGTATAGTATAGCGGTTGTGCTTGCTATTGCGCTCAGACCTATTCACTTTAATGGGGCTGAGATGCTCTTAGGGAAAGCTGAGAGAAGGCTGTGATTCTATTGCAAGCTCCGCTGCCTTCTTACACAGCTGATTAGGGGGGGGGGGGTGTCCTGGGTGTTTGACTCCCACCAATCAAATACAGAGGATAGGTCTTTAGTATTAAAATCTCAGAAAATCCCTTTAACATTTTATGTAGTACCAATATCAACAGAAGAAAATACGTGGCATTCACCAGCTTAAAAGGGTTGTGCAGTGTAATGATATTAATGATTCTATCTTCAGGATAGGTAACATAGTAACATAGTATATAAGACCGAAAAAAGACATTTGTCCATCCAGTTCGGCCTGTTTCCTACAAGTTGATCCAGAGGAAGGCAAAAAAAACCTGTGAGGCAGAAGCCAATTTTCCTCACTTAAGGGGAAAAAAATTCCTTCCCGACTCCAATCAGGCAATCAGAATAACTCCCTGGATCAACGACCCCTCTCTAGTAGCTGTAGCCTGTAATATTATTACACTCCAGAAATAAATCCAGTCCTCTCTTGAATTTCTTTATTGTACTTACCATCACCACCTCCTCAGGCAGAGAGTTCCATTGTCTCACTGCTCTTACAGTGAAGAATCCTTTTCTATGTTTGTGTACAAACCTTCTTTCCTCCAGACGCAGAGGATGTCCCCTTGTCACAGTCCTGGGGATAAATAGATGATGGGACAGATTTCTGTACTGACCCCTGATATATTTATACATAGTTATTAGATCTCCCCTCAGTCGTCTTTTTTCTAAAGTGAATAACCCTAATTTTGATAACCTTTCAGGGTACTGTAGATCCCTCATTCCAGTTATTACTTTAGTTGCCCTCCTCTGAACCCTCTCCAGCTCTGCTATGTCTGTCTTGTTCACAGGAGCGCCAGAACTGTACACTGTACTCCATGTGTGGTCTGACTAGTGATTTGTAAAGTGACCCATTATCTTATTGGCCTTGGCATTAGCTGCCTGACACTGGTTTTTGCAGCTTAATTTGCTGTTTATTAAAATTCCTAGATCCTTTTCCATGTCAGTGTTACCGATTGTTTTACCATTTAATATGTACGGGTGACTTGCATTATTCCTTCCCATGTGCATAACTTTACATTTGTCAGTGTTAAACCTCATCTGCCATTTTTCTGCCCAAGCCTCCAATCTATCCAGATCCCTCTGTAGCAGAAAAGTAGGTCATCAGTATCAGATAAAAGGGTTCCCAGCATCCCTGCTGATCAGCTGTTTGAATGGGTAGTGGAACATATGTGGGCGTAATCTCCTTTGTAGAGGTATTGTAATTATAAATTGTGCCATTTAACCCCTTAAGGACCCGTGACTTAAGGACCAGCCCCGTATAAGTACGGCGGGCTGATCGGGCAGATGCAGGAGCTGCGTCCGCCTGATCAGCGGCAGGGGTCCGGCAGTCACCGAGAACCGCACCCCTGCTGTATGCTCTGGCATCGGTGAAAACCCTCACATTAACGCCGGATCGTGCCGGGTGCGGGTGGCCACCTGGTCCCCGTCACAGCAGCGCGGGGCTGCCTACCGTGACAGCCTGTGAGATCCGGTCCCCTGGATCTCACAGGCAGGAAGGCTGTAAGTGTATTACTCAGTGTAATAGACTTACAGCCAATGCATTACAATACAGAAGTATTGTGATGCATTGTAAAGGGGATCATACCCCAAAAATAAAGTAAAAAATAAAGTAAAAACAATTGTTAAACAATAGTGAAAAAAAGAGACATGTTATTTTTGTCACCTTACATCACTAAAAGTGCAACACCAAGCGTTCAAAAAGGCGTATGCCCCCCAAACTAGTACCAAAGACACCTAAGACAATCGGTCAAAAAATGAAAAAACTAAGGCTCTCAGACTATGGAGACACTAAAACATAATTTTTTTTTGTTTCAAAAATGCTTTTATTGTGTTAAATGTAAAAAAAAAAAGAAAAAAGTAGAAATAAAAGGTATTGCCATGTTTGTAAGGACCTGCTCTATAAAAATATCACATGACCCAACCCCTCAGGTGAACGCCGTAAAAAATAAAATAAAAACTGTGCCAAAAAAGCCATTTTTGTCACCTTACATTACAAAACTGTAAAATAGCAAGTGATCAAAAAGTCATAAGCACCCCAAAATAGTGCCAATGAAACCGTCATCTCATCCTGCAAAAATTATACTCTACCTAAGACAATTGCCCAAAAAATAAAAAAAACTATGGCTCTCAGACTATGGAGACACTAAAACATGATTTTTTTGGTTTCAAAAATGATATTATTGTGTAAAACTTAAATAAATAAAAAAGTATACATATTAAGTATTTCCACGTACGTAACAACCTGCTCTATAAAAATATCCCATGGCCTAACCCCTCAGATGAACACTGTAAAAAAAAGAAACTAAAAACTGTGTCAAAACAGCAATTTTTTTGTCATCTTACATCACAAAAAGTGCAATACCAAGCGATCAAAAAGTCACACGCACCCCAAAATCATACCAATCAAATTGTCATATCAGCCTGCAAAACATGAGACCCTACCTAAGACAATCGCCCAAAAAAACTTAGAGAATGGAGACACTAAAAGATGATTTTTTTTGGTTTAAAAAATGCTGCTATTGTGTAAAGCTTAAATAAATAAAAAAAGTATACATATTAGGTATTGCCACGTCCGTAAGAACCTACTGCATAAAAATAGCACATGATCTAACCCCCTTGGGTGAACAGCGTAAAAAAATTTAAATAAAAAGTGTGTCAAGAAAGTGTGTCACAAAAAGTGTAATACCAAGCGATCAAAAAGTCATATGCACCCTAAAATAGTACCAATCAAATCGTCATCTCATACTGAAAAAAATGAGCCCCTACATAAGACAGTCACTCAAAAAATAAAAAAAATATGGTTTTCAGAACATGGCGACACAAAAAAATAATTTTTTAAAAATGCTTTATTATGTAGAACTGAAACAAACAACCCAAAAAAGTTGTCATATTTGGTATTGTCGTGTTCATAACCACCTGCTCTATAAAAATACCACATGATCTAACCTGTCAGATGAATATTATAAATAAAAAATAAAAACGTCGCTAAAACAGCTATTTTTTGTTACCTTGCCTCACAAAAAGTGTAATATAGAGCATCCAAAAATCATATGTACCCTAAAACAGTACCAACAAAACTGCCACCTTATCCCGTAGTTTCCAAAATGTGGTAATTTTGGGGAGTTTCTACTCTAGGAGGGCCTCAGGGGGTCTTCAAATGTAACATGGCAACTTAAATATATCCTAGTGAAATCTGCCCTCTGAAAACCATATGGCATTCCTTTTCTTCTGTGCCCTGCCGTGTGCCCTTACAGCAGTTTACGACCACATATGGGGTGTTTATGTAAACTACAGAATTAGGCCAATAAATATTAAGTTTGTTTTGGCTGTTAACCCTTGCTTTGTTACTGGAAAAAAATTATTGAAATAGAAAATCTGCCAGAAAGTGAAATTCTGAAATATCATCTACATTTTCCTTTAATTCTTGTGGAACATCTAAAGGGTTACTAAAGTTTGTAAAAACAGTTTTGAATATCTTGAGGGGTGTATTTTCCAAAATGTGGTCACTTTTTTGGAGTTTCTACTCTAAGGGTGCATCTAGGGGGTCTTCAAATGTGACATGGCAACTTAAAATTATCCCAGTGAAATCTGCCTTCCAAAAACCATATGGCGTACAGCAGTTTACGACCAACTATGGGGTGTTTCTGTAAACTACAGAATCAGGCCAATAAATATTGTTTTGTTTCTCTGTTAACCCTTGCTTTGTTAGCAGAAAAAAAAGGATGAAAATGGAAAATCTTCCAAAAAAAGTGAAATTCTGAAATGTCATCTATAGTTGTGCCCAAAAGTTTTGAGAATGACACAAATATTAGTTTTCACAAAGTTTGCTGCTAAACTGCTTTTAGATCTTTGTTTCAGTTGTTTCTGTGATGTAGTGAAATATAATTACACGCACTTCATACGTTTCAAAGGCTTTTATCGACAATTACATGACATTTATGCAAAAAGTCGGTATTTGCAGTGTTGGCCCTTCTTTTTCAGGACCTCTGCAATTCGACTGGGCATGCTCTCAATCAACTTCTGGGCCAGTTTCTGACTGATAGCAACCCATTCTTTCATAATCACTTCTTGGAGTTTGTCAGAATTAGTGGGTTTTTGTTTGTCCACCTGCCTCTTGAGGATTGACCACAAGTTCTCAATGGGATTAAGATCTGGGGAGTTTCTAGGCCATGGACCCAAAATGTCAACGTTTTGGTCCCCGAGCCACTTAGTTATCACTTTTTTCCTTATGGCACAGTGCTCCATCGTGCTGGAAAATGCATTGTTCTTCACCAAACTGTTGTTGGATTGTTGGAAGAAGTTGCTGTTGGAGGGTGTTTTGGTACTATTCTTTATTCATGGCTCTGTTTTGGGGCAAAATTGTGAGTGAGCCCACTCCCTTGGATGAGAAGCAATCCCACACATGAATGGTTTCAGGAAGCTTTACTGTTGGCATGACACAGGACTGATGGTAGCGCTCACCTTTTCTTCTCCGGACAAGCCTTTTTCCTGATGTCCCAAACAATCGGAAAGAGGCTTCATCGGAGAATATGACTTTGCCCCAGTCCGCAGCAGTCCATTCACCATACTTTCTGCAGAAGATCAATCTGCCCCTGATGTTTTTTTTGGAGAGAAGTAGCTTCTTTGCTGCCCTTCTTGACACCAGGCCATCTTCCAAAAGTCTTCGCCTTATTGTGCGTGCAGATGCGCTCACACCTGCCTGCTGCCATTCCTGAGCAAGCTCTGCACTGGTGGCACTCAGATCCCGCAGCTGAATCCTCTTTAGGAGACGATTCTGGCGCTTGCTGGACTTTCTTGGACGCCCTGAAGCCTTCTTAACAAGAATTGAACCTCTTTCCTTAAAGTTCTTGATGATCCTATAAATTGTTGATTGAGGTGCAATCTTAGCAGCCACAATATCCTTGCCTGTGAAACCATTTTTATGCAACGCAATGATGGCTGCACGCGTTTCTTTGCAGGTCACCATGGTTAACAATGGAAAAACAATGATTTCAAGCATCACCCTCCTTTTAACATGTCAAGTCTGCCATTTTAACCCAATCAGCCTGACATAATGATCTCCAGCCTTGTGCTCATCATCATTCTCACCTGAGTTAACAAGATGATTACTGAAATGATCTCAGCAGGTCCTTTAATGACAGCAATGAAATGCAGTGGAAAGGTTTTTTTGGGATTAAGTTAATTTTCATGGCAAAGAAGGACTATGCAATTCATCTGATCACTCTTCATAACATTCTGGAGTATTTGCAAATTGCTATTATAAAAACTTAAGCAGCAACTTTTCCAATTTCCAATATTTATGTAATTCTCAAAACTTTTGGCCACGACTGTATGTTTTCCTTTAATTATTGTGGAACACCTACAGGGTTAACAAAGTTTGTAAAATCAGTTTTGAATACATTGAGGGGTGTAGTTTCTAAAATATGGTAATTTATGGGTGGTTTCTATTATGTAAGTCTCACAAAATGACTTCAGACCTGAACTGGTCCTTAAAAAGTGTGTTTTGGACATTTTCTGAAAAATTTCAAGATTTGCTTCTAAACTTCTAAGCCTTCTAACGTCCCAAAAAAAGAAAATGTAATTTAACAAAATCATCCAATCATAAAGTAGACATATGGGAAATTTAAAGTAATAACTATTTTAGAAGGTATCACTATCTGTTTTAAAAGCAGAGAAATTAAAATTTTGAATTTTTTTTCCAAATATTTGGTAAATTTGGTATTTTTTTTTTTATAAATAAGAATGAAATATCTTGACTCAAATTTGCCACTGTCATGAAGTATAATATGTGATGAGAAAACAATCTCAAAATGGCTTGGATTCATAAAAAGTGTTTTAAAGTTATCACCACATAAAGTGACACGTGAAATTTGTAAAAAATGGCCTGGTCCTTAAAGGGATTCTGTCACCACCTATAACCCCTCTGAACTAAACATATGCTCATGTCCAGGGTAATTTCAGGATTCCCAAGCTGACCTTATTAAATCGATCTGTGGCTTTATTTTGCTAAAAAACTGGTTTTACTAACCTGTCAATCACTCATTTAATGTGCCCAAGGGGGGGTCTGTTGATCCATGGTGCCCGACCGCACCCATTGCCGTTTATTCCCAGCGCTGCCTTCCCTGTGTTCAGCGCCGCCTACTACACCTCTGCGCCGCTTCTCCCTCCCACTTCCACATCCCGCACCTGCGCACAGGCTCGGCTTCTTTTTGCAAAGTGCGCATGCACCGGCCTGATGCGCACTTCGCTCAAGGTGTAGTAGGCGGCGCTGAACACAGGGAAGGTGGCACTGGGCACTGAACGGCGATGTGTGCCACCGGGCACCATGGATCAACGGACCTCCCCTTGGGTACCTTAACTGAGTGACAGGTTAGTAAAACCTGTTTTTTAGCAAAATAAAGCCACAAATAGATTTTATAAGGCCACCTTAGGAATCATAATATTACCCTGGACATGAGCATATGTTTAGCTCAGAGGGGTTATAGGTGGTGACAGAATCCCTTTAAAGTGAAAAATGACAGGGTCCTGAAGGGTTTAAACAAATGGAACAAGCAGTTGTAATTTCAGTACCCTGCATGGCCAATGCAAATGAGATGACACATGAGCTTCGCTACTCCCTCGAACAGATGATTGATAGGTTGCCGGGTGTCGAAATCCCATCTATCTGATATTGAGGATCCTGATGATAGGTCATCAATATCTTTGCACTGCACAACCCCTTTAACATACAGTCTACTTTATTGAAAGCATGGTCATCACACATGGAGGTAAAGGCCTAAGGCTGTTTTGTGTGTACTCACACTTGGTCAATGCCTTCATTTTATGGATTACAATTAATTAGCTCAAACAGGGTTGATAGCAGAGGGGAATATATATATATATATATATATATATATACTGGGGCACATGCACTAATCTTGTTTAATATGTAGACAAAGTAACCAGGGGTGGACTGTCCATAGACCCTACATGTTAAATTCCAGGTGGGCCGATTCCCAGGGGGCCACCCAAGCCCTCCTCATGACCGCTTGGGAGCATCAGGTACTTATGCACCTGCCAACAGCTGTAGGTGCCCTCTTGAACTTAACTGCATGACCTTCCTCAGGATGGTTTTACAGTTGAATACTGTGGCAAGGGCGGCAGTATTTTGTACTGTACTGTGGTATTTGGTTCTCCTGGGGCTGTATTTTATGTTGCACTATGATATTGCAGGCCCGCCTACTTCTATTGTTCCCAGTACGTCTCTGAGTGTAACCTTAGATAGTCTAAAGTTGTGCAATATTAATCAAAGTAGCTCTTGATGGATGACAAATTTGGTACATAGTGTAATATGGGGGAAGACCGCTTCAATAACCAGGTGCATGAGCCAGCCCAGGGTTAACGAAAACAGGTGTTTATTTTCCAAAACGAAAAAATAGGTACAGCTTCCAGCAGCCAAGGACATAAGAAACCAACTTAAAGTCTGCTTGGTTCAGTACAACATAAACAGTAGAACAGTCCACACTCCAAATAAAGGTATTACTGTTTTACCCAGGGGCTTTAGACCGTGGTAGCTTGCAGTCAGCTTTCCAGCCAAACTTCTCACGCACCCTCAGCTTCCAGCTCTGCTCACACCAACAGCAGTGTGTCCACACTCCACACCCCTCTCCCTTCCTTTTCCTCTTATAAGGAGAGTTAACCCTGTGGGTACAGGATCCCAGATAGTCAGTACTTTCTTAAAGGCACCACAACCCAAACAGTGGCGATATATATCTGCCATTGAGGACCCAATCTTGGCGTCCTCTACAATAGCTAAATACTTTTGTCTAGCTTCAACCATTTACTGCAGCAGAATTAGTAGATAATTTTTGGCACAATTGTGATGCAAATTGTCACACCCTGGGCCACTCCCCTTTCTCAAAAAGTCATGCCCCACCCTCTTGAGTTAGATGCAGTGGATTTCTCTTTGTGTTGCATTTGGTTCATAAGCATGTCTAAAGTTAGATGCACCCAAAATTAACACACTGGACCACATTTTGGTTTACTCTAAAACAAGGTCTAGAAGCAGTCACATTATTAAATATGGGCCATTGTCTTTAAGGTAGATCGGAATATATGTCAAAGGGGCATGTTAAACATCCAGATGTGTAAATCAAATATGGAATTCTTGATAGCACAGAGGCAAAATTGACAAGCATACAAGCAACGGGTTTAGAAAAAAATGGCTGCTTTCATCAAGAAAAGTCAATGTTTGCAGCTGAGGTCCATTGATGTGAATAGGGCAACGCTCTTGTAATTCTGTATAACCCCTTTAATCAATGTCCAAATATTGATTAGATATTGATGGCCTCTCTTCCTCCTGTATGTCATCAATATTGATGTATTATATATTTATTGGTGGTGATCTGGGAGCTTGCACCCCCATTAATTAGCTGTTTGAAGCAAGGGCCAGAAACTATTCAGTGAATGTAGCTGGAAGCAGAAGGTGTTGTCCACCATTTAATCATTTTGCTGGGGTACTGCAGCTTAGCTCCCATTCAAGTGAAGCATGCCAGTGCCGGAAACTGTACAGTGGATGGAGCCTTCTATTCTTTGTATAGTTTCTGGTACCAGCAGCTGCCTTAAACAGCTGGTTGATGGGTGTGCTGGGTGTTGGATATCCACCAATCTGATATTGATGACCTATCATGAGGATAGGCCATTAATGTCTAAGTACCGGAAAATTCATTTGAAAAGACTTAAACATGCAACTTGTAGTCTCACTGCATAACCAATTAATATACTACACTATACAGGCTGAAACTGATTTGTGTATTCAGTTTTTACATGTCACATCTAATTAAACTCTGAAATACATTCCACATCTACTGACAGAGAACAGTACATGAAATCATGAGCACATGAAGCCCATGGTCTTTATATGAGTACAGGTACATGTTATCCTGAACAATGTCTGAGTCACTGTTTGAACTGATTTCCCTCAAATAGTAATTGTGATTAGAATACATATAACCTGACACATGTGTAAAACTGGAATGTGCACATTCCTAGCATTCATCATAGTTAGTTGCAGATGTAGCCTCAATCACCTTTACTGGAACGGCGTGAAAGCGAAAAGGCAGCTGCTTCCCCTGCCGCCCACTTCTGCTGACTTCCATGTCCCTGAAGAGATCCTCCAGAGCAGAGGGAAAAGGGATAGGCTGCCATTTTAGGTGCTGTGCTAATGTATTTCACATGTGTCCAGTCCACTATAGAAAACTAAGACAAACATTACCCGGTCACATGCTGGGTGTTTTCATAAGGAAACAGAAAAACACTTAAGATTTCTGTCCGAGACTCAAAACTTTACTTTGCTCTTGCAATAAACTCTTTTTGATATATAAACAATGATCAAGCTCGTAAAATTAGAATTATTTCAGAGACTATGTTTACATCTTCTACATCCCTGACTGTCTTGTAAAGTAGTGAGAGACCACATGTAGTTCCTATGAGATTGACATTTAACATTTGGGACCAGCTCCTTTTTTTGGTCCTGTTCCCAGTTGCTTTAATTCTAACAAAACTAACAATGTGTACAGTTTTTGCAAGTCAGTTTGTCATGAGATTAAAAGTGGCGAGAAGAGTAAAAATTTGCAAATATGTTGTATGCCATAATCTGAGAATTTTTTTGCACCACTTTTCTGGTGTAGAACAATTGCTAAATGTGTGTTTTTCAGTAAAATTATATGTTTTTCATGGTGTTTTAGACTTTTTACTGCCAAATGTTACTGTAAAGTGTATGTTGAAGTAGAGCATGCACTATGCACAATTTGTTTTGGCTTGTGGAGTTTTGGTGCCAATTTTTTGATCTAGGTAATGTATTATTCCCATAAGCTTCTCTTGAGGACTTGGCAGGAGAAACACATGTACCAAATTACACTACATACTAAAACACCATAAAAAACTCATGTTACATGCCGTTAAGAAACTTACATGAACAGAAAATATTGTAAATAAATTACAAAATTTATAGATACACAGCAAAGTTTGACATATACAGACATCTTGTAATGGTGGGGAGAGGTTATCTACATGACTGGGGTAGATATTTCAAATCTGATGATCTTCTTGTTTTTATAGATACAAACATAGGCTAGTATGCCAAAGGTTTTATGTGCATGCTACAGCGCAAGGCTTCCTAACAGACCCAGATACATAAAACATTCTGACTATAAGGCTATAAGGTAGACAGCCTCTGCAACTCATCATTTCACACTTTACATGTGTATTGGATAATTATACTCTGAATTACATTTTTCAGACTTTATAGATGATAAAAAAATCAAAACCATTACTCCTAGGAAATTGTATGTAGAATTCCAGCTAGTTTATACCATTATTTTGTTGTCAATTTCTTGGTATTATCTTGTTGAACAACTCATTATAGTGGTGGATAGAGATACTTTTCTAAATGTGTTGAATGAACCCCTATCTGACTTGTCTGTTTACCTGTATAGTGAGTAAAGTAAGTTTGATGCATTCCTTTTCCTCCAGGTGAACAATCTAATAAACTATATATATATATATATATATATATATATATATATATATATATAATGTTCTGATGCTGCATGATAAAATCAGGTGCATCTTTAGACTCTTTAGTCATGAACCGAAAATATGTACCTATGTGAAAAAATTCTATCTCCATGCCAAATGCGGTCTTTGAGCCCAAAATCTGGCCAAATATGCCAAAATGCTATCCGCGAAAACATTTTGATGTTCTCTAAATCGGTCTGATATGTGGGACTACCATGACCCAGACTCATGGATTTTAGCATCAGAAATGTATTTAGAAGGTAGACAAAAGCTGGCCCACACTCTAGTTTAAAACCAGGAAATGTCAAGCAATGTCGCGTGCAACACTTTGTGCATTTTGTTTTGCGACATTTGGTGAATGTTTGCGACTTTTGATGAGCTTTACTGGTTTCAATAGAGGAGTGAAAAGTTGGTCGGTATTACAGATTAGAACAATTTTATGTCTCATTTATGATGTGCGACTTTTTAAAAAGTTGCATCTCCACTCCAGGTCCTAGCACACTTTCACTGACACAAGTGAAACCAAATCATACCTGCACCAAATTTAATAAAACCAAGCCCCATCCTTATGAATTTGGCAAAGCAATTCTAGTCTGAAAAATAGCTTTAAAAGGGTTGTCTACTTATTTATATTGATGACCTATCCCCCAAATAAATACAAACCTCATACAACATTGCACATCAAAAACAAACTCAAGAAAATACATACCCCCAAACCATTAAATGTACTCAGACCAGACCCCAAAATAAATACAGACCCTGGACCATACAGACCCCAAGATGAGAGCCCAAAATACACAGCCCCCATAAATAAATACAGACCTTTAAATATAAACAGGCCAAAGACCACACCCCTGAATAAATGAAGACCCAGACACTTACATAGAGCAGCTCTTAGTCTCCTTCTCTGTACCTCTACATCCTTTGACTTCAGGACCTTCACAGATGATTATGTGATCATGGTTCTTAAAACAGAAAAAGGTATTTTGCTATAGTGATCATTGAAAAACACAGTTCTAGTGTTTTATTTTTATTTTTCTTGCAGCGATTTGCAGCAAAAGTGCAATAAATATGCCTTAGGATTGCACTCTCCCAATCTTTGCTGCAAAGTGGCCCTTTGGTGTATACCTACTATTGTCTACCCCTCATCCCAGCCCTGCATCCGCCATATAAATGAAACATAGGCATACAAGTAATGGCGCAAGATCTTTACTCTTCCTGCCATTAAAGGAATCCGTCACCAGTTTTATCCTGCCCTTTCTAAGGGCAGCATAAACGGTGACTGGTAATCTGAGCAAAACACTGGATCACCTTCTTGAACTGACCCAACCGGTTTGCACAAATCTATATAGTACAGTTCTAGCATAAGCCGAGAGCTGGAGCTCTTTGATATTCATCATATGCAGTGAAGTCTTTTTATTCATGAACAAACTCTCTGCCACCATGTCGGTCATTGCTAAAATAAAAAGATGTCAATATGAGGCAAGGAGAAAAGAGCCATGAACTTGTGAATATGAGGACTCCCTCGTGCACATTCTGCATTGAACAACTCCTTGCTACAGCAGCTCTATGCATATTTTAACAATACAAGAAATGACCCAAAGTTTTGCTTGGGGTACATATCATCAGACTATTCTGTTTTCAGGAAGTGCAACATAACACTGTTGACAGTTTTCCTTTAACTATCCTTTTTAGATTTTTTTCAATGAAATGGTAAAGAAACTTTTACTATTTACTAATATGGTGAAAATGTCCACCATAAAAAGCTCCTCTGTCAAACTACCACTGAGATGCATAATAGTATATACATGTAGTGATATAAACAGAATATTACAATATTGTGTATTACTAGGTCGCTTTTTTATAACTTTACACAAGTAGCTAAACAAATGGCAGGTAGCCTAGGAACAAGCAGACCAAGAGCCAACCAGTGCAGATCTTTTCTACCTGCTATTCTTCCCTGTATGGTCCTTGGACAACCGCTTAATTATTTCCTGTAGTGAGAACACAATAAATTACCATTAGACTTGGCATAGGTAATCCTGAATGTGCATGAATGAAGTGCCTCTGGAAGCAATTTTAGCTGTTTTAAATATAGTCACATTGTTTTAATATGAGTATGGTAATTTGTAATGTCATTTGAGTTCAGCAATGTGTTTATTATGGCACTAAAAAGCAAATACACAAAACAAAGAAATAAGATCAATACATACAGTACATAAGTATTCATTCTGTTGCCATACCAGTGATGGCTAACCTCTGGCAATCCAGCTGAGGTGAAACCACAACTCCCAGCATGCTCCATTCATTTCTAAGTAAGTGTTAGAACAGCCAAGCAAGTGTGTATCTTGTGAGTTGTAGTTTTACCACAGCGGGAGTGCCGGAGGTTAGCCATCACAGCCATAGACAATAGGTATAATTAATGTATAGTGATATCATTGCCCAGATCATCCACTGCCATATATATTTTCTGAGTTTGCTATGCTTCACCCTTGTTATGGACTTCAAGTACAGGGCATAGTTCTACCCAGAGTTGGTACTGCTTCAGTTAGGGCATCTGCGTGGCTTTTTTATACATTTATACGAGAGTGATGAATTGGCTCCGGATGCGTTCAGGGTGCGTTCAGTGAAACTCGCACCATTTTGCAAGCAAGTTCAGTCAGTTTTGTCTGTGATCGCGTTCAGTTGTTCAGTTTTTTCCGCGTGGGTGCAATGCGTTTTGATGCGTTTTTCACACGGGTGGTAAAAAACTGAAGGTTTACAAACAACATCTCTTAGCAACCATCAGTGAAAAACACATTGCATCCGCACTTGCTTGCGGATGCAATGCATTTTTCACTGAAGCCCCATTTACTTCTATGGGGCCAGGGCTGCGTGAAAAACACAGAATATAGAACATGCTGCGTTTTTCACGTTACGCAGAACTGATGCGTGAAAAAAATGCTCATGTACACAGACCCATTGAAATTAATGGGTCAGAATTTAGTGCAGATGCTATGCGTTCACGTCACGCATTGCACATGCGTGGAAAACTCGCTCATGTGAAAGGGGCCTAAGCAAAACCGTGACAAGGGTAGAAATGTTTTTATATGCTTAAAAAAACTATTTGGTGCTTCAAACTTTGCTTTCACTAAAGAATTCTCTATTTGCAGCTATTAAATCTGTGCAAACTAGAGATGAACAAACTGATTATATCAATTCAGAATTCATCTCAAACATTTTAAAATAATTTAGTTTCGGATAAATCCATACTTTTTAAGAATTACTTCGGGAGAACCAGATTAGGAAAGAGTATAGGCTAGCCAACAAGTAATATTTCCCTGTTAAACAGACATACAAATCAGCTTCTCCATCTGAATGGAAAGGATGACAAAACTAGCCAAAACCAACACTCAGTAATTTAGACATTCACACAGATGATTACCCTAGCAGAGAACACTCACTTAGCTAGCTGAGAGGTCTTTGTCAGTATCTGGGGAATACTTTTTCTCAGTATTGAGAACACCTAGTATGTGTGAGACGTAGTCTATGCCAGAAAATGCTCCTCCATATATCTTATATCTGGTAGCATCAGAAAGATTTAGCTTTCTTTTTCCTTTGGAAAAAAAACTAATTTGCGTATTTGGAATTCTGTTAAAGATATTCCTTCCAAAATGAAAAGAAAGCTCAGCCTCTCTGATGCCACCAGATATAAGACATGCAAATTTGCATATTTTGTTTCCAGAAACCCAGAGCAGTGTTGCCTGGCTTACAATACTTCTCATGCATACTAGACACTCTCCTTAATGACAAAGACCTCTTAGGTAGCCAACCCAATTTTCTCTGCTCTGTGAGTGTGTGATTACATAAATGTGACGACTAGCAATGATTTCAAAGTGAGAATTATTTCACTAATGTTTTCAAATTCATTTTGTTCAAGATCATCTGAATTTACAAAGAAATTCAATTTACAGGGAAAGAGCAAGAAAAAAATTGGTTTTCCTTCTAGAAGGAGAACAAAACTGATAATCTCATACTATTAGATATAACATAGATATCCAAATTCAACGCTCATCCTTTAAAACAGCCCTTAAAGCATAACATAGATAATAGCCAAGCGAACATCTCATTTGTAAATAGCTCTTTTCAGGTGATTCCCCTTTATCAGAAAGAGTAACAGCTAGCTGAGTGGTCTCTGACGGGTTCTGGGGCATACTCTTTCTCCTTATGGAGAATGCCTAGGATATGTGGGGAGTATTGTTGGCCAGGCAACACTCTTTTTTAGCAGAACCAACTAAATGCCCTGCACCACGCTTAACAGATATTTTCTATTTGCTCTGTATCTTGCAAATATTCTTATCTATGATCCAATTTTAGATTTTTATTTTGTCCATAAGAGATATCTCCAGTCATATTTGTTCCTATGTCTGTGTTCTTATGGTCATTTTAATATTTTTCTTTATTGGTGTAAGATATGGGATTTTGAAATTCTGCCTCGGAAGTAAGAACCCCCCAGTCACTTCTTAACTGTTATGTAGTACTATTTAACCTCTTCAATAATCAGCTAGGGCACATTTTTTAAATGTTTTAACCACTGAATTCTTAAAGCAATATTTTTATTTTATTTTAACTGTGTATATTACTTCAACCATTTTTTAAGTAAATATTATTTTATTAATATTACTTTCTATTATTTTTATGTCACACTACAAGTCTTCTGTGATGATCTGAAAAAAGTGATCATCCGAAAAAAGTTCTTAGCTCTTCTAATGGATGGACTAGCTGGGAGCACGGCAGTGGGGCTGAAGTTTCTTAGACTACAAAGCACAGCGTTCACAGATTAGTCGGAGAAGCTGGTGGCCACTCTACAGAAATCAAGAGGGAACATGGAAGTGGAGGAACTGCACCAAAAAGATTTAGGCCCCTTTCACACAAGCGAGTTTTCCACGCGGGTGCGATGTGTGAAGTGAACGCATAGTACCTGCACTGAATCCTGACCCATTAATTTCAAAGGATCAATGTACATGAGCATTTTTTTTCACGCCTCAGTTATGCATTGAGTGAGAATCGCAGCATGTTCTATATTCTGCGTTTTTCACGCAGCCCTGGCCCCATAAAAGTGAATGGGGCTTCAGTGAAAATGCAATGCATTTTTAACTGATGGTTGCAAGGAGATGTTGTTTGTAAACCTTCAGGGTTTTTTTTTCATGCGTGTGTAAAACACATCGAAATGGATTGCACCCGCGCGGAAGAAACTGAACAACTGAATGCAATCGCAGACAAAACTGACTGAACTTGCTTGCGAAATGGTGCGAGTTTCACTGAACACCCCCTGAACGCATCCTGAGCTAATCCGAAAGAGGCTTAAAGGGTTTGGACCAGGATTAAAAATGAACCCCCTGCTACTCCATTCATTTGTTGGAATTGGGACTCTGTTCTAGAAATCAGTGTGTGTTTCTACAGTCTGACCCCATCAAATCAGATATTTTAACTATGCTTTATGAATTGATTGTGAAATTTGTGTTGTGAAAGAGATGGTCACTTTACCTGCATAAATCCATTTATTCACATTTTGGTTTCCACTTCAGGTTCCAAGAATGAGGACAGAAGGGTTCCTTTATTATTTGATATAACTGTGTAGAATATTTTCATTTATTATAATAAAATCATACGAAAAACTTAATCTTTCTATATAACAAAAATATGTAAGCAAAAATTCTAACCTTCTTTTCAAATATATATGTACAAGATGAGGCAGCACGCCAAATTAGTGAAAAGAGGTAGTGGACCACTTTATTTCAACCAAAATCAATGTTTCAGCCCAACACAATGCCTTTCTCAACCAATGTGACATGTGCACAAACAAGGTATATATAGAGAGGAAGTGCAAACATAATGACTCAAATGTATAATTAGCAATCAGTGAATAAAAAATCATAAATCATCTTACATATTGCAGTGGTCAAGTGTATACTCATATTGCGTATTCGCTTAGTCAGTGATTCAAATGGTGCATACAGTGTAAATAAAATGATTGTAACCTCTCAGTGTATTCCATAACTCTGAAGTGAAATTAAAATAATCATCGATCACTTTATCGATAATTGTAAAAGCACTCAGGGGCAAAATGAGTCTTGTCTCGTAATCCACTAGTCTCAGAGAACTATTCAGTGCGCACGGGCAAGTCGACACGTATCGTGTGCCAGCATTGCCCTTCTACCTGCTATCCAAAGAAGGCTATGGAGCATGCATGCTTAGGTACTATTGTCCAAAAATGACCTGTTTGAGAGTATAGATACATAAAGGTAACAGCTACCACAGGTGATGATCCCACAAGTGCTACTGTTTTTTTGTGTGCTAATAACTTTTGAATACTTTTATTTATTCAAGCCATTCTGAGATTGTTTTCTCATGACATCTCATACTTAACAAGCAAGCGGCAGTTACCCAGCTCTCAAATAGCTAGGCCAGACCCGGACAGAATTAGTAGCGCACAGCGGCTCCTACAGGGACACCCCGCCCCACGGACAGTCTCTGGACTATGAGACTTTGTCCAACTTACCCGATAAGATACACAGCACTGTGGAATTACAGCGCTCTATAGCCCTCTCTTGGGCGTCCTACTTTCCTTCCTCTCTCCAGCGGCTTAACCAGTTGTACTGAAGAAGGCTATACGCCGAAAATGTTATCTCTTATAACTGGGATTCCCCATCTTTAATAAAGCACAATTCAATATTTAAACAAGTGGATTGTGGGAGTCTATTTCATATCTCATACTTAATGTTAGGGGTAAATTTGGGTCTATAAGTTTTACCTTTATATTATAAAAAAATTTTTTTCTAAATTTGAATTTCTATGCATTAAAGTCAGATAGTGGTACCTCATTAGATAGTTTTTACTTAATATTCTCTATATGTCTACTTTATGTTGGCATCATTTTGAAAATCACATTTAATTTTTTAGGACGTTAGAATGCTTAGAATTTAAGAAGCAATTTTTCAACTTTTCTATAAAATTTTCAAAACCGACTTTTTCGAGGACCAATTTAGTTCTGAAGTCACTTTGAGGTCCTTACATAATAGAAACCACCCATAAATGACCCCATTTTAGAAACTACACCCCTCAAATTACTTAAAACTGGTTTTACAAACTATGTTAACCCTTTAGGTGTCCTACAAGAATTAAAGGAAAATGGAGGTGAAATTTAAAATTTTCAGTTTTTTGCAGATTTTTTTCAATAACACAGCAATGGTTAACAGCAAAATGAACCTTAATATTTATTACCCCGATTCTTCAGTTTACAGAAACATCCCATTTATGTTCGTAAACAGCTGTATGGGCACACGACAGGGTTCAGAAGGAAAGGAGCAACATGGTTTTTGGAGAGCAGATTTGCTGGAATTGCCTTTAAAGGCCGTGTCATATTTGAAGGCACAATAAGGCACCCCTACAGTAGAAACCGTCCAAAACTGACTCCATTTTGGAAACTACACCAATCAAATAACTCATTGAAGGGTTTACTGACCACTTTTACCGCAGAGGCATTTCATAATATTTAGAAACACATGGCTGTGAAGATGAAAAATAATATTTTTTACAAGAAAATTTTTCCAAAAAGTACAAATTTTTCATGCCATGGCAACCATCGGGCCGCTGCCATCGCAGCACGGCAGCCCGATGGTTGAGAGAGGGAGCCCCCTCCCTCTATTAACCCCTTGGATGCCATTGACATTGGTATCTAAGGGGTTAAAGCAGATATAGATGAGCAGAGGACATGGATGGGGGCAGGCAGGCACAGTTTCCGTCACATACACAGCTGGAGGCAGGGCGCACAGAAGGGGGAACAGATCGGGGCAGAGGCTCACAGATTGGGGGCATGGAGCATATGGTACCTGTTTTCAGGCTCTGGTACCTGATTTCAGGCTCTGATCTGCAGAGTGCAGTTCAGAGCCTGAAACCGGCACTTTTACACTGCACCGATCCGATTGATTAGTCTGCACAGACTAACCAATCGGAGTGATCGCCAGAAAGAGACCACTCTAATTGGTCCCTTGCCCACATCACTGGACTCTGCACTGTCCCTGACAGCGGCAGTGCAGGGGCAGAAGCTTTAATCCAAGAATTTTGCAGCCCTTGGAATAAAGAGCTGCCATGATGTTTATATACGTGCTATCTGCATGGGGTATGTGCAGATAGCATGTATATAGCCGTATGGCAGTAGGGAAGGGGTTTATTTATTATGTTCAGCCAACCCTTGTCTATTGTGCAATTGTGTTTGACAAAAGTCTTAGATGGTTGGACTGAAACATCACATGCTTTTTGGATTGCATATTAAAGAAAAACCGAAGTGAAATCTTATTGGAGTACCAAGTTCTTTTTAATAAAGAACAGCAATTAGTGCTGGTGCTCACTGCCAGGTGGAAGCCTCCGCCTAGTATACCCATGAAAAGCCTGGTATGTCACCGGGGTAAAGAAAAAGTCCTTGCCCTGCAGTGCAGTGCAGGGCAAAGGGGAGAATCAGAGAATGGAATGCTTCGATACACCACTCATTCAAGCTGAATGAATGAAGAAGGGGCTATGACAACCCCTTTAACAGATGAAGGTTGATACTCCACGCCCATGTTGTTCCTTTAGACTCTTGTTGACATAGAGATATCGTTATTCACTACTGCCATCCACTGCTGCGGTACATTCAGCACCTTTGGTTTTTGATCCAAGTTTCCTAGATAAAAAAGATAGGAGATGGACCCAGAAAATAGTGAAGCACAGCAGATAATAATTTAGAAAAAGCAATTTATTGGGCTACATACACACGACCATTGTTTCTT
The DNA here is from genome assembly GCA_033119425.1 of Bufotes viridis. Taxonomy (NCBI): domain Eukaryota; kingdom Metazoa; phylum Chordata; class Amphibia; order Anura; family Bufonidae; genus Bufotes; species Bufotes viridis. Next base: position 138,132,367 of record CM065591.1, on the reverse strand, counting down.
TTGCGGTCCGCAATTTGCGGATTTGCAAAACACGGATGGCTTCCGTGAGCGTTCCGCAATTTGCAGAACGAACTGGGCGGCCCATTATAGAGATGCCTATTCTTGTCCGCAAAATGGGCCGACATGTTTTTTTTTTTTTTGCGGGGCTACGGAACGGAGCAATGGGTGCGGAAGTTAATGGGTCCGCATCCAAGTCGCAAAAACTGCAGCTCAGATGCGGACCAGAACAACGGTAGTGTGCATGAGGCCTTATACTCAAACAAATAAGTTAGAAAGGGCACATCAATAGAATAAAATCCACACGAAAAGAGTTCGCGACTTGAATTTCACAATCAACTTCTTCCGGGAAACTCTAATCACATCAATCCCTTCTTTGATAACAAAATACTGGAAAGAAAACAAAGTTCCTCTAGACCAGGGATTGGCAAACTCGGCCCTCCAGCTGTTGCAAAACTACAATTCCTACCATGCCCTGCTGTAGGCTGATAGCTGTAAGCAGTCTTTGCATGCTGGGAGTTGTAGTTTTGCAACAGCTGGAGGGCCAAGTTTGCCCATCCCTGCTCTAGACACTGATGTCATTGATAAAGTAAATATACATTTGTAATATAATTCTGCCTAGAGTGAAACAGGAATCCAGAGAAATTAATACAAAATTGATGCCGGTGGTTTGGAAACTCTTTCTAAGCACTCCAGACAAAACTACACTGGGTTATAATTACTGCAGGGCCTGAATGTTGGGAAATAATTAGTGTTGAGTGAATCGAAGCATCCGAAGTGGAATTTGATCCGAAGTTTATGAGAAGTTGGATTCTCAACAAATCTAAATTTCCTTGTAATTTGTGGTAATGAGTTTTTTTCATAAAATGGCGGCTACATGTGTTACAAAGTGAAAGTCAGAAACTTGGGAATGTGAGATCACCCATAATGTAGCACAGGTAGCCAATCAGCAGCTAGCCAGTCACTGTAATATCACAGCCCTTTAAAAGTCTCCACCACTGTGAGCTGAGCCTAGGGAGAAACGTGAGCTAGGACAGAGTTGATAATAGCTTTTAATTGTGGAATATTGGATAGGGAGAAGGCAGGGACAATGCATGGACAGTGTAGGGAGAGTTTTTACACACTGGAGGGTGAGCATAGGGAGACTGCAGGAACCGTGCAGGGGACTGTAATCTGAAAATGAAGGGGTCCATAGAAGACAGCCCACTTTGCATCAATTCCTGTGTAGAGCACAGAGCTATCTAATTGAACAGTGTCCATCTTGTTTAATAGATAAGCAATTCTATTACCCCTTGATTCTCTAATTGGGGTGAATAAGCTTTCAAATTTTACTGTTGTTGGGCTGTCCACCTTGATTCATAGATAAGCAATTCTTTTACGCCTTGATTCTCAAACTGGGGTGAATAACCTTTCTAATATTACTGTTATTGGGGAGTCCACCTTGTTTACTACATAAGCAATTGTCACGCCTTGATTTTCTAATTGAGGTGAATAAGCTTTCTAATTTTACTGTTATTGGGGTTTTCACCTTGTTATAAGATAAGCATTTCTGTTAGGCTTTGATTCTCAAATTGGGGTGAACAAGCTTTCTAATTTAACGTTATTGGGGTGTCCACATTGTTTAATAGATTAAAAATTCTTTTACGCCTTGATTCTCGAACTGGAGGGAATAATCTGTCTTGTTCTACTGCTAGTGGGGTGTCCGCATTGACATTGAATAATGTATTTTACATATACAGTTAGTGTTACAGTACAGTATGTTCAACAGACAGTTGCCAGGGACCTCCAAAGGAACAGGCAATGGCAATAATGTTACTGGAGCGGGCAGAAGTAGCAGCAGAAGAAGGGGGTGAGGGTAGCAGCAGCCGCAGCAATGCTCCAGAGCTGCCACTGTCATCCAGTGGTCGTGTTTTGATGAGCTATCCCGCCATTCTTGAATGGTTGACCCGGTCTTCATCATAATCTCAACTGACATCAGACAACCACAGCCAGGGAGTTCCTTTGACACTACAGTTAGTTGGCATGGCCCAGGAACAAGCTCTGTGCCCTCACCTGCTCTGAACCTTCCTCTTTCCTTTGCTGCTCCTTCGGCCAGGCAAGTAATGTATGCCGCTAGCTCTGCTCCACTTTTCAGCAAGGACAAGCTTATTGAGGACAGTCAGCAGCTACAGGCCAGCCCAGATTTGGAGGAAAGATCCGCTGCTTCCTCCTTTAGGCATGTAAGTAGTGACAATGACAGTTGCATGAAAGCAGGTGTTGTGAACGGTCAGGGAGGCGGCCATGAGATTAATGATGGTGACATAAGAGACGGGCAGACAGTAGTGGATAATGATGTAGCTGATCTTAGGTGAGAGCTGGGTGAAGAGGTGGCTTCATCATCGTCATCATCAGGGGGTTAGGGTGGCAGTGTGCAGCTGAGCCAAAAGAGTGCAAGCATGGCCATGAGCCAGCAGGGAGGCAGCAATGTGAGATCTCGAGCCAAACATGCCTGGGGTAGACCATTTGCTACTCAGGAACCTACTTGTCTGGAAAGAACTAGTGGTACATGACTTGATAGAGGCAGCGGCAGGCAGCTAAAACACAGATTTTTTTAATGATAAGCTCCTATCTCGTTTAGTTAATTTTTAAGAATTTTTTTAACACTTTTCCTCACCTGTCCCCTCGGTCTGATACGTCAGGTGTAACTGTATCTACTGTTATTGTTGCCGTCACAAACTGCGGTTATTGCTTGGCCACAACTGACTGCATTTACCTTCTGTCTGGTGGTGATAGAACAATATTGATTGCTTTTGTGCTAGGCACCGTTTTACAAGATTTGGCTGAATCGAAGCAGAAAAGATTCACTAGTCCTGATGCTTCTTCTCCTCCACCCACTCCTCGTTACACGTTTCACCAGCAATCGATCACCGAGGCGATTGCACAGAAACAACAGTATGAGTGCATACATTTAATGGCACAGAAGCTGAACATGGTTCTGGCCAAGTTGCTGGTACTACAGTCCCTCCCTTTCCATATGGTTGACTCTGCACATTTCAGAGAACTGATAGCTTGTGCCAAGTCAAGGTAGTGAGTCCCAAGCTGTTAATTACTTCTCTAAGAAAGCTGTACAGCCCTGCATACGTACTACAGCAGAAGGTGGGCCAGTCCTTGAGCCTGTCAGTGTCTGGTACAGTTCATGGCAGCGCCAATGTCGCCTATGGTCAAGGGCAATATATATCCTTTACAGCACACTGGGTAAATGTGGTTTATGCCCAGGCAAACCAGCAACTTGGCTAGGTGATGGCAATGCCACCTCTGCATTCTCATGTTGTGATTCCGATGCCAATGTCCTCCTCTGCCTCATCATCCTCCACCTTGTTCTCAGCCTCCACTGTAGGCACAGTTCAGAGTGGTCCTCTAGCACACCGCCTATGCAGAGCATGGAGGTGTCATGCTGTTCTGAACCTGGCCAGCCTGGGCGAACTGAGTCATACCATGGAGGTACTGTTCCACGTCCTTCATCAAGAAATCAAATCCTGGCCAACTGAAGATCGAAATAGGTAATGCATGGCGCACGTCTTTAATCTGGTTGTAACATGGTTCCTGAAATCTTCCACCCAACTGCAAGACATCTTGAAAATGGGCAGGAAACTATGCATGCACTTCAGCCACTTTTACTGTGCAAAACAGGTCTTCCTTGAGCTGCAGAATGGTGTTCCCCAACATTGCCCCATATGTGATGTTTCCACATGTTGGCCCGACTATGTGTTCAGAGGAAGGCTGTGAATGATTTCCTGATAATACAGGTGGACAGGAGTACTCCCTGCTGTTTGAACAGGTCCTTTGAGGAGGCTATTTTATTTGTCAGTCACCAGGACTACGGGATGAATGATGTAATCCTACTTCTTCACGTCCTGGAATAGATGCTGATAAATCTGTCTGGCCATGGGACATGAAATGTGGCACCTACATCTCATGGCCATCTGAGCCCTGTTGGGGCTGAACTGGCAGAGGAGGAGGACATTAACGCTCAGGAAATGTAAACAGAAATAGGTGGTTTTTCTGCATTAGCGACAAGAGAGGAGCAGAAGATGCTGGAGGACGATGAGTAAGACCAGGCAGATGACCCTGACACACTATGGCAGTATGCAGTGGAGATGAAGGCAGGGAGTCCCTCCGATTCAGCAGATGCATGCTGAGTTGCTGGCATAGTGACAGCCTCAATATATCTATTTGGCAGAGGGCTCACATGTCTACCCATCCAATACATTTTCCATCTCTTTTCCCTAATCTCTCACTGGCAACTAGTGTTTGAAAAAGGTTTAAGTTGACCGAAACGTCACACTGTCACCTTTGAGTTGCCTTGCATAAGAAAAATAAAAAATAAAGATACCTTGATATCACCACATTCATTGGAGTGCTGAAGTTTCTATGTCAACATGCTGTTGCCACCCTCACCAATCTGTTCTGGGGCCACTAGTGTCCCTGTTTGGCCTTGTTATCATCACTGTTTATTTTACTGTTCTTCTGATCAAAAACAAAAGATCTGGTCTTTGGAGCATCTATAAGGCCCTGATCACATGGTCAGTATTTTGCATCAGGATTTCATCATGATTTGGAAGCCAAAAGCGGAAGTGGGTCCAAAACACAGACAACATGCAAATATTTCCTTCACATGTCATCTCAGTTTTGGAACCATTCCTGTTTTTGCCTTACAAATACTGATCAATTACTGACCAAGTACTGAACTTGTGAAAGAGGATGCTCAAAAGACAGGATCCATTTTTTTGGGTTGTTCTCTGAAAGATCAGAAGAAGGGAAAAATAAACAGTGACATCAACACAAACTTACTGTTCACACCCTCCCCACTCATTCATGGGGCCACTACTTGTATCAGTGGATAACAAAATAGGTTATCTATCAATATATATGGAAACAGTAGATGGTGTAAAATAAAACAGCTCTCTCCCACTCATCTTCCTCTTGACAATTTCCCATAGATTCTCTATGGGAGTTAGGTCAGGTGGTTTGTTGGTCAATCAAGCAAAGCAATACCGTATTTATTAAACCAAGTATTAGTAGTTTGGGCAATGTGGGCAGATGCCAAGTCCTGCTGGAAACTGAAATCAGCATCTCTATAAAGCTTGTCAGCAGAGGGAAGCATGAAGTGCTCTCAAAATTCCTGTTAGATGGCTGCACTGACTTTGCACTTGATATAACACAATGGACAAATGCCAGCAGATAATATGGCTTCCCAAACTATCTATGACTGTGAAAACTTCACACTGGACCTCAAGCAAATTGAATTGTGTGCCTCTCCACTCTTCCTCTTGACTCTGGGACCTTGATTTCTAAATGAAATGCAAACTTTACTTTCATCTAAAAAAAAACAGGACTTGGGACCATGGGCGTAGGAAGCCCCAAAAATCTGGGGGGACAGCACTTATGGGGCCCCTGTGTCCCCGCCCACCCTCAAGCCACACCCACATATCTCTCCGTCCCCTCAAGTGCCAAAATCTCTCTCCCCCCCCTTATGGGCCAGTGGGTCCGATTTAAAAAATAAAAAAAACACACACACACAAAACAAGACACTTATACTTAACTCCATCCGTCACAGCGATGCGATGCAGGCCTCTTCCGGCCTGTATCCCGCGTTGTACGTTGTCCAGCAATGACGTCATCGCGCCGCCTGTACCAACATCTGAGAGGCTGCAGGCCTATTGCCGGCAGTCTATCAGAGGAGCAGGGAAGGAAGACGCCTCTCCCTCTCCTGCTCCGCAGCACAGCCATCTGTATCGCTGTCCTGAGGATGATTACGGAGGTGAACGTTTCCACAATGGAAACGTTCATCTCCCTGTGCTCCGCCACCGCCGCACACTTTGTCCCGCTGCCGCTGGGGGGGATTTTAGCATAACTGTCCCCCCCGTATTATTTCCTGGGGGGGTTCCGACAATGCCCCCCCCCCCACTTTCTACGTCCGTGCTTGGAACTACTGGGTAACAGTCCAGTGTCCTTAGCCCAGGTAAGACTCTTCTAATTTTGTCTCTGGGTCATGAGTGGCTTGACAAAAGGAATGTGACTGTTTCTCTTGAAGCAATGATTCCAGATGCATTCCACTCCTTGTGAATCTCACACGAATTCTTGAATGGCCTTTTCTTGACAATCCTTTCAAGGCTGCAGTTATCCCTGTTGCTTGTGCACTTTTTTCAACCACCCTTTTTCTGTACACTCAACTTTCCATTTAAGGTTGAGTACAGCTATCCAGCTTCTTTATCAATGACCTTTTGTGGCTTACCCTTCCTGTTTCTTCTGGTCAACTGTCAAGTCACCAGTCTTCCCTATGATTGTGTAGCCTATTGAAACAGCCTGAAGGACTATTTTCTGAGATACTGACTTTTGGGTTTTCATTATCTGTAAGTCATAATCATCAACATTGAAATAAATAGACACTTAAAATAGATCAGTGTATAATGACTCTATATATAATGTATGAGTTTCACTTTTTGAATTACTGAAATAAATTAACTTTTCAATTAAATTATAATATATTGAATTGCACCTGTATCTAGTCTATATGTGAATTTTAAGCAAATAAAGTCTTAAGCAATAATGTTTCAATTAATTCAATTAAGCAATTAATGTTTCAAAGCAACTTCATTTTAAGGGTATGTATATTCACATAAAGCAGATTCATTACTGAAATTTCTGCAACTCAAAAATGTGTTCCAAATATTTGCATGGGGTGTCTTTGCAGCAAGCCGCTTACAGATGAATGGGACAGTTGCAGAATTCAAATCTGTTGTGTGAATCTAAATTTATGTCATCGACAATTCTATATAATGCTAGAAATGATAACATAGATCACTAGGAAAGTTGACTGGCATATTGACACAGTTCTGGGAAACATGGCTAGGTATACAGTGACATATGTTCTCAATAGGTTATCACTCTCAGTGTACTAAAATATTTTTCTTGCATGGTACATTTACGTTCTTTACTGGATTCAGCTGCATAGAACAGCACAGACTACTGTATGCTATACAGCAAAAAAAAAAAAAAAAGGATATGATGAAGTGTACCGTTTGCCACAAGGTAACCATTTTGGCATGTGTTAGATGGATATGGGCCTACAGAAATGTTCAGTGCTTGGTCTTCGAGTACTATTATTAATAATCTGTTCTAAGGGCCTCCATAAACTGGTCTTAAATTTCTAGACATAAATGTTTAGTTTCATTATGAATTTATAAAAATATTTAAAAAAATCCACAGGTAAAATTTCTTCATGTTTTACTTTACTATTACCTCTGTTATACATCAACCATTGAAGCTACATCAATTTTTTTTTACCAAAAACGTTGGAAACTGAATTCTCTTAGTTTCCATGAATTATTTACCTGTTTTATAAATCTATTAAAACCCTTCAAAGTTAGATAAAAAGCATAAATCACATCAAAGTGTCAGCTCTGACAGAAACTTAATTCAGGAGAGACTATTTCATCCTGTGTTTGAAGTAGAGCCCAGTTAAGCGTGTAAAGCCAGAATTATAGCTTGTAGACAGCTGTTTAAATCTTAATAATGTTAATCAATAAAATATCTGAATTCTGGAGACAGGAGATCTGATCTGTCCTCAGAAAAAGCAGATTAGTAGAATAAAGACTGATTGATAGCTGTCTAGTTCACATATGACAGCAAAGCATCTAATGGTATTAAAATGTCTGAAAACAGTAAAAAGCTGATTGGCTCAGCAAATGTTTCTTCAGCAGAAAGAAAATGGTAATTCATTTTTACATTTACTGAGTGAAAATATTTATTTGCATCTAGTGATTTAACACTTCCAGGTAAGTATTTTTTCTGGATACACATCAGGTCATTTACTCCAAACCACAGTATATGCCATTAAAGCACACCTTTAGTGAAAAATAAAGATTTCCCCCAACTCTTATTGTTATTAAAGAGCCACTCATTCCATGGAGCTGTACATATGATAATATGTACATATGACATAATACAGACAATTGCACTAAGCATAAACAAGACCAGTTACAGACTGGTACAGAAGGTGAGAGGGCCCTGCTCGTGAGGGCTTACAATCTACATGGTATGGAGGAGGGACACAGTAGGTGAGGGTAAAGCTGGTCATGACAGTATAGCTGCAGCAGGGTCACTGATTGTAGGCTTGTGTTTCTTTTGAAGGATTCCACTGTAGCTGAGAGTCTAATATGTTGGGTAGAGAGTCCCAGAGTATGGGGGATGCACAGGAGAAATCTTGGAGGCGGTTGTGGGAAGAGTTGATAAGAGGACAGGATAGAAAGAGGTCATGTCAAGATCGGAGATTACATGTGGGGATGTATCGGGAAAGTAGCACTGAGATGTATGGAGAGGACAGATTTTGGATGGCTTTATATGTATTTGTTAGAATTTTGAACTGAATTCACTGAGCATTGGGAAGCCAGTGAAGGGATTGGCAGAGGGGAGAGGCAGAGGAATAACGGGGAGAGGTGGAATAGTCAGGCAGCAGAGTTGAGGATAGATTGGAGAGGTGTGAGAGTGCTAGATGGAAGGCCACAGAGGAGGATGTTGCGGTAGTCTAGGCGGGAGATGATGAGGGCATGTACAAGCATTTTTGCAGACTCATTGTTGAGGAATGCGGAATGTGGGAGATATTTTTGAGTTGGAGGCGGCAGGTGGTGGAAAGGGCTTGGATGTGCAAGATGAAGCAGGGTGCAGGATCCAAGGTCATTCCAAGGCAGCAGTCTTGGTTGACCGAGGAGAGTGTGCAGCCATTGATCGTGATAGATAAGTCTGTTGAGGAGTTGAGCAAGATGGGGGAAAGATGATAAATTCTGTTTTATCCATGTTAACTTTAAGAAAGCGAAAGGAGAAGAGGGAGGATATGGAAGATTGTGGGACTCTGGATAGTAAGATGGTCATGTCTGGACCAGAGAGGTAGATTTGTGTGTCATCAGAGGGTGTAGATAGGGAAGAGTAGGGGTCCTAGGACAGAGCCTGGTGGCACAGCAACAGAGAGGGAATGAGACAAGGAGGTGGTGTGAGAGCGGGATACGCTAAATATCCGGTCTGTGAGGTATGATGTGATCCAGGAGAGGGCCAGGTCAGTGATGCCAAGAGATGAGAGAGTTTGTAACAGAAGGGAGTGGTCGATGGTGTCAAAGGCAGAGGCACATTGTAAAGGTGGCTATACAAATTGGATAGCTGTTGGCTGAGTTGAAGCTCCACTTATGGAGCAGATAAAGATAGTAGCCTCCTGTTAGTAAGTAAAAGCCTTTATCTGGGTAAAGATAATGATGACCTATCCTCAGAATAAGTCATCATTATCACATTGGTGGGGTCTTAGCCCCAGTACCTGTGCCAATCAACTGTTTCAGGGAGCCGTTATGCTCACCAGAGCTTTGGTGAGTGCTCTGAACTCCTGGCAGCTTCCAAGCACAGTGTCATACATTGTTTTGCGGCTGTGCTTGGTATTGTAGCTTAGTCCCATTGACTTGAATGAGACTGAGCAGCATCTAGACCATGTGACTGACTTTACTGTCATTTCAAAAATTTTATACAAAGTTGTCAATTTACAGAGATATTTCTCTCACCCAGCATGGGTATATGTAAAAATACACCCCAAACCACATTGCCCTACTTCTCCTGAGTACGGCGATACCACATGAGTGACACTTTTTTGCAGCCTGGGTGCGCAAAGGGGCCCAAATTCCAACAAGTACCTTTAGCTTTTACATGGCTGCTCACAATTTAGCCCCGCCCAAAATGCCAGAACAGTACAAACACCCCACAAATGACCCCATTTTGGAAAGAAGACACCCCAAGGTATTCGCTGAGGGGCATAGTGAGTCCTTGAAAAATTTAACTTTTTGTCAAAAGTTAGCAGAAAGGGAGACTTTGTGAGAAAAAACAATAAAAAATCAATTTCCGCTAACTTGTGCCAAAAAAAACATCTTCTATGAACTCGCCATGCCCCTCACGGAATACCTTGGGGTGTCTTCTTCCAAAATGAGGTCACATGTGGGGTATTTATACTGCCCTGGCATTTTAGGGGCCCCTAAAGCGTGAGAAGAAGTCTGGAATCCAAATGCATAAATATGCCCAGTGAAATCCTAAAGGTACTTATTGGTTTTAGGGCCCCTTTGCGCACCCAGGCTGCAAAAAAGTGCCACTCATGTGGTATCGCCGTACTCAGGAGAAGTAGGGCAATGTGTTTTGGGGTGTATTTTTACATATAATCATGCTGGGTGTGAGAAATATCTCTGTAAACGACAACTTTTTAAATTTTTTTATACGAAGTTGTCAGTTTACAGAGATATTTCCCCTAAAGCGTGCCCTAAAGCGTGCCCTAAAGCGTGCCCTAAAGCGTGCCCTAAAGCGTGAGAAGAAAAATGTGTAAAAATGCCCTCATAAAAGGTACTCATTGGTTTTAGGGCCCCTTTGCGCATCTTGGCTGCAAGAAAGTGTCACACATGTGGTATCGCCGAATTTTTTAAAAAGTTGTCATTTACAGAAATATTTCTCACACCCAGTATGGGTATATGTAAAAATACACCCCAAAACACATTGCCCTACTTCTCCTGAGTACGGCGATACCAAATGTGTGCCACTTTTTTGCAGCCAAGATGCGCAAAGGGGCCCTAAAACCAATGAGTACCTTTAGGATTTCACAGGACATTTTTACGCATTTTGGATTCTCACGCTTTAGGGCCCCTAAAATGCCAGGGCAGTATAAATACCCCACATGTGACCCCATTTTGTAAAGAAGACACCCCAAGGTATTCCGTTAGGGGCATGGCGAGTTCACAGAATTTTTTTTTTTTGGCACAAGTTAGCGGAAATTGATATATATATATTTTTTTTTGCAAAGTCTCATATTTCACTAACTTGTGACAAAAAATAAAATTTTACATGAACTCACCATACCCCTAACGGAATACCTTGGGGTGTCTTCTTTCTAAAATGGGGTCACTTGTGGGGTATTTTTACTGCCCTGGCATTTTAGGGGCCCCTAAAGCGTGAGAAGAAGTCTGGAATCCAAATGCATAAATATGCCCAGTGAAATCCTAAAGGTACTCATTGGTTTTAGGGCCCCTTTGCGCACCCAGGCTGCAAAAAAGTGTCACTCATGTGGTATCGCCGTACTCAGGAGAAGTAGGGCAATGTGTTTTGGGGTATATTTTTACATATAATCATGCTGGGTGTGAGAAATATCTCTGTAAACGACAACTTTTTAAATTTTTTTATACGAAGTTGTCAGTTTACAGAGATATTTCTCTCACCCAACATGGTTATATGTAAAAATACACCCCAAAACTCATTGCCCTACTTCTCCTGAGTACGGCGATACCACATGAGTGACACTTTTTTGCAGCCTGGGTGCGCAAAGGGGCCAAAATTCCAACGAGTACCTTTAGCTTTTACATGGCTGCTCACAATTTAGCCCCGCCCAAAATGCCAGAACAGTAAACACACCCCACACATGACCCCATTTCCGAAAGTAGACACCCCAAGGTATTCGCTGAGGGGCATAGTGAGTCCGTGGGAGATTTTTATTTTTTTTGCCAGAAGTTAGCAGAAATGGAAAGTTTATTATTTTTCCGCTAACTTGTGAAAAAAAATGAAATGATACATGAACTTACCATGCCCCTCCGCGAATACTTTGGGTCGCTTCTTTCTAAAATGGTGTCATTTGGGGGATATTTATACTTTCCTGGCATTCTAGCACCTGAAGAAACATGACAGGTGCTCAGAAAGTCAGAGCTGCTTCAAAATGCCGAAATTCACTTTTTTGCACCATAGTTTGTATATGGTGTATATATAACGCTATAACTTTTACCCAAACCAATAAATATACACTTATTGGATTTTTTTTTATCAAAGACATGTAGAACAATAAATTTTGCAAAAAATTTATATAGAAATGTATTTTTAAAAAAAAAAAAAAATTACAACAGAAAGTGAAAAATGTAATTTTTTTGAAAAAATTTAGGTCATTTTTGATTAATAGCAAAAAAAGTAAAAATGTCAGCAGCAATGAAATACTACCAAATGAAAGCTCTATTAGTGAGAAGAAAAGGAGGTAAAATTCATTTGGGTGGTAAGTTGTATGACGGAGCAATAAACGGTAAAAGTAGTGTAGTGCAGAATTGTAAAAAGTGGCCTGGTCATTAAGGGTGTTTAAGCTAGGGGGGCTGAAGTGGTTAAACCATTAACTTCTGCTTTTACGTTGTTGGTTTGAAAAATCAAATTTTTGGTGACAGTGAAGTAATTGTATTGAATTGCTCCGTTACACTGTTGTGTGACCTAAAGAAATTTATTCTGCTTGACAGGGGCACTGCCTTACTGTTAGTGAACTTAATTGTTGACTATTGGCAGTTAAATTGACACCGGAGATAAACCATCTGTTAGTTTGGTGGGTGAACGCAAATAATAAAAAGAACATCAAATAAGGGACGTGGGCATGGTCGTGGTGGTGTTGGTGGAGCTCCTGTTGCTGGAAGAGGATGTGGATGTTCAGCGCCAACTACAGGTCCAAGTGAAACACCTTCCTCACTTGTGAGTAGGCGATAAAACCTGCAGCATTATTTGGTAGGCCCGAATGCCGCTCTACGAATGGTGAGGCCAGGACAAGTACAGGCGCTAGTAGATTGGGTGGCTGACAGTGCCTCCAGTACATTAACATTGTCTCCCACTGCTGAAAGCTCAGTTGGCACCTGCAGCCCATGCTCATCAGTCTTTCACCTCACCCCCTTGCAAATCAGTCAAGCATTCTGAGCCCCAAGTCATGCAGCAGTCTATTTTCTTTTTGTTGACTCTGCTGGCAGGGTTTCCCAGAGCCATAACCATAGCCCTGCCCTGGAAGTGCAAGAGATTGAGTGCACGGATGCCCAACCACATAGGTTTGAGGATGAGGACATGGGAAGACCACTGTAGCCAGGAATTACCTTTGCAGCCTGCGCTGCATATGTGCCGGGGACAATAATATAGTTAATCCGTCTGGTAGTCCAGGGGTTGACATATTCCAATTTTTTGCTGTCAAGTAACCGTGCACTGTATAGATGACAGGGACCGAAAATTAAAAAAATCTTCTTTTAAATTGTTGGGTGCAAAATTACCAATTTTGCCATGTACAAACCCTTGCTCTGCAAAGGTGACAGTGACCGAAAATGCGTAAAATCTTCTTTTAAATTGTTGGGTGAAATATTAGGATTTTTGACGGGTACAAACCCCAGCTCTGCATAGTTGACAGTGACCGAAAATGCGGAAAATCTTCTTTTAAATTGTAGGGTGAAATATTACCAGTTTTGCCGGGTACAAACCCTTGCTCTGCACAGATGACAGGGACCGAAAATTTTATAAATCTTCTTTTAAATTGTTCACCTCCACTCGGTCCAGAAAACTTCTTTTAGCTGCGCCTCGTCTCTGCAGAGTGTGACACACAGATATCTTAGATTCTTTACATTTCTATCATCATCCCCCAACCTGGAGTCCCCACAGTGTTATCCTGCTGCTCGCTGTGCTCTCCAATACCCCCAAATACTATCCTGAAGAAAATTGAGTGCCGTACAGATAGATAGAAGTACCACCAATAGTAATTCCCTTCTAGAGTGCCCTTATTAGTAATACTGCCCCTACTGTGCCCCCAACAGTGATAATGCTCCCCAAGAATGCCTCCATTAGTAGAAGAGCCCTCCTTTATTGATAATGCCCTCACAGAGCCCCCAGTAAAATTAAGGCCCCCTATTGTTCCCCCAGTGGCAATAAAGCTCTCTACAGACCCCTCAGTAGTAGGAAGGCCCCCCATAGTGCTCTTAGAAGAATAATGCAGATCTATAAGACCCTCCTAAAGAGCCCCCAGTAGTAATAACGCCTAATGTCCCCTGGATTTAAAATGCTCCTCAGTGCCCCCCAGTATTTATATTGTCCCCTCCTGTTATAATGCTCTCCCCTGCTGTGCCCCTTGTAGTTATATTCCTCCTCCTCACAAATTATAATTTCTCAGCCCCTCCACCATACAGTCCCATGTAAATTAATACATAGAGTCCTATGTAAATAACATCACCCCATCTCTCCTGCTCCTCCAATATACAGTCCCATGTAAATAACATCACTCTCTGTCTTCAGCCCCCTCCAATATACAGTCGCATGTAAATAATATCACTTCCCACCCTTTAGCCCCTCCAAGCCATTCATTTCATAGCATAGGGTCTCATTCTCATGATCAGTTCGGTCACTAATCTTGTATTCATCCTCCATCCTGTGGTTAGGTGATAACTTCTTATGGACGGAATTACCCTTTATATGATATTATCCAAACCCATTGCTTATTACCCATGACTAGAGATGAGCGAACACCTGGCTGGATGTTCGGGTTTGAGAAGTTCGGCCGAACTTCCCGAAAATGTTCGGGTTCGGGATCCGAACTCGACCCGAACTTTATCCCGAACCCGAACCCCATTGAAGTCAATGGGGACCTGAACTTTTAGGCACTAAAAAGGCTGTAAAATAGTCCAGGAACGGGCTAGAGGGCTGCCAAAGGCAGAAAAATGTAGGTAAATCCTCTGCAAACAAATGTGGATAGGGAAATGAATTAAAATAAAATAAAATAAATAAAATTTAACCAATATCAATTGGAGAGAGGTCCCACTGCAAGGAATCATGCGTCATATCAATCAACACTGGAGAAGGCCACTTTCAGTTATTTCGGCCCCAGCACCCAGACAGAGGAGAGAGGTCCCACAGCAAGGAATCATGCGTCATATCACCCACCACTGGAGAAGGCCACTTTCAGTTATTTCGGCCCCACCACCCAGACAGAGGAGAGAGGTCCCACAGCAAGGAATCATGCGTCATATCAACAACCACCGGAGAAGGCCACTCTCAGTTATTTCGGCCCAGCACCCAGACAGAGGAGAGAGGTCCCACAGCAAGGAATCATGTGTCATATCACCCACCACCGGAGAAGGCCACTCTCAGTTATTTCGGCCCAGCACCCAGACAGAGGAGAGAGGTCCCACAGCAAGGAATCATGCGTCATATCACCCACCACCGGAGAAGGCCACTCTCAGTTATTTCGGCCCCACCACCCAGACAGAGGAGAGAGGTCCCACAGCAAGGAATCATGCGTCATATCAACCACCACCGGAGAAGGCCACTCTCAGTTATTTCAGCCCCAGCACCCAGACAGAGGAGAGAGGTCCCACAGCAAGGAATCATGCGTCATATCAACCACCACCGGAGAAGGCCACTTTCAGTTATTTCGGCCCCACCACCAGACAGAGGAGAGGTTCATTCAACTTTGGTTTGCACCGCAAGATCATGGTAAAGTTAAAAAAATTAGGATTCAATAAAGAAGTTCCCCGGAGTACAAGAATACATGGTTGAGGGGGAGGCAGTTATAAATGTCTATTCTGCACAAGGGAGGCACAGGTCCTGTGGGATCCATGCCTGGTTCATTTTTATGAACGTCAGCTTGTCCACGTTGGCTGTGGACAGGCGGCTGCGTTTGTCAGTAATGACGGCCCCTGCCGTGCTGAATACACGTTCAGACAAAACGCCAATTATCAAACACCACCAGGTGTTGAGGCCCACCGGCAGAAACCACTCGTCGGTCTGTTGTTCAATACCCCGCCACAACTCCTGCGCGGTGTGGGGCCTGTCCCCCAAACATATGAGTTTCAGAATGACCGGCTGACGTTTACCCCTGGCTGTGCTGAAGTTGGTGGTAAAGGTGTGGGGCTACCTGGATGAGCTGGTGGAAGCAGAGGAGGAGGAAGCCGAGTAGGAGGAGGAGGCTACAGGAGGCAAAGAATGACGCCCTGCGACCCTTGGCGGCGGAAGGACGCGCGCCAAGGAACTCTCCGCCTGGGGCCCAGCCGCCACTACATTTACCCAGTGTGCAGTTAGGGAGATATAGCGTCCCTGGCCGTGCTTACTGGTCCACGTATCTGTGGTTAGGTGGACCTTGCCACAGATGGCATTGCGCAGTGCACACTTGATTTTATCGGATACTTGGTTGTGCAGGGAAGGCACGGCTGTCTTGGAGAAGTAGTGGCGGCTGGGAACAACATACTGTGGGACAACCATGGACATCAGCTGTTTGAAGCTGTCTGTGTCCACCAGCCTGAATGACATCATTTCAAAGGCCAGTAGTTTAGAAATGCTGGCATTCAGGCCCAGGGCTTGAGGGTGGCTAGGTGGGAATTTACGCTTTCTCTCCAAGGTTTGTTAGATGGAGAGCTGAACGCTGCCGTGTGACATGGTGGAGATGCTTGGTGACGCAGGTGGTGTTGTCGGTGGCACATCCTCTGCTTGGTGGGCGGCAGGTGCCAACATTCCTCCCGAGGCGGAGGAAGAGGCAGAGGCAGCAGCAGAAGAGGGAGCAGGGGGAGCCAGAGTGAGTTCCTTGCTTTTAAGGTGTTTACTCCACTGCAGTTCATGCTTTGCATGTAGATGCCTGGTCATGCAGGTTGTGCTAAGGTTCAGAACGTTAATGCCTCGCTTCAGGCTCTGATGGCACAGCGTGCAAACCACTCGGGTCTTGTCGTCAGCACATTGTTTAAAGAAGTGCCATGCCAGGGAACTCCTTGAAGCTGCCTTTGGGGTGCTCGGTCCCTGGTGGCGGTGGCCAGTAGCAGGCGAACTCTCTTGGAGGCGGCTGTTCTGCTTTTTGCCCGCGGCTCTCTCTTTTGCTACGCTGTTGGCTCGGTCTCACCACTGCCTCTTCCTCTGAACTATGATAGTCAGTGGCACAACCTTCATTCCATGTGGGGTCTAGGACCTCATCGTCCCCTGCATCGTCTTCCACACAGTCTTCCTCCCTGACCTCCTGTTCGGTCTGCACACTACAGAAAGACGCAGCAGTTGGCACCTGTGTTTCGTCATCATCAGAGACGTGCGGACTCCGATGAGGTGGTATTCCCATGTCCTCATCATCAGGAAACATCAGTGGTTGTGCATCAGTGCATTCTATGTCTTCCACCACTGGGGTAGGGCTAGGTGGATTCCCTTGGGAAACCCTGCCAGCAGAGTCTTCAAACAGCATAAGAGACTGCTGCATAACTTGAGGCTCAGACAGTTTCCCTGATATGCATGGGGGTGATGTGACAGACTGATGGGCTTGGTTTTCAGGTGCCACCTGTGCGCTTTCTGCAGAAGACTGGGTGGGAGATAATGTTGTGAACATGCTGGATCCACTGTCGGCCACCCAATTGACTAGCGCCTGTACCTGCTCAGGCCTTACCATCCTTAGAAGGGCATTGGGCCCCACCAAATATCGCTGTAAATTCTGGCGGGTACTGGAACCTGAGGTAGTTGGTTCACTAGGACGTGTGGCTGTGGCAGAATGGCCACGTCCTCTCCCAGCACAAGAGGGTACACTAACACCACCATGACCGCGTCCGCGTCCCTTACTAGATGTTTTCCTCATCGTTACCGTTCACCAAGCACCACAATAAGAAAAAAAATATTTGGCCCAATGTATTGATTTCAAATTCAGGCCATTTTTTACAGGCACCTAACACTATCTGCCTATTTATTTATGTAGCGTATTACACTAATCCAGGCACAGCAGGGCTAGTATTTAGGCCCTGGATGAAAGGTATCCTTTTATGGACATATTTACAATTGGCCTGCAACAGCTCGAACACCAGATTCAAGGTATTGCTATCTTGGCAATTGAATTTAACCCCAGAACAAAATATATGTTTTGGCGGACACTATTATAATTTGACAGCCACAGCTGAAACCACTGATTTATGGTATTGCTATCTTGGCAATTGAATTACACCCCAGAACAAAATAAATGTTTTGGCGAACACTATTATATTTTGCCAGCCACATCTGAAACCACAGATTTATGGTATTGCTATTTTGGCAATTGAATTTCACCCCAGAACAAAATATATGTTTTGGCGGACACTATGAATCTTGGCCTGCAACAGCTGGGACACCAGATTCAGGGTATTGCTATTTTGGCAATTGAATTTCACCCCAGAACAAAATATATGTTTTTGCGGACACTATGAATCTTGGCCTGCAACAGCTGGGACACCAGATTCAGGGTATTGCTATTTTGGCAATTGAATTTCACCCCAGAACAAAATATATGTTTTGGCGGACACTATTATATTTTGCCAGCCACAGCTGAAACCACTGATTTATGGTATTGCTATTTTGGCAATTGAATTTCACCCCAGAACAAAATATATGTTTTGGCGGACACTATGAATCTTGGCCTGCAACAGCTGGGACACCAGATTCAGGGTATTGCTATTTTGGCAAATTAATTTCACCCCAGAACAAAATATATGTTTTGGCGGACACTATGAAACCTGGCCTGCAACAGCTGGGACACCAGATTCAGGGTATTGCTATGTTGGCAAATTAATTTCACCCCAGAACAAAATATATGTTTTGGCTGACACTATGAAACCTGGCCTGCAACAGCTGGGACACCAGATTCAGGGTATTGCTATTTTGGCAAATTAATTTCACCCCAGAACAAAATATATGTTTTGGCGGACACTATGAAACTTTGCCTGCAACAGCTGGGACACCAGATTCAGGGTATTGCTATTTTGGCAATTAAATTTCACCACAGAAAATAATCTATCCTTTGCCAGACAGCAGACAGTAGTATACTTGTCTAGCCAAAGCTGGAACACCAGATTTAGGGGATTGGAATTTGAGCAATTGTATTGAACCCCTTAATAAAATATAGAAATTGCTATCCTGAGTTTCTAGGGGTGACAATTAGCACAGCCAAGCCCCTGATGTAGGATATAGCAAAAAAAAAACTAGTATTGATGGATTGATGGACTTGGTGGCAGCTTGTTCTGGTGCACCACAAGTCACAAAATGGCCACCGATCAACCCAGAAAATAAGTGACAGAAAAACGCTCTGTGCAGCCTAAAAACCAGTGGGCAAGTAACTAGCAGAAGTTCAATCATTTAACAGCTGTAGATCGATCCGTTCATTAGGTGCTGTTGCTGACTTTGCCTAATCTCACCCTGATAGAGGCTGCGTCCTCTCCCTACACTAATCAGAGCAGTGTGACGTGCGGCGCTAAGTGACTCCAGCTTAAATAGAGGCTGGGTCACATGCTGCACTTGGCCAATCACAGCCATGCCATTAGTTGGCATGGCTGTGATGGGCTCTTAGGGCAACAAGTAAAACGCTAGCTGATTGGCTGCTGTGCAGCCCTTCAGAAAGCGGGAAGTAATCGACGAACAACTAACCCGAACCCGAACTTTTTATGTCCGGGTTCGGGTCCGTGTCCCAGACACCCCAAAATTCGGTACGAACCCGAACGATGCTCGAACTGTTCGCTCAACACTACCCATGACATCAAAAGTGTAAAAAAAAATTATTGTAGTATTGTTTTTCAGGGTATACACATATTTTAGCGAATTTGCGTCTGAGTTTCAAGAGAGATTTGCGCTCCATGGCATACAGCTGTATTAGTGGGGATCCCTTCCTTAAAAAAAGAGGAGAACCCATTTCATTTGTGTATATACAATATAGCAGATTATACATAAAGTATATTGTCTGTGTGCCTCCAAAGCAGACGGATTGGCAGAAAGTGCTTCAATTTTCGCAACAGTATCAGAATTGGAACTCCACTGGACCTCCACTTGTTGCCTTTTCTGATGAGTCACGATTTCTGCTTCATCGAACAGATGGACCTTGGCATGTCAGGCGAGAAATATCAGAAACAAATACCCTGCAACCATTGTTGGAAGAACTGGTGGTGGCAGCATTATTGTCAGGGGAAGAAAGAAGGAAGCTTCAACACTGCCGGGCAATCTCTTAAAAGCTATTTTTTTCTTTATTACAGCATATCCACAAAGGTGCAGTACAAAAAACTTGAACTCGCTTATGTGTTTCAGATGAAAAACATCCTTAATCATATCACTAATCATATCCCTGCTGAAGCTTCCTTCCTCTATTTTTGCTGTTTGTTCATCCGTCATGCACGTGAGACACCTCTAGTTGAAGTGGGGGAATGTTTTCATGACATTCTCTGGGCCCACTCATTCATGTGGAAGATACTCATAACTGATTTGGTTATGAATCATTCTTTGCAGATTACGTATAATGATGAGTACGGGGAAATATTCGAATTTGCGATATTTCATGAATATTTGGGCGAATATTCGTCATTTCTTGTTACAAAAATCGGCAATGTAATATGTGCGTATTGCGTGCACAATACAGGCATGGGTCACTATTGCTAAATTTTTCAAGCTGCTAGAAGTTTCCTGAGACTGTAGAAAATGGTTGGCACGGCAGAACATTACAATAGCTTTATATGCAGATAAAGTGCTCCGATATATTCGCGATTATTCAAATCGGCAATTAATAATGCGCACATTTTTGCACAATATGTGCAACTTCACAGTTTAGCAGGTCTGACTACATATTAGTGATTGGTGCACCAAGTATTGTTGTGAACTTGCCTGTCATATCTGTCTATGGACAACACTACCTAACACCCTGCACTGGAAAAACAAATCTAGAATATTGGCAAATACGAATATATAGCACTATATTCTAAATCTTCACTATTTCTCGAAGTGGCGATATTCACCATTAAAATTCGCGCCCAACACTAATGGCGTACACCCCGGGACAAATGAGATCTTCCAGCAAGACAACACGACATGTCACTAGGCTTGAAATGTCTGATATTGGTGGGAAGAACCTGACCAAGACTTCCAAGTATTACCATGGCCCCGCTAATTGAACCCAATTGAGCATCTGTGGGATTACCTTGATCATCATGTTCACTCTGTGGATCTTTCCCCATGCACCCTCCAGCAGCTGTGGTATTCGCTGCAGTCAGCATGGCTCCATATACCTGTGGCCACCTACCATGACCTTATTGAGTCATTACCAGCCTGTCCAGCTGCCATCTCTGCCGCACACAACGGTTACTCTGGATATTAGCTGGTAGTCATAATAACATGACTTAGCTGTGTATATACAGGTGAAACTCGAAAAATTTGAATATCGTGCAAAGTTCATTTATTTCAGTAATGCAACTTAAAAAGTGAAACTAATATATGAGATAGACTCATTACATGCAAAGCGAGATATTTCAAGCCTTTATTGTAATAATTTGGATTATTATGGCTTACAGCTTATGAAACCCCAAAAACACAATTTTGAGGTATCCGTTGCTTAGGGGGTATGGATTAATTAGCTGACTAGAGTTGACACTTTGAGCCTAGAATATTGAACCTTTTCACAATATTCTAATTTTAAGCTGTTTTAATGCAATTCCTTTTAATGTGCATTACTGAAATAAATGGACTTTTGCACAATATTCTAATTTTTCGAGTTTCACATATATATATATATATCATTTTTTCAATACAATGAGCTGACATTGTTCTGTAAATAGGACCCATTGTGTTAATACTTATCGCACTCATCGTTCTTTCTCCTTTTGGCCCCAATTGTTTTGCTTGCTGTAGACACAGAAATCCTTTCATTTTTCAAAAAATTGCTGAATGAATACAAGAGGGAAGCATTAGTGAGTGCTGTGTAATAAAGGAAGCAACACAAAAATGAAAAATCAGTCTTCTCCCTAGAGTGAGCTCAGCAGTCACCAAGGCCAGGACCTGCCACTTTAATTACTGACCTATGTAGACATTCTGCTTAGAATCAGCTAGTGGTCTACAAGGGGTTAGCAGCATATATACTTTTTAAATCTCAACTCATTGCTTTAAAGTCTTGGCAAAACAAAGACCTAATATTCATCTGTTTCTAATTGTAAAATGGCTTCTTAACACATCAATAGTGAGGAAGTGCCAACGGGCAGGGATCATGTACGATCTTGTTTTTATGCTGGACAAGTTTTTAAGTTTTGTGGTGGTGTTTCATTCATGTACACCCATATAGTTCTCTAAGATTCCAAACTCATATGTTTGCCAAGATTTAATAAAAAGCAGTTTATGGCTTTTGAGAAGCATATGGGGCAAATTACGGAAAAAAAAATATTAATGTGCTGTACATGGGATTTGATATTAAGCAGAAAGTGTGTGAGTTTGGTGCTTTCCTCAGTTTTTCAGTCATGTCAGCACAAAGTAACAGCATTTTAAACACATTAATTTGCTATTAAGAATTTCTTACTATGTTGAACAGATATATCGATATTTGTATTAGGATATATTGCTTGTTTCAGTGGCAAAGATTTCCTTTTTAGCAAATAATCTACTCCATGTAAATTCCTCCCACTTTTCATCAAATGGTATATTCAAGAGTCTAACTACAGTATATTCCCATCACAAGTAGTGACAAAACATCATTAGGGTTTCTTGATTAGTGGGGTTATGTCCTGGTTCTTGTAATCAGTCATAGACCTTATGTGTTCATCACATGACCAGGGTAGAATTTCATCCTTTACATTAAACAATAAAAGTTCCTATAGAATGAGTTTATTCTACAATGAATAACCTTTAATTGCTTTAATCCCTTCAAGACAGAGCCATTTTTCACCTTCCTTCCAAGGCTATTTTTTTGCGAATCTGACATCTGTCACTTTATGTGGCTTAAAACTTTGGAATGTTTTTACTTTTCCAAGCCATTCTGAGATTGTTTTCTCGCGACACATTGTGACAGTGGTAAATTTGAGTTTATATATTTCACCTTTATTTATAAAAAAAAATTAAAAATTTACCAAAAATGTGGAAAAGTTTGCAACTTTCAAAATGTTAATTTCTCTGCTTTTGAAACAGACAGTGATACCTTATAAAATAGTTATTGCTTTACATTTCCCATATGTCTACTTTATGTTTGCATCATTTTGTAATGTAATTTTTTTTAGGACATTAGAAGGCTTAGAACTTTGGAAGCAATTCCTAAAATTTTTAAGATAAATTCTAAAACCCAGTTTTCAACCTCTTAAGGACGAAGAGTGTACATGTACGCCCTGCGTCCGGTCTTTAAAGATGGCGTCCGCTCCTGCTTCATGCGGGTGTCCGCATGGTTCTTGTAGCAGACACCCGCGGCAATGCCGATCGTGGACATTTATCCCCTCAGATGCCGTGGTCAATTCTGACCACAGCATCTGAGTGCGCACAAAACAAAAGTTTTACTTTCGGTTTGCGCACCGGCTCCCACGTGTGGCGATCAGAGGAGCCAGAGCGCACCTGTAGTAGCCTGGCTTTCTATGAATGAAACCCAGGCAAATCTGTAGTGTTTCCTATGGAGCCTTGCCTGTAATAGGCTTTATAGGAAATATGCGATTTTTTCATACTTTCCAATGCTATTGCATTGGAATGTATGATAATCGCAATCAAATGATTGTAAGTTATAGTTCCCTATGGGAACTAAATAAAAGTGTAAAAAAAAAAAAAGTAAAAAAAAAACATAAAAGTTCAAATACCCCCTTTTTCTAAAAAAAAAAAAATTGAAAAATACACATCATGGGTGTTGCAATGTGTGAAAACGCCCATACTATAAAAATATAAAAAATATTCCCCGTGCGTCAAACAGCAAAAAAGAAAAAATGTGCAAATGTGGCTATGTGAACAGAAAAATAAAAAAGTTTTAGCTCTGGGAAGGCAGGGAGCGCAAAACGAAAACTCAAAAAATAAAAAACCTCCGTTCCTTAAGGGGTTAAGGACTAGTTCAGTTATGAAGTCACTTTGTGGGGCTTACATAATTGAAACCACACATAAATGGCTCCATTTTAGAAACTAAGCCCCTCAGGTTATTCAAAACTGATTTTTACAAACTTTGATAACCCTTTAGGAATAAAAAGAAAATGAATTTGGACTTTCAAATGGCTGATTTTCCATTTTAATCCACTTTTTTTTCTTTAACACAGCAAGGGTGAACAGTCAAACAAAACGTAAAATATATTACCCTGAATCAGGAGTTCACAGAAACACCCCACATGTGGTTGTAAACTGTTGTATGAACACACGGCAGGGCACAGAAGGAAAATGCCATATGGTTTTTGGAGGGCAGATTTTGGTGACAGCGACATTACTTGCACTATACCTCCTGTATAACGTGTGTGCATCCTAAATATCAGTGACATTCATTCAGTGTAATATTTTATTAGCCCATGGTGACAGCGACATTACTTGCGCTATACCTCCTGTATAACGTGTGGGCATCCTAAATATCAGTGACATTCATTCAGTGTAATTTTTTATAAGCCAGTGGTAACGGCGACATTACTTGTGCTATACCTCCTATATAACATGTGCGCATTCTAAATATCAGTGACATTCAATCAGTGTAATTTTTTATTAGCCCATGGTGACAGCGACATTACTTGCGCTATACCTCTTGTATAACGTGTGCGCATCCTAAATATCAGTGGCATTCATTCAGTGTAATTTTTTATTAGCCCGTGGTGACAACAACATTACTTGCGCTATACCTCCTGTATATTGTGTGCGCATCCTAAATATCAGTGACATTTATTCAGTGTAATTTTTTATTAACCGGTGGTGACAGCGACATTACTTGTGCTATACCTCCTGTATAACGTGTGCGCATCCTATCAGTGACATTAATTCAGTGCAATCTCACAGACGTATATGAGGAAGGATTTCTGTGAGATTGCACATCACATGCAATGACTGATTAACCATAAGTAGAGACTGCGCGGAACTACTCTGTTTTTCTGTTGTTTTACAAGTGGAGTTTCGAGCTTACTATTTATAGTTTCTGCTGCAATTCACATATAATGGATTGGATATCCAACTTCTTTAAGTGTAATTTTTTATTAGCCGGTGGTGACAGTGACATTACTTGCACTATACCTCCTGTACAACGTGTGCGCATACTAAAAATATCTGTGACATTCTATTTACTTTATTTGTGCATACACTTACAAAACCTGCGCTATTGTACGTGTGACATACTTGCAAGAATATATACCATTTAATATGCGCAAGCCGAGCGGTAAGGGACGGAGAAGTGGCCATGCTGCTGATGGTGCACGCAGAGGCTGTTGCACTGGGCGCGATGAAACTGTGCCTGCTGCCAGAGCACAAGAAACACTCTCATCCACGATACCCAGCTTCATGTCTCAGTTTGCAGGGCGGCGCAGGACACCACTCTCGAAGTCAGACCAGTGCGACCAGGTGGTCGGGTGGATTGCAGCAGATAATGATTCCAGTTGGTTAAGCCCCACCCTGTCTTCAACAAAGTTCAGTCTCAATAGCTAAGAGTCTGATCAATTCTCACCCTGATCCTCCTTCCACCCACCAATAAGAGTCTTGACAAACAAGTGATCCCACATTTCGATATTCTGAGGAGCTCTTTTCATCGTCATTCCTTAAATTGGGCCACTCACCAAGCACGCTTGAAGAGGGACATGAGGAGATCTTGTGCCCTGATTGACAACCTCTTGAGCATCCATAGTCAGAAGAAGATGACGGTGGGGAACAGCAATTAGAGTTTCATGAGGTGGATGATGAGACACAGTTGCCAATAAGTCAACCGCAATTAGTGTCTCAAGAGGTTTATGATGAGGATGAGATACAGTTGTCAATAACTGAGGTTGTTGTTAGGTCAGGAGGATTACCAGAGTGAGGAAGTGGTAAGCCAAGAAAAGGACAGCCGTATAGAGAGGAAGGGATCTTCAGCACCGCAACAGGCTGGAAGTGGCAGTGGGGTGGCAAAAGAGAGAAGGCGAGCCACACCAAACAGGCCCGCAACTATTCCCTGGAATACCCCCTTGCGGCAATCTCCCTTGCCAAGGGGGATGTGTTCTGTAGTCTGGCGCTTTTTTGAGGAAAGTGCGGACGATAAAAGAATCGTCATTTGCAACCTGTGCTGTACCAAAATGAGCAGTGGTGTGAACACTAGCAACCTCACCACCACCAGCATAATCCGCAACATGGCATCAAAGCACCCTAATAGGTGGGCCAAACACCTGGGTCCACAACCATGCCATGCCCCTGGACCTTCCAAAGCACCATCAGCTGGAACATTTACTTCTGTGTCCCAGCACAGCGTACAGATGTCTATACCCCAGGCCTTTGAACGAAAGCACAAATACCCAACCACCCACCCACAGGCCATAACAGTAAATGCGCACCTTTCAAAATTGCTGGCCCTGGAAATGTTGCCATTTAGGCTTGTGGACATTGGGCCCTGATGGCAGCAGCCATCTCACGTTACTTTGTCCCCAGCCGCCAATATTTTTCATGGTGTGCAGTCCCGGCCTTACACCAGCATGTATCCCATAACATCACCCGTGCCCTGACCAACGCAGTTATTGGGAAAGTCCACTTAACGACTAACAAATGGACAAGTGCTTTTGGCCAGGGAGGCTACATTTCCCTGATGGCCCACTGAGTGAACGTTGTGAAGGCCGGGAGCGAGTTGTACCCTGGGATGGCATAGGTGCTACCGACACCAAGGATTGTGGGCCCTACTTCCATCAGGGTTTCCGCCGCCACATACGTTAGTGGCTGCAACCCCCTCTTCTCCTCCTCCACCTCCTTCTTCACTTCCACCTCTGAATTCTCATCTTGCAGCACCAGTCAGCCATCAGTCAGTAGCTGAAAGCAGTGTAACACTGCAGTGGGGAAGCAGCAACAGGGACCAGACAACCTACAACCAGGCATGATTGTGTCTGATAATGGCCATAACTTGGTGGTGGCTTTGGAGCTCAGCAAGCTCACACACATGCCATGCCTAGCCCACATGTTCAACCTAGTGGTTCAGCAGTTTCTCAAAACCTACCCCAATTTGCCTGAGCTACTGGTGAAGGTGCGCCGTGTAAGTGCCCATTTCCGCAAGTCATCGACAGCTTCAGCCGGTCTGGCACCCACATGTTGGTCAGGCTTTGTGAGCAGCAGAGGGCAGTACTAGAATACCAGTTGCAACATGGTTGTCACCTTTGAGGCACTTTGAGAATTCGCAAATATTTAGAATATCTCAAAATATATTCATAATCGCGAATATTCGTTTTTTTTTTAAATACCAGTCTAGGGGAATTTTATGCAAATTTTTTTAATGCGCATTTTCGCAATCAAGAAAATAATGCCTGAAGATCATGAATTTGCGAATATATGGCGAATATTCGCCCAAATATTTGCGAAATATCGCGAATTCGAATATTGCCCCTGCCGCTCATCACTAATTTTGGCCAACACTGATTACTGGTTGTTCACCCTTCTCAACCCCTGCTACAAAGAGAACTTCTCATCTCTCATTCCTGTGGCGGAGAGGACTAGCAAAATTTCCATGCACCCCTTCCACCACTAAAAAGGGTATATGGTTCAATCTCCCTTTTCTCGTCCTCCTCCTCCATCATATCAACATGCTTATTAAGCTGCCCTCAATCCTAATGTTTTAGAGGGTCAGCTCAGCAGAGGGCCCTTACCCATAATGTTTTTGAGGGTCACCAGCAGGCCCTCACCCATAATGTTTTAGAGGGTCACCAGCAGGCCCTCAACTATAATGTTTTTGAAGGTCACCAGCAGGCCCTCAACTATAATGTTTTTGAAGGTCACCAGCAGGCCCTCAACTATATTATTTTTGAGGGTCACCAGCAGGCTCTCACCCATAATGTTTTTGAGGGTCACCAGAAGGCCCTTGTTCATAATGTTTTAGAGTGTCACCAGCTGGCCCTCACCCCTAATGTTTTAGATGTTCAACTCAGCAGCAGACCATCACCCCTAATTTTTTAGATGGTCAGGTCTGCAGCAGGCCCTTTCCCATAATGTTTTAGATGGTCAGCTCGGCAGCAGTCCTTCGCCCATAATGTTTTAGATGGTCAGATCAGCAGCAGGCACTCGCCCCTAATGTTTTAGAGTGTCAGCTCTGCAGGAGGCCCTCACCCATTATGTTATAGATGGTCAGCTTGGCAGCAGGCCCTTGCCCATAATGTTTTAAATGGTCAGCTCAGCAGCAGGCCCTCACCCCTAATGTTTTATATGGTCAGATCAGCAGCAGGCACTCGCCCCTAATGTTTTAGAGTGTCAGCTCTGCAGGAGGCCCTCGCCCATTATGTTATAGATGGTCAGCTTGGCAGCAGGCCCTTGCCCATAATGTTTTAAATGGTTAGCTCAGCAGCAGGCCCTCACTCCTAATGTTTTATATGGTCAGATCAGCAGCAGGCACTCGCCCATAATGTTTTAGATAGTCAGATCAGCAGCAGGCACTCGCCCCTAATGTTTTAGAGGGTCAGCTCCGCAGGAGGCCCTCACCCATTATGTTATAGATGGTCAGCTTGGCAGCAGGCCCTTGCCCATAATGTTTTAAATGGTCAGCTCAGCAGCAGGCCCTCACCCCTAATGTTTTATATGGTCAGATCAGCAGCAGGCCCTTGCCCATAATGTTTTAGATGGTCAGATCAGCAGGAGGGCCTCACCCATAATGTTTTAGATGGTCAGATCAGCAGCAGGCACTCTACCATAATGTCTTAGAGGGTCAGCTTTGCAGCAGGCCCTCCCCCATAATGTTATAGATGGTCAGCTGGGCAGCAGGCCTTTTCCCATTATGTTTTAGATGGTCAGATCAGCAGCAGGCCTTCGCCCCTAGTGTTTTAGATGGTCAGATCAGCAGCAGGCACTTGCCCCTAATGTTTTAGATGGTCAGATCAGCAGCAGGCACTCTAACATAATGTCTTAGAGGGTCAGCTTTGCAGCAGGCCCTCCCCCATAATGTTATAGATGGTCAGCTGGGCAGCAGGCCTTTGCCCATTATGTTTTAGATGGTCAGATCAGAAGCAGGCCTTCGCCCCTAGTGTTTTAGATGGTCAGATCAGCAGCAGGCACTTGCCCCTATTGTTTTAGATGGTCAGATCAGCAGCAGGCACTCGCCCATAATGTTTTAGATGGTTCGCTCGGCAGAAGACCCTCGCCCATAATGTTTTAGATGGTCAGCTCAGCAGCAGGCCCTCGTCCCTAATGTTTTAGATGGTCAGATCAGCAGCAGGCACTCGCCCATAATGTTTTAGATGGTTAGCTCGGCAGCAGACCCTCGCCCATAATGTTTTAGAGGGTCAGCTCTGCAGAAGGCCCTCACCCATAATGTTTTAGATGGTCAGCTCCACAGCAGGCCCTCGTCGATAATGTTTTAGATGGTCAGATTAGCAGCAGGCCCTTGCCCCTAATGTTTTAAAGGGTCACCAGCAGGCCATCAATCATAATTTCAAGGGTGTGTATGTGCCCTCCTTTATGTGTAATAAAGGGTGTATTGTAGTGCCAGTTCCTTTGTAATATTTGGCAGCCCTTTCACTTAGTGCAGTGTTTTTCAACCACTGTGCCGCGGCACACTACTGTGCCCTGAGATATTGTCTGGTGTGCCGTGTCCGTGAGCTCGAATTATTCGCGAATATTCGTGGTAAAAAAATCGCATGCTCGACCAACACTAATAATAAAGCATTTTTGATAGAAAATCATGCTTTTTAGTCTTCATTTTCTGAAAGCCCAATTTTTTTTTCTGCTGATCATCTAGTTTTTTTTTTTGCAAGAAGAGTTGACATTTTTATTGGTACCATTTTTGGGTGTATATGATTTTTTGATCATTCAATATTGCACTTAATTTACAGCATTCACCTTAGGGGGTATATCATGTGATATTTTTATAGGGCAGGTAGTTACGCATGTGGTGATGCCTAATATGTCTACTTTTTTTATTTATTTGATTTTTACACAATAAATGCATTCTTGAAAAAAAATTGTCTCCATTTTCTGAAAGCCATATTTTTGGGGCAATTGTCTTATGTAATTTTTTTGCAGGATGAGGTGATGGTTTGATTTGTACTATTTTGCAACTTTATGTGTTTATTTTTTTGCTG
Source organism: Bufotes viridis (assembly GCA_033119425.1). Lineage (NCBI taxonomy): Eukaryota > Metazoa > Chordata > Amphibia > Anura > Bufonidae > Bufotes > Bufotes viridis. The sequence goes on along the minus strand of CM065591.1, from coordinate 138,102,596 downwards.
GAAAGTTTATTTTTAATTATGAAAAACTGATTTTACTTTTTATTTTTGTCCCATTGTGGAACTTCAAACTTTGGGGATCTGATCCCCTCTACAATGCATTACAATGTTACAATGCATCTTGTATTGTAATGCATTGCCTGTCAGCATTAGCCTAAAAGGCTGGATTTTCTAGACCAGGCATCCTCAAACTGCGGCCCTCCAGCTGTTGCAAAACTGCAACTCCCAGCATGCCCGAACGGCCTACAGGTATCAACCTACAGCAGGGCATTGTGGGAGTTGTAGTTTTACAACAGATGGAGGGCCACAGTTTGAGGATGCCTGTTCTAGACTTCTGTAGAAGGCGAGCCCTGATGCCTGTGCAAGGCATCAGGCTGCCCTCTCAGCCACTGGGTCCCCGTTATCGCAGCAAAGGGATCCTGATTGGGATGTAAATGTAGCCGCAGACTGCAGCAAACCCCCCTGTATGCTGTGGTCAGTTTTGACCACTACATACAAGGGGTTAATCCCCTTTTTCAGCAATGCCAGTGGATATAGCAGGGGCCTGGCTGTCAGTCATAGCCCAGTCTCTGCACTGATAGGGCACGCAATGCTACGGTGCCCACCCGATTAGCATGACATACTATTATGTCAAATTGTGAGAAGTCACTTCCCATTATGACATAATAATATGCCATATGTCGGGAAGGGGTTAAGTGTATTAATATATGTATTCCCAACTGAAAGACTTGTTGCAGAAATGTCTGGAACTACTATTTATCTAAATGGGTTTTGCATAAATCTATGTGCATATGCACTGGCCTGCAGGTGTAGTGTGCTGCGAGGAGGATGGGAGTGGTAGTGGTAATGATAGTGGTAGTAGTACCCACATTTCAAGGTGGCAATCTGGCACTCCATGAGGCTATGCAGTGAATAGAGCGTGCACCCTTTTTTCTCTGACTTTCTAGGGTTCCTGCCTGATGATAGTTGGGGTGCCCTTGATTGTGGTTGTTTTGCAGGGTGAACAGCAGGAGGTCAGGTAGAGTGAAGGCCAATGGATGGTGGAGACAAAGACCAGGCCCAGTTTAGTGATAACAAAGGACAGTTTCTTTACTGAGGATGAAGAGAGTTGCATAACAAATCGCAGCAAATGGCACAGTCCTGGGGTATATTACAAAGCTTACTTTTCCCAGTGGCTGTGCATCGGCAGCGGCAATGATGGTAATAGTACTCCATCAGTCCCACTCTAAATGCACTTGGTGGTCCTTCCAAGTAACCACTGGTGTACAATTCCATTCTCATTAACTCTCTCTGCAGTTCCTGGGCTGAAGGGTGTAGACCTTAGATCCAGATGGCCAGTCCATCTCAAAGTATGGTGACTGCTGGAGGCAATTAGCCCTTTTCACAGCAGTAAAGTTTTTAATGCCGTAAATGAACGATCCCTTATTGTCTGAATGCAGTGACTGGCCTTGGTGATTCACAACCTCCTATACATTGTAACTGTCTCTTTCCCTCATTCTGAGGATTTGTGAGAATTCTGAGCCACAAGTTAAAAACCACTGTCCTATAGGTTCAAAGGTAATATTCCCTGTGGTGTACATATGCAGTAGTATATTTTCTGAATTAAGTAAAACTGGCCATACATATTATATTAATGTGCTCTGAAGCTGCCATTTTTGGTGGGACCAGTTGAAAGTGTCCCGACTTTCCCCAAATTACATAATTTGTGGAAGAAAGGGAATGGGCCCAATCCTTTTGTTCTTGGCAGGATGACTCAACCAAAAAGGAAAAACAAGGGGGGGGGTGACTACAAGACATTGTAGATAGAATAAAAAAAATGTCCTTGTTCTAATGGATTTCTTTATTTAACCTTACAGCAGATGCAGCAATGGCTTACTACTTTAAACAAACAAAGAACCAAGACCAATGGCTACAGGGAAGCTAATGAAAGGAGTTGACATCATTCTTCATACAGCACACTGCTTGTACTTTTGGATCCTACATTTTTAAGGTCCTCACTTTGCTGTGTCCAAAAAAGTTTACGAACAATGGGAAACTATGTTCTAGTCTCATGGATTACTGTACTGTCACTGATGGCAATATTAACTAAGGCTGACATTAAAAAAAGTAATGCTTTCATCACAGAATCAGATCCAGCCCGATGTATGAGGCACCATTATGTAGATTCTATTAATCATCCACAGCACAAATGCACTGCAAAGGTAAAGTTACCATCTTTTCTTTTATCTTACAATATGCCTACTACAGTATGTGCTTTTCCTTACGTAAGGAAAAGTATCTATGGCTCTAAACGTCTCTTCCAATAGTAACACAGAGGTCTTGGGGACTCACCACCACCACCTCAGAAGAGATTGAGTGTAAGAAGGCTTCCTATTCAGTCCTTAATCTCCTTCCACAAACTCCAGAAACACTGACTATGCTCCAGAAGAAGCCAATAGTGGGCGAAACCCTGATTTTAACTGTGCCTGTCAGTCTGCACTACTCCTTCCTTATTCCACCTAGTGACTCAATGCTGGATAAAATCTAACACCACATGGTTTGAATATGAATAAGTGAACATATATTCTGAGCTCAGCTGGGAGTAACTTCCTACCGCTAGTATGGTAAGCAGTGATTGGAAAACACCTCTGCTGTCAGTGGAAGGAGATACAGGACTGAATAGGAGTACTTACCCTCAATCTCTTCTGAGGTGGTGGTGTTGAGTCCCCGAGGCCTCTGTGTTACTATTGGAAGAGATGTTTAGAGCCAGAGATACTTTTGCTTTTTTTGACATTGTGTGAACAGGAGCATTGGACCTGCTCCTTATCTCTTAGTGCCCTGTTTCTTCCATAGCGGATCGCTTCCCAATTAATCATATATATTTACTTTTACTAATGAAGTATTTTCCTAAATATAATCAAAGTTTATTGTATTGAATATATGACTAAAAAAATCATTTTAGACGCCAGTCTGACTAAAGGCCGAAAGCTGGAAGTTATGAAGAGGCGCAGGGCTGTACATAACTTCAGCGCATCCAGCGCCAGCTCTAAATGCAAGACAGCTTCCAAGCTGTCTTACATTTAGACCATTTTCTACTCCTAAACTAATGCCCACAATTTTAGAACTGGCATGAGCGGGGGAAAGTCGCAGATAGCGGCGCAACTATCTGTTGCACCACCATGTGTGTCTGAAATACGCCTAATTTAGACATATTTCAGATTAATAAATGATCCCCATTGTTTTTGAAGGCTGGTCCTATCACTTCAGAGGGTCAATATCCACAATACATTATAAATTAATGTGAAGTCCGATGGGTGCGTGGTATTCTGGAGGACTATACAGTATATATAAGAAAACATGTATTAAAACAGATAATTGCTCAAGACAAAGCTATGCAGTGTTAGTGTTACACCCCTCAGACATACTCAGTGGTGTAGCTTTAGGAGTTGTAACAATAAGGCCTCTTGCACACGAATGTTGTGTGCCCATGGCCATATTGCGGTCTGCATACGGATGCAGACCCTTTCACTTGAATGGGGAGAACGGATTGGAACAAATTGGTGTTTCTGCCTCTGTCTCCGCACCGCAAAAAAATAGAACTTTTTCTATTTTTTTGCGGTGCGGACGGATCACTGACCTATTCAAGTTGAATGGGTCTCGATCCGTCACGCCCGCCGCACAGACGTTGCCCGTGCATTGGGGACCGCAAATTGCGGTCCCCAATGCACGGAACAGATGCACAACGTTCATGTGCAAGAGGCCTAACAGTTGTAAGCAGGTCATAAAGCCTAGAGGGTTCATAGACCTCCTACCACATCAACTTCTTCATAGCCCAGTAAAAGTGCACCTCACACTGACGAGCATCAGGTTGTTGAGCCAGTGTGTCTGTGTGCACAAGAATCTGATGCTGATCTGTGCTGGTGTGTAGTGTCTAATCTGGAGTCTGAGGTAATTTAGACATCTGATTTGGTATCTGAATTCATTTTGGTGTGTGGTCCAGGGACTGAATTATCTTATGGTTCAGGTTTGTGGTCTGAATTAATTTCAGGGTCTAGTCTTGGGTTTGATGTCTCCTATGCCGCCATCCTGAATATTCTACTTATGAATCTGATGTGGTGCCGTTGACTAAGCATACTCTCATCATTTGTCAGGTAATGCTAGGAACTGTACCTTACCTCCTCCTATGGATCCATAGGTTTGCTATGGATTCTGTGTCTTTCTAGTTAAAGCACATTACATGCCTAGAATTTGGGGAAGAAGGGGATGCAAATGAGCTCTTAACAACTTCTGCCTCTAATGTCACCAGATGTAAGGCAGCTATCCTATAAGTCAATGCTCAGCTCTTTAAATAAGCCAGCACCTTATCTACAGACAGCTATTTCACTGTGATTGCCCGTCATTAGTGCAGAGCAGAGAATACTGGTTTAACTGGGTGAGAGGCCTGTCCAGGTTAGGGGATAACATCTCTTCTTAGGGTGAGAGCAGCTTAATCAGCGTGAGGAGACTTATAGGCCATCCATGCTCCTCTGGAATTCTGGGAGGAAGCTGTCTGCAGATGAGGTGCTGGCTTATTTAATATCCAAGTCATGTCTCAAGGCATATTTAAAGAGCTGAACATTGACTTATAGGATAGCTGCCTTACATCTGGTGGCATTAGAGGCAGAGCTTGTTAAGAGCTCATTTGCATCCTTTTCCTCCCAGAATTCCAGAGGAACATGTATGGCATATAAGTCTTCTAACGCTGATTAAGCTGCTCTCTCCCTAAGGAGAGATGTTACCTCCCTAACCTGGACAGGCCTCTCACCCAGTTAAGCCAGTACTCTCTTCTCTGATGAGAGGCAATCACCCTGAAACAGCTATCTCCAGATGAGGTGCTGGCTTATTTAATATCCAAGTCATGTTTCAAGGCTTATTTAAAGAGCTGAATATTGACTTATAAGACAGCTGCTCTACATCTGGTGGTATTAGAGGCAGGGCTTGTTAAAAGCTCATTTGCATCCTTTTCCTCCCAGAATTCCAGAGGAACATGTATGGCCTATAAGTCTTCTCACCCTGATTAAGCTGCTCTCTCCCTAAGGAGAGATGTCACCCCCCCCCCCCCATGCCTATAATTTTAAATCCTTTATAAATCAGCAGTTCAAGTGAGTATAGTAAAGTTGTAATTAACTTATATAGAAAAGGTTTTACCTTTCTCAGCAACTCCCCTATCATACATACAGCCTCTTTGCACACCCAGAATAATCAGTCAAATATCTAATAGAGGGGGAGAAGGGAAAGAAGCTGCAGTGCCCTGCCCTCACCGTTTGAGCCTGCATGCAGCGGGTGGGCAGTATTAGAGAGACATCTGATTGGCTCAAAACGCATAGCATAGCTGTAATATCTGGAAGAGCCCCATCACTCAGCAAACTTAGAAAGAGACCATTTACATTTACCGAGGCCAGCAAATGGATGAGAAACATCCACAATATTTTATTTTTAGATGCATAATTAAACTCTCTGACTTTTCTACATTTTCTGACACCCCCACCATTTTTACAAAAAGTGGATGGGGGGGGGGGGGATTTCCATGCTTGGGACCCCGATGGCCCATCACATTTACCAATAAGTACATTGGAAAAGGGGCACACATCACACCTCCACTTTACAGATCCTTGCAGACCCAAGTTCGAATTTTATGGCAAACTAACCTCCTAGAGATGTGTCAAAATTATTAAGTGGCATTGCCTCTTAGCACATAATATGCTAGTTTTTTTAAATTAAGACTGATGTCAGAAATTCTAGTATTACTAAATTTCTCCAATAGGTATAATCCATACTACATGACGGAAATGCCATTAGCATGTAAGGTGCATTTTTAAGCCTCTTTATTCTTCAGATAGAAGCAATTAAGCAAACAAACCATTATAATGGTAATCAGGAACACATGTACAGTATGTATAATATTCTGTTGTATTAGCATATCAAAACATTTTGTTAGATGCAGAAAACATCAAAAGTCATTACAATGCATTATCAAGTCACAGCCCTACCCTCAAATGTACTGAAGAAGCGGATTCCTTCTTGTAGGGATGGGTCTCATAACAAGATCATTGCCATGTACTTACTTTTTTGTTGGTAATCTTGTGCTTTAGTATAATTTCTTAACTATAGAGAGTCAGACTAGAACTTGCACACCTCTCTTTTGCAATACTCCTTTACTCATAGAGAAAACATAAAAACGGGAGGTTGTGTTTCATAAACTCAGAAGTGCCGAGTAGGACATGACAGAGAAGTCCTGAGCAGTATAAATGCAAATTAAGTACTTTGGGTGAAATATAACACAATTAGCTAATGAATCTGATGAATCATGTTTGTCTGCTTGTTATTTTATGCACTTCCTCTTCCTCCACCTCTTCTCTCCATAGGCTTGAATGGGATGATGTATTCTGATCCTTCAGTGAGCAGGTGGTTAGTTTAAGGAAGAAGGGAGGGGGGTGTGGACAAGAAAACTGAACGTTTTCTCTGATAACATATATATTGCAAACTTTAGTATATTCATCTGTACTAATGATTTATGCTAAGTTGTTTGAAGCAACAGTTATCATTTAAGCTCTCAGTCTTAAAAATAATTGTTCAGATCTTTAGACAAACTTTATTTAGCAACAAAGAGAACCTGGACAACCACAAGATATTGTTTTTAATAATATTTTCCAACAAAAAAAGGGACAAATATAGAACAGTAGAGGAAACTCCTTTTTATAGCATTGAATATTATATCTGCTATTGCTATAACTTTCTAAGGCAATAGTTATTAGAAATTGCAATGGCTGGACTTATACAAAGATTAATATCCCTTCCCAATTTTGTACAATACATCTCATAAATTTTGGTGTGTAACTAACTTAGCAAAACTTTCTGCTTGTAAACATTAGGTGGGTCAGAACTAAAAAACTTGTTTTATGAATATTTAAATTGTTGCCTTTTCACTTACAATTAGAAGGCAAAATGCAGAAACAGATTGTATTCCTACCTGTGGGAAGCTGGATTTTTTTTTATATGGGGTGGAATTGGAAAAAATGCAATTCCACTGTAGTTTTATAAGTTTCATTTTTACAACATTCCCTATGCGATCAAACTGACATGTTAACTTCAGTCTGTGGGTCAGTATGATTACAGTGATCCCCAATTTTTTAAAATTTTTATTATATTTTAATACTTAAAAAATAAAAACTAATTTCAAAATTCATTTTTTCTTTGCATCACCATATTCTGATCTTCATAACTTTTTAGTATTTTCTCATTTTTTGCAGAGTGATCAGTTTTTATTTGCCATTTTGGATTTTTGGAATGTGTATGACCATTTAATCACTTTTTATTTAAATTTTTTCAGGAGGTAAAGCGAGCAAAAGAATTGTGAATTCTTATATATTTTTAAAAATATTTTAAAGTTTTTTTACATTCATTTTTAGCCCCCCTAGGGGACTTTAACATGCAGTTGTCTGATCACTTCTCTCATAGACTACAATGATTTACTATTGCAGTCTATAGGACAATCAGTCCGTGGTCAGCTTGATAGGAAGATTGCTATAGCAGGCCTCTGAGCTGCCATAGCAACCAACCTAATTTCTCAGTCTTGCAATTAACCATGGCATCTGAGAAGTTAAGTTCTTTACTGACTGACTGACATTATGGCTGATCACAGACTCTGCCATTGGGTGTCTGCTCTGAAAAACTCATGAGCGGCCCCATATTTAAAGATCCGATAAGCTGAGCATGCTTTATAGCCACTGGGTGCCAGCTGTTTTAAAAAGCAGACCCCAAGAGGCATTGTCCATGATCAACAGTAGCCCTGATCACAGACTTCTAAACCCTCAGATGCCGTGGTCGATTGTGACCATGGCATCTGAGCGGTGAAATTTCTGGAATGCTGTGCTCCTGAATTGCTCTCTCACGCCAAGATTAAAGGAGTCATTTGATTGTTATGGTGGCCTTCTAAAGGCTCCAAGACCAGCCAGAGTAAAGTTCCTTTGAAGCTCTGCCAATGGCAGGGCTCCACAGAAACACAGTGAATCTTTTATAGCCTGCAATTTTAAATCATTGCAGTCTATGAAAGAAAAAAATTAGATGATTGCTTTAGGATTTGACAGACTCAAATTCATATATAGTAATATACACCTTCAGGAAATTTTGTACCAAAGTGTAACATTAAGTAAAAAATGCATAAAATGTCATGTTTGTGACTGAAGTTCTGACCAAAGCACAGCCTTAAACAGTCAACATTTCCTAAATATTTGTAATGTATGTTTATATATTGTGGGGATGTGCTCGTGGTAGGCTACGGTAGCAGCAGCAGTACTGAGGCAATCACAGACAGTCTTTGTGATACACCGTGACTTTATTTACACCAAAGGCATAACAGGCGATATGCATAAAACAAAAGTCCCTCAATAGCAAATAAACAGCAGGTTTATGTCACCTTGTTTCTGGACAGACCACACTGTTCCTGCAGGATTCTAGGATACCTGCCTTTGTCTCCCTCAGGCCAGAGCCCCTTCGGCTAGTAGCACCACAGGTCCCAGGGCTATCCTTCAGTTTGTGCTGCGCCCAGTCTCTCATTGACCAGCACTGACTCTGTCTGTCAAAATCTCCAGCACAGCAAGACACACCCCACCTCCCATCTTCAGCAGGCTGGGTTTTTCAAAGGCCCAGCTCCACCAAAAACCTGGGCTGGCTGTGGTGAACAGGCACCCATCCTGCTGTTTACCTGTTCCTAGTAAGAACCGGCCCCTACACACTGTGTCAGCAGCATTCGCAGTTGTAACCGCAATGATCCGGTTCTTACTCCACCGAGGCCAGGACCTCTGGTGGCATGTATCGTCCGTCCATTATTATCCCGGGGACTCTCCTACAATATGTATATTTATAATATATGTTTAAGACTTCATTCACATTTGCAGCACAAGCTTCTTTAGGGGCCTTCATAGCAGACTCCGTAAAAAATATGGAACAAAATAGCTCAGCATGCATTGCTATTTTTTCTAATAAAATGGCAGAAATGTCAAATGGAAACCCAGTGGACACTGTTATAATCAATGGGGTCAGTCTGTTCTCATTTGTTTCAGTTATGTGTTGAATCCAACACTTCTGTTATGTTTTGTTTGTTTCATACTATCTAAAGTACATCACTTTTCCCAATGTTTTGGGTAAGTCAATATACTATATTGGCCCCAGAACTTAGGTATCTCTAGCTGGTCTTTTGATTGATAATCACTGTGACATTAACTCATGTGTCAGAGATTTATATTAAGGTATATAGTGGCATGGAAAAGTTTGGGCACCCCTGGTCCGAATTACTGTTAGGGCCCATTCAGATGGCCGAAGTGCTTTGCGGATCCGCAAAACACGGATACCAGTCGTGTGCCTTCCGCAATTGGCGAACCTCACATGGCTGCAACCATAATAGAAAACGCCTATTCTTGTCCGCAATTGCAGACAAGAATAGGACATGTTCTATCTTTTCCGCGGAGACACGGAATGAAACCACGGCCCAAAATGGAATGCGGAATGGATGCGGACTCATTCATACGGCCGTCTTAATGAGCCCTTACTGTGAACTGTTAAACAAGTTGAAGATGAAATAATCTCCAAAAGGGAAAGATGACACATTCCCTTTGTATTTTAAACAAAAATTATTTTTATTTTCATCTTTTACATTTTAAAAATAAAAAAGGAAAAGGGCACAAAGCATGGTTTGTACCTACTAGTAGCACCCCCTTTGACAAGTATCCCAGCTGGAATTTAATTTGCTGGAATTTAATTAAATACATTCTTCCCTCTCTCCATGAAATGTTCCCCATGCCATAGGCTGCAAGACAACCCAAAAGCATGATTGATCAACGCACATGCTTAATGCTTGAAGTGTTACCCTTTTTTCTCCAGACATACCTTTGTTCATTGTGTTCTACTTTAACCTCATCAGTCCACAGGACTTGTTTCTAAAATGCATCAGGATTGTTTAGATATTCTTTTGAAAACTTCTGACACTTCTAGCAATCCTTTGGGCAGCTGTCTCTGAAATTTTTCTTGGTCTTCTGGACCTTCTCTTAACTGCCACTGTTCCTGTTAACTGCGATTCCATAATTACATTTTGAATTGAGGAAATAGCAACTTTAAACCACTTTGCTATCTTCTTATAGCCTTCTCCTGTTTTGTGGGCCTCAACCATTTTGAGAGATCAGAGTGTTCTGCTGCTTAGAACAAACCATGGCTCCTGTTTTTTTAAACAAGGTTACAGGAGTCTGGATATTTATAAAGCCTTGGATTTGAATCACCTGGCCTTTTTTAACAATGATTGTTAACAAGCCTTAACCCTAACAGGCTATTTAAGGTCTGACACCACTGTGAAAGTTATCTAAGTGCTCAAATCTCCTTGGGGTCCCATATTTTTGCAAAGTACTCATTTTCTTTTTTTCACTCTAGAATTGTATAAAACCAAAATACTACACTGATATTGCTTAAAGTGTTGAAAAGTCCTTCATTCCTTTTGGAGATCATTTCATCTTCAACTTGCTTAATTATTCACAGTAACCGTAATTTTTCCTAGGGGTGCCTAAACTTTTGCATTCCACTGTGCAGTATCATGGGGTAAATTTGAGGGTAACCGGGCAACCCAAAGTACTGGGTATCATGCAGAGACAAGTATGTGGTAAGGAAGGGAGTCCAAGAGAATATACAGTTGTTCAGGAATAGGCTGTTGTTGAGGATTCAGTTTAAATAAACAATAACTGGCACTTAAAGAGGTTGTCTCACCTCAAACATTGTTGGCATATTGCTATGATTCAATAGAAGCGAAAAGAAAATGGTGCAGTGGCAGCACTTGTGCAGTGTGTTCTCTATTTAGTTCAATGAGACTTCTGAAAATAGCCGAGCATGCTTGCTTGGATATTTTCAGAATTCCCGTACAAATTAATGGAGGGAATGCAGCACATGCGTGGTGTGCTCTCCTTCACTTTGAAGGAACCATTGTCGAGATAGGTAATGGTCCCAATGTGTGAGGTGAAAAAACCCCCTTTAAAGCTGTTGTCCTTAATTCTGATAGGTGGCTGTGAACATGATGCATCAGCCACCAGACATTTTTGCAAGCCATCATGGCTTATTGAGGTGGCAGTGATGAAGAAGAAGAGCTGGCCCAGGATTATGGAGACATCTTAGATATAGGTACAGAAAAAGTACACTAAGGCTAAGATGTTAGTAGGACTAAAGTCTTAGTGAAATTAGTTTACAAAGACTCTTAGGCCTCTTTCACACGAGCGTGTCCGGATTAGGTTCGGATGCATTGCGGATGCGTTCAGTGAAAACTGTGCGATTTCACAGGCAAAGCCATTCAGTTTTGCCTGCGATTGCGTTGAGTTGTTCAGTTTTTTCTGCACTTGCTTGCGGATGCAATGCGATTTTCACGTAATGCACGAGTGATGCGTGAAAAAAAAACGCTCATGTACACAGACCCATTGAAATGAATGGGTCAGAATTCAGTGCGGATGCTTTGCAATCACGTCACGCATTGCACCAGCGCGGAAAACTCGCTCGTGTGAAAGTGGCCTTAGTATGTTTTATTTGATATTGATTATCTACACCAACAATGGACCATCACATATCACATATTAATTATCAAGACCATAAATGGACCTTCACACATAATATATTAAGTATCTAGGCCATCATTGTTAGAAAACCCCTTTGAATAAATAAACTTCAACAAATTCTCTTTTAGATCACATGATGTATTATAATAATTAGTTGTGCAAAATCTTTTCAATACTAATAATGAGTCTGAACATGTGAAGTGATGGCATAGACATTTCACATGGTACTATTCGTTTGATAGCTTTAAATTGTAGGAAGTGGGTAGTTTTCAGAGAATAATTGTTTTAGAATGATAATATGGGATCTGTGATAAAGTGGAAACACAGTTCATTTAGCCGATTTGGTGGAGTTAGAGTCATCCAGATGTTTGGATTTTTCTAGAGAACTGTCCTGCAAGTAACACATCAGCCAACAGCTGAGGTTTGTAGAGGAAAGGATATATTATCCTCTGAAATACTCTCTTCAATCCTTTTAAAAGAGAAGGGAGGCAACTAGTGTATCATCCCTTCGGGAAAGAGCAAGTTGAAAGGGGTTGTACAATAAACTACTTTATACTATAACGTTTATATTTGTCAATTATTTTAGCTTTCATTCCTTTGTTCTTTTTTTATCAAATATACCAAATTTGCAATTTTCTCTTATCCCCTAGCTTGAATTCTACTTGCCAGTTTGTCATGTGTCTCCTGTCTCATCATGCCTTAGGGCAGTAAGATGTGTCCTGATATTAGAAGAGATAAGCGAATTAAAGTTGACGAAGTGGAATTCTATACGAATTTCAGGAAAAATTCGATTCGCACCAAATCCAAATTTCCTGACGCTTCATGGTAATGAATCATATTTTTTTCTAAAATGGCTGCTGCACTTGTGAGGACATGGAGCAAGGAACTCTGGGAAGGCGAGAACACCCATAATGCCATGCATGCAGCCAATCAGCAGCCAGCCCTGTGATGTCACAGCCCTATAAATAGTGTCAGCCATCTTGGAGTCTGCATTTTCCAGTGTACTTAGTGCAGGGAAAGACGTCAGCAGGCACTAGGGACAGTGCTAGATAAAACTTAATTGTGCTAAAAAAATGATTTACAAGTTAAGGGAAAGATTATTCAAGGTGTACAGAAAGTATAGGGAGGAATCATTCCACAGCATTTATTTTGAACAGGGTTCAGTAGGGGAGGTTACAGCCTGGGTAATAGGAACAATCCTATTACACCTTGCTGCACTGACTGGGGACCCAATTTGCCATTATACAGCTCTGTAATTCCAGCAAACGATTCTTGTTATTGGGGTGCAAGTGCTGTTTGATACAGCCATTAACATATATTACAAGGAAATATGTCTATGTCTTATTTAGCCTTGTACGGTGCAGTTATATGTTCAAAAGCATTTTTTAGCTTGTATTAGTGGGATTAAAAGGGCTTATTAGACATTTTGGCATGTAATAGTGGCAAAATAAAGATATATTTGCTGTTCAGCGGTGCAGTTATATATTCTAAAGCATTTTATGGCGTGTATAAGTGGAAAAGAGAAAAATATATTTGCTGTTCAGCAGGGCAGTTATATATTCTAAAGCCTTTTGTGTTGTGTATAAGTGGAAAAAATATATATATTTGCCTTTCAGCGGTGCAGTTATATATTCTAAAGTCTTTTGTTCAATGTTCAATGATTTCTTGGCGCTTTTTGAAAGGCTGCAATCAACAATCGTTTCACTAGTCTGCCCTTAGAAGCCTTCACAGCCATGCCTACTAATGGCATGGTTGTGATAGGCCAAGAGCAGCATGTGACCCAGCCTCTATATAGGCTGGAGTCCTGTAGCGCCGCACGTCACTCTGCTCTCCTCAGTGTAGGGATAGGATGCTGCTGCTACTGTGAGGGAGAGATTAGGGATAAATTCTGTTGAACTTGGTGGTGTTCAATCTTCAAACTACAGAGATTATTGATGGTGCTATGCTACATTTTTGTACGCAGCTCTGAGCACAGTGACACTGAAAAATAACTTTTAATCCATCTGCTAGTTCGGTGGGCGTCGGTGGCCAATTTTGCAACTGTGTGCCAGGGACATTACTTTAATTCTGTTCTGGTAGCTCAGTGGAGGACAAATTACCTATTTTGGCTGGTCATGTACCCCTGTGGCCTGCAGTGCATACCTGGCAGGGAAAATTATTCAATTACATCAGTCTGTCACATATTTTTGTGACCAAAAGCAATTTTTTATCTGTCTGCAACAGGCACTGCATATCTGACAGTCCAATAAAACCGTTAAATACAGCAGTTACCTTGCTGATATAAAAAAAGAACACTTTTTTTGCTAGATAGGTGACAGGGACGTAAATTTGTAAAAATCGTCTGTCCCATTGGAGGGTGACATTTTACCATTTTTGCCATGTACAAACCCCTGCTCTACATTGGTGACAGGGAGGTACATTTCTAAAAATCGTCTGTTACATTTTTGGGTGACATTAACCCAGTTTTGCCATATATAAACCCCTGCTCTGCATAGATGACAGGGAGGTAAATTTCTGAAAATCGTCTGTTATATTGTTGGGTGACATTACCCCAGTTTTGCCATATACAAACCCCTGTTCTGCATAGTTGACGGTAAATTTATAAAAATCGTCTGTTACATTCTTGGGTGACATTAACCCAGTTTTGCCATATATAAACCCCTGCTCTGCATAGGTGACAGGGAGGTAAATTTGTAAAAATCATCTCTTACATTCTTGGGTGACATTAACCCAGTTGTGCCATAAACAAAACCCAGATCTGCATAGGTGACAAGGAGGTAAATTTAAAAAAATCGTCTGTTACATTCTTGGGTGACATTTTACAATTTTTGCCATATACAAACCCCTGCTCTGCATAGGTGACAGGGAGGTAAATTTCTAAAAATCGTCTGTTCCATTGGTGGGTGACATTAGCCCAGTTTTTCCGGTGAAAATCCCCTTCTCTGAATTGCTGACAGGGAACTAAATTTAGTAAAATCGTCTGTTACTTTGGTGGGTGACCGAAAAAAATGAGGAGAGCGTCAAATAAGGGATGTGGCCCTGGTCGTGGTGCTGCTGGTGTTGGTGGAGCTCCTGTTGCAGGGAGAGGACGTGGTCGATCTGTGCCAGCTACTCGCCCAAATGAAACACTTTCCTCAGGTGCGCGTAGACAACAGAGCCTTCAGCGTTATTTAGTACGCCCGCTCTACGTATGGTGAGGCCAGAACAAGTATAGTTGCTAGTAGATTGGCTGGCTGACAGTGCCTTCATTATCTTCACATTGTCTCCCACCCAGTCCACTGCTGGAAGCTCAGAGTTGGGACCTGCAGGCCATGGGCATCTATCTAGCACCTTGCCCCCTTTCAAATCAGCCAAGCAGTCTGAGCCCCAAGTCATGCAGCAGTCTCTTATGCTTTTTGATGAGTCTGCTGGCAGGGTTTCCCAGGCCCATCCACCTAGCCCTGCCCCAGAAGTGAAAGAGATTAAGTGCACCGATGCCCAACCGCTTATGTTTGAGGATGAGAACATGGGAAGACCACCACAGCATGTCTCTGATGAAACACAGGTGCCAACTGCAACGGCTTTCTGCAGTGTGCAAACCGACAAGGAGGGCAGGGGTGAAGACTGGGTGGAAGATGATGTGGAGGACAATGAGGTCCTAGATAGTGATGAGCGGCAGGGGCAATATTCGAATTCAGAATATTCCGCGAATATTCGTCACATATTCGCGAACATTCATATTCGAGATTATTCTATTATTGCGAAAAATCGGCAATTAAATATTTGCGTAATGCGAATATTCTAAAACCCGAATATACAGCACTATGGAATATATATGAGAAGAGTAGAGCGGAAAAAAAGCTCTACAACCAACTTATGTTGAATCTGCATAACATAATTTCACAGACCGTACTGGAAGGCAAAATTTTATGTTTTATGTTATATGTTTTATGTTTTATGCCTTATAAGCTGTGTTTACACGCATATCTAAAGATAAATCACAATGAAAACAAATGTGTATTATATCCATGTATATTATTCGCAGCAAAAGAAATGCGAATTTTCATGATCTACATATGTTTGTATTAACTGACAAAATTTAATAAAAATTATATTTAAATGGAATATAGTGCTATATATTCTTTTTTTAGAATATTCGTAATTTTTTTCCCATCTGAAGTCATGATTCCCCCCTAAGTAAGTTGCTTTTGGGCCAATGACTGTTCACAATAAATTGGAAAAAATGACTATATTCTATAGTGCTATATATTCGTGTTTTAGAATATTCCATTACGCGAATATTACATTACCGATTTTTCGCATAAGAAAAAAATTTTTCTCTAATGCGAAAATCGGCAATGTATAGAATATAGTGCTATATATTCTTTTTTTTAAATATTCGTCATTTTTTCCAATTTAATGTGAACAGTCATTGGCCCAAAAGCAACTTAAGAAGGGAGGAATCGTGACTTCAGATGGAAAAAAAGTGCCGATGTTCGTGATAAAAATTCGAAATTCGAATATTCGCGCTCAACACAAGTCCTAGACCCCACATGGAATCAAGGTCATGCGAGTGACCTGTGCAGTTCGGATGGAGAGGCAGTGGTCGCACAGAGCCACCAGCACAGCAAAAGAGGGAGCAGGGTACAAAAGCAGAGCGGCTGTCCCCTAGACAGTACACCTGCTACTTCCCACCACACCCAGGGACTGAGCACAACACAGCCAGCTCCAAGGAGTTCCCTGGCGTGGCAGTTCTTCAGACAATGTGCTGATGACAAGACACGAGTGGTTTGCACGCTGTGCAATCAGATCCTGAAGCGAGGCATAAACGTTCTAAACCTGAGCACAACCTGCATGACCAGGCATCTAAGTGAAAAGCACGAGCTGCAGTGGAATAAAAACCTCCAAAACCAAGAAAGGTCTCAGGCTCCTCCTGCTCTCTCTTCTGCTGCAGTCTCGGCCTCTTCCTTAACTTCTGGAGTGACAGTGGCACTGGCTGCCCCGCAAACAGAATATGTGGCAGCAATGCCCCCACGTCCGTCACCTTCAACAAGCAGCACCACAATGTCCCATGGCAGCGTTCAGCTGTCCACCTTTCAAACAGTGGAGCGAAAGAGGAAGTAACCCCCTACCCACCCGTGATCCCTGGCCCTGAATACCAGAATTTCAAAATTCCTGGCCTTTGAAATGCGGTCATTCCGTCTGGTGGAGACGGAGAGTTTTAAAAACCTTATGGCCTTGGCTATCCCACAGTACGTCGTTCCCAGCCGCCACTACTTTTCCAGGCGAGCAATCCCTTACCTGCACAAACAAGTGGGGGACAAAATCAGGTGTGCACTGTGCAACTACATCTGTGGCAAGGTCCACATAACTACCGATACATGGACAAGTAAGCATGGGCATAGACATTATATCTCCCTAACAGCACACTGGGTAAATGGAGTGGCGGCTGGGCCTGAGGCAGATAGCTGTTTAGCGCATATCCTTCCGCCACCGAGGATTGCAGGGCATTTCTATTTGCCTCCTGTTGCCTCCTCCTCCTACTCCTCTTCCTTCTCTAACACCTCCTCATCCGGTCAGCATAACACCTTCATCACCAATTTCAGCACAGCTAGGGGAAAACGACACCAGGCAGTTTTGTAACTCATCTGTTTGAAGGACAAACCCCACACCGCACAGAAGCTGTGGACGGGCATGGAACAACAGACCGATGAGTGGTTTGTGCCACTGAGCCTCAAGACCGGCCTGGTGGTGTGCCATTAAGGGGCGAAATCTCGTAGTAGCTCTGGGTCTAACCAGTTTTAAAAACATCCCTTGCCTGGCGCATGTACTGAATTTGGTGGTGCAGAAATTCCTGAAGAACTACCCCGATATGTCAGAACTGCTGCAGAAAGTGCGGGCCGCCTGTGCGCGCTATCGGCGTTCTCACCCTGCTGCTGCTCGCCTGTCTGGCTGCAGTGTAACTTCGGCCTTCCTACTCACCGCATCTTATGCGACGTGCCCACAAAGTGGAACTCCACCTTGCACATGCTGGAGAGACTGTGCGAGCAGCAGCAGGCGATAGTGGAGTTTCAGCTGCAGCACGCAATGGTGAGTCGCTCTGCGGAACAGCACCACTTCACCGCCACTGAGTGAACCTCCATGTGAGACTTGAGTGCCTTGTTGCGCTGTTTCGACTACTCCACCAACATGGCCAGTGGCAATGACGCCGTTCTTAGCGTTACTATCCCACTTCTATGTCTCCTTGAAAAAATGCTTTGGGCGATGATGGAAGAGGATGTGGCACAGGAGGAAGAGGAGGAGGAAGAGGGATCATTTCCACGGTTATCAGGCCAGTCATTCAAAAGTGGCTCAGAGAGTGGGTTCCTGCACCAGCATAGGCCAGGTACACAATTGTCCAGCCAGGGCACAGTTCTGGAGGATGAGGAGGAGGGGGAGGATGAGGAGGAACCATGTTTACAGCAGGGTGGCACCCAAAGCAGCTCAGGGCCATCACTGCAACTAGGCTGGGGGGATACCGAGGACACAGAGGATACACCTCCCACAGAGGACAGCTTGTCGTAACCTCTGGGCAGCCTGGCACACATGAGCGACAACATGCTGCAGTGTCTGCACAACGACCGCCGAGTTGCCCACATTCTAACTTGTGCTGATTACTGGGTGGCAACACTGCTGGATTCCCGTTACAAGGACAACGTGCCGTCCTTAATTCCCTCACTGGAGAGTGATCGGAAGATACGCGAGTACAATCGCACAATGGTAGATACGCTGCTGATGGCATTCCCAACTGACACCGAGGCCTCAGTGGAAGCACAAGGTGAAGGCAGAGGAGGAAAAAGAGGTCGCCAACACAGCCGGAGCACCGCCAGCACCTCAGAAGGCAGTGTTAGCATGGCTGAAATGTGGAAAAGCTTTATCACCACGTCAGCAACACCATCTGAAATGCAACGTCTTAGCAGGAATGTCTTAGCAGTATATGTGCACATACCTACACATACTGACTGATGGTTCTGCCACATTCAACTTTTGGGTCTCCAAATTTGGCACATGGCCTTTATGCCTTGGAGGTGCTGGCCTACCCTGCAGCCAGTTTGATGTCTGAACGTATATTTAGCACGGCAGGGGGCTTTATAATGGACAAGCGTAGCCGCCTGCCCACAGCTAATGTGGACAAGCTGAGGTTCATTAAAATGAACCAGGCATGGATCTCACAAAACTTGGCTGTACCTTGTGCAGAATAGACATTTATACAGGCCTCAACCATCCATTCTTGTACTCAAGTGCACTTATTCTTTGTTTTATTCTTTTACATGTCCCAATATTTTGGGGGCTACCCCAATAAAAAAAAAAAAAGAACAGTGTTGGCTACCTCCTCCACCTCCCGAGTCCTCCACTTCCACCTCCACCGCCATGGTCACTGCCTCCTCAACCTTCTACTCCACATCCACCTCCTCCTACTAGTTCAAGATTTTTTTTTAAACTATATTATTTTAAGTTATTTCCCTATCCACATTTGTTTGCAGGGCACAAGCACATTTAGCTGCCTTTTGCAGCCCTCTAGCCCTTTCCATGACCTTTTTACAGCCATTTTAGTGCCCATAAGTTCGGGTTCCCATTAACTTCAAAGGGGTTCGGGTTCGGGGTCAAGTTCGGGTCCCGTACTCGAACATTGCGACCAAGTTCAGCCGAACCCGGCAAACCCGAAGTTCCAGGTGTTCGCCTAACTCTAGTTATATGTTCTAAAGCCGTTTTTCTCGTGTATTAGTGGCAAAAGAAAAATGTATTTGCCATTCAGCGGTGCAGTTATATATCCTAAAGCCTGTTGTAGTGTGTATAAGTGGAAAAAAGAAAAATATATTTGCCGTTGAGCATCGTAGTTATATATTCTAAAGCCTTTTGTGTCATGTATAAGTGGAAAAAGAAAAATATATTTGCCGTTGAGCATCGTAGTTATATATTCTAAAGCCTTTCATGTCGTGTATAAGTGGAAAAAAGGAAATATATTTACCGTTCAGCGGTGCAGTTATATATTCTAAAGCCTTTTGTGTCATGTATAAGTGGAAAAATGAAAAATATATTTGCCGTTCAGCGGTGCAGATATATATTCTAAAGCCTTTTGTGTTGTGTATAAGAGGAAACAAATAAGGGCCTATTTGCCATTCAGTGGTGCAGTTATATGTTCTAAAGCCCTTTTTGTCGTGTATTATTGGCAAAAGAAAAATATATTTGCAGTTCAGTTATATGTTCTAAAGGCTTTTGTGGCGTGTATGGCCCAAAAATAGGATTAGCAAGTACCAGTGGGCAACAAGATGTAGTCACACGAAGTCCTGATCCAGTGGGAAAAGGGGACTAATCCAGAAAGGAGGGGGGGATCTCCAATGGTGAGCCCTTTTTGTTGTGTATTAGTGGCAAAATAAAAATATATTTGTCGTTCAGCAGTGCAGTTGTATGTTCTAAAGCCGTTTTGTGGAGTGTATAAGTGGAAAAAATAAAAATACATTTGCTGTTCAGTGGTGCAGTTATATGTTCTTAAGCCCTTTTTGTTGCGTATTAGTGGCAAAAGTAAAATATATTTGCCTTTTAGTGGTGCAGTTATAAGTTCTAAAGCCCTTTTGTGTTGTGTATAAGTGGAAAAAAGAAAAATCTATTTGCCGTTCAGCGGTGCAGTTAACTAAATGTTAACTAAATGCGTTAAGCAATTGCTTCTCAATGGCTTTTGTTTCAAGATAATGCGATGAGATAATGAAATTTAAGTTAAGGTTTTGAGTCTTACCCCTGCTACATCTGTATATGTTCTAAAGCCCTTTTTGGCGTGTATTAGTGGCAAAAGTAAAATATATTTGCCGTTAAGCGGTGCAGTTATATGTTCTAAAGCCTTTTGTGGAGTGTATAAGTGGTAAAAAAAATATATATTTGCCGTTCAGCGGATATGTTCTAAAGCCCCATAAGGCTGAGTTCATACTTGAGTTATTTGGTCAGTTTTGGCCCCCTGACTGCCCAAATAAGTGAAGTGTCATGTGATTCTAAGAGCGACACCTGTCATCTGCATGTCATACTGACTTACAGTATTATTTAACTACCACAGCAGACTCCCTATGTGTGTTACTGCAAGGCACAGGCTCTCTGAAGCTTAGAAATAGCCATTTTTGAAAAATTCACTCATCTCTAGCTGTTACCAATAATGCTTCTTACATTACAAGGCTCCAATGCAGGAAGTAACCAATAGCAACTGACTATGAAAACAGATTTGCTACATGGTGCAATGGTGGGCGGGATACATTTATAACAGTAACCCCTTTAAAGGGAATGCATCATCAGAAAATAACCTATTGTTTAAGTTGTTTGGGGTTTTATTTAGAATTGTAGGTAATTTTTTTAAAAATTCCATGTCACTATAAATAAAAATGTATATAATCCAGCAATTTTTACCCTGGTCACCAGGACTTATAATAGGACATCACCGGTGATGCTAGGAAAGCAGGTCACCATCGCAGCCTGCTATTGGCTGAAAGCCCCCCCTTGCCAGACATTTTGATCTACGTGACGGGGAGATGCAGTGGCGGGCGTGCAGAGATCCAGATGGATGCGGGTACTGGGGACCAGACTTTGTGGGGGGTGATTATACTGTTGGATAACCCCTTTATCCTCAGAATTCGTGATCAATATTATATTGGTGTAGGGCCTCAACTATCAGCTTCTTTGGGAAACTATACAATGAATTGAGCAGGAAGCTTCTGTCCACTGTGGCTGTGCCAGTTACTGCAGTTCAGCTCCGATTCAAGTGAATAGGTGCCGACCTGCAGTACATTGATGCTGGAAACTACACAGTGGACAGAGCTTTCCATGCCCTGCATAGTTTCCACCGCCCATTTTGTTTTCACCAATTCTTAAAGTATCAATCATTTGTGGATAAAAACAATTTCCTGTGCTGTGATGTGCTTCAGTGGTTAAACTTGTCAGAGTTATTGTTTTCTCTTGGTTCTCTTAGAAAAAGTTGGCTAGGTGTTGGCATGGCTGCACATAAATGTTCTTACACTTCTGGAGTATATTGTTATTGTTAGATGTCCAGGCACCTAGCAAGAATGTTTACAATGCAGCTGCATGAAGCTGGGGTGGGTCAAGATTTCTGCTTAATTTTACAGGTTCTTATGAGGCCACTAAGTTATCGTGACTCAGTTAAAGTGAATTATTTTTATCTTATTTCTATAGATAATTTACAGATTAGTTTTTTTCCTGAAATATAACAAACTACCAGTATCTACAGTCAGTTTATGTCCATACAATCAACGCTAACATATTATATTTTAATTCTAAAGTTAGCAAAACTATTTCTTTCTAACTGTAGGAATTAGGAAAAGACAAGCGATGCTTTCAGCCAAAAATCTGCTTGAGTTGCTTCTTTTACCCTACAACTCTTTTTCTATACAGTACCCATTTAGCATGTGCACAACTGCCGCTCTATATGTACATGGTTCTCCTCACAGCAGTTATTCTGCTGTGTGTATCTTCTGGGGCAATTTGATTATGGTAAGTTAAAGTAAATGGCATATGCTGGTCCCAAAAATTGCAAGTCAGAATTTTTTCAGTTATTGCAAATCTTTTTTACACCACTGGTAAAAGATAACAGCCCAGATTTACTAATCGTATACATGACATAAGCTTAGACAGGCAGTCTAGACCTGCACCAGATTCATCACATAGGCTGGGTGATAAATGCAATGTAGGGATAGACATGTTTGTCTCAAACTATTGGTTGACTTTCTTAAAGACAGAATTTTGAGTCAGAATTCTGGCTCAATTTTGGCACAACATATTTTTGTCAAGATGGAAACAGTATAAAAATCCTACTTGCACCAAATTGCAAATTTTTTTAGACAGATTTTAACCACAGACACATTAGTAAACATGGGCCAAGGTTTGAATAAGTCACTGTAATGGTCTGATTTTACCACAACTTGTAGGTGACCAAATTATGCTTTGAAGTCCTTAATGACAATTGAAGGCAAGCTTTACAAGGAACACACTAGCTGACAAAATCAACTAACCCTTGGATCAGTGAAAAGAGTTAGATTGGACTCTTACAATCACAAGAAGGTGGGACCTGGTATAACTAAAGTGTTGGGTAACTTACAACCTTGAATAAAGTCCAGAGCTGTAGTCACAATTCTGGTGGCTATAGAGCTAAACATCTGGTGGCTTAAAGGGGTTTTCCATGACCCAAAATGTTCTAAACAAAAGTCTTACTCACCTGCTCCATCCCCCAGAGTTACATTGCTGCCACTCTGATGCTCCAGGAGTTCTGTGCAGTGATGGTAACACCGAACATTCCTCTTAATTATTTCACCCAATTATTAGTCTCAGCAGCCACCTGGGATAGTTGGGTACATCACTGCAGCAGCCCCAGTCTTGAGGCAGTGATATACCTGACTACCTTATGTGACCACTGAAACAAGTGATTTGCTGCAGTGATTGCATGGAATAGTCGGTGATATCATTGCTGCAGTGTCAGAAACAATGGTTGCGGACGGGGCTTGAAAAGCAGAGGATTCATCATTTAAATAATGTTTATTGTTTGCTTTAAAACATTGCTTGCCTTAAGCAGAAATGCCTTTAGTGGGGTAGTGCAAGAGTAGAGGGGGGGGGGGGGGGTGCTCCTGGCATTGGCTCTCCACTCCTTCTTTTCCAGGGCTGAGATGCACCACTGGGCTCCCTTGATGTAAACATCCAGATTTACATTAATGCAGCCAATCACTGGCTGTGGTGGTGACTGGTGACTCACCTTACATCATGACAAATGGTCACATGACACAAGAGGATCCGATCTCCTTCATGACCATTGATTTGCTGCGGCGATGTCAAACTGGATGTTTAAATCAAGTGAGCCCAGTGGATAAGGGAGAAAAAAAAATTGGATCCAGCAGCAGGAAGCAACCCTTTAATGTCCGCACAGAAATCACTGTGGTGATCTAAATTCTGGGAATAGTGTTAGGCGTGAATATTCGAATCGCGAATATTAATCGCAAATATCGGCACTTCGAGAATTCGGGAATATTTAGAATCTAGTGATATATATTCGTGATTTCGAATCTAGATTTTTTTTTTATCAATAACCTTCCTTCTTGCTTGTGGGCCAATGAGAAGGCTGCAATGTCTTTGTCTGAGCTTAGCAACATCCCTAGCAACCAATAGGAAAGTTGCCTACCCCTTTAGTATATAAGAACCTCCCCAGCAGCCACTCTATGCAATATTTTGCAGATCTGAGAGAGTTGGAGATAGTCAGTGTAGGTTAGATAGTGATATAGTGTAGCAGGTTCTGCTGTCTATACATACATGCTACATACATAGTGCTGTATGTATGCATGATACATACATACATACATGTTCACAACAATACTTAGTGCACCTATCACTAGTATGTAGTCAGACCTATTAAAATGTGAATTTGCACGTATTGCGCCAAAATATTCACATCATTAGTGCTGATTTCACAATCGTGAATATATTGAAGCACTCTATTTGCATATAAAGCTATTGTAATGTTCTGCCGTGCCAACCACTTTCTACAGTCTCAGGAAACTTCTAGCAGCTTGAAAAATATAGCTATAGTGACAACGCCTGTATTCCGCGCGCATTACGCAAATATTACATTACCGATTTTTCGCAATCAAGAAAATAATTTGGAATTCGTAATTATATGACAAATATTCAACAAAATATTCATAAAATATCGCAAATTCTAATATTGCCCCTGCCGCTCATCACTATTAGTGATGAGCGGCAGGTGCCATATTCGATTTCGACGAAATTCGCGAATATTCAAATGAATATTCGTTTCATATTCGTCGAAATCGAATATTCGCCATTTTTTCTAGTTATCGCGATTAACATGCGATTTAAATAATCGCATATTGCGATTTGTACTTAAGGCTACTTTCCTATTGGTTTCATATCTAGAATTAGCGAGGATGACGAATATGACGAATGTATTCGTCTATTCCTCAAAACGAAGATAACGAAGTATTCTACATCTTCGTTTTCGCTACCTATTCGTCAACTTCGCTAATTCTAGCAATCAAATAGGAAGGTTGACTATAGAGACAGCTGTGTTAAATTCGCTATGCGATTTTTTTTTTTTTAATAAATAGAATACTTATAATAATTTTATCAAGTAATATAATTATTGTATTAAAAAAAAAAATCGCATAGCTAATTTAACACAGCTGTCTGGTAAGTCAACCTTCCTATTTGATTGCTAGAATTAGCGAATAGCGAAGTTGACGTTGACGAGACGAATAGGTAGCTAAAGCGAAGATGTAGAATACTTCGTTATCTTCGTTTTGAGGAATATGACGAATACATTCGTCATATTCGCTATTCGCTAATTCTACCAAGCCAACCATAACTTCTGTGCTCATGGAGCGTCCCCATCACCATGGGAACGTCTCCATATACTAAAATGTACTGTCGGATTTGAGGAATTACGTTGAAATCGCAATGCGATTAATTCAAGTTATATTAATCGCATTGCGATTTCAACTTAGAGCTGGGTTTATAATGGGTCAGCTTGCTAGAATTAACGAAGTTAACGAATATGGAATATAGCAGCAGTGCTAAGTTGAAATCGCAATGCGATTAATTTAACTTAAAGTATTCGCATTGCGATTTCAACTTAGCACTGCTAGTGCATAGCATTAGCTATACTCCATATTCGTTAATTCTAGCCTATGTAAGATAGCAGTGCTAAGTTGTAATCGCAATGCGATTAATTTAACTTAAAGTATTCGCATTGCGATTTCAACTTAGCACTGCTAGTGCATAGCTATACTCCATATTCGTTAATTCTAGCCTATGTAAGATAGCAGTGCTAAGTTGTAATCGCAATGCGATTAATATAACTTGAATTAATCGCATTGCGATTTCAACGTAATTCCTCAAATCCGACAGTACATTTTAGTATATGGAGATTCTCCCATGGATGGGGACGCTCCACATGAGCACGGAAGTCGGCAGAAGCGGCAACGGGCACTGACTAGAGCAGCCAGGAAGCCAGGAATCCTCAGGACAGGTAAGAACTACTTTTGGGAAGTAGGAAAGAAAAAAATATAACTAAAAAAAAAAAAAAACAAAAAAAAAAAAACGAATATTCGAAATAGCGAATTTATAGCGCTATATTCGAAATATTCGCGAATTAGCGAAGTGCCGATATTCGCTAAAAAAATTCGCTTTTCGAATATTCGCGCTCAACACTAATCACTATCTGGGAACTGTCACCCTTACATCAGGCACCCTTCGGTAATCTGGTATATGATAGGATTTCTATTAAATAGTAGAAGCTGAGCTAAGCTGGTACAGGATGTGTTAACAGGCTTGTAGGCTTTTTCCAAATGCGAACAGCAGAATTTGCTAGTTATAACAGTGGATGTAAGAAGATGTAGAACCCAAATTCTTAAAAAGTTGAGATCCTGTGTAAAATATAAACGAAACAACTGAATATGATGATTTCCAAATGTCATAGACTAAGACAACATCTCTTTCAGAGAAGGTCCTGCATATTTAAACAAGACAATGCTAAACCACATACTGCAGCCATCATAACAGCATGGCTTCACAGAAGAGTGTAGGTACTAAACTGCCCTATCTGCAGTCCAGACCTTTCACCAATAGAAAACATTCAGTGCATAATGAAACAAAAAAATCCGGCAAAGAAGACAGAGGACTATTGAGCTGCTAGAATCCTAATGGGATAATATTCCTGTCCCAAAACTCCAGCAATTGGTCTCCTCACTTCCAAGATATTTACAGTAGAGGGGATGTTATACAATGGTAGACATGGCACTGTCCAAACTTTTTTGAGATGTGTTGCTGCACGTTTTACTGAGTACATTTTTTTCATGGAATGGTAACATGGCTCATTTTCAACATCTGATATGTTCTAAGATCTTTTTGTGAATACAACATGGGTCTATGAGATTTGCAAATCATTGCATTCTGTATTTATTTACAGCCTCCCAACTTTTCTTGGAATTAGGGTTGTAATATACTTACCAAGTCACTCAACTAGTTATGTTGATTGTAGCTACATATAAACTGGAAAGCCCTTAGGTACAGTGACAAAGATTAATTGTATAGGATTCACATAGTATTAAAATCTGTCCAAAACAGATATGCTTGGCTTGTTTTAAAAGTTATATTGATATTTGCAACTAACATCTGCTCACCAAATGCATGCATTTAAATCTAATTTCACAATGTATATGACACACCACAAATTGATCAAATTGAATACAACATGGGTCTATGAGATTTGCAAATCATTGCATTCTGTATTTATTTACAGTCTCCCAACTTTTTTGGATTTGGGGTTGTAATATACTTACCAAGTCACTCAACTAGTTATGATGATTGTAGCTACATATAAACTGGAAAGCCTTTAGGTATAGTGAAAGAAATTATTTGTATAGGATTCACATAGTATTAAAATCTGTTCAAAACAGATATGCTTGGCTTGTTTTAAAAGTTATATTGATATTTGCAACTAACATCTGCTCACCAAATGCATGCATTTAAATCTAATTTCACAATGTATATGACACACCACAAATTGATCAAATTGAATACAACATGGGTCTATGAGATTTGCAAATCATTGCATTCTGTATTTATTTACAGCCTCCCAACTTTTTTGGAATTGGGGTTGTAATATACTTACCAAGTCACTCAACTAATTATGATGATTGTAGCTACATATAAACTGGAAAGCCTTTAGGTATAGTGAAAGAAATTATTTGTATAGGATTCACATAGTATTAAAATCTGTTCAAAACAGATATGCTTGGCTTGTTTTAATAGTTATATTGATATTTGCAACTAACATCTGCTCGCCAAATGCATGCATTCAAATTTAATTTCACAATGTATATGACACACCACAAATTGATAAAATTGAAGTTAATACATAACGGTACCCAGATGTGGATTCTCTTGGCATTATTTCCTAACATAAATCGGATAATATTGAGTACAGTATACAAGGTAAACCTTTGGTAGTTTCTGCAACAGATCACTTAGATTTGGCACTTAGAGGCAGATTTCCCAAGACCGGTGTTTCCTATGCCAGTCTGTGCCGTCTGCTGGAGTGAGATTCGACAAAAATACTAAGAGGCTCAGACCTCTTAATAAATATTGGTGTAACTTTTGACTTTCTGTTCCTCATAAATTGAAATCTATGTCAGCTCAGAGCTGGTATTGATTTAAGCTATTCGCCAGTTGCTGGCATAAATCATAGCAAATCTGGAGGGCTATAGGAAGCCCCTCTTTAGTGGTGAGAAGCTCAAAAATCGGTGTGCAGTGCACCATAATCTGTGACTGTTTAATGCCACTATTATGGCATAAAAGTATGAGTCTTGATCTAAATCCCATTGAACACCTGTGGATAGATCTTAAAATTGCAGTTCGGAGAAGGTACTCTTCAAATATGAAAGACCTGGAGCAGGTCGAAAATTCCAGTTCAGAGGTGTAAGAAGCTTGTTGATGGTTATAGGAAGTGATTGATTTCAGTTATTTCTTCAAAAAGGTGTGCAACTAAATATTAAGTTGAGGGTGCCAGTTAATTTGTCTAGCCCATTTTTGGAGTTTTGCATGAAATTAGAGTATATCATTTTTGGCTTTTTTTCTCAGATTTTTTTGTGTTGTTCCAATACACACAAAGGAAGTAAACACATGTATAACAAAACATGTGTAATTGCAATTACTTTATGGGAGAAATACTTCATTTTCTGGAATGAAATGTCAAGGGGGGCCAACACTCACAACCATGACTCATATTGTCCTTCGATATATTATAGATCAGATTTGCAGTCAATATATAATATGATATAACAATATAGTTGTTAGAACTTGATGCCATGGCTCAGGACAAAGTTGGGGGGTACTGTATGGGGTTACAAAAAAATTAGTCCAATTTCTTTTCCGAGAAACAGCGCTACCTCTGTATATAGGCTAGTGCAGGAAGGATTCTTGGCTTAGATAGAATATCGGAAACAAGCATAAGACAAGAGTGGAACTTTTTCTAAGAGAAAAACAAACCCTTCGTTCAAATACTGCACAACTCTTTAATTTATATTTTCACTCTATTATGCCCAAGCAGTTTGCAGCCAGATATCATGGCATTGCATTGGCCCGTATTGGGTTGCAGATTAAATTAGGCTTGCAGCCTGATTGCTGAACAGCAGAGCAAGGAGCCAATGATTCCCAAAGTCAGGATTTGGCCAGGATCTGGATCCATGATCCAGCTGTGATTTTAGCAACCTGACTTGGAGAACTGGTTTTGATGCAGATTTTATCTGCAGAAAAACTATGGCCAAGATAGCTTCTAATCTCCTGGAAGTAAACAATAATGTTTCCCATTCAATGACAACATGCCAAGATTATAAAACCATGAGAACGTTATACAAAATGTATATTAGGAAATTACATAACTTGCACTATACATTGATGAAATGATTTGCTATCTATATGCAAAGAGACATAACTAACATCAGCATGTGGGTGGACTATTTTGAAACCTGAGCCATAATAACTTCATACATTTGGACACATAACAGATAAAAAGTAAAATAGTCATGTTTCATTTTTTGATAATTACGTTTAATCAATCTACAATGCAAATGTTTCTGATTGTTTTAATGTTTTCATTGGCAAAAGCACAAATATTAATCCATGCCCAACATGACGGAAAAATCCAGCATCAAGATTGATCTGTTATGTATTTTTAAAGCACCATTTTGTTTTTAGTTTTTAATGTGAATTTTTATTCACAGATTACTGGTGCATTGATGGGCATAAAGTTTTCTGCCTTCCTTGCTAATATTAATGTGGCAAGATGGGAGTGAAACTTTCTATTCAATAGTCGCAACCCTTTTTTATCTCCACACTTTTGGTTTGATTTTATCTTTATTCAAAGCTCTGCTGCAGTGGCAATACTGGATTCTGAGAGATACTTCAATTACAATCAGTTCAATCTGTGCTTTATGATTACATACAATATGTCTTACCTTACCTAACTTACATAGAAATACAGGAAAATCGTCACAAAAACTTTCATAAAAGACACTGCAGGTGTAACTGCACTATATGAGGACTCCTGCCATCCTCCACATGTAGTACAAAATATATGACATTTTTGTGCAAGAAATTACTCAGAAGAATTAAGCTCCCAACAAGCAGTATCAAATACTACTTGTAGATTAAAGGGGGCTATCCAGGACTATTAAATGTCCCCCCCCATATGGCCGGGCCCCTCAAACTGAATATACTTACCTCACTCACTGCTCCCTGTGCCATTCCTGGTCCCCACTCTGCTGCTGCTGCTCCTCCTCGTGCGTGGATGAAAAAATCCGGTGTCAGGGGGAGCAGCCAATAGCAGATGGGGACAAGCCTCCGTAGCATCACCTGCGATGCTAGGGAGGCTAGTACCCGTTCCCACCTGTTATTGGCTGCTCCCCCAAACGCCGGATGTTTTCATCCGTGCACGGGGAGAAGCAGCAGCGGAGCAGAGGAGCAGGGAGTGGGGAGCCAGGTAAGTATATTCATTGTGAGGGGTGTATGGAGGGCATTTAATAGTCTTGGTGGATAACCCCTTTAAAGAACAGTGAATATACTAGTTGGTCTTTGTAAAGAGCTGCTAATATTGCTAGTAGTAAACACAGGAACTTCCTTCTCTAACCTAAATATTCTGATAATTGCACAAGTATGCATATATACACATATTTGCTACAGATGAGTTTATATCCCAATATTCACCTCAGGTATGAATCAAATGAAGCAGCCAACAGATTTGATTTGATCCAAATACATTTGGGAGAGACTGACATTAATCCAAAATGGTGAAATAAAATTGCTGAAGGTGCTGTCTGTTTTTGCTATACAGATGATGTATGCCCAGGTGAACAGGAGAGAGCTATCATTGTATCTATATGCTGCTGCACAGCAGCAATATGAGCAATGTATTATCATCAGACAGCAGGTTGGCAGAGGTGCCTGTTTTAACAACAAAGCTAGAAAAATAGATAAGCCAGCCTCATATCTTCAAATCATTCTTTCAGGACAAAAGCCTCAATCACAAAAACCAGATGAGAACAACATCTATAGTTGCAAGACCTTAGGGTGAAACTGTGGGTGGGTACTATTTCTGTTATGGAGACCAGTTTGTATATGTGATGACTAGTAATGAACAAGCATGCTCGGAAGAATATCTGTTCGGCCCAAGCATCGCTATGCTCGGCACATAGCGGTACTCGACCGAGTACCGCATGTGCTCGAGCGCAATGCTCGAGTCTCCACCCCGTACGTTTCACGGGTTTTAAGCAGCATATAAAGGTGCAGGCAAGTACTGTCCTCTGTGTAATGCCAGTAGCCATGTTAGCTGCTGGCATTACAGTGATTGGCTGGCCGGAACTCGTCATCGGGTGCTATATAGCACCCGATGACGCATGTTCGCTCAGACGTAGACAGGGAGAGGAGAGTGTAGGAAGGGAAAGACAGTGTAGGGAGCGATTTTCACAGTTATTATTCTGAGAAAGCTTTTCCAAGACCCAAAAGTCCTTTTAAGGACTACTGTGTGTGTGTTTTTTAGAGTAGAAATCTATTTACCTCCTGCAGTCTCAGGGACAGTGCTTCGGAAGGGACAGGTAGTGCAGGGAGAGACATTTGCTGTTTTTACTACCAAAAGCTTTTCAAGGACCCCAAAGTCCTTTTAAAGGGAACCTGTCACCTCAAACAGCGGTCCTAAACCGCTAGCAGGACCTTCAAGACTACAGCAGTCGGATTCTGATCAAGTATATCTTACTAAATTCCGATGCGGCAGTAGTAAGAAAATCGATGTTTAATCCACGGCTGGCGCGATTCTCTGCTCAGGCTTGAAGTCAAGGGGGCAGCAGCCTTCTTGCTTCAAGTCGCGGTAACCATGCCCCCTTCCTGCCCCCTTCGCTGTGACTGACAGCTGGCTGTTCTGAGAAGCCAAACGGCTGTCGGGCATAAGCGCTGTCAATCAAAGCGACCTAACAAGACCCTCACTTATTGACAACTGTGTCTCATCCGCATCATCCACCTCATAAAACACTTATTGCCATTTCCCATTGTCATCTTCTTCTGGCTGTGGATGCTAAAGAGTTTGGGAATCAGTGCACAAGATCTCCTCATGTCACCTCGGTCAGCTCACCTGCAGGCCCTCAACTACAATATTTTACAGGGTCAGCTCACCTGCATGCCCTCAACTACAATATTTTACAGGTTCAGCTCTGCAGCAGGCACTCACCCATAATTTTTTCAATGGTCAGCTAAGCAGTAGGCACTCGTCCATCATTTTTTGCAATGCTTAGCAGCAGGCCCTTTTAGTGGGTCACCAGCAGGCCCTTGCTCCAAATGTTTTTGAGGGTCACCAGCAGGTCACCAATCATAATTTGTCAAGGGTGTGTATGATGCCCTCCTTTATGAGTAATAAAGGGTGTATTGGAGTGCCGGTTCCTTGTGATATTTGGCAGCCCTTTCACTTAATGCATAGGCTTTATGAGTGTAGGAGTCCCACTACCTTAACATCTGTACCACAATGTGAATGAGGCCCTCCTTTATGTGATATACAGGCTGTTTCGGAGTGCCTCTTGCTTGTAATTTTTGGCAGCACTTGCACTTTATATACAATTGAATAAACAGGAAAGAATTTTTCCTAACAATTTTTCCTGTGAAATAGATTTTTTTGGGGGGGCTTTTGTGCGTATTTTTGTCAGTCTGTAAAAGTGCCATACAACTCGGACAACATGGTTCCCAGCAGCCACCTGGGAGTCCAAGATGCATCCAGACATCGTCCCCATGCTGTTCTCGATCCATTTCGGTAGTGTTTCTGTCACTTTCTGACCTTTTCCAATGGACCAGGCACTAGAGATGTCGCGAACATAAAATTTTCCGTTCGCAATCGGCGAAAGTGAACTTCCGGGCGAACCGCCATAGACTTGAATAGGCAGGCGAATTTTAAAACCCACAGGGACTCTTTCTGGCCACAGTAGTGATGGAAAAGTTGTTTCAAGGGGACTAACACCTGGACTGTGGGAGGGGAATCCATGGCCAAACTCCCATGGAAAATTACGTCGTGGACGCAGAGTCGGGTTTTAATCCATAAAGGGCATAAATCACCTAACATTCCTAAATTGTTTAGAATAACGTGCTTTAAAACATCCAATGTGTATATACGATCAGATATGATGTTGTATCGATCAGGTAGTGTAAGGGTTACGCCCGCTTCACAGTGACAGACCTAACTGTGACAGACCAAACTCCCCGTTTAATGCACCGCAAACAACCGCAAATAGTCCATTTGCACAACCGCAAACTCCCCATTTGCACAAGGTTGGATACTAAGCTAGCCATGTCCCATTCCTTGTCCTCACTGATGTCATTGAAGGTCTCTTACTCGCGCAATGTACTGTGCCACCCTATATGAGTGGTGTGTTCAGTAATCAGCAACAGTAAAACACAGCAACTGGCACACTTTCACCTTAAATATTGGAGAGGACATAAGATACAAATAAGTTCATTTATTGTCCTAAACATTGATCATATAAAAAACAATCATGTAAAAACTCTATATTATGAAAAATACAATCATATAAAAACTCATATAGAGACTCATAGAGCCAGAAGTTAATTGCCACTGCCCGGGTTTTCGAATGCTTATCAATTGGTGTCCATTGGAAGGTATCAATTTGCTGGTATAAGTTAATAAGTTAATAATCCCAATTCATTCAGTCAGTGCGGCGGTATAGGTGTCCATTATAATAATTAATATTTGAACCAGATGGTAAAGTCACAAGTTTTGGTTATTATAATATATAGTGGTGAGTCGGGGGAACTGAGTGTGGCGTCCCACACCCGTTACCTTTAAGTTCCACCGCCGTCTGTCCTCTTAGTCAGGTCCGTTTGTGGGTTCGCTCGCTGTGCGCGAGTGAAGTGAACTTGCTTTCAATCTTCGGCGTTCCACGTGGTGGTGACGTCACTACTTCCGTCCTGCAGGTACGGCAAGTGTGCGAGGCGAATACCAATGTAGACCTCGGCGTGTCACGTGGTGGTTGTCGAGGCGAATACCAATGTAGACCTCGGCGTGTCACGTGGTGGTTGCGTCACTTTTCTGGCCGGCCGGTATCAGTGCGATTTAGGGTTAAGAATTCTTCTTTGTAGCTGTATAGAAGCTTTATGGGAATGACAGACTGGGGTCCCAGACGCGTTTCGGGGAGTATCCTTTCCCCTTCCTCAGTGGTATCCCTTTCTGTCTGTCTCCCTTCTTTTTAAATCATCCGGACTGTTGATAATTAGTCCTTAATGGGCTGGTGAATTTGGGCGGATAGAAACTGTGGACTGGATCCACTCTCTATTGAATATTTCTTATATAGTGCAATCTATTCAGTTATTTAATAAGTGGATAAAATTAGATACATGGGATTAGATGAATAAAATTAAACAATTTTTTGAGGTAGACAATTTTTTAAATTTTTTAAAAAATAGACAAATATAAATATACAAAAAGGTAAATATATAAAAAATATAAAAGGTAAAAAGGTATAGGAACATGACTGTGCAAAATATGTTGATGTATTTCTATACTCCTTTTTGGGTATCAGACCTTATTGTTATTTGTAGAGGGATCAATCTTGATTGTGCAGATTTTCCTATATTTGTCGATCTATGGGGTTTCTGTTCATCTGGTGTTAGGAGACTGGGCACCCAGGTGAGGGGGGATCGCAGTGTTGGAAAAACAACCGGACTGCGATTCTCCATCACACCGGGGGCACAGACCCTTTTTAAAGGAATCCAAAAATTTCAAGTTCAGAGTTGAGGCCTTCTGGGATTATGCTATTGAATTCAAAGATGAATTTGGATTCTGCTCTTGACATTTTCCTAATATAGTCACCTCCCCTCCAGTCTCTTTCTATTTTCTCTATAGCTGCAAAGGAGAGTCCAGTTGAATCCTGATTATGATACTGTTTGAAATGTCTGGACAGGGGATGTTTGTCATACCCTGCCCTGATTTTATTGAAATGTTCAGCGATTCTCTCTTTTAAGGTTCGTTTCGTTCTACCTATATAGAGCTTTTTACAGGGACAGGTGATAGTATATATGACTCCCTTGCTGTTGCAGGTCAGAGCTTGTTTAATTTCATGTTTGTGTTGTTTGTTTGTGGCTGTGATACTGTTTTCAAGTTTGGGGCTCTTGTATATACAATTCTTGGGTGTTCTGTTATTATTCTGCCAATCAGTTTGTCTTCTTGTAGGAAGTGCCAGTGTCTAGAAATTATTTTCTCTATTTCTCTATATTTGTTATTAAAAGGTAAAATGATTTTAGGTGTAGTTTCTTCTTCTGCTTTTTTATCTATATATTTCTCTTCAAAAAAGGTATTTCTATCCAGTGACCTAATCTGTGTTAGCGCTTTTTCTATACATTCTTTTGGGTAGTTTTTTTCAATGAATTTTTCTTTCATAATTTTTGCTTCCATCTCAAATTGTTCATCTCCCGTACAGTTCCTCTTTAACCTTCTAGGCTTGAAGGAGCCGAACACATTTTGACACACAACTACTTCTGTTTTGAAGATGATTTCTTCCTGCAGATTAAAGGGACTGCAATGGGCACCAGGTTCGCCCCCAGCTATGCGAATCTATTCATGGCTGAGTGGGAGGAAGAAAATATCAGCCATAGACTGGGGACGGACCTGGTGCTATGGGCCCGTTTCATAGATGACATCATCTTCATCTGGAAAAAAGATGAGAATGATCTAAAAAATTTTCTAACCGAAATAAACAATAATTCCCTAAATTTGAAATTTAGTTCAAACTTGAGTAAACAAAAATTAGAATTCCTAGACCTCTCTATTAAAGTAGTAGATGACAAACTACATTGTAGCACATTCCATAAACCAACAGCGAAAAATAGCTTCATATTGTTTGACAGCTGCCATTTGCCTAGATGGCTACTAAATATCCCCAATAGTCAGTTTAGAAGGTTAAAGAGGAACTGTACGGGAGATGAACAATTTGAGATGGAAGCAAAAATTATGAAAGAAAAATTCATTGAAAAAACTACCCAAAAGAATGTATAGAAAAAGCGCTAACACAGATTAGGTCACTGGATAGAAATACCTTTTTGAAGAGAAATATATAGATAAAAAAGCAGAAGAAGAAACTACACCTAAAATCATTTTACCTTTTAATAACAAATATAGAGAAATAGAGAAAATAATTTCTAGACACTGGCACTTCCTACAAGAAGACAAACTGATTGGCAGAATAATAACAGAACACCCAAGAATTGTATATACAAGAGCCCCAAACTTGAAAACAAAAATAGCTCCAACGATAAAACTCCCCCAAACAGAAAACCTGTCAAATAGGAGGGTGGCTGAAATTAAAAGGTTTTTATCGCTGTGATAGATGTCCCAACTGTAGAAAAACGAAATTTCCAAAACTAACCAGAAGTATCACAGCCACAAACAAACAACACAAACATGAAATTAAACAAGCTCTGACCTGCAACAGCAAGGGAGTCATATATACTATCACCTGTCCCTGTAAAAGCTCTATATAGGTAGAACGAAACGAACCTTAAAAGAGAGAATCGCTGAACATTTCAATAAAATCAGGGCAGGGTATGACAAACATCCCCTGTCCAGAC
Source organism: Bufotes viridis (assembly GCA_033119425.1). NCBI lineage: Eukaryota > Metazoa > Chordata > Amphibia > Anura > Bufonidae > Bufotes > Bufotes viridis. Next base: position 138,066,309 of record CM065591.1, on the reverse strand, counting down.
ATTTCAAACAGTATCATAATCAGGATCCAACTGGACTCTCCTTTGCAGCTATAGAGAAAATAGAAAGAGACTGGAGGGGAGGTGACTATATTAGGAAAATGTCAAGAGCAGAATCCAAATTCATCTTTGAATTCAATAGCATAATCCCAGAAGGCCTCAACTCTGAACTTGAAATTTTTGGATTCCTTTAAAAGGGTCTGTGCCCCGGTGTGATGGAGAATCGCAGTCCGGTTGTTTTTCCAACACTGCGATCCCCCTCACCTGGGTGCCCAGTCTCCTAACACCAGATGAACAGAAACCCCATAGATCGACAAATATAGGAAAATCTGCACAATCAAGATTGATCCCTCTACAAATAACAATAAGGTCTGATACCCAAAAAGGAGTATAGAAATACATCAACATATTTTGCACAGTCATGTTCCTATACCTTTTTACCTTTTTATATTTTTTATATATTTACCTTTTGTATATTTATATTTGTCTATTTTTAAAAATTTTAAAAATTGTCTACCTCAAAAAATTGTTTAATTTTATTCATCTAATCCCATGTATCTAATTTTATCCACTTATTAAATAACTGAATAGATTGCACTATATAAGAAATCTTCAATAGAGAGTGGATCCAGTCCACAGTTTCTATCCGCCCAAATTCACCAGCCCATTAAGGACTAATTATCAACAGTCCGGATGATTTAAAAAGAAGGGAGACAGACAGAAAGGGATACCACTGAGGAAGGGGAAAGGATACTCCCGAAACGCGTCTGGGACCCCAGTCTGTCATTCCCATAAAGCTTCTATACAGCTACAAAGAAGAATTCTTAACCCTAAATCGCACTGATACCGGCCGGCCAGAAAAGTGACGCAACCACCACGTGACACGCCGAGGTCTACATTGGTATTCGCCTCGCACACTCTGCCGTACCTGCAGGACGGAAGTAGTGACGCCACCACCACGTGGAACGCCGAAGATTGAAAGCAAGTTCACTTCACTGCGCACAGCGAGCGAACCCACAAACGGACCTGACTAAGAGGACAGACGGCGGTGGAACTTAAAGGTAACGGGTGTGGGACGCCACACTCAGTTCCCCGACTCACCACTATATATTATAATAACCAAAACTTGTGACTTTACCATCTGGTTCAAACATTAATTATTATAATGGACACCTATACCGCCGCACTGACTGAATGAATTGGGATTATTAACTTATTAACTTATACCAGCAAATTGATACCTTCCAATGGACACCAATTGATAAGCATTCGAAAACCCGGGCAGTGGCAATTAACTTCTGGCTCTATGAGTCTCTATATGAGTTTTTATATGATTGTATTTTTCATAATATAGAGTTTTTACATGATTGTTTTTTATATGATCAATGTTTAGGACAATAAATGAACTTATTTGTATCTTATGTCCTCTCCAATATTTAAGGTGAAAGTGTGCCAGTTGCTGTGTTTTACTGTTGCTATTTATATTCTTTGATCTGGGTGTATCAACTAGCAACAGAGCACCTTGCTTCCATTCTTACAGTGGGTGTGCCACTCCCCATCTCTTTCTTTCAGTGTTCAGTAATCAGTAGTACTATTTTTATCAGTTTAATCCCTGTTACGTCCCCTATCAGGGGACGTGTATCGAATAGATTTTAGGAACCGGGAGATGGAAAAAGAAGCTTGGCTGTTCCTCTTACTTCCAATATGGGGCACTACGCGTGCGCTGTGCAGTGTACTGTGCAACCCCATATGAGTGGTGTGTTAACTAGTACTATTCTTATCAGTTTAATCCCTGTTACGTCCCCTATCAGGGGACGTGTATCGAATAGATTTTAGACAACCGCAAAGAGTTGTCAATAGTTGACCTCAATCTTGGTGTAGTGATGACTGCTCGTGCGCACGTTTGATAGATTACAGGCGATGGCGGTTTTTCAAAGCCTATGGTTGTCCTGAGGAAGTTCAGTGACAGTTAAGTGACCCAGAAAACAATGATTCTGCAGCGTGGGCCCATTGTTGGCCTAGTAGGCTTTAATGATCACCTTAGATGATCACAAAGAAAATTTATGTTTTTTCTATGAAAAATTATCCAGCCGATCGCTTTTGGTCTGTTCACAATGAAGCAATGACCTTATCATCTGGGGTGTGCCAACATTGCCAACACATTCACAGAGGTGATCGCTTCATTGTGATACGAAAGCCCCTTCACCACAACAAGGTAACGATCATGAAGGGGAATTGACACTTGTATGTGCCTTTTTTTTTGTTTTGTTTTTGCAGCCACAGTGCAGAACCAGAGGCCAGAAAAATTAGGCATGTACACATGCCTGAAAAATAGTTGTTTTCCCGGCAGAAAGTGTACTAAAACATTTGGGCCTTGAACCCTAATTGGTGGCGGAGAAGTCACGCAAGTCATCCGGCATGCAGAGATTAAATACAGCAACGTGGGGACCATTTTTAGCCCAAGGCATCTAATCAGGCCTTTTTTTAGTCAAATACATCCTCCACTGTCAGTCCCTTATCCGTTCGTTATCCAAGCCTCATTCATCTTAATAAAGGTGAGGTAATGTACACTTTTTTGACCTAGGCGACTTCTCTTGTCAGTAACAATACCGCCTGCTGCGCTGAAGGTCTTTTCTGACAGGACACTTGAAGCGGGGCATGCCAGAAGTTCTATCGCAAATTGGGATAGCTCAGGCCACAGGTCAAGCCTGCACACCCAGTAGTCAAGGGGTTCATCGCTCCTCAGAGTGTCGATATCTGCAGTTAAGGCGAGGTAGTCTGCTATCTGTCGGTCGAGTCGTTCTCTGAGGGTGGACCCCGAAGGGCTGTGGCGACGCGTGGGACTTAAAAAGCTCTGCATGTCCTCCATCAACAACACGTCTGTAAAGCATCCTGTCCTTGCCGGCGTGGTCGTGTTAGGAGGAGGATTGCTTTCACCTCTTCCCCTGTTAGATTCCCGTTGTGCTGTGACATCACCCTTATACACTGTGTAAAGCATACTTTTTAACTTGTTTTAGACTTCTGGGAATTTGGTAACATTTCAGCCACTTTCTGCTTATACCGGAGGTCTAGTAGCGTGGCCACCCGGTACATGTTGTTCTCCTTCAGCCTTTTTATACGAGGGTCCCTCAACAGGCATGACAGCATGAAAGACCCCATTTGCACAAGGTTGGATACCGAGCTACTCATGTCCTGTTTCTCATCCTCACTGATGTCATTGAAGGTCTGTTCTTCCCCCCAGCCACATACAACACCACGGGTCCCAGATAGGTGACAACAACGAGCACCCTGGGATGCCTGCTGTGGTTGGTCTTCCTCCTCCTCAAAGCCACATTCCTCCTCTGACTCCTCTTCCAGCGTTGCCGCAGGTCCAGCAAGCGATGATGATAAGGCTGTTTCTAGTGGTGATGGTGACCACAACTCTTCCTCTTCCTCTTCACGCTCATCTACGGCCTGATCCAGCACTCTTCGCAGGGCACGCTCAAGGAAGAAAACAAATGGGATTAGGTCGCTGATGGTGCCTTCGGTGCGACTGACTAGGTTTGTCTCCTCAAAAGGACGCATGAGCCTACAGGCATTGCGCATGAGCGTCCAGTAACGTGGCAAAAAAATAACCAGCTCCGCAGAGGCTGTCCTAGCACCCCGGTCATACAAATACTCGTTGACGGCTTTTTTTAGTTGGAGCAGGCGGTCGAACATTAGGAGTGTTTAATTCCAATGTGTCGGGCTGTCGCAAATTAAGCGCCTCACTTGCATGTTGTTTCGCCTCTGAATATCGGAAAAGTGCGCCATGGCCGGGAAGGAACGCCTGAAATGGCCACACACCTTCCTGGCCTGCTTGAGGACGTCTCGTAAACCTGGGTACTTACACACAAAGTGTTGTACAATCAGATTCAACACATGTGCCATACATGGCACATGTGTCAACTTGCCCAAATTCAATGCCGCCAACAGATTGCTTCCGTTGTCACACACCACTTTTCCGATCTTCAGTTGGTGCAGGGTCAGCCACTGATCCACCTGTGCGTTCAGGGCGGACAGGAGTGCTGGTCCGGTGTGACTCTCTGCTTTCAGGCACGTCAACACCAAGACGGCGTGACACTGTCGTATCCGGGATGTGGAATAGCCCCTGGGAGCTGGGGGGTGCAGTTGATGATGTGGAGCAAGAAGCAGCAGCAGAAGTGGACTCACCCGAGGAGGTTAGCAAAGAGGATGGAGTAGGAGGAGTAGAGGAGGTGGCAGCAGGCCTGCCTGCAAGTCGTGGCAGTGTCACCAACTCCGCTGCAAAACTACGCATTCCATGCTTGGCAGCCGTCAGCAGGTTTAGCCAATGCGCAGTGTATGTGATATACCTGCCCTGACAGTGCTTTGCAGATCAGGTATCAGTGGTCAGATGGACCCTTGCCCCAACACTGTGTGCCAGACATGTCATGACTTCCTTTTCCACAATAGAGTACAGGTTGGGAATAGCCTTTTGTGAAAAATAATTTTGGCCGGGTACCTTCCACTGGGGTGTCCCAATAGCTACACATTTTTTGAAGGCCTCAGACTCCACCAGCTTGTATGGTAAGGGCTAAGAGTTCCGTCAAGCCAGCTGTCAGACGCCGGGCAAGGGGGTGACTCTGTGACATTGGCTTCTTATGCTCAAACATTTCCTTGACAGACACCTGACTGTGGGCAGAGGAGCAGGAACTGCTGAAGGTGAGAGGCGGAGTGGCGGGTGGTTGAGGGGCAAGTAGCACAGCAGTGGTTGACGTGGCTGAAGATGCTGGACCAGGAGGAGGATGGTGGCTTTAAGTTTGTGTGCTGCTTGTACTCATGTGTTGCTCCCATAGGCGTTTGTGATGTGAGATCATGTGCCTTCGCAAAGCAGTTGTACCTAGGTGGGTGTTGGACTTCCCACGACTCTTTTGGCACAGGTTGCAAATGGCATTGCTGTTATCAGAGGCAGACACACACAAAAAAATGCCACACTGCTGAGCTTTGCAATGATAGCATTCTGGTGGTGGCAACAGCATTTGTTGATTGGCGTGCTGTCTGGCTGACCCCGGGTGCCGATACATGCTGTCTGACTGTGCCACTAGCTCCTTGCGATGACCTCCCCCTGCTTCCAACTCGTCTCCTCCTCATCTCTGTCTCCCCATCTGAACTTTTCCCCTGTTCTTCTTCTCTTCGGGTGGGCACACGTGACATCCACGGACACATCGTCATAATCAACCGCTTTACTTGTATCTGACAACTCAGCGAAGGAAGCAGCAGCGGGTACAACATCATCATCATCACACCGTACGTCCATGTGTGTAATGCTGCCTGGCTGAGACATATCCCTGTTATCTACATCTTCTGGCAATAATGGTTGCGCATCACTCATTTCTTCCAACTGATGTGTAAATAAATCCTCTGACAGATCAAATGGCGGCTGTGGTGCTAGTGTTGGTGGCGGCAGCGGGCGGGCGAGTGGTAACTTGAGAAGTGCCCAAAGCTGAGCTGGAGGAGGATGGTGCGTCAAGGTTCCGAGCGGAAGATGTAAAAGATTGGGTGTCCTGTGTAAGCCAGTCAACTATGCCCTCAGAATTTTTCGAGTTCAGGGTATGTGGCCTCTGAACACTGGGCATTATTCTAGGGCCAAAGGAAATCACAGCACCACGACGGCCCCTGCAGGATGGCTTGCCTCTGCCTGTCATTTTTTTTGATTAGTGGTACATGTGTGCAAGGTACCGTGCCACCCGGTATGAGTGGTGGGCACTAGCAGTGGGCACACTACAGTCAGTGGAAGCTGGCCTGACACACACTGGCAGCAGGCAGGCCAGGCAACTGAAATTAGATTAAAGTGTAAGAATAAATGCCTTTTTTTTATGCAAAGTCCTGTGCCACACAGTATGAGTGGTGGGCACTGGCAGTGGGCACACTACAGTCAGTGGAAGTGGGCCTAACACACACTGGCAGCAGGCAGGCAACTGAAATTACATTAAAGTGTAAAAATGAAATGCCTTTTTTTATGCAAAGTTCTGTGCCACCCGGTATGAGTGGTGGACGCTGGCAGTGGGTACACTACAGTCAGTGGAAGTGGGCCTGACACACACTGGCAGCAGGCAGGCCAGGCAACTGAATTTAGATTCAAGTGTAAAAATTAAATGCCTTTTTTTTATGCAAAGTCCTGTGCCACACGGTATGAGTGGTGTGCACTGGCAGTGGGCACACTACAGTCAGTGGAAGTGGGCCTGACACACACTGGCAGCAGGCAGGCAACTGAAATAATATTAAAGTGTAAAAATGAAATGCCTTTTTTTATGCAAAGTCCTGTGCCACACAGTATGAGTGGTGGGCACTGGCAGTGGGCACACTACAGTCAGTGGAAGTGGGCCTCACACACACTGGCAGCAGGCAGGCCAGGCAACTGAAATTAGATTAAAGTGTAAAAATTAAATGCCTTTTTTTAAGCAAAGTCCTGTGCCACACGATATTAGTGGTGGGCACTGGGCACACTACAGTCAGTGGAAGTGGACCTGACACACACTGGCAGCAAGCAGGCCAGGCAACTGAAATTAGATTAAAGTGTAAAAATGAAATGCCTTTTTTTATGCAAAGTCCTGTACCACACGGTATGAGTGGTGGGCACTTGCAGTGGGCACACTACAGTCAGTGGATGTTGGTCTGACACACACTGGCAGCAGGCAGGCAACTGAAATTAGATTAAAGTGTAAAAATGAAATGCCTTTTTTTAATGCAAAGTCCTGTGCCACATGGTATGAGTGGTGGGCACTGGCAGTGGGCACACTACAGTCAGTGGAAGTGGGCCTGACACACACTGGCAGCAGGCAGGCCAGGAAACTGAAATTAGATTAAAGTGTGAAAATGATATGCCTTTTTTTTTATGCAAAGTCCTGTGCCCCACGGTATGAGTGGTGGGCACTGGCAGTGGGCACACTACAGTCTGTGGGCCTGCAGCCTCTCACACACGGGCAGGCCAGGCAACTGCAATATATATATGGAGAAAAATAAAATAAAAGCAGACTAATGTAGCAGCCCTAAAAAGGGCTTTTTGGGGTGCTGTGATGCTGTCCTTACAGCAGATGAGTCTGTGGACATAGAACACTAGCCTAGCTAACACTGTCCCTATGAATTCAGAATCATCAGCACAGCAGCAGCTGCAGTCTCCCTGCTCTCACTAACATGCAGCTTCAGAATGAATCTAAGATGGAGGCTGTCCTTGCTTTTTGATAGGAAGTGGGAAGGTCTGGGAGGGAGGGTATGCTGATTGGCTGGAATATGTCTGCTGACTGTGGTGTACAGGGTCAAAGTTTGATGATGTATAGGGGGCGAACTGAACATCGCATATGTTCGCCCGCCACGGCGAACAAGCTATGTTCGCCGGGAACTGTTCGCCAGCGAATAGTTCGGGACATCACTACCAGGCACCCTCCCCTCTTCATAGCAGGGGGTGCCTGGTTGTCTCCCATTGACTTCGATTATACTCGGGTGCTCGGCCGAACATACGAATATAGCAATGAACACCCGAATACTTTGGTGCTCGATCATTCTTAATAGCTGGTATTTAGCCCCTTCGCTCTGGCTAGGCTAAGGGAGTATAGAGATTAGAGAACACTATAACTGCAGCACAGACTAGTGAATCTACGTCTGGATATAGAGAAAGTCTAGTGGAGGTTTAGAGCTAAATTAGTCAATGGACTTCACAAGCACCAGTGACCAGGAGGAACCTAAAAGTACCTGGACACAGCCGGATGATTAATTTGCAAAATTATCCTTTACCACATGCCTCTATAGACATTGCAAATCATAGTAAATGAAGGCATCCTTACAAATAAAGGAGCAGAGGATTTTGCCTGCCGTTAGGGAGATCGCCCTGTGGATTGCTAATTACAAGTAAGAATTTATTATATCCAGTACCTGAGTGCTAGAACGTGGACAAAGTCTAGAAAGATCTAGAAAGAAGGAAAACTCCTCAAGTTACAATTGCGATATATAAGGGAGCGATATTACGGTGCAAGGACAGGAAGTGGAAGCTCCTCCCTTAAAACCCCTCCTTTATCACCAGTGTCTGCTAGCCAGAAAGGAAACAAGATGGTGCTTCCTCGTCAGCCAAACTGGGGCAGCATGTGTTGGGTTGATGAATTGCCCGAGATGCAGGCAGCACCCGAAGAGATGCGCGTCTCTCAAGTGCAGCGGCCCCTAAAAGGTAAAAAGGTGGCATTCCCCATGCAGGCTGATGCGGTGGAGGAAGCATGGCTCTTTTGAAGAACTAAATCCCATGGTCCCCAGAGACATTACGGCCCATGGGGGAAATATGTGGCAATATTGGAAAGCTATTGAGAACTGGGCAGTCAGGGTATGGGATTGACCCCAGCCTAGGGACCCGATTTCTGAGAGAAGGACTGGGAGCATGGTGTGATTCTCAGTTGAGAGGGCATCTGGTTTCATCCAAGATGACAAGATCGGGCAGGAGCTGTATGTTAACAGGCGCTCTGTGAAACGCCGTTACCTCCATCAGGCCCGCCACGGCCTATATAAGGGGGGCACCGTAGAATACACCCCCATGGAGTCCCTTCAGGGTCCATTTGCTGTAGCGTTTGTAACAATGGCAGTTGGCAGCCACAAGCGTGCAGTGCGTCCGACTACGTACCTCAGTCGAGCTGCAGGCTCCGGACCCGCTTCCCTGCGCTGTCGCAGGCTATGACAGCTTCTGTTGTATCTTGTAGGAGCCGCAGGCGTCCTGGTACCTTAAGGGTTAATGCACGCCCCTGATTCCGCCCTCTCTCCAATCCTGGCCAGGCACCACCTTTATAAGGGTGCTTCCCCCTTCCTGCAATGCCTGAGCAATATTGTACTTCCTACAGCTAAGGCTCCTGTTGTTCCTGCATTCGATATCCTGTTTATGACCTCTGCCTGTATCCTGACCTCGTCTCTGCTTGATCCTCTTGTACCTCGCTGCTCTCAAGTTAAAGACCCGGGCTGTCGACCACGCCTCTGTCTGCTGTGCAGATCGTTACACCAGCTCCACCTGGACTAACTCAGCTCTGCTGTTCTCACAGCACTAGCTCTGCTATACCGCTTGTTTAGCTCAGCATTATCCTGCGGCTGTCTGCTATATTGCCTGTTTCCCCAATGCTAGCATCGGGGCTTTCTGGCCTGCCCGGCCAGCTGCCACTTAACCAGGACGACTCTTGCGGTAGCGACCTGGTGTCTCCCCTGCAGCTGAGTCCAGCTTCCGCATCCTGGAGCGGGATAAAGGGTGAAAACCAGGGGGATACTTAGACTCCGCTCCCAAGTTTGGCCCAAAGCCAAACTGGTAAGTGGCACAGCGGGTCCACACCTACCCAGCTTCCTTCAGAGCGAGAAACATGTACCACCGTAAGCAACATGTGGCTTAAGCTTCCTCTGATGTGCATGCCTACGGAGTCCTTTTGTCATGGCTTTGCAGAGGGAGCAAGAATGTTACGCACAATTCTGATGGAACTCCTGATCTTAAGAAACTCGACTTAGACTCCAAAGCAGCTCTCCTGTCATGTCTTGTGTGCTGTGGGGATCGAATGCGGACGGAGCAGATAAAAACACATGAATGTTGTCAACTTACTGAAGCTGCTTGATTTACCTGTGCATAGATGGTAAAGGCAAATTCTGCTAGTATGTTTTCACCTGCGTCTTTATTATGTTTAGTGGTGGACCCACAACGACATAATTCGGTCCATACCGCAAAAGAAGGTCTACAGACACCCGTCAATTTTCCCAAAGAAAACATGGTTGAAATAAAAAATTTCACCAATGAAAGGATAATGGAATTCGGTTCATACAGAAGAAAGTCTACATTCACCCATACATTTTCCAAAAAAAAAAGCCAGTGTCACATAAAGAATTTCAACACTATGTACTTAAGTCCATACCACAAAAGGAGGTATACATTCACCCATACATTTTCCTGAATAAAAAGCCAGTGCCACATAAAGAATTTTACCACCAAGTACTTCAGTCCATACTGCAAAAGGTGGTGTACATTCACCCATACATTTTCTGAAAAAAGCCTGTGTCACATAAAGAATTTCACCACTAAGTATGTTGTTCCATACGGCAAAATGAGGTGTACATTCACCCATACATTTTCCGAAAAAAAGCCAGTGTCACATAAAGAATTTCACCCCTAAGTAAGTTGTTCCATACCGCAAAAGGAGGTGTACACTCACCCATACATTTTCCGAAAAAAAGCCAGTGTCACATAAAGAATTTCACCCCTAAGTAAGTTGTTCCATACCGCAAAAGGAGGTGTACACTCACCCATACATTTTCCGAAAAAAAGACTGTTTCATATTACAAATTTCACCACTACGTAATTCGGTCCATACCGCAAAAGGAGGTATTCATTCACCCATACATTTTCCGAAAAAAAGCCAGTGTCACATAAAGAATTTCACCACTAAGTAAGTCGTTTCATACCGAAAAAGGAGGTGTACAATCTCCCCAAAATATTTCCAAAAAAAGCCTTTGTCACATATTTCACCACTAAGTAATTTGGTCCATACCGCAAAAGGAGTTGTCCAAACCCCAGTACATTTGACGAAAAAAAAGTTTTATATAACAAATTTCACCACTACGTAATTCGGTCCATACAGCAAAAGGAGGTGTGCAGTCAACCATGATTTTTCCCAACAAAAGGCTGTTTCACAGAAAAAATTTCACCACCACGTAATTCGGTCCATACAGCAAAAGGAGGTGTGCAGTCAACCATGATTTTTCCCAACAAAAGGCTGTTTAACAGAAAAAATTTCACCACCACGTAATTCGGTCCATACAGCAAAAGGAGGTGTACAGGCACCCATGAAAGTTCCCATAAAAAGCCCGCTTCACAGAAAAAATTTCACTGCAAAAAGGCCTTTACCACATATAACTGCACCGCTGAACGGCAAATAGGCCTTTAATTTTTTTCAACTTTTACACAACATAAGGCTTATCAGTTATCAACAGATAAATGCAACGATGAACGGCGAATATAATTTTATTTCTTCCACTAATACACGGCAAACTGGGCTTTACAATATATCAATGCACCACAGAACGTCACTTTGGCCCAATTTTTTTTCTAGTTTTACACAACAGGCTTTTCAACAGATATATGCAGCGCTGGACAGTGAATATATTTTTTATTTCGCCACTAATACACTGAAAACAGGGCTTCAGATTATATCACTGCACCGCAGAATGTCAATTAGGCCCAAGTGTTTTTCTAGTTTTACACAACAGGCTTTTCAACAAATATATGCAACGCTGGACAGCAAATATATTTTTAATTTTGCCACTAATACACGGCAAACTGAGCTTCAGAATATATCAAAGCACCACAGAACGTCAATTAGGCCCAGTTTTTTTTCTACTTTTAGGTCTCATGCACACGACCGTTGTTTGTTTCCGCGTCCGTTCCGTTTTTTTTCACGGATAGGATGCTTCCCCATTAATTTCAATGGGTCCGTCAAAAAATGCGGATGGTCAACCGTTTTTGTTCCGCATCCGTGGTCCGTGTTTACTTTCCGTCAAAAAAATAGAGCATGTCCTATTTTTTTCATGTTAGTGGACAAGGATAGGCATTATTACAATGGATCTTCCAAAAAAAACGGATCCGTCAAAAAAAAAACAGTCCGTCATCCGTTTTTTTGATGGACGCAAAATTTGCGGACAGAGCGGACGCTGAGGCAGGCAACGGTCGTGTGCATGTAGCCTTAGACAACAGGCTTTTCAGCAGATATATGCAACGCTGGACGGCGAATATATTTTTAATTTTGCCACTAATACACGGCAAACTGAGCTTCACAATATATCAATGCACCACAGATCATCAATTAGCCCCAAATTTTGTTCTACTTTTACACAACAGGCTTATCAACAAAGAAGTACAACGCTGGACGGCGAATATATATTTTTTCACCAGTAATACACAAAAAAACAGCGCTTCAGAATATATCACTGCACCGCACAACGCCAATTAGGCCCAATTTTCTTTCTACTTTTACACAACAGGCTTTTCAGCAGATATATGCAACGCTGGACGGCGAATATATTTTTATTTCGCCACTAATACACTGAAAACATGGCTTCAGAATATATCGCTGCACTGCTGAGCGGCAAAGATATTTTTTCTTTTTCCACTAATATACAAAAAAAAGGGCTTTAAACAGATAACTGCACCACAGAGCGTAAAATATATTTTTCCTTTTTCCACTAATACACGTAAAAAAGGGCTTTAAAACAGATAACTGCACCACAGAGCAGCAAATATTTTTTTCCTTTTTCCACTAATACACGCAAAAAAGGGCTTTAAAACAGATAACTGCACCGCTGAGCAGCAAAGATATTTTTCCTTTTTCCACTAATACACGGAAAAAAGGGCTTTACAACAGATAACTGCACCGCTGAGCGGCAAATATTTTTTTCCTTTTTCCACTAATACACACAAAAAAGGGCTTTAAAACAGACAACTGTAACGCTGAGCGGCAAAGATAATTTTAATTTTTCCACGAATACACAGAAAAAAAAGCTTTAAAACAGATAACTGCACCGCTGAGCGGCAAATATATTTTACTTTTGCCACTAATGCACGACAAAAAGGGATATAATTTTCACCAGTCACCACACAAAATAAAAAAGAAAGGTTTAGAACATAGAATATTTCCTTGTAATAAACCCTGTTAATGCCTGTATCAAACAGCACTTGCACCCTAATAAGACAGGTTTGCTGGAATTACAGAGCTGTATACAAGCCATTTGGATCCCCAGTCAGTGCAGCAAGGTGTAATCGGATTGTTTCTATTACCCAGGCTGTCACCTCCCCGACTGAACCCTGTTCAACACAAATGCTGGTGGAATGATTCCTCCCTATCCTTTCCCTACACCTCGAGTAATCTTTCCCTGCACTTGTAAATCATTTTTTTTTTTCACCGCAATCAAGTCTTTCCTAACACTGTCCCTAGCACCTGCAGGCATGTCTCTCCCTGCACTAAACACGCTGGTGAATGGCAGAATCTAAGATGGCCGCCGTATTTATAGGGCTGTGACATCACAGGGCCTGCTGGCTGCTGATTGGCTGCATGGATGTCAGTATGGGTGATCCCACCTTCCAAGAGTTCCTTGCCCCATGTTCTCACCTGTGTAGCAGTCATTTTAGGAAAAAATGCGATTTGTTACCATGAAGCGCGAGGAAATTCGCATTCTGTACAAATCAAATTTATCCTGAAACTCGTATCGATTTCTTCTTCGTCAGCTTCTATTCGCTCATCTCTAGTGATGTCGCGAACATAAAATTTTCCGTTCGCGAATAGCGAACGCGAACTTCCGCATATGTTCGCGAACGGGCGAACCGGGCGAACCGCCATAGACTTCAATTGGCAGGCGAATTTTAAAACCCACAGGGACTCATTCTGGCCACAATAGTGCTGGGAAAGTTGTTTCAAGGGGTCTAACACCTAGACTGTGGCATGCCGGAGGGGGATCTATGGCAAAACTCCCATGGAAAATTACGTAGTGGACGCAGAGTCGGGTTGTAATCCATAAAGGGCATAAATCAACTAACATTCCTAAATTGTTTTGGAATAACATGCTTTAAAACATCCAGTGTGTGTATAAGATCAGGTATGATGTTGTATCGATCAGGTAGTGTAAGGGTTACGCCCGCTTCACAGACATTGACAGACCAAACTCCCCTTTTAATTCAACTCAAACAACCGCAAATAGTTCATTTGCACAACCGCAAACTCCCCATTTGCGCAAGGTTGGATACCAAGCTAGCCACGTCCCGGTGATGTCATTGAAGGTTTCTTCCTCCACCCAGCCACGTACAACACCAAGGGTCCCCAAAAGGTGAATTGAATTGATTTTTCGAACGGGGAGATGGTTAAAAAAAACGCTGGCTCCCTCCCCTTTGTTTTTATCCACGGTGACTGCGTCTGCGCCGTGCAATTTACTGTCACACCCGATATGAGTGGTATTTACTGTAGTACTATTCTCATCAGTTTAATCCCTCTAACGTCCCCAATCTGGGGTTCATGTATTGAATAGATTTTTCGAACGGGGAGATGGTTAAAAAAACGCTGGCTCCCTCCACTCTGTTTTAAACCATGGTGACTGCGTCTGCGCTGTGCAATTTACTGTCACACCCGATATGAGTGGTATTTTCTGTAGTACCATTCTCATCAGTTTAATCCCTCTAACGTCCCCAATCTGGGGGCCATTTATTGAATAGATTTTTCGAACGGGGAGATGGTTAAAAAAACGCTGGCTCCCTCCACTCTGTTTTAAACCATGGTGACTGCGTCTGCGCCGTGCAATTTACTGTCACACCCGATATGAGTGGTATTTTCTGTAGTACTATTCTCATCAGTTTAATCCCTCTAATGTGCCCAATCTGGGGGCCATTTATTGATTAGATTTTTCGAACGGGGAAATGGTTAAAAAAACGCTGGCTCCCTCCACTCTGTTTTAATCCACGGTGACTGCGTCTGCGCCGTGCAATTTACTGTCACACCCGATATGAGTGGTATTTTCTGTAGTACTATTCTCATCAGTTTAATCCCTCTAACGTCCCCAATCTGGGGGCCATTTATTGAATAGATTTTTCGAACGGGGAGATGGTTAAAAAAACGCTGGCTCCCTCCACTCTGTTTTAAACCATGGTGACTGCGTCTGCGCCGTGCAATTTACTGTCACACCCGATATAAGTGGTATTTTCTGTAGTACTATTCTCATCAGTTTAATCCCTGTTACGTCCCATATCAGGGATTGCCTTTTGTGACAAAAAATTAAGGCCGGGTACCTTCGACTGCCTTCACAGTGACAGACCAAACTCTCATACTCCAAACTGCTTTGATTTGAGGAACCGGGAGATGGAAAAAGCAGCTTGGTCGGTCCTCTTACTCCCAAATTGGGGCACTGCGCGTGCACAGAGCAATGTGCTGTGACACCCTATATGAGTGGTGTCTTAACTAGTAATATTCCTATCAGTTTAATCCCTGTTATGTACCCTATCCGGTCGAATTGATTAACCATTGTCGAATTAGCGAACCATTACGACATCATGAAATAAATTAGTTCTGAGCTCTGTACTTGCTTTGTATTGGAATTGATGGGGATTTTTTTAATTGTCTGCATCATTTCTAATAAACTATTAAGAGACTTTATTATGATTTTTTATTTTATGTATTAAAAACCCATACAACATATTTAAAAAAAAAAGGTAAATTAATGTTTTTCCTATGAAATATTATCCAGCCGTCCGATCGCTTTTGGTCTGACCATAATGAAGCAACGGCCTTATCATCTGGGGTGTGGCAACATTGCCACCACACTCATAGAGGTGATGATTGCTTCATTGTGATACGCAAGCCCCTTCACCACAACAAGGTAACGATCACGAAGGGGAATTGACACTTGTATGTGCCTTTTTTTGGGGGTTTGTTTTTGCAGCCACAGTGCTGCACCATAGAACAGAAAAATTAGGCATGTACACATGCCTGAAAAATAATGGCATTGTTGCAGCTGCTATTGTAGCAGCGGCTGGAAAAATTGATATTTTCCAGGCAGAAAAGTGACTAAAACATTACGGCTCGAGCCCTAGTTGGTGGTGAAGAATTCACGAAAGTCATCCGGTATGCAGACATTAAATACAGCAGTGTGGGGACCATTTTGAGGCCAAGGCATGTAATCAGGCCTTTTGTTAGTCAAACCTATCCCCCACTGTCAGTCCCTTCGGGATCCATGCCTCATTCATCTTTATGAAGGTGAGGTAATCAACACTTTTTTGACCGAGGCGACTTCTCTTGTCAGTGACAATGCCTCCTGCTGCACTGAAGGTCCTTTCTGACAGGACACTTGAAGCAGGGCAGGCCAGAAGTTCTATCGCGAACTGGGATAGCTCAGGCCACAGGTCAAGCCTGCACACCCAGTAGTGAAGGGGTTCATTGCTCCTCAGAGTGTCGATATCTGCTGTTAAGGCGAGGTAGTCTGCTACCTGTCGGTCGAGTCATTCTCTAAGGCTGGATCCCGAAGGGCTGTGGCGATGCGTAGGACTGAAAAAGCTCCGCATGTCCAACATCAACAACACATCTGTAAATCGTCCAGTCCTTGCCGCCGTGGTAGGAGGAGGATTACACTCACCTCTTCCCCTGTTAGATTCCCGTTGTGCTGTGACATCCCCTTTATAAGCTGTGTAAAGCATATTTTTTAGTTTGGTTTTGAACTGCTGCATCCTTTCCAACTTTCGGTAATTTGGTAACATTTCTGCCACTTTCTGCTTATACCGGGGGTCTAGTAGCGTGGCAACCCAGTACAGGTCGTTCTCCTTCATCCTTTTTATACGTGGGTCCCTCAACAGACATGACAGCATGAAAGACCCCATTTGAACAAGGTTGGATGCAGAGCTACTCATTTCCCGTTCCTCGTCCTCACTGATGTCATTGACGGTCTGTTCTTCCCCCCAGCCACGTACAACACCATGGGTCCCAGATAGGTGACAACAACGAACACCCTGGGGTGCCTGCTGTGGTTGGTCTTCCTCCTCCTCAAAGCCGCCACATTCCTCCTCTGACTCCTCTTCCTCATACTCCTCTTCCAGCGTTGCTGCAGGTCCAGCAATCGATGATGACAAGGCTGTTTCTGGTGGTGATGGTGACCACAACTCTTCCTCTTCCTCTTCACGCTCATCTACAGCCTGATCCAGAACTCTTCGCAGGGCACGCTCCAGGAAGAAAACAAATGGGATGAGGTCGCTGATGGTGCCTTCGGTGCGACTGACTAGGTTTGTCGCCTCCTCAAAAGGACGCATGAGCCTACAGGCATTGCGCATGAGTGTCCAGTAACGTGGCAAAAAGATTCCCAGCTGCGCAAAGGCTGTCCTAGCACCCCGGTCATACAAATACTCGTTGACGGCTTTTTCTTGTTGGAGCAGGCGGTCGAACATTAGGAGTGTTGAATTCCAACGTGTCGGGCTGTCGCATATCAAGCGCCTCACTGGCATGTTGTTTCGCCGCTGAATATCGGAAAAGTGCGCCATGGCCGTGTAGAAACGCCTGAAATGGCCACACACCTTCCTGGCCTGCTTGAGGACGTCCTGTAAGCCTGGGTACTTAGACACAAAACGTTGTACGATGAGATTCAACACATGTGCCATGCACGGCACATGTGACAACTTGCACAAATTTAATGCCGCCAACAGATTGCTTCCATTGTCACACACCACTTTGCCGATCTCCAGTTGGTGCCGATCTCCAGCCACTGATCCACCTGTGCGTTCAGGGCGGACAGGAGTGCTGGTCCTGTGTGGCTCTCTGCTTTCAGGCAAGTCAACCCCAAGACAGCGTGACACTGTCGTATCCGGGATGTGGAATAACCCCATGGGAGCTGAGGGGATTCAGTTGATGTGCAGCCAGACGCCGCAGCAGAAGAGGACTCAGCCGAGGAGGATATCGAAGAGGATGGAGTAGGAGTAGAGGAGGTGGCAGTAGGTCTGCCTGCAAGTCGTGGTGGTGTCACCAACTCCGCTGCGGAGCCACGCATTCCATGCTTGTCAGCCGTCAGCAGGTTGACCCAATGCGCAGTATACGTGATATACCTGCCCTGACCGTGCTTTACAGACCAGGTATCAGTGGTCAGATGGACCCTTGCCCCAACACTGTATGCCAGAGATGCCATGACTTCCTTTTCAATGACATGGTAGAGGTTTGGGATTGCCTTTTTTGAAAAAAAAATTTGTCCGGGTACCTTCCACTGTGGTGTCCCAATAGCGACAAATTTTTTGAAGGCCTCAGACTCTACCAGCTGGTATGGTAAAAGCTGGCGGGCTAAGAGTTCCGTCAAGCCAGGTGTCAGTCCCCGGGCAAGGGGGTGATTCTGTGACATTGGCTTTTTACGCTCAAACATGACCTTGACAGACACCTGACTGTGGGCAGATGAGCAGGAACTGCTGAAGGTGAGAGATGGAGTGGCGGGTGGTTGAGAGGGGGCAGGGAGGACAGCAGTGGTTGACATGGCTGAAGATGCTAGACCAGGAGGAGCATGGTGGCTTTGAGTTTGTGTGCTGCTTGTACTCATGTGTTGATCCCATAGGCGTTTGTGATGTGAGATCATGTGCCTTCGCAAAGCAGTTGTACCAAGGTGGGTGTTGGACTTCCCACGACTCAGTTTCTTTTGGCACAGGTTGCAAATGGCATTGCTGTTATCAGAGGCAGACACACAAAAAAAATGCCACACTGCTGAGCTTTGCAGTGATGGCATTCTGGTGGTGGCAACAGCATGCGTTGACTGGCGTGCTGTCTGGCTGACCCCAGGTGCCGATACATGCTGTCTGACTGTGCCACTAACTCCTTGCGACGACCTCCCCCTGCTTCCAACTCGTCTCCTCATTCTCTCTGTCTCCCCTTCTGAACTTTCCCCCTCTTCTTCTCTTCGAGCAGGCACCCACATGGCATCCGTGGACACATCGTCATCATCAACCGCTTCACTTGTATCTAAAACCTCAGCAAAGGAAGCAGCAGCGGGTACAACATCATCATCATCATCATCATCACACTGTACGTCCATGTGTGTAATCCTGCCTGACTGAGACATATCCCCGTAATCTACATCATCTGGCAATAATGGTTGCACATCAATAATTGCATCCAACTGATGTGTAAATAACTCCTCTGATGGATCAAGTGAAGCGGCTGTGGTGGCTGTGGTGGTAGTGGTGTGGTGGCGGCCGCGGGCGGGTGCGTGGTAACTAGAGAGCAGGTGACCGAAGCTGAGCTGGAGGAGGATGGTGCATCAAGGTTCTTAGCGGAAGCTGTTGAAGATTGGGTGTCCTGTCTAAGCCAGTCAACTATGTCCTCAGAATTTTTCGGGTTCAGGGTACGTGGCCTCTGAACACTGGGCATTATTCCAGGGACAGTGGAAATCACAGCACCACGACCACGACGGCCTTTGCGGGGTGGCCTGCCTCTGCCTTTCATTTTTTTTTAGATAAGTGGTACTACGCGTGCTAGGTACTGTGCCACCCGGTATCAGTGGTGGGCACTGGCAGTGGGCACACTACAGTCTGTGGAAGTGGGCCTGACACACACTGGCAGCAGGCAAGCAACTGAATTTAGACTACTGTCAAAAAATTAAATGCCTTATTTATCGGCAAGCTACTGTGCCACCCGGTATCAGTGGTTGGCACTGGCAGTGGGCACACTACAGTCTGTGGAAGTGGGCCTGACACACACTGGCAGCAGGCAAGCAACTGAATTTAGACTACTGTCTAAAAATGAAATGCCTTATTTATTGGCAAGCTACTGTGCCACCCTGTATGAGTGGTTGGCACTGGCAGTGGGCACACTACAGTCTGTGGAAGTGGGCCTGACACACACTGGCAGCAGGCAAGCAACTGAAATTAGACTACTGTCTAAAAATGAAATGCCTTATTTATTGGCAAGCTACTGTGCCACCCTGTATGAGTGGTTGGCACTGGCAGTGGGCACACTTCAGTCTGTGGAAGTGGGCCTGACACACACTGGCAGCAGGCAAGCAACTGAATTTAGACTACTGTCTAAAAATGAAATGCCTTATTTATTGGCAAGCTACTGTGCCACCCTGTATGAGTGGTTGGCACTGGCAGTGGGCACACTACAGTCTGTGGAAGTGGGCCTGACACACACTGGCAGCAGGCAAGCAACTGAATTTAGACTACTGTCTAAAAATGAAATGCCTTATTTATCGGCAAGCTACTGTGCCACCCGGTATCAGTGGTTGGCACTGGCAGTGGGCACACTACAGTCTGTGGAAGTGGGCCTGACACACACTGGCAGCAGGCAAGCAACTGAAATTAGACTGTGTAAAAATTAAATGCCTTATTTATCGGCAAGCTACTGTGCCACCCGGTATCAGTGGTTGGCACTGGCAGTGGGCACACTACAGTCTGTGGAAGTGGGCCTGACACACACTGGCAGCAGGCAAGCAACTGAATTTAGACTACTGTCTAAAAATGAAATGCCTTATTTATTGGCAAGCTACTGTGCCACCCTGTATCAGTGGTTGGCACTGGCAGTGGGCACACTACAGTCTGTGGAAGTGGGCCTGACACACCTGGCAGCAGGCAAGCAACTGAAATTAGACTACTGTCTAAAAATTAAATGCCTTATTTATCGGCAAGCTACTGTGCCACCCGGTATCAGTGGTTGGCACTGGCAGTGGGCACACTACAGTCTGTGGAAGTGGGCCTGACACACACTGGCAGCAGGCAAGCAACTGAATTTAGACTACTGTCTAAAAATGAAATGCCTTATTTATCGGCAAGCTACTGTGCCACCCGGTATCAGTGGTTGGCACTGGCAGTGGGCACACTACAGTCTGTGGAAGTGGGCCTGACACACACTGGCAGCAGGCAAGCAACTGAATTTAGACTACTGTCTAAAAATGAAATGCCTTATTTATCGGCAAGCTACTGTGCCACCCGGTATCAGTGGTTGGCACTGGCAGTGGGCACACTACAGTCTGTGGAAGTGGGCCTGACACACACTGGCAGCAGGCAAGCAACTGAATTTAGACTACTGTCTAAAAATGAAATGCCTTATTTATCGGCAAGCTACTGTGCCACCCTGTATCAGTGGTTGGCACTGGCAGTGGGCACACTACAGTCTGTGGAAGTGGGCCTGACACACACTGGCAGCAGGCAAGCAACTGAATTTAGACTACTGTCTCAAAATGAAATGCCTTATTTATCGGCAAGCTACTGTGCCACCCGGTATCAGTGGTTGGCACTGGCAGTAGGCACACTACAGTCTGTGGAAGTGGGCCTGACACACACTGGCAGCAGGCAAGCAACTGAATTTAGACTACTGTCTAAAAATTAAATGCCTTATTTATTGGCAAGCTACTGTGCCACCCTGTATCAGTGGTTGGCACTGGCAGTGGACACACTACAGTCTGTGGAAGTGGGCCTGACACACACTGGCAGCAGGCAAGCAACTGAATTTAGACTACTGTCTCAAAATGAAATGCCTTATCTATCGGCAAGCTACTGTGCCACCCGGTATCAGTGGTTGGCACTGGCAGTGGGCACACTACAGTCTGTGGAAGTGGGCCTGACACACACTGGCAGCAGGCAGGCAACTGAAATTAGACTGTGTAAAAATTAAATGCCATATTTATCGGCAAGCTACTGTGCCACCCGGAATCAGTGGTTGGCACTGGCAGTGGGCACGCTACAGTCTGTGGAAGTGGGCCTGACACACACTGGCAGCAGGCAAGCAACTGAATTTAGACTACTGTCTAAAAATGAAATGCCTTATTTATCGGCAAGCTACTGTGCCACCCGGTATCAGTGGTTGGCACTGGCAGTGGGCACACTAAAGTCTGTGGAAGTGGGCCTGACACACACTGGCAGCAGGCAAGCAACTGAATTTAGACTACTGTCTAAAATTAAATGCCTTATTTATCGGCAAGCTACTGTGCCACCCGGTATCAGTGGTTGGCACTGGCAGTGGGCACACTACAGTCTGTGGAAGTGGGCCTGACACACACTGGCAGCAGGCAAGCAACTGAAATTAGACTGTGTAAAAATTAAATGCCTTATTTATCGGCAAGCTACTGTGCCACCCGGTATCAGTGGTTGGCACTGGCAGTGGGCACACTACAGTCTGTGGAAGTGGGCCTGACACACACTGGCAGCAGGCAAGCAACTGAATTTAGACTACTGTCTAAAAATGAAATGCCTTATTTATCGGCAAGCTACTGTGCCACCCGGTATCAGTGGTTGGCACTGGCAGTGGGCACACTACAGTCTGTGGAAGTGGGCCTGACACACACTGGCAGCAGGCAAGCAACTGAAATTAGACTACTGTCTAAAAATTAAATGCCTTATTTATCGGCAAGCTACTGTGCCACCCGGTATCAGTGGTTGGCACTGGCAGTGGGCACACTACAGTCTGTGGAAGTGGGCCTGACACACACTGGCAGCAGGCAAGCAACTGAATTTAGACTACTGTCTAAAAATGAAATGCCTTATTTATCGGCAAGCTACTGTGCCACCCGGTATCAGTGGTTGGCACTGGCAGTGGGCACACTACAGTCTGTGGAAGTGGGCCTGACACACACTGGCAGCAGGCAAGCAACTGAATTTAGACTACTGTCTAAAAATGAAATGCCTTATTTATCGGCAAGCTACTGTGCCACCCTGTATCAGTGGTTGGCACTGGCAGTGGGCACACTACAGTCTGTGGAAGTGGGCCTGACACACACTGGCAGCAGGCAAGCAACTGAATTTAGACTACTGTCTAAAAATTAAATGCCTTATTTATTGGCAAGCTACTGTGCCACCCGGTATCAGTGGTTGGCACTGGCAGTGGGCACACTACAGTCTGTGGAAGTGGGCCTGACACACACTGGCAGCAGGCAAGCAACTGAATTTAGACTACTGTCTAAAAATTAAATGCCTTATTTATTGGCAAGCTACTGTGCCACCCTGTATCAGTGGTTGGCACTGGCAGTGGGCACACTACAGTCTGTGGAAGTGGGCCTGACACACACTGGCAGCAGGCAAGCAACTGAATTTAGACTACTGTCTCAAAATGAAATGCCTTATTTATCGGCAAGCTACTGTGCCACCCGGTATCAGTGGTTGGCACTGGCAGTGGGCACACTACAGTCTGTGGAAGTGGGCCTGACACACTGGCAGCAGGCAAGCAACTGAAATTAGACTGTGTCAAAAATTAAATGCCTTATTTATCGGCAAGCTACTGTGCCACCCTGTATCAGTGGTTGGCACTGGCAGTGGGCACACTACAGTCTGTGGAAGTGGGCCTGACACACACTGGCAGCAGGCAAGCAACTGAATTTAGACTACTGTCTAAAAATGAAATGCCTTATTTATCGGCAAGCTACTGTGCCACCCGGTATCAGTGGTTGGCACTGGCAGTGGGCACACTAAAGTCTGTGGAAGTGGGCCTGACACACACTGGCAGCAGGCAAGCAACTGAATTTAGACTACTGTCTCAAAATGAAATGGCTTATTTATCGGCAAGCTACTGTGCCACCCGGTATCAGTGGTTGGCACTGGCAGTGGGCACACTACAGTCTGTGGAAGTGGGACTGACACACACTGGCAGCAGGCAAGCAACTGAAATTAGACTGTGTAAAAATTAAATGCCTTATTTATCGGCAAGCTACTGTGCCACCCGGTATCAGTGGTTGGCACTGGCAGTGGGCACACTACAGTCTGTGGAAGTGGGCCTGACACACACTGGCAGCAGGCAAGCAACTGAATTTAGACTACTGTCTAAAAATGAAATGCCTTATTTATTGGCAAGCTACTGTGCCACCCTGTATCAGTGGTTGGCACTGGCAGTGAGCACACTACAGTCTGTGGAAGTGGGCCTGACACACACTGGCAGCAGGCAAGCAACTGAAATTAGACTGTGTAAAAATGAAATGCCTTATTTATCGGCAAGCTACTGTGCCACCCGGTATCAGTGGTTGGCACTGGCAGTGGGCACACTACAGTCTGTGGAAGTGGGCCTGACACACACTGGCAGCAGGCAAGCAACTGAATTTAGACTACTGTCTAAAAATGAAATGCCTTATTTATCGGCAAGCTACTGTGCCACCCGGTATCAGTGGTTGGCACTGGCAGTGGGCACACTACAGTCTGTGGAAGTGGGCCTGACACACACTGGCAGCAGGCAAGCAACTGAATTTAGACTACTGTCTAAAAATTAAATGCCTTATTTATTGGCAAGCTACTGTGCCACCCGGTATCAGTGGTTGGCACTGGCAGTGGGCACACTACAGTCTGTGGAAGTGGGCCTGACACACACTGGCAGCAGGCAAGCAACTGAATTTAGACTACTGTCTAAAAATGAAATGCCTTATTTATCGGCAA
The DNA here is from genome assembly GCA_033119425.1 of Bufotes viridis. Lineage (NCBI taxonomy): Eukaryota > Metazoa > Chordata > Amphibia > Anura > Bufonidae > Bufotes > Bufotes viridis. The sequence continues at coordinate 138,042,425 of CM065591.1, read as the reverse complement.
GCTACTGTGCCACCCTGTATCAGTGGTTGGCACTAGCAGTGGGCACACTACAGTCTGTGGAAGTGGGCCTGACACACACTGGCAGCAGGCAAGCAACTGAAATTAGACTGTGTAAAAATTAAATGCCTTATTTATTGGCAAGCTACTGTGCCACCCTGTATCAGTGGTTGGCACTGGCAGTGGGCACACTACAGTCTGTGGAAGTGGGCCTGACACACACTGGCAGCAGGCAAGCAACTGAATTTAGACTACTGTCTCAAAATGAAATGCCTTATTTATTGGCAAGCTACTGTGCCACCCGGTATCAGTGGTTGGCACTGGCAGTGGGCACACTACAGTCTGTGGAAGTGGGCCTGACACACACTGGCAGCAGGCAGGCAACTGAAATTAGACTGTGTCAAAAATTAAATGCCATATTTATTGGCAAGCTACTGTGCCACCTGGTATCAGTGGTTGGCACTGGCAGTGGGCACACTACAGTCTTTGGAAGTGGGCCTGACACACACTGGCAGCAGGCAAGCAACTGAATTTAGACTACGGTCTAAAAATGAAATGCCTTATTTATCGGCAAGCTACTGTGCCACCCGGTATCAGTGGTTGGCACTGGCAGTGGGCACACTACAGTCTGTGGAAGTGGGCCTGACACACACTGGCAGCAGGCAAGCAACTGAATTTAGACTACTGTCTCAAAATAAAATGCCTTATTTAACGGCAAGCTACTGTGCCACCCGGTATCAGTGGTTGGCACTGGCAGTGGGCACACTACAGTCTGTGGAAGTGGGCCTGACACACACTGGCAGCAGGCAAGCAACTGAAATTAGACTACTGTCTAAAAATTAAATCCCTTATTTATCGGCAAGCTACTGTGCCACCCGGTATCAGTGGTTGGCACTGGCAGTGGGCACACTACAGTCTGTGGAAGTGGGCCTGACACACACTGGCAGCAGGCAAGCAACTGAATTTAGACTACTGTCTAAAAATGAAATGCTTTATTTATTGGCAAGCTACTGTGCCCCCCTGTATGAGTGGTTGGCACTGGCAGTGGGCACACTACAGTCTGTGGAAGTGGGCCTGACACACACTGGCAGCAGGCAAGCAACTGAATTTAGACTACTGTCTCAAAATGAAATGCCTTATTTATTGGCAAGCTACTGTGCCACCCGGTATCAGTGGTTGGCACTGGCAGTGGGCACACTACAGTCTGTGGAAGTGGGCCTGACACACACTGGCAACAGGCAGGCAACTGAAATTAGACTGTGTAAAAATTAAATGCCATATTTATCGGCAAGCTACTGTGCCACCTGGTATCAGTGGTTGGCACTGGCAGTGGGCACACTACAGTCTTTGGAAGTGGGCCTGACACACACTGGCAGCAGGCAAGCAACTGAATTTAGACTACGGTCTAAAAATGAAATGCCTTATTTATCGGCAAGCTACTGTGCCACCCGGTATCAGTGGTTGGCACTGGCAGTGGGCACACTAAAGTCTGTGGAAGTGGGCCTGACACACACTGGCAGCAGGCAAGCAACTGAATTTAGACTACTGTCTCAAAATAAAATGCCTTATTTAACGGCAAGCTACTGTGCCACCCGGTATGAGTGGTTGGCACTGGCAGTGGGCACACTACAGTCTGTGGAAGTGGGACTGACACACACTGGCAGCAGGCAAGCAACTGAAATTAGACTGTGTAAAAATTAAATCCCTTATTTATCGGCAAGCTACTGTGCCACCCGGTATCAGTGGTTGGCACTGGCAGTGGGCACACTACAGTCAGTGGAAGTCGGCCTGACACACACTGGCAGCAGGCAAGCAACTGAAATTGCACTAAAGTGTAAAAATTAAATGCCTTTTTTTTTTATGCAAAGTCCTGTGCCACACGGGATGACAGGGGTGGGCACTGGCAATGGGCACACTACAGTCAGTGGAAGTCGGCCTGACACACACTGGCAGCAAGCAAGCAACTGAAATTACACTAAAGTGTAAAAATTAAATGCCTTTTTTTGATGCAAAGTCCTGTGCCACACGGGATGATAGGGGTGGGCACTGGCAGTGGGCACACTACAGTCAGTGGAAGTCGGCCTGACACACACTAGCAGCAGGCAAGCAACTGAAATTACACTAAAGTGTAAAAATTAAATGCCTTTTTTTATGCAAAGTCCTGTGCCAGCTGGTATGAGTGGTGGGCACTGGCAGTGGGCACACTACAGTCAGTGGAAGTCAGCCTGACACACACTGGCAGGCAACTAACCTTAGATTAAAGTGTAAAAATGAAATGCCTTTTTTTGATGCAAAGTTTTGTGCCACATAGGATGACAGGGGTGGGTACTGGCAGTAGGCACACTACAGTCTGTGGGCCTGCAGCTCCTCACACACAGGCAGGCCAGGCAACTGCAATATGTATATGGAGAAAAAAAAAAGCAGACTAATGTTGCAGCCCTAAAAAGGGCTTTTTGGGGTGCTGTCAGGACGCTGTCCTTACAGCAGAGATCAGATGAGTCTTTCAGGACTGGAGTGGACACTGAATTCACTAGCCTAGCTATCGATTTCCCTATTAAATCAGCAGCAACTACACTCTCCCTCCTCTGACTAAGACTGCAAATTCCGAATGAATCTAAAATGCATGCTGTTCAGGAGATGGGAGGGTCTGGGAGGGAGGGTATGCTGCTGATTGGCTGGAATGTGTCTGCTGACTGTGAGGTACAGGGTCAAAGTTTGCTCAATGATGATGTATAGGGGGCAGACCGAACATTGCATGTGTTCGCCCGTTGAGGCGAACGCGAACAAGCTATGTTCGCCGGGAACTGTTCGCCGGCGGATAGTTCGGGCCATCGCTACTCATCTCTATCACTTACATAAAATACAATGGGCCAGATTTATCATTACACTTCCATCTTACTCCAATTGGAGTGCTTGACCTGCCACTCCATCAGAACAGGGAAACAGGATCCCTGTTTTTTATGATCGTGAGGGCTTCCAAAGTCACTTTTGGCTCAGTCAGATTTATTAATGGTCCTTTAATACTGTGATAAATGTGGTTTGATGGCAGCAGTTCATCCTTCAGTAAACGGCTTTACAAAAGTCGCACATATTTGCAAAAAAGTCGCATGTTCTATGAGAAAGTCGCATAAGATAAGCATGGTCCTCTCTGGAGTGGAATTGGGACTTTTTTGTGACTTTTTTAACAAGTCCCAATGATAAATTTGGAGTGAAACTCATTAACATGGCTAACCACACCCATTTTTACAAAACTGGAGTGAGTGGTGTACACATATTAAAGTCTCAAAATTATGTGCAAATGAGTGTGAAAAGTCGCAAATGCCCTATTTTGGGACTTTTTGATGCCAGAATTCTGGAGTGAAGGTATGATAAATCATGGCCAATGTGTCACGAGAAAACAATCTCAGAATCAGTAAGATAAGTAAAAGCATTCTAAAGTTATTACCAGATAAAGTGACACAGGTCAGATTTGCAAAAATAGGCCTGGGCAGAAAGGTGAAACTAGGCCTAGGGTAGAAGAGGTTAAAAAAAGGGGTTTACTGTTTTTCATGTTTATTTTTAACTTCTAATGTTTTACCATAGTCCTGTATGTATACATTATGGGGCACATTTATTAAGGCTGACGTTTTAGATGCAGGTCTTAATAAAGGCCCTGTGCTGGTGGTAGATCCGCTGCATACAATGTCTGAAGGTACAGTAGTTTTCTGTCAGAGATTATCTCCTTAGCATTGAACATTCTCATACTGTTTGCTTTTCAATGAATTTACATTACATCTATTTTATGTAATTTTATGTAGCAGATAATATGAAAAAGTTTATTGATATTTCGATTTTAAGACAAAAGGGAGGTTGTTTCTAGTATATTCTTTTTAAAGTACATTATAATATTCATAGAAACTAAATCTTTTTAGAGCATATTAATAGAAATGGAAAGATAGTATAAGTGCTCTTGTCTTCTCTTGATAGGCCTAGATACAGTTACCTACAGAAGAGCATTACGCTTATCAGTATAATAAATGATGCTCTGATTTTGTTACTCACTCCTCCTCCCTCTCTGGCTGGAGTGAATGGCGTGACTGAGAAGTGGGGTTGTTTGCCCTGCTCAAAGTTCAAACAAAGAAAAAGTTAATGAAGTGATTTCAAAAATTATATCCAGAAAACCAGCCACCTGTTTTTTGTAAAAAAAAAAAAATAGAAAATGCACAGAATATTCACATTTGCTCTCATAGGCCTCTTGCACACAAACTTATTATTTTTTTTCAGTGTTTTGTGGTCTATTTATAACGGATCCGTGGTTACGTTTTTTGTTTCCGTTTTGTTTCCGTTTCGGTTCCGTTGTTCAGTTCCGTTTTTCCGTTTGGCATATACAGTATACATTAATTCCATAATAAAAATTGGGCTGGTCTTAAAATTTTCAATCGATTGTTCTGCAAAAACGGAACGGACATGGAAGACAAACAGATGCCTTTCCGTATGCTTTCTGTTTTTTTTGCGGACCCTTTGACTTGAATGGAGCCACTGAACGTGATTTGCGGACAAGAATAGGACATGGTCTATATTTAAACGGAACAGAAAAACGGAAAAACGGAAACAGAAGGCATACGGAAGACACTTCAGTATTTTTTGCAGACCCATTGAAGTGAATGGTTCAGTATACTGTCAGTATACTGAACTTAAAAAACTGCCAGTATACGGTCCGCAAAATACTGACGTGTGCAAGGGGCCATAGAGAATAGATGGAATGGCAGTGCGAATGCTTGACCTGCCACTCCATCAGAACAGGGAAACAGGATCCCTGTTTTTTATGATCGTGAGGGCTTCCAGCTGTTTAGCCCCTAGTGATCAGCTAGTTATCCCCTATCCTGTGGAACTTGGCACAGCCCCTTTAAGGCCCTATTCACACGTCTGCAGTGTCGTCCGCATGTATTCCGCAATTCTACGGAATACATGCGGACCCATTGACTGTGAATGGGGCACGGAACGATGTGGAGAGCACACACTGTGCTCTCCGCATCAGTTTTTGCAGAGCGCGCTGCCGATCTTACGGCCGCAGCTCCGCAAAAAAGTAGAGCATGTCCTATTCTTGTCCGCAATTGCGGACAAGAATAGACATTTCTATGGGGCTGCCGGCCGGGTGTGTTTATGGATCCGCAATTTGCGGATCCATAAACACAACGGACATGTGAATGAGGCTACATGCACACGACCGTTGCCTGCCTCCGCGTCCGCTCCTCCTTGAAATTTTGCGTCCGTCAAAAAAAACGGATGACGGACCGTTTTTTTGACGGACCGTTTTTTTTGACGGATCCATTGTAAAAATGCCTATCCTTGTCCGCAAACGTGAAAAAAATAGGACATGCACTATTTTTTTGACGGAATGAAAACACGGATCACGGATGCGGAACACAAACGGTTGACCATCCGCATTTTTTGACGGACCCATTGAAATGAATGGGGAAGCATCCAATCCGTGAAAAAAAACGGAACGGACGCGGAAACAAACAACGGTCGTGTGCATGGGGCCTAAGGCATAAGGCAATGAAAGAAACTGACAATCCCAATAGAGTCTGCAACAAATAATTCCCTAGCTGTTCTCATTACCTCTCAAGAAAGATTTCAATTAGTGAGGAAACAAAGAAATAATTCCAGAAACATAAAATTGTTGCAGAATAAAGAGGTGAAAGTTTCGTAATGAAATCCCCAACTGAAGAATAAAAAGCTTCAACGCTTCAGTGCATTGTCCATACTAGGATTTATAATTTAAACCAGCAGTTTATGCAATGAAAACTCTAATCTAGGAATGATGCACAATAATTAGTTTTGTCATAAACATACCGATTGCTTCCAGCAAAACATGGAAATTTCATATACAACATAGAAATTCAAATCCTGTAAAATCCCCTGTATAACATAGACTTACCCTGTTGCTCATTGTAACCTATCAAAAGATTACATTTTGTAACGGCCAAATCCAAGCAATTATAATGTAATGTGCTCTATGGGTTTTCCCAGAAAGTCCAGCTCAATTTAAGCAGCAAATAATACTGAAAGATGAAAGTGATGAGAGGCTTTACACTGATTATACCTAAACAATAAAACTAAAGTAAACCTCCAGATGATTAAATTTGTGAGATTGTTCTGATCATGGAGTTACCATACATTTTATGGTTTAGATTGCAAGGCTGGGATTGTGCCTTTGGAAATAATCCTATATTTTTGGATCTAGTAGTATTGTCTATATTTTCCTCTAAAGTGCCCCTGTTTTGGAACAGATCAAATCTGCATAATCATTAAGTGTATGCTTTGTCTATCCAATGCTGTCATCAGGTTTACAGATCCCACAATCCGGATTTATTTGGTATGACTCTACTGATGCCAGGTCACTAATAAGCGCCGATTGACAATATACAGTTTGCCCCATTCTGTTTGCATATTGCCAGCAGTACATCCCCGTTTTACACAGGGCAATGTGCTGCTGACAACCAAGGATTTTTGACACCGCATAAAAGATGTAATCAGCTGACAAACAAGTGTGCACTCAATTGTCACATCACATGCAACAAATGTTAAGTGGCCCGATAATCAGCCTGGCCATTGAGTTCCTATTTGTGTTTGCTTATTTGTCTGGTGACCAAAGGCACCTTTTATACAGGCTGTTATGAATATTTAATTCTTGATAACTGGCTTAATCATCAGTCAGTTTAAAAGGGCCTTATTCTGTATCAAGTCAACACAGAGTCTCCACTTCTTGCACATCTGTATCGTAGCATCTTATTTTGGAGATATTCTACCTTATTTTTTTAACGCTAAACATTCTACTTCACCTTTATGTAAAACTAGCAGAAGGACCCAGCTTCGCACTGGTATATTTCATCTATTTCATTTAATGTTTGCATGTGTCGTTTAAAGATATCGACAGTATCCACTATAACAGTGACATCTACAGTACCCTGCCCCCTTAAGGGTACTTTCACACTAGAGTTTTTGCTGGATCCGGCAGAATCCAGCAAAAACGCTTCCGTTACTGATAATACAACCATCTGCATCCATTATGAACGGATCCGGTTGTATTATCTTTAACATTGCCAAGACGGATCCGTCATTAACTCAATTAAAAGTCAATAGGGGACGGATCCATTTTCTATTGTGGCAGATTGTGACAGAGAAAACGGATCCGTCCTCATTGACTTGCATTGGGGTAATGCCAGATCTGCTTTGCATCCGCATCCCAGGATGGAAAGCAAAATACAACATGTTGCGGTTTGCTCTCCGGTCTGGGAACGGAATGTATTGTGGTGCATCCAGTTCTGTTCAGTTGAGTTTTGTCCCCATTGACAATGAATGGGGACAAAACTGAAGCGTTTTTTTCCGGTATTGAGCCCCTATGACGGAACTCAATACTGGAAAACTTAAACACTGGTGTGAAACTGCACTAACAGTGACCTCCACAGTGGCCTGCCCCCTTAACAGTAATATCCGCAGCACCCTGCCCTTTAACAGTGACCTCCACAGCGGCCCCCTATTATTAGTGACCTCCACAGTACCCCATCTCGTTAAGGCCCCATGCACATGACCGTATGGCTTTTTCAGTATTTTGCGGTCCGCAAAAATGGATCCACAAAAAATACGGATGACGTCCGTGTGCATTCCGTTTTTTGTGGAACTGAACAGCGGGCCCCTGATAGAACAGTACTATCCTTGTTTGTTATGCGGACAATAATAGAACATGTTCTATCTTTGAACGGAAGGTAAAAACGGAAATATGGAAATGGAAGGCATACGGAGTACCTTCCGTTTTTTTCGCAGATCCATTGAAATGAATAGTTCCGTATAAAGAACACAGAAAATTGCACGTAAACGGAAAAAAAAATGGTCGTGTGCAAGAGGCCTAAGGGTCCATTCACACGTCCGTAAGTGTTTTGCGGATTCGGAAACACGGAACGCAAATGGCCGGCACTCTCATAGAAAATGTCTATTCTTGTCCGCAATTGCGCACAAGAATAGGACATGTTCTGTTTTTTTGCGGAAGTTAGGAACGGAAGTGCAGATGCGGACAGCACACTGTGTGCTGTCCGCATCTTTTGCGGCCCCATTGAAAATGAATGGTTCAGCATCTGTTCTGCAAAATCGCGTAACGAATGCAGACCCATTTTGCGGACGTGAGAAATGGACCCTAACACTGATTTTCACAATAACCCACTCCCTTAACGGTGACCTCCATAGCGGACCGTCCCCTTAACTGTGACCTCCACAGTAGCCTGCCCTTAGATTGGCTAGAGGTCCGGTTTTAGGCTGGACAGTCCCTTTCAGACTCCCTGTCCTCCATACGGCGCAGGACCTGGACGGACACAGGGGTGTTCTTTTGAACAGCTCACTCTCAGACAGCAGCACTGTGCTATCTGAGCATTAGCTGCAGGGAGAAAGTCACCCTCCCTTCCACCCCTGCAGCTGACAGAAGTTGATTTTTACCTTCATTTTTTCAATTTTCCGTCGGCTGTGGACTGGGAGGTGGGCATGATTTAGTGGAACCTAGGGGCGGGGTTTTAAAGTCTGTCTTTTGAGGGCAGCCTGAATGGCCACACTACCTGCCCCTGAACTGTGACCTTACAGCACTCTGCTCCCTTAAAAGTGGAATCCACAGCACCCTGCTCCTTTAAAGCTGACCTACAGCAGTGAAGAAAAATGGCTGGGTTTTTACAGAAACCTGGTGTAAAACTGTGTGTATGTGGAGACTAAGGGCCTGCGAGCTTCTATTGGCTGATAAATGTCATGTGACCAGGCTTATATTGGATAATGCATTTTTATGGAATATCTCATGTAGGGATGTCCTTTTGAACAGCTCACTCTCAAACAGCAGCACCCTCAGACAGAAAATCACTGTCCCTCGCACCCCTGAAGCTAACAGAAGTTGATTTTTACCTTCATTCTTTCAATCCCTGTCAGCTGTGGAGGGGGGAGTGGACTAACCGGATCAGGGCATGGCTTAGCAGGATTTGGGGGTGGGGTTTTTAAATCTGTCTTTTGAGAGTGGCCTGAATGTCCACCCTACCTGACCCTTGAACAGTGACCTCCACAGCACTCCGCTCCCTTAACAGTGTCATTCACAGCGCTGGCACGCACATACACACAGTTTTACACCAGGTTTCTGTAACAACCCAGCCATTTTTCTTCACTGCTGTTGTTGGCACCAACTGGGAGTGTACACTGAAACTGTGTAAGTTGCCAGAGGAGTCTACTCACAGCAGCTGAGCGTGGCAAGCCCAAAGAGTGTGCCAGTGGGCTTTAAGCAGAAAGGGCCCCATGTAGTTGCTATGAGACAGAGTAAACTGACGAGAGAGACCTGAAGATCCAGAGGACTGGAGAGATGTTTCTCAAATAAACAACAATGCTGCCTCTAAGGCAATACCTGATGAGCTGTAGAGAGAGTGAGATGTCACTATTTATGAGTGTGGGCTGTATAGGGGACATCCCAGGGGTGAAGGGTGACCCATGGATAAATGGAGAGACAGGCTGCCCTGAGACCTAACGTGGGGCCTGTAAATTCAAACTCTTCAGTGTAAGTGGACGCATGAAGCATAGAGGGACAGTGCTAAGCATGGTATGCTTGTGGAAGGAATCCAAAAGTGAGAGATTAGCCACCCTCCTCTATACAAGTGAAGTTCAAGTGCTGTAAAGTGCGAGTTGAAGTAAACCTGTGTGAAGATTTATGTTGTATTGCTGTTAATGCTGTTGCTGCAAGCTAAGCTGAGTTTCTCCTAAAGAGATGTTAACTCTCTTCATGTAAACACTTGCACACACACTGTGTTGGTCAGCTGGTGGCTTCAGACTCTTCTCCAGTTGCATCAGGCATTGTGTGATGTGCATGTTGTAAACGTGCAGATGTGGATGGTCAGGTAGTCCACAATAGTATCTGTTGCTGACTGCAGTATTTTTATGTTTTAATTGTCTATTGCTGCATGCTGTGTATGGTTATACTCAAATATATACGAGATATTCATACATTATATCTTTTTTTTTTATTACGAGTTGCTGTGCAGCTGGGTGTCTCCCCACTGCCATGAATAAAGCTGAGTACCAATGTCTGTAGTGCCAGAGCCATTTTTCTGTCTAGTATCCATGGACACATACGATGGGAGGTTTTGTAAGAAGCTTTAAGCTCTTTCACAGTGCTCATTCAAATGAAAGCAGTGTTATGCTCTGCCCCTTTCCTGAACTTCCTGTTGTCTATGAGCTCCCGATAGTGGACAAGTTGAAGACGATGGGACTAGGAGTAAGGGGGACACTTCTCTGACTGCAGGATATTTCTTTAACTGCTTTCTGTAGCAGTTTGCTGATGTCCATGCAGAAAGAACTAAAGACAAACTATCCCTTTTTCTTGTTTTTCAGGGTTTAGTGTCTTTAAACACCCCCATACAAATTAGTATGTTGTCTCCGAACCCGCTGAGAACAATGGGTTTGGTCGACAGTCCAATGTGTATGGGGAAATCCTGACTCGTCTTTTGCCAGATGATGTTGCGGGAAAAAAGGATCAGATGAAGTGCATATTTTCAACCAATCCTTTCGTTCTTCCAGGAGATAAGCCAAACTAGGTGTCAGGCACTAGCTTGCTACTCTCTGCACACTGAATATATATACACATTTAGCAGAACCGAACGTGTATGACAGAGTGAGGAGGGAGTCGAGAGAGATAGCTGTCGGTCGAATGATTATTCCACTGGTAGCTATTGTATGTGGCCACCTTAACGTTAGTCACTTTAATAGCTCCTTGATTGATCTGCTGACCTATCCTCCAAATTCCCTAGCCAGCTTGAACTCATGATTTTTTCAGTGGCCAGGGCCTGTGAATTAGATACCAATGCGCCATGTGCACACACCCTGTTGACGTAATTATGCTGACAAGCACTTATACCACATTGTGAACACCATAAAAAAAAAAAAATATAGAAAAATATTAGGAATTTTTTCACCCTGTCAACCCCCAAAAATTAATGAAAGTTATAAACTGCATTAATGTACCACAAACAAACCCTTCTATGGCTATTGCAATGGAAGAATAAGTCATCGCTTTCAAATTGCAGAGCTAAAAAAAAAAAGTAAAACAAATTGCCCTCTCCTTAAGGCCTCATGCACACGACCGTTTTTTTATGCTGTCCGCAAAAAGGGGTTCCGTTGTTCAGTGATCCGTGTCCATTTTTGCCTTCCGTTGTGTTTCCGTGTGTTTTCCGTTTTTTTTAGCGGACATGACCCGAAAGATTTTACCAAAAGACAGGCTGACAATTTTTCCCAAGTGCCTGCCAAGGGATCAGCAAAAAAAACGGACACGGAACGTGGATGACACACAGATGGCCATCCGCATTTTTTTACGGACCCATTGACTTGAATGGGTCCGTGAACCGTTTTTCACGGACAAGAATAGGACAGGTTATATTTTTTTGACGGACTGGAATCACGGACCACGGACGCGGAGGACAAACGGTGCATCTGCCGTGGTTTTCACGGACCCATTGAAAACCAATGGGTCCGCAGAAAATCACGAAAAACGGAGCAACGGACACGGAATCAAACAACGGTCGTGTGCATGAGGCCTAAAGGGGTTGTCCCATCTTAACATTTATGGTATATTGAAAGGATATGCCATAAATGTCTAATAGGTGCAGACTCGGACTGGGGTGCCAAGGGCCAACCAGTAGAACTGCCTCTAGGAGCCCTCTCTATAGTTTAATGCAGATATTGCCTTCAAGATCTATCATTCCGAGAGCCATAACATTTTTATTGTCCTACTGGCATAACTGCATGACAGCTTTTTTAATGGTACTATTTGGAGGTACCGTATTTTTCGCTCTATAAGACGCACCTGGGTTTTTGAGGAGAAAAATAAGAAAAAAAATATTTTTAACCAAAAGGTGTGCTTTTGAAGTAATGGTGGTCTGTGCATGACAGTATTATGGGGGGGATCTGTGGATGGCACTGTTATGTGGGGGAGATGTGGATGGCACTGTTATGGGGGGATCTGTGGTTGACACTGTGATGGGGGATCTGTGGATAGCACTGTTGATGGGGATGAGCATTTATGAATGACACTGTAATGGATTGGATCTGTGGATGACACATATATAGCATCTTATGCTATATGTGTCATCCACAGATCCCAATTACAGTGTCATCCAAAGATGCCCCTTTTCTAAAACATCTGGCCCATAGTGACTGCTTAGGGGCGGAGCCTGGCAACACATGGCGGGCGGCCCGCCGCTAACAGCTTGACTGCTTTCATAACATTTATAATCTTTAATCATGTCCCCTTATTCCCTATAAGCCCAGTACAGTAGCGCTCTGCTAACCTGCTATACCGATCCTCTAGCAGGCAGAGCGGTGCGGCGGCGAGCTGCTGTGTAACGTCCTCACTGGCGTCATCTGCCTGCTCCTCCTGCTTCATTCATAAAGTGAAAGGAGCAGGCAGATGACGTCAGTGAGGACGTTACACAGCAGCCTGCCGCCGCACCGCTCTGCCTGCTAGAGGATTGGTATAGCAGGTTAGCAGAGCGCTACTGTACTGGGTTTATAGGGAATAAGGGGACATGATTAAAGATTATAAATGTTATGAAAGCAGTCAAGCTGTTAGCGGCGGGCCGCCCGCCATGTGTTGCCAGGCTCCGCCCCCTCCTCCTTCCATGCTGATACATCGCAGGCTGTGCGATGTATCAGCTTTAACCATAGGAAAATGGTAGCATTCGCCATATAAGACGCACTGCCATTTTCCCCCCACTTTTGGGGGGGAAAAAGTGCGTCTTATATGGCGAAAAATACGGTACATATAATTTATTACTTAATCCTTTGAATCCCAGTGCTGTACATGTATGGTGCTGGAAGGGTCTTTAAATATGGCGCCCACTCACGAGTGCAGCAGGCACCACAGCCGGCAGGTCTCAGCTGTTTAAAACAGCAGAGGCCCACGCCTAATGTCGGCAACCAGCAATAATGCAGATCCCAGGCATTTAACCTCTTAGATAGCATTATCAAGCCTTACTATGGCATTTAAATGATGAAAAACCTGCAAGTACACACGTGCATTGATCGGGGAAGCAGTTCCTTTGTTCTAATGCGGTGAATCTGGCTGAAGAGACTCCGTGTTTTAGAGCTGCAGTTCCTATGAAGGCCTCCTAGTGGGGCTAAAAAATGCCTGGGATCTGCATGGTGCAGATTTGTAAGCAGAAAATCTGCATGAAAACTGCATCAAAAATGCTATAAAAAACATACATAAATCATGTATGTAGGGGGTGCAATGACAGAGAACAACAATCGTGCCGCCCCTCCATCATTGAACCCCTTAGATTCTGAGTTCAACCATGATCGTGCCATTAAGGCTTTTCAGGGGTTAATCAGGGGTTAAAAAAAAAGATAAAATCTCACCTCATCCATTTGCTCCCGGAGAGGCCGTTGAGCCCATCATGATTGAAGAAAACGCACAAGATTTTGCTCATGTATTTTTTGTTTATTACCTCCTTTTCAGGAAAAATGGATTTGTTACCACAAAACGCCAGGAAATTAAGCTTTGTGGCGAATTTAACTTTTCATGAAATTCGGATCAAAGTCAAGTTGTTTTACTTCAATTCGCTCAATGCTAATTATCACCTAAGTCCTCATATTATTACCTCAGTCCTTATACGATCACCTCAGTCCATATATTATCACCTCAGTCCGTATATTATCACCTCTGTCAAGGTCAATATTTAATAAGATCAAAAAAGTAACAGAACCAAGCATGGAACACAAACAAATCCTAACAGATGGCAAAATAAGTTGTCTCTGAACTCATTTAAGGCAACAGAACCAAGCTGCAAGAATAGATACAATAGCAGAACCAAGCTGCAAGAATAGATACAATAGCAGAACCAAGCTGCATGCATAAATACTGTAACATAAGCAAGCTACGTGCATAGATACAGTAACAGAAACAAGCTGCGAGCATAGATACAGCAATAGAACCAAGCTGTATGTATAGATACAGTAATAGAACCAACCTGCGTGCATAAATACTGCAACAGAACCAGGCTGCGTGCATAAATACAGTAACATAACCAAGCTGCGAGCATAGATACAGTAACAGAACCAAGCTCCATGCATAGATACAGTAACAGAACCAAGCTGTGTGCATAAATACAGTAACAGAACCAAGCTCCATGTATAGATACAGTGACAGAACCAAGCTGCATGTATAGATACAGCAACAGAACCAAGCTGCATGTATAGATATAGTAACAGAACCAAGCTGCGTGCATAAATACAGTAACAGAACCAAGCTGCGAGCATAGATACAGCAACAGAACTAAGCTGCATGCATAGATACAGTAGCAGAACCAAGCTGTATGCATATATACAGCAACAGAACCAAGCTGCATGTATAGATACAGCAACAGAACTAATCTGCATGTATAGATTCAGCAACATAACCAATTTGCATGTATAGATATAGTAACAGAACCAAGCTGCGTGCATAAATACAGTAACAGAACCAAGCTGCGAGCATAGATACAGCAACAGAACTAAGCTGCATGCATAGATACAGTAGTAGAACCAAGCTGTATGCATATATACAGCAACAGAACCAAGCTGCATGTATAGATATAGCAACAGAACTAATCTGCATGTATAGATTCAGCAACATAACCAATTTGCATGTATAGATACAGCAACAGAACTAATCTGCATGTATAGATTCAGCAACACAACCAATTTGCATGTATAGATATAGCAACAGAACCAAGCTGCGTGCATAAATACAGTAACAGAATAAAGCTGCAAGCATAGATACAACAGAACCAAGCTGCATGTATAGCTACAGTAACAGAACCAAGCTGCGAGCATAGATACAGCCACAGAACCAAGTTGCATGCATAGATACAGTAGCAGAACCAAGCTGTATGCATATATATTAATGATACTAAGCTGCATGTATAGATACAGCAACAGAACTAATCTGCATGTATAGATTTAGCAACAGAACCAATTTGCATATATAGATATAGCAACAGAACTAAGCTGCGTGCATAAATACAGTAACAGAACCAAGCTGTGAGCATAGATACAACAACAGAACCAAGCTGCATGTATAGCTACAGTAACAGAACCAAGCTGCGAGCATAGATACAGCCACAGAACCAAGCTGCATTCATAAATACAGTAGCAGAATCAAGCTGCATGTATAGATACAGCAACAGAACCAAGCTGCATGTATAGATATAGCAACAGAACCAAGCTGCATATATAGATATAGTAACAGAACCAAGCTGCATGCATACATACAGTAACAGAACAAAGCTGCGAGCATAGATACAGCACAGAACCAAGCTGCATTCATAAATACAGTAGCAGAATCAAGCTGCATGTATAGATACAGCAACAGAACCAAGCTGCATGTATAGATATAGCAACAGAACCAAGCTGCATGCATAAATACAGTAACAGAACAAAGCTGCAAGCATAGATACAGCACAGAACCAAGCTGCATGTATAGATACAGTAACAGAACCAAGCTGTGTGCATAAATACAGTAATGATACTAAGCTGTATGTATAGATACAGTAAAAGAACCAAGCTGCATGTATAGATACAGTAACAGAACCAAGCTGCATGTATAGATATAGTAACAGAACCAAGCTGTGTGCATAAATACAGTAACAGAACCAAGCTGCGAGCATATATACAGCAACAGAACCAAGCTGCATGTATAGATACAGTAGCAGAACTAATCTGCATGTATAGATTCAGCAACAGAACCAAGCTGCATGTATAGATACAGCAACAGAACTAATCTGCATGTATAGATTCAGCAACACAACCAATTTGCATGTATAGATATAGCAACAGAACCAAGCTGCGTGCATAAATACAGTAACAGAATAAAGCTGCAAGCATAGATACAACAGAACCAAGCTGCATGTATAGCTACAGTAACAGAACCAAGCTGCGAGCATAGATACAGCCACAGAACCAAGTTGCATGCATAGATACAGTAGCAGAACCAAGCTGTATGCATATATATTAATGATACTAAGCTGCATGTATAGATACAGAATCAGAACTAATCTGCATGTATAGATTTAGCAACAGAACCAATTTGCATGTATAGATATAGCAACAGAACTAAGCTGCGTGCATAAATACAGTAACAGAACCAAGCTGTGAGCATAGATACAACAACAGAACCAAGCTGCATGTATAGCTACAGTAACAGAACCAAGCTGCGAGCATAGATACAGCCACAGAACCAAGCTGCATTCATAAATACAGTAGCAGAATCAAGCTGCATGTATAGATACAGCAACAGAACCAAGCTGCATGTATAGATATAGCAACAGAACCAAGCTGCATGCATAAATACAGTAACAGAACAAA
This sequence comes from Bufotes viridis, assembly GCA_033119425.1. NCBI lineage: Eukaryota > Metazoa > Chordata > Amphibia > Anura > Bufonidae > Bufotes > Bufotes viridis. Next base: position 138,026,036 of record CM065591.1, on the reverse strand, counting down.
GCTGCAAGCATAGATACAGCACAGAACCAAGCTGCATGTATAGATACAGTAACAGAACCAAGCTGTTTGCATAAATACAGTAACGATACTAAGCTGTATGTATAGATACAGTAACAGAACCAAGCTGCATGTATAGATACAGTAACAGAACCAAGCTGCATGTATAGATATAGTAACAGAACCAAGCTGTGTGCATAAATACAGTAACAGAACCAAGCTGCATGTATAGATACAGTAACAGGAACAAGCTGCGAGCATAGATACAGCCACAGAACCAAGTTGCATGCATAGATACAGTAGCAGAACCAAGCTGTATGCATATATACAGCAACAGAACCAAGCTGCATGTATAGATACAGCAACAGAACCAAGCTGCATGTATAGATACAGTAACAGGAACAAGCTGCGAGCATAGATACAACAACAGAACCAAGCTGCATGTATAGATACAGTAACAGTAACAAGCTGCAAGCATAGATACTGTAACAGAACCAAGCTGTGTGCATTAATACAGTAATGATACTAAGCTGTATGTATAGATACAGTAACAGGAGATACAGTATATATAGAAACAATGCTAATCTGTATGTATAGATACTATAACAGAACCAAGTCGCGAGTGTAGATGCAGTAACGGAACCAAGCCAGTTAGAAACCAGATAACAACACATATGCTTTTTTTCTAATCTCTTTTTATTTTCTGATTGCAGATTTTTTTATTCTATTTTCTGAACATTATTATAGGTGAAGCCAATTTCCTTTAGCTGTTCTTAAAGGAAATGTGTCACCAAAAATGTTACCTGCCATTTAAAGGCAAATGTTTAGCACTGGCCTTGCCGTTTTCCACCGGATCTCCTGAAAATGCCTTTTCCCTGCGCGATTCAGCGCAGGGCAAAGGAGAGATTCGGAGCATGAAATGTTCTTATCAGGGGGGCTGCCCGGGTGAAATTCTGGGTATGTTCGGATTCAGCTCTGAACCAGATAGTAGCACGTCTCCGTTTTTCTAATTGGTTTTTATTTTCTGATTACAGATTTTTTTAAATTCAATTTCTTGAACATGCTCATGGGGGCGGCTATCTTGCCTGAGCTGTTCTTAACAGCATTTGGAAAGCATTAAGAAAATTGCTTTACAGCAGCCACTATGGGCCATAGACACAATGGTCAGGAGGGGACCTCATTGACATCTATGGGAGAGTCTTCTAGACATGCTCTGTGACCTGTATAGAGGTCATTGTACAAGGAAAGAATAGATAAGCTCTGACAATCACCTGTTGTGAATGGTGGATCCTGTCTTATCTATAGACAGAGGTGATATCATTACAGACAGGATTAGAATGAGTTAACTGCAGTAAAGGGATCTGTATAAACCAAGAAGTGGTGGCAATTATTAGGCTTAGTGGCCAGGTCAAAAACTGCAAGATTTTATGGTTTTTATTTAAATATAGATATCTAAATGGAAAATTAAAATAACATCCCCAAAAATTCTTTAAAAATACATTAAACATAAAATTTAATTTCAACAATAGGTCATTTTTTCTGATGACACATTTTCTTTAACAACATTTAGAAATCATTAAGAAAATTGCTTTGCGGCTGCCCCATGGGCTATAGACGCATTGGTCAGGAGGGGACCTCAGTAACTTCTATGGGAGAGTCTTCTAAGCATGCTCTGTGCCCTGTGCAGGGGTCTTTGTAAAGGAAAGAATAGATAAGCTCTGACAATCACCTATTGTGAATGGTGGATCTTGTCTTAACTGTCATTTTAATCCTGACGTTACTGATATCACCTCTGTGTATAGATAAGCAGGTAACTGCAGTAAAATGATCTGTACAGACCAAGAAGTGGCTCCAATTATTAGGATTAGTGGCCAGAGCGAAAACTGCAGGATTATATGTTTTTTGTTTAAATATAGATATTGACATGGAAAATTTAAAAATAACATCACCAAAAATTCTTTAAAAATACGCTAATCCCAAAAACGCGATTTAAACAATAGGTCATTTTCTGATGACACATTCCTTTTAACATGTAAGCAGACATCCCACAACAACAGACAGGATCAAAGCGACCACGACATCTGAAGTTGTAAGCTCCATCAGTGGCCAAGTGATGCAATTGTTGGGTGCCAATGCATATGGCATCTAGCGGCCTAACAAAGGACCCAGAGCTGCTATTAGTAAATGTACCAGAGCAAATAATTACATGTAACAAGGGCTGATGGACAATATATCAAGTTAATTAGTGCTCATTAAAGGAGTTATTAGACTGTTTTCTAACATGACTGCAGCTGCATGAGGATGAGAGCCTGCCCACCCACAGAAGCCAATGACTGACTGTACAATTTTGAAGCAAATTCAGCAGACTTACCTTCAAAATCACAGGGCTTTTGACCGCTGTGGGTGGGCGCAGTTTCTTCCCCATGCAGCCACAGCAATGTTAGCAAACAGCTCTCCACTGGCCAGTTGTTTATGAAGCCATTCATTTGGGTTATTGTCGGTAACACATCCCCTGTTTACACGAGGAGATTTGCTGCTGACACATGATCGTTTTTACTGCCGCGTAAAACAAGTGTGTCGCTGACAATCGATTGCTGCTGGGCAGCACGGTGGCTCAGTGGTTAGCACTGGTGCCTTGCAGCGCTGGGGTCCTAGGTTTGAATTTGACCAAAGACAACATCTGAAAGGAGTTTGTATGTTCTCCCCGTGTCTGCGTGGGTTTCCACTGGGTACTCTGGTGTCTGGTTTCCTCCCATACTCTAAAGACATACTGTCGAATCTGCCGAGCTTTGGGGTGCCAGTTAATTATCAATTAACAAAATAGCTACTGGAATTTTAAAAGTGGATTTATTAATGGTAAAGGAAATCAAAAATAAAAGGTTAACTTACTAACTAAAGGGCAGAACAAAGACAACATACAGGTCAGGGGTAGGGAAGGAAGTGCCTAACTAGCTATCCATGTACAGTCATATACATTAGCCATACAAACACACATAGCCCATACAGTGCCTATCCCTTGAACACCTCCCAGATGATGTCTTAGCCAATCAGCACAGCCAATTTATAGTCTGTAGATACAGGTATAGAGGTTAACACCTTCCTGTAGGTGGCATCCTTGAGTCCAGAGCTTTCCTTGCTCTGAAGGACAAACAGACTTGCAGAACTGGTCCCAGTAGGCATTGGCTTCACCCCAGGTCTGGAAGCATCATAAATTATGTGTTCACAGGTGTGCTCCTCAGGTGCATCACCCTGTATTATCTCTCAGGCATGGTAACTCTGATTTCCCAGATAAAACAGTAGTGTCTGTTGAGCAGATAGGACTTGTCCACCACGATTGCTTTGTGGGAGAGTTGCTTAGGCCCAATTCTACTCTGCTGTAAAGGCTTCAGAGGTTGGCCGATCTCAAAATCAACCTCACCCTGCATACATATGCCCCCAATACCTGTTTTTCATGTCCGAGCTTTCCTTACTCCCTGGAAGACACCAGATTATCCTGGCAGATCTGTTTACTTTCTTCCCTTCTTGTTTTGTTGAATACATAACTTTAGGCCCCATTCACACGTCTGCAAATGGGTCCGCATCCGTTCCGCAATTCTGCGGAGCGGGTGCCGACCCATTCATTCTCAATGGGGTCGGACGTGAAGCGGAGAGCACACTATGTGCTCTCCACTTCCGCATTTTCGGAGCGCGGCCACAAACTTCCGGTCCGCGGCTCCGCAAAAGATAGAACATGTCCTATTCTTGTCCGCACCTTGTGGACAAGAATAGGCATTTCTATGGGGGTGCTGGCTGGGTGTGTTGTGGATCCGCAATTTGCGGATCCGCAACACACCACGGACGTGTGAATAGGGCTTTATTGATACACAAGCCTGGCTGCACTGAAAAGTGATGAGTCACAGGCTGGACACGCCCCCCACACTGCTCTGCCTGCAGCAGCTACTCCCTCTATAACTCCTGTGTCCATCTTTCTGCACACAGACATGAATCTACTTATCACTTATTGTCTAAATCCCATTAGTGACAGTCCATAGACTCTTCCCTCACCATCTCCAGAGTGTAATAAACAGCTGGAAGCAGCAAGCACACACAAGCACATCTGTATCTAATCCTATCCTGTGGGATACAGCCTGCTGAGCTGTGTATCTGAACTCATCACTGACCTTCCACGGGCCATAGACTCTTCCCTCACCATCTCCAGAGTGTGATAAACAGCTGGAATCTGCAAGCACGTCCAAACACATCGGTATCTAATCCTAACATGTATGTATGCCTGGTACAGAGCCTGTTGTGTGCGATACTGCCTGCTGAAGTATGTATCTAATCCCATCTTCTATGATACAGCCAACTGGGCTGTGCATCTAATTCCATTTTGTATCATACAACCTGCTGAGCTGTTTATCTAAACCCTTATGCACACGGCCATATCGATTTTGCGGGCTGCGAGACACAGATGCGCTAAATAAGAATATTATTTATGTGCGACCAGCATTTTTTTTGCAGTACCATTGAATTTTTATGGATTTCAGGTCTGCATTATGAGGACTAGAATAGAACATGTTCTTTTTTTTCTGCAGAACTGACATACGGATGTGGAAAACACATGGGGCCAGATTTATCATTAGCTAAAGTCACTTTAATGGAGTGAAAAAGTCGCAAAAAAATGCGCAATCGGTAAAATTGCGCATTTTTTTGCGACTTTTTCAAGCTCTGCACTAAGCTCTCCAGTTTTGTGAAAGTGGGCGTGTTGTCTTATGTAAATGAATCTCTAGACAGATTTACTATTGCAACCATTTAAAAAGTCGCAAAAAAGTCGCAAAAAAGTCGCAAAAAAAATGCGCAATTTCACTCCAGGGGGGACCATGCTTATCTTATGCGACTTTTTAATAGAACATGCGACTTTTTTGTAAAGACGTGCGACTTTTGTAAAGCCGCTTACTGAAGGATAAACTGCTACCGTCAATCCACATTTATCACAGTATTAAAAGACCATTAATAAATCTGACTAACTAAAAGTGACTTTGGGCAGATGTAAAAGTGGAGTAAGATGTAAGTGTAATGATAAATCTGGCCCATGGACTTCATCAGTGTGCTTTCCACATCCGTATATCAGTTCTGTAGAAAAAAAAGAACATGTCCTATTCTGGTCCTCATAATGCAGACCTGAAATCCGTAAAAATTCAATGGTACTGCAAAAAAAAATGCGGGTCGCACATGGACAGTATCTTTTTTTAGCAGATCTGCTACTTGGTGAAAGAAGAATGGATACGGTCCTGTGCATGAGGCCTAATCCTATCTTTTTTTGTACTGACTGCTGAAGGATTTATCTTGCGCCATCATGTGTGATACACGTGAGATAAGACCATGATCAGCCTGGGAAACACGGTCCGTGTGTCACCGCATCTCCCAGGCTGACAGCACTCTTCTGACTGAACTGATGATATGACAGTAATGTATGATACAGCCAGTCTCTTATTTGGTCAGGGGAGCCGAGGTTGGCCTGGAAATTGTGGCTGACACATGGACTGAGCCATGGATTCCTGGGCCGATCACAGTAGTTTGCATGATCCCTATCACTGATACTGAGCCGCCATCACAGTCTCATCCACAGTGCCCCCATAGCAGTGAGATCCACATTGCTCTCATAACAGTGACATCCACAGTGCCCCCATAACAGTAACATCCTCAGTGCCTCTATAAAAGTGTCATCCACAGCGCCCCCATAGCAGTGAGATCCACATTGCTCCCATAACAGTGACATCCACAGTGCCCCCATAACAGTAACATCCTCAGTCACACCATAACAGTATCATCCAGTGCCCCTAGTGCTATCCAATGCCCCCTGATTGTCAGCCAGTGCCACCTTGTGCCATCCAGTGCCCCCACATCCAGTGTCCCCACTATGCCATGCAGTGCCCCCTTTTTTGACATCCAGTGCCCCTGTTTGCCATCAATCACCCCCCTTGTGCCATCCAGTTCCCACATTGTGCCATCCATTGCCGCCTTGTGCCATCCAGTGCCTCCTTGCTTGCCATCCAGTGCCCATGTTTGCCATCCATTGTCCCCTTGTGCCATCCATTGTCCCCTTGTTCCATCCATTGCCCCCTTGTTTGCCATCCAGTGCCCCCTTGTGCCATCTAGTGCCCCTTTGTGCCATCCAGTGCCCCCTTGTGCCATCTAATGCCCCCTTGTTTGCCATCCAGTGCCTCTGTTTTCCATGAATCGCCCCCTTGTGCCATCCAGTGCCCCTTTGTTTGCCATCCATTGCCCCTTTGTTTGCCATCCATTGCCCCCTTGTGCCATCCACTGCCTTCATTGTGCCATCTATTACCCCCTTGGGCCATCTAGTGTCCCCTGTTTGCCATCCAGTACTCCCTTGTGCCATCCAGTGCTGACTGTTTGCCATAAAGTTCCCCCTTGTGCAATCCATTGCCCCCTTGTGCCATCCAGTACCCCCCTTTTGACATCCAGTGCCCCCTTGTGCCATCCAGTGCCCCCCTTGTGCCATCCAGTGCTCTCATTGTGCCATCCGAAGTGTCCCCTGTGACATGCACAGCATAGTGATAAGCCTCTGTGACTGATCGCTATGCTGTCACTCCTGCACAGTGCTTACATTGCGCTGTGCAGGAGTCAGTACGGGCTTCACATAGAAGCCTGTACGATACAGAGGCTGACGACAGGCACACGCGCACTAGCATTCAGCCTGGTGCGCTGTGAAGACTGCCGGCCTGCGCTTTCTTCAGCAGGAGACGGTGACGTCACTCTTGACAATCCGTCTCCTACTGGAGAAAGGAAGAGTAGCCAGGAAGAGAAGAAGACGTACTTCGACTGGAAGCTCAGAAAAGCCATCTGGAGAGACCACGTGACCGGGAGGCAGATCTCAAGAACGGCTGCACTCTGGAAGGTAAGTATTTGAGCAATAATCTTTCCTCCACAGGTTAGCTTGAAAAAAAAAAAAAAAAGGTTAAGCCCGGAGAACCTCTTTAAGTCAGGAGTCAATAACATACTGATAGGGAACTTAGATGCTAATGTCTGTAAAGCGCAGCGGAATATAGTAGCGCTATATAAGTGCGTAAAATAAACAATTACAAACTACCTGACAAATGTGTTTTATATGGGATAAAGGTAAAATGTTTTAATATATTCATTCTGTTTGATGTTTTGCAAGTGGTGAAAATGAGAAATTCACTTTTAAAATGTGCTTTCAATTTAAATAGTGACACGTCAAAGGTTTTGATCAGTGAGGGTCCTAGTGCTGAGATCCCACCCATTGCTAGAATGAGGTGAAAGAAGCACTCACACGGAATGCTCTCTCTTGTCACTTCAGGAGGCGGACTAGAGATGGGCCCATAGACTTTCTTTAGCCTGTCTTCAGCATAGGGCTTGCGAGTGCTTCTCTCTCCTCGTTCTAGCGATCAGTGGGGGGTCTCAAAACTCAGAACCACACTGATCAAAACCTTTGATATGTTGCTATAACATTTCAAAAGTTATTTTTTCTTAATTAAGGACACTTTAGTGTTACACTGGTAGAGACATGCTATTATGACTGCTGTTCATTACATTGGTTCATATGAAATCCAATAAATGTATATAGTAGTTATTTGTTCTTTTTTATCTATATTTTCCACTGTTAATGGGAATGAGACTATAAAGTGATTCACTGTTTTCCATTCAATTATTTATTTTAAAGACATGCCCTATTTTTTTATAGGACACTTTTTCCTGGAACATTTTCCATTGATAAGGCTTCCATTTAAAAATAGAAATGACATTGGCTAGATAAAAAAAAAAATATAGGCTCAACATATTTGATTTAAGGTAGTCAACACTAATATCAAGGCTTATTAAATGCAAAGAGGGCTTAACAATAAAAGCCAGTCACATATCAGTTTGCTTTGTAATCTGTATTTGAACAGGGACATTGAAAATCATTTCTAGGCACCAGGTGGCTGGCTTCTCATTTTCATTCCTCAATATTGGGGGTTTGTATCCTGTTCCTTCCCATGTTATCTAACTTTCTTGCTTTAAACATACATTTTTTCTAAGCTTTCTGGATACAATATTTTAATTTCACTCCATAAATTAGTAAATATTTACACAGGTTGTCCGAGATATTTAAAAATCTCAGACATGCCATTCAGTAGCTTAACTCCTTTAGGACCGAGCAATTTTCTGTTTTGTCATTTTCATTTTTTTACTTCCAGTCTTCCCTAAGCCATAACATTTTTATTTTTCCATTAACATAGCAGTATGAGGGCTTGTTTTTTGTGGGACAAGTTGAACTTTCTAATGGCACCATTTATGGTTGCATACAATTTAGTAGGAAGCAGGGGAAAAATTCCAAATGCGGTGGAATTATTTAAAAAACACAATTCAGCCACAGTTTTATGGGTTTTGTTTTCACAGCATTTGGTGGTAATGTTTTTACAGCATTTGGTGGTATTTGGTGGTAAAACAGTTTTATGGGTTTTGTTTTTACAGCATTATGTGGTAAAACTGATTGGTTATGTTAATTCTCCGGGTCAGTATAATTACAATGATGTGAATTATGACTGGGCACACTCAAGGAACCCGGACCATAGAGAAGTAATCTAAAAATTTATTCAGAATTAATCTAGAATTTTATTCAGAATTAAAAATTAAAAATTAAAAATATATACCACAACGATCGCACTTTGGGGGGTGCAAATAGCTAAAATAGCAGCTGATTATGTGCAAATGAGCAAATAGACAGTATACATTGGATATACAAGTGAACAGTATCTATAAGATATAATTGATGCCGGCTGGTTGCTGAAACCAAATGGATAGTAAACTGATCTAAGCGCACTTGAATTATTGTTGCTGAAAGTTTTGCACAAATGAATGTTCCACCAGGAGTCTGAGAACTTTTGACGATCTCCTGGATTATTAAACAATAGACCTGGATCCTAAATCCATACGCCAGTCAATGTATCCAGAGGGATCCCTATCAATGTGAAAACGTTCAAGTCCGGAGCAGCGTCCTGCTCCCAATAGTATGTGGCGGTGTCCCGTCACTACTCATAAAATACAGTTTGTAACTACCAGATAATAGGGTAGATCTTACCCAACCGCAAGACAGCTTGGTCCCCTCCGGTGTGGTCTCCTTCGGTGTAGTCTCCACCTCGGTCTCGGGGATCTTGCTTTGTAGCGGCGCACGTCCGGTCAACGCTATCCCACTTGGGTAACACGTGTTATCTCTTTTTAGGCCGGCGTCCGTGTGGTTTTCTGCAGTTGGTAGTAATAATATAGCTATCCGGTTTATTTTGATAGGGAATCCTTCTCATGCAGTCTTTAAATCACAGGGAAATACACCAAACGCGTTTCGGGGTCTTACATTTCACCCCTTCCTCAGTGTGACGGGACGCCGCCACATACTATTGGGAGCAGGACGCTGCTCCGGACTTGAACGTTTTCACATTGATAGGGATCCCTCTGGATACATTGACTGGCGTATGGATTTAGGATCCAGGTCTATTGTTTAATAATCCAGGAGATCGTCAAAAGTTCTCAGACTCCTGGTGGAACATTCATTTGTGCAAAACTTTCGGCAACAATAATTCAAGTGCGCTTAGATCAGTTTACTATCCATTTGGTTTCAGCAACCAGCCGGCATCAATTATATCTTATAGATACTGTTCACTTGTATATCCAATGTATACTGTCTATTTGCTCATTTGCACATAATCAGCTGCTATTTTAGCTATTTGCACCCCCCAAAGTGCGATCGTTGTAGTATATATTTTTAATATTTAATTTTTAATTCTGAATAAAATTCTAGATTAATTCTGAATAAATTTTTAGATTACTTCTCTATGGTCCGGGTTCCTTGAGTGTGCCCAGTCATAATTCACATTATTTTGCATCTGGTTTAGTGGGTGTGACTAGCCGACTTGGTGCACCTCATTCGATCTCACTTGTCCTTGTGCGACTTTTTTATTTTATTTTTTACTGACAATTACAATGATACCACATATGTATTTTTTTTCTTGCATTTTAATACTGAAAAAAATATATATAGAAACTTTGGAAAAAACATTTTTTCTTTGCATTGACATACTCTGAACCCCATAACTTTATTTTTGTGGTGAGTATGACTTTTTAATCACTTTTTATTAAATTTTTTGTGGGATTGAAACAACCAAAAACTGGCAAATTAGCCATTTTGACATTTGTTTTCCATTTTGCTGTTTGCCGTATAGAGTAAATATTTTTATATTTTAATAGTATGGTGATACCCATGATAGTTATTTTTAAAATTGTTTATGTATTTTTACTTTTATTTCGGGGAAATGGGGATGATTTAGATTTTAATATTTTTTTATTATTATTTATTATATTATTATTTTTATTGTTATTGATTTATTGTTAAAAACTACAATTTACAATTTTTCAAGGGAACTTGAACAAGAAGTCATTAGATTGCTTCTCTCATAGACTCCAATCTATTGAAGTCATAGCATTGAAGACGAGTGTATGAGAATTTTACTGTGTTCCTATTGAGCCCTGCCACAGGCAGGCTCTCCATAGGAACTGATATGCTGCAGCCTCGGATCATTCAGGAAGACCAAGGCTGCCACACTCACCATCCAGCTCCCTGGATCCTCGCTAGGGGAAGCCGATGCATGACCCGGAGTGTGCGCTCCCGGTTTTTAACCTCACAGATGCCTTGGTTGCATTTGACTATGGCATCTGAGCTGGTAAATGTGCGTGATCCAAGTTATTGTTGATTGCCTGTGGTGCCTACTGTGCTCGCGAGTGGGCGCCATATTTAAATGCCCGACCACCAATGTAAATGTACGTTAGGCAGTCAGGAAAGGGTTAAAGGGAGTGTGCAGGGGCAACTGGCCATAGACCCTAATGGGTTGATTCCTAGATGCCCAAGCTCTCCTCAGGCTTGCTGACCAGGTATATAACAATCTGACGTTCCCAGTGTTAATGCTGGGAATGCCAGGTATTTTAGTACCCAGCTAACAGCCGCAGGTCTCCCTTCTCAATTCAACTATATCGCCATCATTAGGACAGTGAGGCAGTTAAATATTGTGGCGGGGCATGGGATCAGATGGCTTTTTGCCCTGCTATTCACCCTCATAGCCTATAAGACTCTAGGCCTGAGGCCTATACACCGGTAGATTGGTGCAGGTGGTTGCAAAGCTATGGCATCATCACAACTGCCTGCCTTTGTCTCAGGTGAAACAGGATTCAAATGAGTATTAGATTTGTTTTCTTTATTTTACTTGGCCATTTGTGGAGCACTATAGGGACCATATAAGAACTGGGGGCATTTATAAAATATAATGTGGACACTATTGGGGCACTGGGGGATTTTTGTAAATATTGTGGTGTCACCATGGAGGACATTACTGTGGGCATTTTGTAATAATGGTGCCACTATCAGAGGCCTTTCTATATGCACTGGCCTTTTTTTTATACTGGGGCACTATAGGGACATTATGGGCATTTTAACACCGGGGTTATTATACAGGGCATTACTAGGACATATTTTTTGTTAATATATTTTTATTTGGTTGCAAATGCATTATACAAATACAGGGGCATTTTTAATAATATGGGTATTTTTAATACTGGGAGCACTATAGAGGACATACTGGGGACCCAATAGGGGGGCATTACTGGGGGCATTTTTAATACTGGGGAACTATAGGGAGAATATTATTACTGGGAGCACAGGGGGGTTTTTAATACTGGGGCACTATATAGCGCATTTCTGACGACAATAGGGGAATGTATAAACTGGGGACAATATTATTACTGGGTCCAAAATATGGGGCATTACTGGGAGCACTGAGGGGATTTTTAATACTGGGGCAGTATGTGAGGGAATTTTTCATACTGAGGCCACTATAGGGTGCATTATTATTGCTAGAGGTTCTATAGGGAACATTATTAATACTGTGTGCATTATGGGGCAATTATTAATACTAGGGTGGCATTTTTGGGACATTATGGGCCACTATCAAATAATTGTTACTACTGGAAATATTATTCTTTCTGCAGTATTCAATATGGGGCCTTTGGAGAGTATGGTAAAGTATGGGAGTGGCAGCAGGATGACCAAGTTGGAGGACCAGGTTGTAAAGTTTATGTTGAGAGCAGGGAGGGCAATTATGGGGCACTGATGCTGGTGCCAGAGAAGAATTGCACTAAAAGTCTACTGCTGTTGTATGTACTTCAAGTTCAATGTTGCACTTAGTAAAAAGGACTTTGTTATGTTTAACTCTGGCCTCATTCTTCAGTACTATAACTTTCACTGCAATGGACCCCAGGGAGTGATGGCCTGAGGTTTGACACGGTGACACTGCAACACTACATCAGGGCCACTACCACTCCCATGCTCTACACCAGTTCCCATGGGGGCTCGCTGCACATGCTCTTAATAATTGTGGCGCCTTTCATAGCAGCGCAGTAGAGATTAAGACCAACATACATAAGGCCAGTCTCAATAAATCTCCCCCACAGTTTATTTCATTTTGATTATTATTGTTACGGACTACTTATAGTATGCTAAACTCTTCTTTGAAAACATCTTTGTACATGCTCCTAGTTTTTACTAGGATTTGGTCATCTACAGTGTCCTGCATTTTTGTTTACTGTTGTGTAGAGAAGAGCAAAATTGCCAAAGTATGTTTTTGGGCCAATTCCAAAATTCAATCTGAATTAAAAGTAGCCCAGTTTTCCTTCTCTGTGTTATCATGATGTGATGCTGTATTGCAATTACCTTATGATGTGTTACATGGATTTCACTGTAAATGTGATTTGTTTATGATCCTTAATAAAACGAGTTTAAAAGTAGCCCAGTTACCCTGAAAATACAACTATTACACAAGGTTGTGTTTCTCAACAATAGATATGCATTGCCTAAGGGGTTCTCTTTCTCATTATGGAGAGACCATGCTATGCTGAGTACACATGCAGTATTATAGGCCAGGCGATGCCCCTAGTATACTAGCCGAGTACGTGTGCGCAGCATTGTAGGCCAGGTGATGCGCCTGGTACACCGAGTATGTGTGCACATTATTACAGGCCAGGCAATGCCACTCTTTCTGGGAAAGATATTCAAGTTAGCTTTCCTAAACCTGATGCAAGCAGACGTTAGACATGATCATTTTGCATATATTTTACCCAGAAATCCAACAGAGCATTGTCTAGCCTACAAAAGTTATTACATGTATCAGCATAATGGAAATAGTACCCACCCAGAGGTTCTCCGAAAGGCCTTGCAGCTAGAAATGTTCTCATCTGCTTTTCTCTGATTAAGGATGTTTTTTTTCTGAAAGAACTAGTTGCAGATGTGGGGCTGGCTTAGCTATTTTTCTAGATTTGCTACATAAGGCAGAAAGGTGTTTCTGCCTATCTGCTTGTTGGAAATAATTCTGCTCTCACATTGCTGCTGTGTAGCAGCAGGTAGGTATAATTATATCTTTCTCCTATTCATCTGAGCATGCGTCTGTATAGAAAAAACCAACAACTTCCTAGAAATTTTATTTTACCATTTTGTTTCAACATCAGAGAGACCTTCAAAGTAACATTCAACTGAAAGTGAGACAAGAGAATTACAACATTCCACAAAACTTATACACTGGATATAAAAAGTCTACACACCCCTGTTAAAATGTCAGGTTTCTGTGATGTAAAAAAATGAGACAAAGATAAATAATTTCAGAACTTTTTCTACCTTTAATGTGACCTATAAACTGTTCAACTCAATTGAAAAAACAAACTGAAATCTTTTAGGTAGAGGGAAGAAAAAATATAAAAAGAAAATAATATGGTTGCATAAGTGTGCACACCCTTAAATTAATACTTTTTTGAACACCTTTTGATTTTATTACAGCACTCAGTCTTTTTGGGTATGAGTCTATCAGCATAGCACATTTTGACTTGGCAAGATTTGCCCACTTTTCTTTGCAAAAACACTCCAAATCTGTCAGATTGCAAGGGCATCTCCTGTGCACAGCCCTCTTCAGATCACCCCACAGATTTTCAATCGGATTCAGGTATGGGCTCTGGCTGGGCCATTCAAAAACTTTAATCTGCTTCTGGTGAAGCCATTCCTTTGTTGATTTGGATGTATGCTTTGGGTCATTGTCATGCTGAAAGATGAAGTTCCTCTTCATGTTCAGCTTTCTAGCAGAAGCCTGAAGGTTTTATGCCAATATTGACTGGTATTTGGAACTGTTTATAACTCGCTCTATCTTAACTAAGGCCCCAGTTCCAGCTGAAACAAAACAGCCCCTCAGCCTGATGCTGCCACCACCATGCTTCACTGTGGGTATGGTGTTCTTTTGGTGATGTGCAGTGTTGTTTTTGTGACAAACATATCTTTTGGAATTATGGCCAAAAAGTTCAACCTTGGTTTCATCAGACCATAACACCTTTTCCCACATGCTTTTGGGAGACTTCTTATGTGTTTTTGCAAAGTGTAGCCTTTACGAAGAAAAGGGCTTCATCTTGCCACTCTACGCCATAGCCCAGACATATTAAGAATACGGGAGATTGTTGTCACATGTACCACACAGCAAGTACTTGCCAGATATTCCTGCAGCTCCTTTGCTGCAGGCCTCTTGGTAGCCTCCCACACCAGTTTTTTTTCTCGTCTTTTCATCAATTTTGGAGGGAGGGCCAGTTCTTGGTAATGTCACTGTTGTGCAATATTTTCTCCACTTAATGATAACTGTCTTCACTGTGTTCCATGGTATATGTAATGTCTTGGAAATTCTTTTGTACCCTTCTCCTGACTAATACCTTTTAACAATGAGATCCCTCTGATGCTTTGGAAGCTCTCTGTGGACCATGGCTTTTGCTGTGGGATGCGACTAATAAAATTTAAGGAAAGACCAACTAGAGCAGCTGAACTTTTTTGGGGTCAATCAGAGGCACTGTAAATGATGGCAGGTGTATGCTGACTCCGATTTAATGGGATTTTGAATGTGATTGCTTAATTCTGAACACAGCTACATCCCCAGTTATAAGAGGGTGTGCACACTATGCAACCACATTAAAAGATTTTATTTTGTTTTTCAATTGAGTGGCACAGCTTATAGGTCACATTAAAGGTGGAAAAAGTTCTTGAATGATTTATCTTTGTCTAATTTTTTTTTACAGCACAGAAAGCTGACATTTTAACAGGGGTGTGTAGACTTTTTATATCCACTGTACATCTCTTAATGAACCATGCAAGCTATCCCTCCTTGTAAAAGAGCAAAAATAACAGAATGTCTCAAGACAAACTTACTTGGCTAACTTGACTCTTGGAGTTCTCTTTGGGGTGCTCTTTATCATTAGGGAGACCAAAAACTATGCATGAGAATTGTATACCAGGCAACACTACTCTTGGTGTCTAGAAAGAGTATATCGCAAATCTCATATCTTACTTGTTCTGGCATTAGATAGTATGTTCCAACCTTTTTTTTTGTCAGGCAAGCTAATTTGAATACCTTTGGCATTCTAGAGGGATCAGGCTTATTCTGATAGGCTTAGAGGCTTTTAGACAGTCTGTGAGGTAATCAGGATTTCGTCCTTCAGCCTGACTAGGCTGGAGAGACACCATTCTGAGCACAGCTTGCAATCTGAGAGCATGTGTCTTGGATGTGTCTGGCAAAAAACAATTACAGATACAAGCCAGCAACCTTAGGCACCTAAGTTCAGTCAGTTTTGTCTGCGAGCGTGTTTAGTTGTTCAGTTTTTTCCACGAAGGTGCAATCAGTTTGTATGTGTTTTTCATGCATCTTCTAGCAACCATCAGTTTAAAACACACTGCACCCGGACTGCATCCAGATGCCGTGCGTTTTTCACTGAAGCCCTATTCACTTCTATGGGGCCAGGACTGCATGAAAAACGCAAAATATACAACGTGCTGCGATTCTCATGCAATGCAGACCTGATGTCACATTGTGGATTGATCTTAGAGCTAAGTTCCTAATGGTTGTGTTGCTAAAATATAATGAAGATGACGAATATCACAAATTCACGAATATAGCACTATATTCTCTATCTTCGTTATATTCTAGCAACAACCATTAGGAACTCAGCTAGAAGTTTCATTCGCGAAGCTGGGTTCCTAATGGTTGGCTTGCTAGAATATAACGAAGATTGAGAATATAGTGCTATATTCTGGAATTTGTGATATTCGTTATATTCTAGCAATACAACCATTAGGAACCCAGCTCTAAGATGAATTTGCAATGTTAATAATTCAGGTTATATTAATCGCATTGCAATTACAACTTAGTCAAATTTGTGAGATCGTGATTCTCACATCCGACAGTACATTTTAGCATGGAGGCGTTCCCATGCACACGGGAAGTCGGCCGAAGCGGCAACGGGCATTGACTGTAGCGGGCAGGGATCCAGGAATCCTCCGGACAGGTAAGAACAGCTTGTGGGAAGACAAGTTAGACAATCAGAGAGAAACAAGGATTAACAACTTAAAAAAAAAAAAAATAGTGAATATATGATGCTATATTCGCGAATTTGGGAAGTGCCGATATTCGCCAAAAAAAAAATCACTCTTCGAATATTCACACTCAACACTTCTGGTGTGTAAAAAAATCGCTCATGTGCACAAACCCATTGAAATGAATGGGTCAGGATCAAGTGCGGATGCTATGCGTTCACTTCATGCATCGCACCCGCAAGGAAAAATCATGTGAAAGGGGCCTTAGAGTGTCAGTTCACTTAGGGTCAGTATGAGGACATACCTGTATTTATTTAGTTAGATTGAATAAATAGGTAGAAAAATCTGGGTTTTATCAGGGAAAGAATACCGTGTTTCATCCTGAGGGCAGGTGCTTGCAGCAAGAGGAAAATTCACGTATGAACTGCAAATTCTGCAATTACCAAAATCCTGCACCAACTTTCTGTATATGAACCTTATTTTTTCCCCAAAAAAACTCAAGTTTCTACCGTTCATTAGTGTTTCATAGACTTTTTCCCAGTACTAGTGGTAATATATTTTGCTGAAAACACTGCACAATCTGCCCTTTTTTTCTTATAAATTAAGCACTTAAGCACAATTCAGTGCGACAATACCAGTGTGTTTATAGAAGGGGATGTATAATCATGGCCGCCTCTTTTAATTATCCAAAAGATTGCTGCAATTTTGATACCGTGTATAATTTGGCAGTTCATTGCATTTTACCAGTGTCTTGGTAGGGCATATTTAATTGAGCCTCTTTTAGTTACCATTTGCAATTGGGCATTTCAGCACATCAATATAGAGTTTCATTCCATGGATTGTATTGCGTCAAGATACTGTGCAGTTTTAGTGAACGCATTTTAGTGCAATAGCTACATCAATATACTAGTTTTAGTTATCACATTGTATTGCATCAAAACACCATGCAGTTTAAGTGAACACATTGAACTGCCATAATATACCAGTTTTAGTTACACTTTGTACTGTGTCAAACAGGGATGTAGCTAAAGGCACATGAGCCCTGGTGCAAAAGTTTAGCTTTGGCCCCCCCTTCTATCAGTACTTTGTGGCAAGGGGCAGTGGAGCACCTAACCTTTCTACTGCCTGAGTCAAAAATTGAAACAACATTCTCCCATGCCAAATTTTCAACCTAGCCCCTTTCCTCCAGCTCTACTGTTAGGCTATGGCTTCATGGCAACACTGGTCGCATAACAGCTGTCGCAGCTAAGATCACAAAGTTGCAATGAGATCCAACACTGCTGGATTTCTTGCGACTAGCGTATCGTTCTTATTCATTTTTATGGGACACCACTACTCTGTGATCCTGGTGTCCACAGCTGTCACGCAACCAAACCAGTGTTGCTGTAATTCTAGCCTAAAAGACATACTTGAAAAACATACAGTGCTACAAAATATACAGGAGAATAGAGCTTCACATACAGTACCAGCGCAAGGATTTTTGCTGCCCTAGGCAATGATCCATTTTTGCCGCCCCCGCCCCATGTCACTCACTCACTGACAGACAGACACGCACACACTGACAGACAGACACGCACACACTGACAGACGGACACGCACACACTGACAGACGGACACGCACACACTGACAGACAGACACGCACACACTGACAGACGGACACGCATGCACACACTGACAGACGGACACGCATGCACACACTGACAGACGGACACGCACACACTGACAGACATACATGCACGCACACACTGACAGACGGGCACACACACACTGACAGAGACGCACACACTGACAGAGACGCACACACTCACTGAAGGACACACACTGACAGACATACAATCACTCAGACAGGCATGCACACTCACTGACATACACACACTCACTCAATGACAGACACACATACACTCAAAGACAGACACACACAGGCAGACACTCACCTCCCTGGGGTCCAGTGTGGTGCAGCTCCTCAGTCCTCCAGCGCGCCATTTAGTATGCTGGGGCCGGAAAGACGTCATATTCCGGCTCCAGGCATCACAGAGGGCACGCAAGGGAGGAGTGGGAAGCTGCTAGAACAGCCTCCCTTGCCACCCGGCTCCTCTGCATCAGTAATTTAATGGTAGAGCAGGCACCTGCCATCAGGGTAAGCAGGTGCCTGCTCTGCCATATTTAAGAAGGACCTCCACCTCCTGGTCCCCCTGTAATGGTGCTGGGGGTGGCTCAAGAGCCGCTCGCTCAGCGCTGCAGCCCCAGACAGGGGGAGCCCACCAGGGCGCCCCCAGCAGGCTGGCGCCCTAGGCGAACGCCTAGTTCGCCTAATGGTAGCGCCGGCCCTGTCCACATACTTCCTATAACCAGTGAAGCCTCCTCTGATCTAGACTCTTTCCTCATCTTCTCTTTTCATACCAGACCTCCATGATGATTGCTTTCAGCCATCTCTCATCTCTGCAGAGTTTGACAAACAGACTTAGTTTCCTACTTTTCCATCATTCTGCCACCTCTAATACTGTGCCCGCTGTGCTGCTCCCCAATACCATACTGCAGAAACTGATAGTCCCCCTGAAAATACTAGTATCACACAGATAGTGCCCCCTTCAATAATTATTGGCAGACAGTGCTTTAAAAAATAACTGGCCCCAGGAAATAGTGTCACTAATGGTGTTGTAAAACATAGTGTCCCCCAAAAATAATTGTGCTAAACTGATACTGTGCCAGGGTGCCCCCTACAGTAATAGTGCACCCTAAAGTTCCAAAAATAGTAATAATTATCAGCCAGTGTACACTTAGTGTTAACAATACCCCCAATAGTAATAACGCCCCCATTGTGCCCATACTAGTAATTATGTACCCCATAGTCCCCCGGTAGTAATAATTCTCCTTATAATGTGTTCCAGTAAAAAAAAAAAAGCAGCCTAATGCTTGCCAGTACAAAAATACCCCCTTATAATATGTGCCAATGCAAAAATGACCACCTTATGTGCGCCAGTAAAAAAAAAAATTCCCTTATGTGTGCGAGTGCAAAAAATGCCCCCTTAAAATGTGTGCCAGTACAAAAAATGCCCCATCTTAGTGTCCCTAGTACAGCCAATGTCCCCATAGTGCCCCCCCATAATGGAGGCCAGTAGAAGAACATGCCCCCTTATGTGTGCAAGTACTAAATGTCCCTATTTAATGCCCCCAGTAGATGTCCCCATAGTGCCCCCCGGCATAGTAGCCCAACATCATGGTGCCAAATAAAAGCAAAAAGCTCAAATACTTACTTCCATGTGGCTGTCAGTGATGTAGTGCAGGCCTTTTCTGGCCTGTGTCCCAATCTGTATGTTGACCTTAGATAGGCTACAGGAACTAGGCCTGAAGCCTATCAGAAGAAACTGTGGCAAGGGAGACATGTAACTGTCCTGAGAACAGCGATACATATTTGGTAGTGCGCCACTGGCAAGGGGAGCCCTGTGGGCACCCCTGGCTTAGGGGCCTGGTCACAATTGCGACTGCTGCAAACCCTATAACTACCCCCCTGGCATCAAAACACCATACAGTTTTAGTGAACACATTGTACTACAATAACTGCATTTATACACCAGTTTTATTTAACACATTGAGGGAGATTAGTCAAAACTGGTATAAAGGAAAACCGGCTTAGTTGCCCATAACAACTAATCAGATTCCTCCTTTAATTTTTAAGAGCTCCTTTGGCAAATGAAAGGTGAAATCTTATTACTTGTTATGGACAACTAAGCCAGCTTTCCTTTACACCAGTTTTGATTACCCTCCCCCATTGTATTTTGTCAGTAACCAGCGCAGTTTGAATGAATGCTGCAATAACTGCATTAATATACCAGTTTTAGTTAACACATTGCATCAATATACCGTGCAGGTTTAGTTAATGCATTGTACTGCAATAACTGCATTAATATGCCAGTTTTAGTTAAGGGTTTTCCGAGATTTTTTTACTGATGACCTATCGTCTGGAGTGGCACTAGCACTACCATACATCCAGTCAATTGTAGTAGTAGTCGTAGTAGGCCACAGTTCTTTCTCACATTCAATAGGCACCACATTGATATTTGGGACAAAGAGGATGACATTGTGGACTGGATGACTTACTCTGAAAAATACTCAAGATAATCTCTCTGTTGATGACTTGTGTGAGAAAATTAAGCTTTTGGACTGCTATGAGGAGGAGGTTCAGGCAGGAGAGGCAGACCCCATGTATAGCCAAGGATCCCATGATGACATATTACAATCTGATATAAGTGGCAGGAAGGCTGAGGACTATGATTATGATTGTGTGTTGGACAGGATATGGGAGTGGGATTGGGGTGATGAGGAGGGGGTGCCATCAGAGGAGGAGGGAGGTGGCCACATATGGCCAAAACATAAAAAAAACTGCCAGGGCCAGCTAAGGAACTGGTGATGCTGCAAATACTGTGGGTGCAAAACTTTCCAGACCTAGACCAAGATCGGCTACTGCTAGCTCTATGTGAGTATCTCCCATCTGGCAGTTTTACTCTACAATGCTGGCAAATTAAATTTTTTTAAAAAGTCGGCGAATTGGACATGAAAAGAATTTCAAGAAATTTGCTCACCTCTATTTAGAATCTATTTGCTTATCTCTACTGTCCTAATTTTCTGACTGTAGTGGCTTAAACAATGAAACTAGTCTTCCTCTAAGATTATTTGTTTGCAATATTCTCAAACTTTACCATTTGTAGACATTAGAAGTGAATAAGGCAAACGTATAAAGGGTTTTAGTCTTTGTCTCCTCTTTTAAAGCTTCTCAAAAAGGCATGGTTTAAAGGCATGCTCTTATAGTTAAATAGAAGTTAAAAAGGGTTAATGTTTCTATACAAAATATTTTAAATGAAGTCTATCAACAGGATCTGTATTAAGTTAATGCATTCATTAGGCACTGTGTGTATCTCAGCAGGGGCTAATATTCCTGTCTGTGCGGTAGTTGACACCAATCACTGTTCAGGGCTTCTGATCACTATATATTCTGTATGTAAATTGATGATGCCTCTCTACCAAAGCACTATATGACTGTATTTATGACAAGTGTTGATCGCGAATATTCTAATCGCGAATTCCGTTGATCAGCTGTATTGAGAAGAAGCTCACCAAGCACATAACCATACGTTGTATAGCAGCTGTGCTTGGTATTGCAGCTTAGCCATATTCACTAGAATGGGGCTGAGCTGCACCTAGGGCACTTGATCAATGAACGTGTCGTCAAGCGGCCTAGGAAAAGCAGAGCTAAGGCTGCGGCACTCACAGGAGCACAGCTGTCTTCTCAAACAGCTGATTGGCGGCCGTCCCGGGTGTCAGACCCCTACCGATCAGATAATGATGACCTATCCAGAGGAAAGGTCATCAGTAAAAAAAAAATCTCAGAAAACCCCAAAAATGCATTGCATAAATATACCATGAAGGTGAACGCATTGTACTGCAATAACTGTATTAATATAGCAGTTTCATTACATCCATTGTATTATGTAAAAATAGCGTGGAGTTTTAACTGTATTAATATATCAGTTTCATTCTACACATTGTATGACATAAAAATAGTGTGTGTTTTTTGTGAATGCACTGTATTGCAATAACTGGATTAAATGGGAAGGTGTTCTACTGCCATTTATATTGAAAACCTATCATTAGGGTAGGTGACAGCCACCTCCTCTTTAAACAGCTGATCATCGGGGGTGCTGGGTGTCGGACCCTGACCAATCAGATATTGATGACCTATCCTGATGATACACAGGAAAAAAAGGGGGTCAGTCAGCACGTCCCTGTATGCAGGTGCACGTAGCCACGGCAAAATATACATACAAACACAGAAATGCAACAGCACTCTGCAACCAGCACTCTGCCCTGCCTCTATGCTAAAGTTTCAGAGGCGTCAGTGTACATTTTGATCAAAAAGTAATAAGCCACTCGCCGCGCCAAGGCCGCCTCTATTAGTGGTCCTAAAGCTAAATCCTACCTGTTATGGGCCATGACAGCCACATAAAATCCAGGGAGTGCAGGCCCAGCATCCTGATGATAGGTCCGCAATATAAAATGTCAGGACAAACCCTTTAATTCAGCAGTTTCATTCAACACATTGTATTGTGTTAAGATAGCGTGCAGTTTTAGTGAACACATTGTACTGCATTTATGTACCAGTTTTAGTCAATGCATTGTATTGCATCAATATACCGTGCATTTTTACTGAATGCATATTACAATAACTGCATTATTATACCAGTTTACACATTGCTCCAATATACCGTGCAGTTTTAGTGAACGCATTGTACTGAAATAACTGCATTAATATAGCAGTTTTAGTTAAAGCATTGTAATGCATCAATATACTTTTCAGTTTTAGTGAATACTTTATATTACATTTACTACATTAATATACCAGTTTTAGTTATCTAATTGTATTGTGTCAAGATACAATGCAGTTTTAGTGAACATATTGTAGTGCAATAACAGTTTAATACACACGTTTTAGTTAATCTATTGCATTGAGTCAAGATACCATGCAGTTTTAGTGAACGCATTGTACTGCAATGACTGCATTAATAGAGAAGTTTCCTTCAATGCTTTGTATTGCTTTTAGTTACATATTATACTGCAATAACTGTATTAACTGTTTTAGTTAACATACTGTATTGCGCCAACATAGCATCCAGATTTATTGAGCGCATTGTACTGCAATAACTGCATTAATATATTAGTTTTAGTTAACGTATTGTATTTCTTCAAAATACAGAGCAGTTTTAGTGAACGCATTGTATTGCATTAACTACATTAATATACTAGTTTAAGTCAATGCTTTGTATTGTGTCAAGCTAGGCACATACACCAGCAGCACACAGGGATTAAGACCGGCAAATCGATCGCCGATCTTAATAAATGTCCCTCATAGTACTTAAATAATTGCATTGATATACCAGTATTAATTAAAGCATTAAATTGCGTCAAATTACCATGCAGTTTTAGTGAGCACATTGTAGTGCAACTGTATCAATATAGCAGTTTCATTTCACGCATTGTATTACCATTGTAAATTGTCAATACCAGTGTGCAGTGTGTTTGTAGTAGGGGAGGGACATTAAATGATGCCTCTGGCTGTAAATTTAATTTAAAAAAAACTTGCAATTTTGCTAGAAACATTTAATAATCTGTGTACCAAACCTGTGACTTTTCATTTATAGGCATCATAATAAAAAGCCTGGTAAACAGGAGAGTGGAAAAAGACCCAGGTTTCATCATCCTAGAATCAGAATGTGGGTTGCTGTAGCAGTGCAAACAGCACTAGCACTACCATACATCCAGTCAATTGTAGTAGTAGTCGTAGTAGGCCACAGTTCTTTCTCACATTCAATAGGCACCACATTGATATTTGGGACAAAGAGGATGACATTGTGGACTGGATGACTTACTCTGAAAAATACTCAAGATAATCTCTCTGTTGATGACTTGTGTGAGAAAATTAAGCTTTTGGACTGCTATGAGGAGGAGGTTCAGGCAGGAGAGGCAGACCCCATGTATAGCCAAGGATCCCATGATGACATATTACAATCTGATATAAGTGGCAGGAAGGCTGAGGACTATGATTATGATTGTGTGTTGGACAGGATATGGGAGTGGGATTGGGGTGATGAGGAGGGGGTGCCATCAGAGGAGGAGGGAGGTGGCCACATATGGCCAAAACATAAAAAAAAAACTGCCAGGGCCAGCTAAGGAACTGGTGATGCTGCAAATACTGTGGGTGCAAAACTTTCCAGACCTAGACCAAGATCGGCTACTGCTAGCTCTATGTGAGTATCTCCCATCTGGCAGTTTTACTCTACAATGCTGGCAAATTAAATTTTTTAAAAAGTCGGCGAATTGGACATGAAAAGAATTTCAAGAAATTTGCTCACCTCTATTTAGAATCTATTTGCTTATCTCTACTGTCCTAATTTTCTGACTGTAGTGGCTTAAACAATGAAACTAGTCTTCCTCTAAGATTATTTGTTTGCAATATTCTCAAACTTTACCATTTGTAGACATTAGAAGTGAATAAGGCAAACGTATAAAGGGTTTTAGTCTTTGTCTCCTCTTTTAAAGCTTCTCAAAAAGGCATGGTTTAAAGGCATGCTCTTATAGTTAAATAGAAGTTAAAAAGGGTTAATGTTTCTATACAAAATATTTTAAATGAAGTCTATCAACAGGATCTGTATTAAGTTAATGCATTCATTAGGCACTGTGTGTATCTCAGCAGGGGCTAATATTCCTGTCTGTGCGGTAGTTGACACCAATCACTGTTCAGGGCTTCTGATCACTATATATTCTGTATGTAAATTGATGATGCCTCTCTACCAAAGCACTATATGACTGTATTTATGACAAGTGTTGATCGCGAATATTCTAATCGCGAATTTCTATCGAGAATATTGGCATTGCTATATATTCGTAATCGTGAATATTCTAGATTTTTTTTTTCCTCTGAACCCATGATCCCTCACTGCTTCTTGCTTGTGGACCAATGAAAAAGCTGCAATATCTTTGACTTTAGGATTTCAAATTTTTTATCGCAAATTTTCTGATTGACACAATCAAGAAAATAATGACTGGAGATCACGAATTATCGAATTTGCGAATTTATGGTGAATATTCACCCAAAATTTCACGAAATATCGCAAATTTGAATATTGCCCCTGCTGCTCATCACTATTTGTGACACATTTAGTTCAAATGTACAGCAAATGTGGTCACATATAGTGCATTCACTGAATAAGGTTAGGAGTACACAATAGCATAAAAATCGGAAACATAAAAATATTGTCAAACATAGTAGCATTTACATGGCTATAAGGAAAATGTGCTTTATTAGATTAAAAGACATGTCTGCTTTAAATGTAAGACTGCTCTGTAAAATACTGCTAGTGGTAAACTAGCAAATGCTTTATGTTCATATTTACCTTGTTATGGCATTTGTGGGATATTTTGGTTTATAAAATTGCAGCTATGCCTAATATCTGTTGAAAAGAACAAAAGAACATAATGGCTGTATCCACCAGGTGGCGATGTAAATGCCTTTCTTCCAAAAACATCTATTTATGAATGTACAGTATATTGTATGTACATTACACTGTGCACAGAATTATATATATATATATATATATATATATATATATATATATATATATTTACTAGCAAAAGGACCTGGCTTCACACGGGTATATTTCATTTAATATTTGTGTGTGTCGTTAAAAGATATCGACAGTATCCCCCATAACAGTGACCTCTACAGCACCCCACCCTTTTAACAGTGAACTTCACAGTCCCACACCCCTTAACACTGCCCCCCCACAGTGCCCCGCCACTTTTAAATGGGACCTCCACAGCAGCCAATCCCCTTAATTTTGACCTTCACAGCACCCCACTCCCTTGACAGTGACCTCCTCAGGGGCCCGCCCTGTTAACAGTTACCTCTACAGTGCCCCTCTGCCTTAACAGTGACCTCACAGTACCCTGCTGCCTTAACAGTGACCTCAACAGCAGTTGCCCCTTGAATAGTGGCCCCTGCCCCTTTAACAGTGACATCCACAGCGGCCTGCCCCTTTAACAGTAACATCCACAGTGAACGCCTCTTTAACAGATGGATTTTTTTTGCGACTGTCGCAGTCACAGCATGTCACATGTTGCACTGCAACACCATAGGCTATCATTAGAAAAATTGTTGCGCGACTTTGGTGCGATATCAATGTCGCGCGACACATGTAGCAGTGTAGCCCTAGCCTAAAGCTGACCTACAGCAGTGAAGAAAAAGGGCTGGGTTGTTATGGAAACCTGGAGCAAAACTGTGTGTATGTGGAGATTAAGGGCCTGCAAGCTTCTATTGGCTGATAAGGGACATGTGACCGTGCAGGGTTTTATTGGCTACTGCAGGTAATTTTTTGGGTATATCTAAAAAACAGTATGTCCTAGAGCTGTGACCCCCACAAGATTTATTTCCAGGTAGCAAGGGATGTGTATAACAAGTTTCGTTAGAATTGATTGCGTTTTTGAGTGATTGTGGAACATACATACATACGTCCTTTTTTATGTAAAATATAATAATAATAATAATAAAAAGATAGAATATATAAATGTACACATATATACTGTTTGTAAATATATATATATATATATATATATATATATATAACAAAGAAAAATGCAGCAGCACTCAAAATATGAAAACGGGTGCAATCCTTCCAAATCAGCTGGCTCAGCTGTTTACCAGAGATGTGAAAAACAAGTGGACCGAACTTTATTCCCCTGCAACATTTCAACTGCTCAATGCAGTCTTTCTCAAGCATACAGAATGGTGTTCACATAGGGTATATATACCCATGATGCATAGCAATACAATTAAACATGATTAAGTGTAATAAACAAATAAAACCATATCATATACATAGAAACAAGTAAAAAAGTGAAAAAAATACTACAATGTGTCCATAAAATTCATATCCTTAAATTGCATATATTTCATGTGTCATGATTTATACAAAAAAACTAAAGTGCATAAGTGCTTATTAGGACAAATCAATCCCCATATATGCATGTCCATCAAGGCATATCCAACCTCTTAGGATGATTATACAACACCTGAGTGAAGATAAAAAACTTAGTCATAAAACTAACTCACAGCGGTAAAGGAACATGCCGGTACTGCTTGGCGTCATCAAACTGCTACTGCGCATGCTCCAAGGAACAGACGGCCGATGGCGTGAACTACGTCATTCAGTCGTCATCTCGTCACGTGATAGCACATAGTGTCCTCACCTGACTACCTTGGAGACCAAGGACGCCGAATTGCCCATCATCACTGTGTGACTGCATCCGGGTTAGAGCGAGTGCATCCAGGTCGACAAACTCACATGACCAAGTCACGTGTTCGTCACCTAGACAACAACATCGCATCCAAAACGAACTACAGTCTGTGAGATGTCTACATGTCGCAAATCACAACACACTTCATGTCGCAAATCACTTTTTTACTTGTTTCTATGTATATGATATGGTTTTATTTGTTTATTACACTTAATCATGTTCAATTGTATTGATATGCATCATGGGTATATATACCCTATGTGAACACCATTCTGTATGTTTGATAAAGACTGCATTGAGCAGTTGAAACGTTGCAGGGGAATAAAGGTCGGTCCACTTGTTTTTCACATCTCTGGAGTGCTGCTTCAATCTTTGGATGTATATATATATATATATATATATATATATATATATATATACTCACTGGATGCTTTGGCAAGCTGTGTACACAGTGTTTCCAAATTCCTGGTAATAAAGTAATTTGGCCTCCCATTCAGCAATAAGAAAATACAGTATTCCTCCATTCTACTTTTATAGCAAGGGTCTAAGTCTAAAAGCATAGCTATCCAGTAATCATCATATTGCTTGATGGTAAGGATAAACCTATCACTATGTAAGCAAGAAAGCATACAGCTTGCCATTCTGGTCAGTGTGCCTGAGGACCCAGTATTTCCAGCTCAACCCTCTACTCAGATGACTGGTTATCATGGCTGGTGTCATCATCATCATCAGCCTTGTCCTCTTGCACAAGTGACCACTTTTGTTGTTTCTCCTTCTCCAGTGGTAGCTCCTCATCCTCCACTTTCTCCTGCATGGAAATTTTTCTGTGTAGGTCCCCAAGAGCTTCTGGGCAGCTAGGAAATTTTTGAAGCTGTTATTCCTGCGTTCTTTGTTGCATCAGCATGAGAGTTTGCTCTAACATAAATATCAGGAGGATGACATTGTTGATGCCACAATTGTCTCTACTGACAAATCTGATGGCCTCTTCAAAGGGCCTGAGTATGCAACATGTATCTCAGAGAAGCTGGCACTGCCTGAACTCGAAACAACCTATGCTCCCTGATGAGGTGGTCTGGTGCATGACGAAATCATTCACCACGTTACACTGCTCATACAGATGCTTTAGCACAGGGATGCTCAACCTGCGGCCCTCCAGCTGTTGTAAAACTACAACTCCCACAATGCCCTTCTGTAGGATGATACCTGTAGGCCGTCAGGGAATGATGGTAGTTGTAGTTTTGCAACAGCTGGAGGGCCGCAGGTTGAGCATGCCTGCTTTAGCATATGCAAGGCTGAATTCTAGTGAGTTGGAACACTGAGGATCAGGTGGTGTAATGGCAGGACATTCACTTGCTGCAAGTCCAAGTGGATGTTCCACTTGGCTGAAATGCAAGCACAGTTCCTTGACATGGCCAGCACTCTCTGAAAGCCACTGTACATTTTCAAAAGGCATTGCACCACTACATTTATCATGCTTTCCATACAGGGAGCATGTGTTACATTCCCCAAATGCAGCATGGCCATGATGGTCCTGCCGTGACTACTCTTGCCCAGGCCGATCAGTTCTAACACTTCATGGCAATGCTTCACTTTACACACATGATTGGATGGAGGGGGAGGCGGAGTGATGCTCTGTCCTGCTTCCGTTGGGGATTGAAGAATGTCTATGGAGGAGGAGGTAGAGGAGGCGTGTAAGTGCCTGGTGTGGGAACCAGACTGACCCAAACATGGAGGTGTCAGTAGGACCTCCTTTTTTCTGCAGTGCTGCCTCTGTGTGTAAAACATTGACACAGTGGGCCATGAATCAAATGTACTGTCCCTGCCCATAACAGCTGCTCCAGGTGTCCATGGTGGCTTGCACCATGCCACACAGCGAAAAATTGCAAGATGCAAGCCTACATTCTCCACCATGTGAGTAAAAGGCAGGGATTTCTTTTTTAGCCTTTTTTGGAGAAATAATGCTGGCTAGGTATCTTCCAGCAATGTTGAGCACATGCCTTCTGCCTATAAAGGCAGTGAATCCACTAAGTGGTACGGCAGCGATCACACCGCCGGCAACTTGGTCAGGTGGGAGTTAAGCTTGTATCCCAGCTGATTGCTGGGCGTGTAGTGTTGTTTACTGGCCACACTTTCTGTTATCAATGGCTGACGATCGAGTGGGGTAAGAGAAGAGAAGTCTAAGCAAGAGAAACAAAAACTAATAATGACAACAGGGATACTGTGCTGCATGTGGATGCAGCCTACCTGCCGCAAAGAAGACCGGGAGCAGTAGGGCACTCTTGGTGCACTAGCTGGTGGCCAACTCTATTTTCCCACTTGATTGGATGATGCTACTTCATGTGTTGCTATAGAGCCATGGTGCCTATGTTTTTGTTTGAACACTCATGGCTTATTTTAATCCTGCAGATCTTGCACACAACAATACTTTTGTCTTCCAGTACTGTGGAAAAAAAAACTGCCAGATGTGATATACTTGCACACTCCTCACAGAGCTACTGGCAGCCAAGCTTTGCTTAAGTCTGAAACGTTTTGAGTCTGCACCCACAGTATCAGCAGCATCACCAGTTCCCGAGCTGACCATAATAGAAGGAGACCTGTCCAACTCTCTGATCCTCTGATATTATCTCCTCATCAGCACCCCAATCTGACTCCTAGGCCTATTCCAACACACAATCGTCATCATCATTAGAGATTAGCGAAATTTTGAAAAATTAGTTTCGGCCCATTCGCGGGGATCAGTGGAGACGGAGCTTGTATACAGCAGTACTTAAACACACTGGGCAGGTAATGAATGTGGTACTGCCCAGTAGAGAGTACCAAGGTGCGCCTAGTGTAAACGCACATCGTATACACACCTCGAAGCGTTTCCCCCTGAGAGTGTAAAAGGGTTCATCAGGAGGTATAGTTTATAAATATATCCATTAACTGGTCATATAAGTAGTTATGCCAGAGAATAGCAAATAGTGTGAGCCAGTCCGATATTGGTAAAGCTCAGGTTAAAAAATACTTAACAGCCCCTGTGGAAACATGTTCTCAATCACATAGGAACCAGTGAATCCAAATTTTCAGGACCGGTGACAGGAGGAGAAAGGTAGCAGGCCCTGATTGATTAGGGCAGAGTTCAAAAGGACTGGTGATGCTCGCAGAAGACATACAGGTCAGGGTAGGTGTCCCTGCGGGTATGCGTGGACCCAGTTTATGATGTAGGGTTCCTGCCAGAGGAGCGCGACTGGCAGGAACCCTACATCATAAACTGGGTCCACGCATACCCGCAGGGACACCTACCCTGACCTGTATGTCTTCTGCGAGCATCACCAGTCCTTTTGAACTCTGCCCTAATCAATCAGGGCCTGCTACCTTTCTCCTCCTGTCACCGGTCCTGAAAATTTGGATTCACTGGTTCCTATGTGATTGAGAACATGTTTCCACAGGGGCTGTTAAGTATTTTTTAACCTGAGCTTTACCAATATCGGACTGGCTCACACTATTTGCTATTCTCTGGCATAACTACTTATATGACCAGTTAATGGATATATTTATACACTATACCTCCTGATGAACCCTTTACACTCTCAGGGGAAACGCGCCGAGGTGTGTATACGATGTGCGTTACACTAGGCGCACCTTGGTACTCTCTACTGGGCAGTACCACATTCATTACCTGCCCAGTGTGTTTAAGTACTTCCTTGTGTCACTAGGGATTGTCTAGGGTCTCACAGCCTAGGTACGAGGACGAGGAGTCCCCACCTTTAGGGGGCGTCCCCGGGCTGAGGACGAGCATAGGGGTATACTAGGGCTAGATCCCATATCCCCCTGCTTGTCTACTGTATAGAGACCATTATTGTCATCTGTATAGTCCCTACTATGATTATTATTCTAGTTATCACTTAGATAATAGGTTGTTTCACTTTTTGTTACCCTTGGGGTTATTTATGACCTCTTTATTTTAACCATAGACATTTAAAGTCTATTTGCCAATTAACATGAATAATGTGTTCACTATATTGTATAGATTATTATGATTACAAGGATATCAAATACTGTTTTGTGATATTTTATATTAAATATGTTACTAAAAAGTAATTTTTGCTATGTTATATATATTTTTTTATAACAATATCTTCTCAGAAAATTGTAACTTTTACCATAAAAGAAAAAAGCTGCAAAATAAAAACTTTATTTTTCTACAATAAATTTTACTATAAAGATAATTTTATTGGTCTTGGTGGGATTTGAATCTTGGCAAAATCTGAAGTGGCAAAAAAAGGGGGCATGGCGTGGACGGGGAAGTGGGCAGGCCAGTAGGCCTGTCTCATTTATTATTTTCCACGCCAGTTTTTGGCATAGAAAATAACTGAAATCTACGCTACCAATGGGGCTGGTGTAGATTTAAGTCTGTTGCACAGCCTGCTGAAGGAAGCACCAAACTTATGCAGAGCACCACAGAGGTACTTATGAACGGCATGGAAAATGACGGTCTTAATAAATAACCACCTTAAATAAATATTACTTTTCTCTGCAAAGTTAATGTTACTTTAAAAAATGGTGCAAAACCATGTTTTTTAACATACTTAGTATGAAATATCACAAAACATTATTTGGTATCCCTGCCATCATAATAACCTGTACAATAAAGTGAAAACATTATTTATGATGATCGGTAAACAGCATAAATTAAAATGGTACTATGTGTATGGCAAAATGGCCTGATGCAAAAAAAAAAAAAAGTTGCATAAAAATCAAAAGAAGCATTTCTCAGGATTAGAGGACTAGATTTTCACAATAAAGATGTTGTCATGTTTTGGGGCATCTACTGGACATGGTGGTATGCTAACTTTGAAACCATGTTAGGAGTTGACACACTCCCCTTAAATGAAACAACTTAGCACATTGTCATGTCTTGTATGTTTTTTTGGACACATGTAAACCTATATATCTCCACGGCTACAGACTGCAAACTATGTATAGCCTTATTCTGTCGACATGTATTCCTCCATTCCAAGTTTTTTTTACACTTATGCTGTCTGTAGGTTAGGAGTAATACATGAATGCAGAATGAAACTCCACACAGGATTTTTTCTAGTTTGTTTCCAGGCGGCCAGCTGCATAGCAGCTGTATGTACAATGTAGTAGGATGTTACATAGTCTAGATAACAAGAGGTTCTCTGCTGTCCTCCTGAAAGTGAAAATATTTCTTTAAATAGAATCTGAAGGTTATCATTCCTTTCATTGTAATTTCTTTTTCTTTGTAGATGGTACTGCTGGCCCGGTGTGAAGGACGCTGCAGTCAGACATCCCGCTCGGACCCCCTTGTTTCCTTCAGCACAGTTTTAAAACAACCTTTTCGCTCCACCTGCCATTGCTGCCGGCCGCAGACCTCTAAGCTGAAAGCAATAAGGCTTCGGTGCTCTGGAGGAATCCGTCTCACCGCCACATACCGATATATTCTTTCCTGTCACTGCGAGGAATGCAATTCTTAGGGGCACATTTCACAGACAACTGGATTGGGAATTTTTAAAATGGACATCAAATTATGCGATTTATTTTTATGAAGTGTTATTTGTGAATTAAATAAAAAGTGATACAAATACTATTGTCATACAGTGTGCAATGAAAACGAAATATTCTCGTATTGTAAAGGTTTTCTGAAGATTCATTACATTTCTGGTCCAGATTGTATATGTTCCAATGTATGGACCATGGGCTCACTATCAATATTTTCTGTACAGAGTATTCCTCTATGTATTTTTTAATCATTTCATTCCCTGGGTTTAATATTTTTATGAAGTACGGATGAATTATGAAAACTGGGCAGCAAGCTGGGTTAAACATAACGAGCTGCAATAAAATAATGGACTGACAAGAGCAATAAAACAGTTATTTCAAGAATTGCATATGCATCGTTTTTACATATAAAATAACCTTCTCCACATGATTATTGATAATCAACCAAATTCAGGAAGATTTTACATTACCAAAAGGTGTTTTTATTTTTATAAGGGCTTATCCAGGCCCGTCACAGAAAAAAGATACAACACATCCTGCACTATATCATAGTATATATGCAGATGTGCATGGCTACATTTATAATATCATAGAAAATATTGTACTATAGTAATACATGCAAACATAACATATGGACTAAGCCCTCATTTTAATGATAAAATCTGAGACTCTTATACAATACATTTTGATCAAAACACCTCTACCCTACCCAGCGCCAAGGTAGTCTCAGTTCAGGCAGGTCCTACGCTAAACCTACCTATGCCGTTATGCATTTATGTTCAGGAGTGCAGACCCTGCACATATAGTGTGTTGCACCTAGTTAACTCTATGTGCATGAGCAACCAATGAGAGGAGGAGCACACACACCTATATGTACCACCTAATCAAGGTCGCCTCTTAGATAGGTGGGGCAAAAGTGCACATGAATGCTACTCCCAGAGTAGGAGCACCTTCACGACAAATTAAACAAATCGCTATGCTATACTGCTATACTGCATTTTCTGTGACTTATCCAGACCTGTACCTAGAATGATTCTTCATCTAACCTGTGGTTGAGAATACACTTTTAGCAGTACTTACCCTTCACCACTCTGCCAATTCCATGATCCTGGCTGTGGTCACGTGACTGAATGACTGTGGGATATTCCTCTTTTTTCTCAACCAGATGTCCTCCTGTTTCTTACTTTTCAGCTGCATGTGCATTGTGTAGCTGAACAGGAAGAAATAGGAGTAGATCCTATCGGTAAGTCAGGGGAAGAGCCAGTAGGCCTGAACCCAGTCGAGGAGTTGTGACCCCAGCCTTGATTGTGGATTCAATGGCGAGATGGAAGAGTATGTACTACTGAAAGTGTACTCTCTCCACAGATTAGGATAGTTTTAAACTAGAGTCTTAGTTCCGGCAGGCTGTTCCAGCAGAGAACAGTCTGTAGGAGCACTTTGGATCCGGCTTTGCCGGACGATACGGATAATTCCCACTGGCTCCATTAACTATAATGGGCTCCAGGGAAGATCTGGCTAACTGCATGCAGTGGTTTCGGTCCGGCCGAATCCTGGCATATTTGCCAGGTAGCTGTCTAATGGAACTTAACGTAGGTGTGGAGGAAACCTTAGTTAAAAGATCAATTTTAGTTGTAGGATCAGAAAATGCCTTTAAAGCCATTGTAAGAAAAGCTAGGTTCACATTATCAGTGTATTTTGAAGCTTCTGGGCCCAAGTGCCAAATATGTAAAAGGGCCACCCACCTACCATGTACCTTGTACATTTATGGAATATTCTTATTTGGACTATGGAACGTCTTTTTCACCAGGGCTTGGATGCAACTGCTACCTCAATACCACCTATAGCTGCACCCCTGGTTACCAGCAAGTCATCACATATGTTGGGATACAGTTGTACTGATAAACGCATTTAAATATGATTATATAACCATAGGCAAGAAAAACATTGCTGGGCCACATTTACTAATACTAAGATTATGAATGTGTAAGTCTTAAGGTGGTTTTCTGGGTATTTAATATTGATTACCTATCCTCAAGATTGATCATCAGTGTTTGATCGGTGGGGGTCCAACACCCTAGCCCTCTGCTGATCAGCTGTTGGAATACACCATGCCTCTCTGGGGAGTGCTGTGGCCTCCTTCCATTTTACCATACACTGTGCTGTTACTTGAATGGGACTGAGCTGCGCCAGTGATGTTACATTCATCGGTCACATGGCCTAGGAAGAGGCTGTTGTGCTTACCAGAGGCTATGGCTTCTTCAAACAGTGGATCGGCGAGGGGTCTAGAAGTCAGACCGCCACAGATCAGATACTGATCACCTACCCTGAGGAAAGGTCATCAGTATTAAACACTAAGGGCTCTTTCACACGAGTGGATGCCATGCGGGTAATCCGCTGCGTGAAAGAGAACCAAGCCCTGTTCCAGACAGCAGAGACACAGAGCAGTAACATGATTAATAATGCTCCATGCCTCTCTGTGATCTTTTTACTACAAAATCACAGTGAGATAAAGCTGTGTGATTTTGTAGCAAAAAGTTCACAGAGAGACACGGAGCATTATCAATCATGTTAGAGCTCCGTGTCTCTGCTGTCCGGAAAGGGGCTTGGCTCTTTTTCACGCAGCGGATTACCCGCACGGCATCCGCTCGTGTGAAAGAGCCCTAAGACAACCTGTTTAAGGTCCCTATATATATGGGCCGATTATCGAGAACAAATGTACGCTTATTCCAAATAATTTCCCTGTGTAAATGTGCCACTGTTTGCTCATTCATTGGGTGAAAGCATAATTCATGTGAAACCCAAAATCATAATTTCTGGGCAGCAGATCGTCCTTTGTAAACAGGGATCTGCAGCCCAGAAACAATGAATTTGTAGTGATTTTTAGACCCCATATAGAGGAGATGACTGCTTCACGGAAATACAGCTTCCACCTTTGCTTATGATCAGGCAGTTATCGGGAATAATGGTTCAATCCCAATACTGTAATTGCATGGACAGTTGGCCTTTAAACTGCCTGATTTATCACAGTGGGCTGATGCTGGATAATAAATCTTTAGACTGCCTGATCTTCCTGCAGGACAAGCGGCGATTGATGATAAACATTGCTATTGCAGTTGCTCTATTACAGTTCAATTCTATTATCATTAGCACATCTGTGATAACATATGGAGATGTTCTGCTCATAATCATGAATCTTTACTCATTTATCAGCCAACAATTATATGGGCCATTTACTGGGAACAATATGAATGCTTGTTCCTGATAAGTGGCCCAATATTGAGGCAGTGTAATAGAGGTTTTAGTTTATACAACCTTTTAGTTGGCTTACTTTACACCGGAAGTGTGCAACAAAAATTGGCACATTTTTTAAGCAAATTGACACACCCTAGCCATGCCATCTTTCCTTACAGGTTACTCTTCCTTTCTGCTAAGCCATGCCCCTTGATGGACAAATTGTGAAAAACCTCTAAAGGGTTCTAAAACACTAAATGTGGTGCAAAGCATATAGTCTATTTAATTTATTAGTAAATTTCAAACAGTGATGCTAAATATATTATAAATCAGCGTAACTAATTAAAAAGTAAAATGTATTTGTTATTTGACCTAAAGCACCAGATTTATAAAATTGCAATAGCTGCAAATGTAATTCATAAATGTGATCTTGGAAAGAGGAACATCTTCCTAGTCTGCGGATGACTATTTGGCTTGGCTATTTTCCCTTGTCTTGTCCCAAAGCTTATGGAGACGTCATAGAAAGTCACTTCCAAGTGGCACTAGTGAGATTGTTCTCTTACCCTGGGAGATACCTTTTTGCACCTTATTTTCTTATGGACCATTTCCACTAAGTCTACATACACAGCAGGTCTGGGTGTAGCTAAAGGCTCATGGGCCCTGGTACAAGAGTTCAGCTTGGGCACCTTCCCTCAGTACTTTGTGGCCAGGGGCAGGGAAGCACATATACTGTGTGCTGCCTGAGGCAAAAATTTAAATGGCACCCCCCCTCCCATGCCAAGTTCTTCATCTAACCATTTCCCTCCAGACAGAGGTGTAACTTGACCAGCATGCACTTTCTATAATACTGGCATCTTCTTATGCGGCACAAGGCTAGCTCAGGCTACTGGAACTGGTAGCGGCTGCCTATCCTCAGGATACGTCATCAATATCAGATCGGCAGGGGTCCAACACCTGCCACCCCCGATGATCAGCTGTATGAAAGGAAGACTTGCGATGTGCTGTCTCCTTTCACTTTTCCTGCTCACCGTAGACATAGCAGTAGTGAGCAGGAAGGGAAGGCTCACTACGCAAGCCTTCCCTTCATACAGCTGATCAGCGAGAGTACTGGCTGTTGGACCCCCATTGATCTGATCATCAATATTAATAGTCCGGAGAACTCATTTAAGGAGAGCCTGTACCCCTCTAAGCTCTAGTCTTCCAGGCATGTAATACATTAAAGAATAGACACTACAGTAGGCCTTTTCACTGACAGAAATGGTCACTTATATGGAACATTAGATTGCATTGAACTTCACAGTAAATCTAGATAGTGTACAGGTCTGGTGCCCCCTAGGTCTAGAACTCATTACACACAATTTTTCAAAACACAAAATATATAGTAGGTTGTTTGAAAAATCTCTTTCTTGGTTCTTATGAAGATTTCTATCATTACAACTTGAGCTGCTGGCAGAGAAGAGTTTCTTCCTGACCTGGTACAAAGTATCATTGTTGCCTAGTAAACTCTCTCAAGAGAGCCAACATTAGCTATTGTGAAAGTAAATTGTGCTTTGAACAAACAATGTACAGAAATATCAATTATATTTATGATGATACGATTGATGAAGATCAAGGTGTACAATAGATTTATCGTTTATCATTTATGGCCTGTTAGAGACCCTCTGGTTTTACATAAAATGTAACATAAACTGTGGAATGTATGATAAATGTATCTTTTGAGCCACAGATCTGCAGATTCTTGGGCTCTGCCCCTTTCATGTAAGATGGCGGACCTGCTTCTCAGACTACCCTATGCACAGTGTACTGTGGTAATCTACAGAACTCCTCCTGCTCTCAGCCCCGTATTCACCTTTTTTTTTTTCTTGTCTTGCCTACAGGTCACATTACCGGTGTAATCATCTCAGATTACCATAGCATACTGTGTAAAAAAAAACTAGCCTGAGACTCTGGCTCCTTCTTAAAAGAAAGAACAGTGGTCAGTGGATCTATGTCACAATTACTTAAAAGGAGGCCACAGAGTACATTTTCCATACATTCCCTGAGCACTTAGTAGACATACGGTAAGGAGTACTATACAGTAGGCTAGGCAATGCTCATCTGGATTTTTGGAAAAGGGTATGTACATTAGCTTTCATTCAAAAAAAAAAAAAACGAAAGCTGAGCCTCTGATGCCACCAGATGTAGGGTAGTTATCCTATATGTTAATGTTTAACCTTTTAAATAGTCCTTGAAGCATAATTTGGTTGCTAGCTAAGCCAGTACCTCATCTGCAAACAACTGTTCTGGGATGATTGCTACCTTATTAGTGTAGAGAGTACTGTCTTCACTGGGAGAAAGCATTTATAAGGATACGGGGTAGGATTTATTAATTCTTCTCTCAGAAAGAGCTTATTAAGCATAAGGAGTTTTACAGGCCAGGCAGTGCCTCTCTGGATCATTACCAGGACAATAAGACTCTTTACACCCACCAGATTCTCTCCGTCAGGAGAAATTGTACCACCCGAATCCTGACAAAAGCTGAAGAGGTTCTCTGGGACTGAATATTAATTATAAACACATTCCCAGACAGCTTTTAAAACACAAATGTTTCTCCATGATATTTATGCATTGTATGCATTCTCATTGTGGAGAACTCAAGGTATGCTGTATTGTAAACCAGGTAAAACCCCTCTGAGTTTCTGGAAATTATATTTAAATTAGCTTTCTTAAACCAATTTGATGCCAGCAGATGTTAGACATGATAATTTGCATATATTTTCCCTAGAAATCCAGAGGATCGTTGTCTAGCCTTCAATAGTCCTTATGTATATCAACTGGTCTCAATAATAGAAATAGTATCCACACTGAGGTTCCCCCTAAGGCCTTGCAACTAGAAATGTTGTTCTTATCTGCTCTTTTGTCCTGAAAAAGCTAGTTGCAGATTTGAGGTTGGTTTAGCTATATTTCTAGTTATGATACTTAAGCCTGTTTAGAAAACAAGGAAGAATCTCTGCTAGTCTACTGTGTGAAAATAAGGAAGTGCTTATTGCTGCTGTGTTCCCCTTACTTATATGATAAATTAGGTTAATGCATATAAAAGAAGTCTGATGTAATTTTTCATTTCATGTCCCAATTAAAACAAAAAATGTTAAATAAAAAAATCAATAAAGCCAATTGCTACACCACTAGATGAATTCCTGGAAGGGTTTAGTTTATAAAATAGGGCAACTTTTTAGGTTTTTACACTGTATTGGTACCTCCAGAGCTCCGCAAATGTGACATCGCACCCATGAAATATTCCAACAAAATCTGCCTACCAAAAGCCAAATGACTCTCGGGGGGAGAGTCATTTGGCTTTTGGTGGGCATATTTTGCTGGAATATTTCATGGGTGCCATGTCACATTTGCGGAGCTCTGGAGGTACCAATACAGTGTAAAAACTTAAAAAGTTGCCCTATTTTGTAAACTAAACCCTTCCAGGAAGGAGCACTGCTATTTATGTGCTGTTAAAAAATGCATAAAAATTGTGGGGTGCTTTTTCTCCTGTTGCCCCCTGTGTAGTATAAAAAAATGGGGTTACTTTTTGGTTTTCACTGTAAGTGTACCTCAGGGTCTGTTCAAATGTGACATGGCACCCAAAAACCTCTCCAGAAAAATCTGCCCTCCTGAAACCCTATGGTGCTCCTGCCCTGCTGAGCCCTGCAGTGTGCCCATATAGAAGTATTATGAGCATGTTGGGGGTGTTTCCATATTCAGGAGTAAATTGTTAACAATTTATGGAGTGTGTTTTCTTCTGTGACCCCATTGTGAAATTGAAAAATTCGGGGCTAAAGCAACATTCTAAATTCGGGGCTAAAGCACCATTCTATTGGAAGAAATTACATTTTCTAAATTCTATGAAATACTTGTGGGGCCAAAGCTCTCACTACACCCCTTAATACATTTTTTGATAGGTATACTTTCCAAAATTGTTTAATTTTTTATAGGTTTCCACTGTAGGAGTACTTCTAGGTCTCTTCAAATTTAACATGGTGCCAGAAAATCATTCCAGAGAAGTTTGCCCTCCAAAAGCCATTAGGAGCTCCTTCCCTTTTAAACCCTGCTGTTTGAATATCTAGCAGTTTATAACCACATATAGAAAAATTCTATAAACAGCAGATTTAGGGTAAAAATGATTCAGGTTTGTTTTGCTATTTACAATTGCTGAATTACAGGTAAATGGATTAAAATGAAAACTGACCCAAATTGATCCCTAACATGAAGTACAATGTGTCACAAAAATGCGTTCTCAGAATGGATTAAATAAGTAAAGCATTTTAAATGT
The DNA here is from genome assembly GCA_033119425.1 of Bufotes viridis. Lineage (NCBI taxonomy): Eukaryota > Metazoa > Chordata > Amphibia > Anura > Bufonidae > Bufotes > Bufotes viridis. Next base: position 137,985,719 of record CM065591.1, on the reverse strand, counting down.
ATTGCCACATAAAGTAACAGGTCAGATTTGCAAAATTATGCTCTGTCAGGAAGGTGAAAACTGGCTTTGTCTGGAAGAGGTTAATAAATATAGGTCCCTATAACATAAGTTTTGCCTTGATGTAGAGCCATATAGTTTAAGTTGCCATAGTGCTTTTCTAATGACAGAAACCTCCATTTTCAAGGCACAGCGACAAAAGCTCATGTGTAGTGCACAAGACTGTATACCAGGCATGCTCAACTTGCGGCCCTCCAGCTGTTGCAAAACTACAACTCCCAGCATGCCTGGACAGTCTACAGCTTTCAGCCTACAGCCGGGCATGGTGGGAGTTGTAGTTTCACAACAGCTAGAGGGCCGCAGGTTGAGCATCCCTGTTGTATACTGTAGGTATATGACCTCCCTATATGTCTGAATGGGTGTGATTATTACACAGCACACTCATCCTTTGAAATTCCTTGTGCTTTCATGTTTATAGAAAAGTGTTTCATTAGTCACAAAGCTGAGGGCCCCTGTTGCTTGGACTTTCTCTCTGTGCTATAAACATCTGGTTTAATTTCCAAATGCTGCAGCTGTCCAGCTCCTTTAGTTAGGGTGTTGCCTTCCAGCCCACAAACCCATTACATTTAAATTCATTTTACACATTTATACCAAATACCACGTTTATAAAAAACATGACCACATTTATTTGGAAAAAAACATATCCTGCTTTATTAGTAATAAAATGAATATTAACCTGGCACTATTAAAATAAACAAGCCAATATATGAACCAGTTAAACAGTGCAAATTGTTAATATTGTGAACATGTATTTATATTGCAGACGTCCTGCAAACATGTAACCATTCTTAGGGACTATCAGATTTCAATCTTTATTACTGAAAAGGAATAGTTGTGCTGACAGAATGAAAGCAATATACGCGACTTTTACAATTGTTAAGGTAGACTGCATTGAATTACTATCTCTGGGCCAAATATTCTTTAATAGAACAAGCATAAAGTGCACATTTAATCATAGTATATCTAGGAAGAACATAGGCTTGTATTATTTGTTGTCTTAACAGAGACATCTTTCAAAGGATATCTTTATTTCCTGGAGAGGGCAGTAAACTACAGGATATTTAATCATAAAACAGAAATGGTCCCTGTATTCTCTGCTCGTTGTGATTTTTACGTTATTCACATACTGTATATCATTTTATAACATGCTATGGGGTAGATTTACTAATCCTGTCTATGATTTGTACAGTGTAAATAGACTAGACTTTCTAAAGATGAGAGATTAATCACCATGGCTGATTAATCTTTAAACATAGGAGATTAGTTAGCATACTTTGCACTGACATGAACTGGCAGACAAGGTCACAAGACTCCTGTTATTTGGACATCCCAAAGGTGGAACCTGCCTCTAATGTATTTTGAGGATATGCAATCAGTGTTTAACTTTCATGCATCATAAATGTATTCTGCATAGTACTTCAAATCTGTGTCTTTGTAGACTCATGCAAATGATTAAAATCTCTGCTCCTGCAAATGAACAGGAGCAGGTAGGGGGTTGGGTACCTAAAGAGACCATTTTTGTCTTAAAGGGGATCTGTCACCAGCGACCTCGCTATCCAGCTGCTTCCATAGACACATAGCTGAGGTCGATCTCATTAGAACACTGCTTTTATTTTGTTGATGATCCGAGGCTCCATTCCCGAGTTATGATACTTTTTCTTACTATGCAAATTAGGTGTTTGGTGCAATAAGGGAATCACCATTGCTTTTGTGGCACCCAAGCTCTGCACCTTTTTGTGAATTGCTCCTCTCTCACTGCTTTGATTGACAGGGCCAGGCAGCAACAAAGTGGATAGGGAGGGGTTGGACACAGAAATTAGTGGAGCTTGGATGCAACAAGTGTAAAGGTGACACCCTCATTTCACTGAATGCCTAATTTGCATATTAAGTTAAAGTATCATAACTCCGAAAGGGGATCTCAGATCAACAAAATAAAAAATGAATTTTAATAAGATGAACCACAGATATGTGTTTATGCAAATAGTTAGAAAGAGAGGTCAACCAGGACAGATTTCCTGTAAGCTCAATAAGAAATGAGTATGGGCAGCTGGAAATGGAAATCAACCAATTACAGTAAATCCACACAATGTGGCTGTCCACTCACAATCAAGCCACACTCATCTTAGGCAGCTAATGAATGCACAGTTTTGTCTTTTACTGCTCAACGTCAACTGTACCCATTGTTGTCACCACTAATTAAAACCATTTAAAAAGAAAAAAAACACACACACACACTGTAATCACTAAGTAAGACCATTTACCATTTAAAAATAAAAAAAACACACACACACACACAGTCACCACTAGGTAAAATCAATGACCAACCTGACTTCCTGCAAATAAGCAAACTTTACATCAAAATGACCAAACAAAAATTGTATACCTATATCTATTTCAGTGTAAATTTGTAAAATTTGTTTTTTTAAGATTTATTATAAAATTTTAGTTTTCATTAAAAAAACCTTTAACAAACATTATGTGAAAAATAAAGACAGCGAAGATTAAACAAAATGGAAAAAGTAATGCAAAAAACATAAAACTAATACATATTCATTAGAGATAAGCGAATCAAAGCTGACGAAGTGGAATTCGATCCGAATTTCAGGAATTTTTCGATTTGCACCGAATCTGAATTTCCTCATGCTTCATGGTAAACAAATCGCATTTTTTCCTAAAATGGCTGCTACACATGTTAGGTATTAGTGGCAAAAAATAAATATTATTTGCTGTTCATGGCTGCAGTTAAATGTTCTAAAGCCTCTTTTTGGCGAGCATTACTGGGGGAAAAAAAAGAGTTTATTAGCCGTTGTGTGGTGAAGTGAGAAAATGAAAGCCCTTTTTGGTGTGTATTAATTTAAAAAAAAAAAAAAACTTTATTTGCCGTTCACCGGCACAGTTATATGTAGAGATGAGCGAACACCTGGATGTTCGGGTTCGAGAAGTTCGGCCGAACTTCCCGAAAATGTTCGGGTTCGGGATTCGAACTCGACCTGAACTTTATCCCGAACCCGAACCCCATTGAAGTCAATGGGGACCCGAACTTTTAGGCACTAAAAAGGCTGTAAAATAGTCCAGGAAAGGGCTAGAGGGCTGCCAAAGGCAGCAAAATGTAGGTAAATCCCCTGCAAACAAATGTGGATAGGGAAATGAATTAAAATAAAATAAAATAAATAAAAATTAACCAATATCAATTGGAGAGAGGTCCCACAGCAAGGAATCATGCGTCATATCACCCACCACTGGAGAAGGCCACTCTTATTTATTTCGGACCAGCACCCAGACAGAGGAGAGAGGTCCCACAGCAAGGAATCATGCCTCATATCAACCACCACCGGAGAAGGCCACTCTCATTTATTTCGGCCCAGCACCCAGACAGAGGAGAGAAGTCCCACAGCAAGGAATCATGCCTCATATCAACCACCAACGGAGAAGGCCACTCTCATTTATTTCGGCCCAGCACCCAGACAGAGGATACAGGTCCCACAGCAAGGAATCATGCGTCATATCAACCACCAACGGAGAAGGCCACTCTCATTTATTTCGGCCCAGCACCCAGACAGAGGATACAGGTCCCACAGCAAGGAATCATGCGTCATATCAACCACCACCGGAGAAGGCCACTCTTATTTATTTTGGCCCAGCACCCAGACAGAGGAGAGAGGTCCCACAGCAAAGAATCATGCCTCATATCAACCACCACCGGAGAAGGCCACTCTCATTTATTTCGGCCCAGCACCCAGACAGAGGAGAGAGGTCCCACAGCAAGGAATCATGCGTCATATCAACCACCACCGGAGAAGGCCACTCTCATTTATTTCGGCCCAGCACCCAGACAGAAGAGAGAGGTCCCACAGCAAGGAATCATGCGTCATATCAACCACCACCGGAGAAGGCCACTCTCATTTATTTCGGCCCAGCACCCAGACAGAGGAGAGAGGTCCCACAGCAAGGAATCATGCGTCATATCAACCACCAACGGAGAAGGCCACTCTCATTTATTTCGGACCAGCACCCAGACAGAGGATAGAGGTCCCACAGCAAGGAATCATGCCTCATATCAACCACCACCGGAGAAGGCCACTCTCATTTATTTCGGCCCAGCACCCAGACAGAGGAGAGAGGTCCCACAGCAAGGAATCATGCCTCATATCAACCACCAACGGAGAAGGCCACTCTCATTTATTTCGGCCCAGCACCCAGACAGAGGATAGAGGTCCCACAGCAAGGAATCATGCGCTCATATCAACCACCACCGGAGAAGGCCACTCTCATTTATTTCGGCCCAGCACCCAGACAGAGGATACAGGTCCCACAGCAAGGAATCATGCGTCATATCAACCACCACCGGAGAAGGCCACTCTCATTTATTTCGGCCCAGCACCCAGACAGAGGAGAGAGGTCCCACAGCAAGGAATCATGCGTCATATCAACCACCACCGGAGAAGGCCACTCTCATTTATTTCGGCCCAGCACCCAGACAGAGGAGAGAGGTCCCACAGCAAGGAATCATGCATCATATCAACCACCACCGGAGAAGGCCACTCTCATTTATTTTGGACCAGCACCCAGACAGAGGATACAGGTCCCACAGCAAGGAATCATGCGTCATATCAACCACCACCGGAGAAGGCCACTTCATTTATTTCGGCCCAGCACCCAGACAGAGGAGAGAGGTCCCACAGCAAGGAATCATGCCTCATATCAACCACCAACGGAGAAGGCCACTCATTTATTTCGCCCAGCACCCAGACAGAGGATACAGGTCCCACAGCAAGGAATCATGCGTCATATCAACCACCAACGGAGAAGGCCACTCTCATTTATTTCGGCCCAGCACCCAGACAGAGGAGAGAGGTCCCACAGCAAGGAATCATGCGTCATATCAACCACCAACGGAGAAGGCCACTCTCATTTATTTCGGCCCAGCACCCAGACAGAGGAGAGAGGTCCCACAGCAAGGAATCATGCGTCATATCAACCACCACCGGAGAAGGCCACTCTCATTTATTTCGGCCCAGCACCCAGACAGAGGAGAGAGGTCCCACAGCAAGGAATCATGCGTCATATCAACCACCACCGGAGAAGGCCACTCTCATTTATTTCAGCCCAGCACCCAGACAGAGGAGAGAGGTCCCACAGCAAGGAATCATGCGTCATATCAACCACCAACGGAGAAGGCCACTCTCATTTATTTTGGACCAGCACCCAGACAGAGGAGAGAGGTCCCACAGCAAGGAATCATGCGTCATATCAACCACCACCGGAGAAGGCCACTCTCATTTATTTCCGGCCCAGCACCCAGACAGAGGAGAGAGGTCCCACAGCAAGGAATCATGCGCTCATATCAACCACCACCGGAGAAGGCCACTTTCAGTTATTTCGGCCCCACCACCCAGACAGAGGAGAGGTTCATTCAACTTTGGGTTGCACCGCAAGATCATGGTAAAGTTAAAAATGAGGATTCAATAAAGAAGTGCCCCGGAGTACAAGAATACATGGTTGATGGGGAGGCAGTTATAAATGTCTATTCTGCACAAGGGAGGCACAGGTCCTGTGGGATCCATGCCTGGTTCATTTTTATGAACGCCAGCTTGTCCACGTTGGCTGTGGACAGGCGGCTGCGCTTGTCAGTAATGACGCCCCTGCCGTGCTGAATACACGTTCAGACAAAACGCTGGTCGCCGGGCAGGCCAGCACCTCCAAGGCATAAAATGCTAACTCTGGCCACGTGGACAATTTGGAGACCCAGAAGTTGAATGGGGCCGAACCATCAGTCAGTACGTGGAGGGGTGTGCAGACGTACTGTTCAACCATGTTAGTGAAATGCTGCCTCCTGCTAACACGTTCCGTATCAGGTGGTTGTGCAGTTAGCTGTGGCGTGGAGACAAAACTTTTCCACATTTCTGCCATGCTAACCCTGCCCTCAGAAGAGCTGGCCGTGACACTGCTGCGTTGGCGACCTCTTGCTCCTCCTCTGCCTTCGCCTTGGGCTTCCACCTGTTCCCCTGTGACATTTGGGAATGCTCTCAGGAGCGCCTCTACCAGCGTGCGCTAGTACTCGCGCATCTTCCTATCACGCTCCAGTGCAGGAAGTAAGGTGGGCACATTGTCTTTGTACCGGGGATCCAGCAGGGTGGCAACCCAGTAGTCCGCACACGTTAAAATGTGCGCAACTCTGCTGTCGTTGCGCAGGCACTGCAGCATGTAGTCGCTCATGTGTGCCAGGCTCCCCAGAGGTAAGGACAAGCTGTCCTCTGTGGGAGGCGTATCGTCATCGTCCCTCCGTATCCCCCAGCCACGCACCAGTGATGGGCCTGAGCTGTGTCGGGTGCCACCCCGCTGTGAACCTGCTTCATCCTCATCCTCCTCCACCTCCTCCTCATCCTCCTCGTCCTCCAGTAGTGGGCCCTGGCTGGCCACATTTGTACCTGGCCTCTGCTGTTGCAAAAACCTCCCTCTGAGCCACTTCTAACAGACTGGCCTGAAAGTGCTAAAATGACCCCTCATCCTCCTCCTCCTCCTCCTCCTGGGTCACCTCCTCTTCCATCATCGCCCTAAGCGTTTTCTCAAGGAGACATAGAAGTGGTATTGTAACGCTGATAACGGTGTCATCACCACTGGCCATGTTGGTGGAGTACTCGAAACAGCGCAACAGGGCACACAGGTCTCGCATGGAGGCCCAATCATTGGTGGTGAAGTGGTGCTGTTCCGCAGTGCGACTGACACGTGCGTGCTGCAGCTGAAACTCCACTATGGCCTGCTGCTGCTCGCACAGTCTCTCCAGCATGTGCAAGGTGGAGTTCCACCTGGTGGGCACGTCGCATATGAGGCGGTGAGCGGGAAGGCCGAAGTTACGCTGTAGCGCAGACAGGCGAGCAGCGGCAGGATGTGAACGCCGGAAGCGCGCACAGACGGCCCTCACTTTATGCAGCAGCTCTGACATGTTGGGGTAGTTGTGAATGAACTTCTGCACCACCAAATTCAGCACATGCGCCAGGCAAGGGATGTGCGTCAAACCGGCTAGTCCCAGAGCTGCGACGAGATTTCGTCCTTTATCGCACACCACCAGGCCGGGCTTGAGGCCCACCGGCAGCAACCACTGGTCGGTCTGTTGTTCAAAACCCCGCCACAACTCCTGCACGGTGTGGGGCCTGTCCCCCAAACATATGAGTTTCAGAATGGCCTGCTGACGATTACCCTGGGCTGTGCTGAAGTTGGTGGTGAAGGTGTGTGGCTGACTGGATGAGCTGGTGGAAGCAGAGGAGGAGGAAGCCGAGTAGGAGGAGGAGGCTACAGGAGGCAAAGAATGATGCCCTGTGATCCTTGGCGGCGGAAGGACGTGCGCCAAGGAACTCTCCGCCTGGGGCCCAGCCGCCACTACATTTACCCAGTGTGCAGTTAGGGAGATATAGCGTCCCTGGCCGTGCTTACTGGTACACGTATCTGTGGTTAGGTTGACCTTGCCACAGATGGCGTTGCGCAGTGCACACTTGATTTTATCGGATACTTGGTTGTGCAGGGAAGGCACGGCTGTCTTGGAGAAGTAGTGGCAGCTGGGGACAACATACTGTGGGACAGCCATGGACATCAGCTGTTTGAAGCTGTCTGTGTAACGGTCCTTTGCTCACCTGAGTCAGAGGACAGCCGGCTGGTGGTTGGAGTCCAGTGGCAAAGGCCCACAGAAGCAGGAAGCAGGTAGCGTGGTCGATCAGTCCGGGTCGGCAGTAGAGATGGCAGCGAGGTAACAGCAGGAGTAGACAGAGCCGTGGTCGGTGGAAGGCAAAAGGTCAATGCAGGCGGCAGTTCAGCGAGGTCAAACGGTCCGGGTCGGCAACAAAGATAAACAGCAGTAGTCGTGGAGGAGCAGAGAGGAAGCTTGCTACAGGCTTGGAGGCACAATAACCAGCAGAGGTCAGGTGCTAGAGGCTGGGCTTATAAAGGGGAAGTAACAGGTGCAAGGGATCACAGAGATTAGCAAGGCAAGGCTGGAACAAGGTAGATCACAGAATTCAGTGGAAGGAAAAGTCCAGGAGGACTGGTAGTCTAGTGGCTAGAGCTACCGCCTGGGACATGGCTGGTCACGGGTTCGAGTCCTGACAGTACTCCCCCTTCCAAGGTGACCTCCGGGCACCGCAGGGAAAGCTTATCTGGGTGACTCAGATGGAACTCCCTGACAAGTCTGGGGGCATGAATGTTCTCCTCCGGTTCCCAGGAGTTGTCTTCTGGAGGATAGCCTTTCCAGGAAATCAAGTATTGTATTTTGCCCCGGTGGAGTCTGGAGTCGAGGATCTTAGAGACAATGTACTCCTCTTCGCCTTGTACCCTTACTGGTGGTGGGGGGAGGATGGCGGCCAGGGAAGGTGTTCTCTACAAACGGCTTGAGAAGGGAGCAATGGAAGACTGGGTGCACCCTGATGGAATCCGGAAGGTCAAGCCGGAACGTGACCTCATTGATTTGTGCGGTGACCTGGAACGGACCCATGTATTTTGGGGCTAACTTTTTGGAGGGGACCTTCAGTCTGAGGTTCCTGGTGGACAGCCATACCTTGTCTCCTACATGGAAGCCCGGGGTGGGTTTGCGGCGTCTGTCTGCTCCCTGTTTAAAGCACCTCTGGGCGAGCTGGAGGTTGTCTATTATGTCCTTTTGTGCCTCCTGTAGGGTTGTTAGGCGCTCGGCCACTGCTGGGAGGGTGGAGGCGACGGGCAGATGGGGAATGAACACGGGGTGCGAGCCTGTGTTAGCAAAGAAAGGGCTATGCTTGGTTGAGCTGTGCTCAGCATTGTTGTAAGCGAACTCGGCTGTGGGGAGATGGTCAAGCCAGTCATCCTGCAGGTGGGAGCTGAAACAGCGTAGGTACTGCTCTAAGGTCTGGTTAGTTCTCTCCGTCTGCCCGTTTGACTGAGGGTGGAAAGCGGAGGAAAGGTTCACTTTAACCCCGAGCGCCAGGCAGAAGTCCTTCCAGAACTTTGAGGTAAATTGTACACCTCGGTCTGAGACCACGTCGTCCGGAATCCCATGCAGCCTGAAGACCTCTTTGAGGACAAGATCAGCCGTCTGTTTGGCCGTGGGTAGGCCCTTGTAGGGGATGAAATGGGCCATTTTGGTGAGGCGGTCGACCACGACCAGGATGGTGTTCATCCCTTTTGAAGGAGGAAGGTCTACCACAAAGTCCATGGAGATCGAGCCCCAGGGGCGGGAGGGAGTGGGAGGGGTTGTAACAGACCCACGGGAGAGGAACGAGGAGTCTTATTGCGGGCACAGACCGTGCACGAGGAGATGTACTTCTTGGTGTCCTCCTTGTATGTTGGCCACCAGAAGGAGGCGGGAGAGAAGCTCCTGGGTCTTTCTTGTGCCCAGATGGCCGGCCAGCTTGGAGTCATGGTTAAGTTTGAGTACTTCGAGTCGTGCGATTTCTGGTACATAAAGTTGTAGGTCCTGATGAAACCAATGACCATTTTTAAACGTGAGGCTGACATTCCTTGTGGGGTGGGTGAGGAAGGGGTCATTTTCGTATCCTTCTTTGATTGTGACCAGAAGTTCTTTAGAGTAGGTGGCCCCCACAACACTTTTCTCGGATAGGATGTTGTCTTGGCCCTTATTACTCTGTGAGGGCTCTGAAAACATTCTGGAGAGGGCGTCAGCCTTGCCGTTTTTGATCCGGGCGATAGGTGATGAGAAAGTTGAAGCGGGAAAAGAATAGGCTCCATCTGGCTTGTCTGGCTGTGAGTCTCTTAGCGCTGCGGATGAACTCGAGGTTTTGTGATCGGTTAGTACGATTATGGGGTTGGCAGCTCCCTCCAGCAGGTGTCTCCACTCGGAGAAGGCTTCCTTGATCGCCAGTAGTTCTTTGTTCCCGATGTCGTAGTTCTTCTCGGAGGGGACATCTGGCGAGAGAAATATGCACACGGGTGTAGTAGCATCTTCTCCCCTGTCCGTTGTGACAGAACTGCCCCTACCGCGGAGTCAGATGCATCCACTTCGATAGTAAAAGGCAAGTCGGGGTTCGGGTGGACTAGGATTGGAGCAGAAGTGAAGAGGAGTTTCAACTTCGTGAAGGCCTCCTGGGCCTCGGGTGTCCAGGAGAAGGGGACTGCCTTTTTGGTGAGTTGGGTGATCGGTGCAATGACCTTGGAGAAGTCCCGGATAAACTTCCGATAGAAGTTGGCGAAGCCAATAAATCTTTGTACCTCCTTCACGTTTCTTGGAATGGGCCAGTCCAACACGGCTTGGACCTTCCCTGGGTCCATACTTAGGCCCTCTGGGGAGATGATGTACCCGAGGAACTGAGTGGTGGTTCGCTCAAACTCACATTTCTCGAGTTTGATATAGAGAGAGTTCTGGCGGAGTCTCTGCAATACCCTGCGGACATGTTCGCGGTGCTGTTCGAGGTCTTCTGAGAAGATCAAGATGTCGTCCAGGTAAGCGACTACAAACAAATCCAGCATGTCCCTGAGGACATCATTAATGAAGTGCTGGAAGGTGGCGGGAGCATTACAAAGTCGAAAGGCATGACCAGGTACTCGAAGTGACCATAACGTGTCCGGAAGGCGGTCTTCCATTCGTCCCCAGGGCGGATTCGGACAAGGTTGTAGGCCCCTCGAAGGTCAAGTTTGGTGAAGATTTTCGCTACCCGGAGTCTCTCGAGGAGTTCAGAAATCAGCGGGAGCGGGTACCGGTTCTTAACGGTTATATCGTTTAGCTTCCTGTAGTCAATGCAGGGACGCAAGGATGAGTCTTTTTCTCCACAAAGAAAAAGGGGGCTCCTGCTGGGGAGGTAGAGGGCCGGATGAACCCTTTCTTTAGGTCCTCGTCCAGGTATTCTTTCAGAGCCTTGAGTTCAGGCTCTGAGAGGGAATAGATACTGCCAAAGGGTATTTCGGCCCGGGCAACAGTTCTATTGGGCAGTCGTAGGGTCGGTGTGGCGGCAGCTTGTCTGCGTTTTCTTGTCGCAGACATCTTGGAACTCACGATATTGAGGGGTAGTAGATTCCTGACGGATACTTCAGAGATAGTCGTGTCTTCGGATGGAAGGACGGCTTTGTGGGAGCAATTGAGCGAACAGAACTCGGACGGAAGCCGTAAGCAGCGGGTTTCCCAATCCACCGAGGGGTTGTGGGTGGCCAACCATGGAATGCCCAGGATCACCGGGAACTTTGGAGAAGTGATCAGAGAGAAGTGGATCTTTTCACAGTGATTGGGTTCTATGAGGAGCTGTAGTTCAATGGTCTCGTGAGTAGCCGGCCCTGAGGAGAGCGGGGATCCGTCGACGGTTTCCAGGTCAATGGGAGCTGCCTTGACTGTCAATGGAATATTCTGTTCACGAGCGAAGGTTAGATCCATGAAGTTGCCTCCTGCCCCGGAGTCTAACATCGCTGAACAGGAGAGTTGTTGCCCCTCAATGTCGATGAGGATGGGGATGATGAAATGGGATCCATGAGCTGCCGTGTTGTTATTTTCAAGGGCTGCTGGTGGGGCTGGAGTCAGTGGTTGCTCCTTTAGCTCCGTGACGGCAATAGTCTTTCGGATCTTATTGGGACATCTAATGGCAAAATGACCCGGCTCCCCACAGTAGAGGCAGAGGTTTTCGGCCAGCCGTCTCTCCTTCTCAGCTGTGGATAGAGACCTGCGTAGTGCGTCGACCTGCATAGGTTCAGTTGCTGGCTGGAGGTCGCGTTGGGCGGTAGAGGAGAAGGAGTAAGTGGGCCTGTGGTCCAAGGACCAGAGTCGTTCTTTCTTTCTCTCAGACAGCCTTTGGTCTATCCGGATGCATAACTGAATGAAGTCATCCAGACTGTCCGGGGCCTCAACTCTGGCGAGTTCATCTTTTATTAATTCTGACAGGCCTCGCCGGAACTGGCTCCTCTGTGCAGCTAGGTTCCAGGTGGTGTCCGTGACCCAGCGGCGAGAGTCGGCGGTGTATTCAGCAACGGAGCGTCTCCCTTGCCGTAAACTATGTAGTCGCGCCTCAGCTGTTGCACAGCGGTTGGGGTCATCGAAGACTTGGCTCATGGCGGCAATAAAGTTGTTTAAGTCGTCCAGGAGCTGACTGTTAGTCTCCACGTATGGTGATGCCCATGCTAGTGCTTCATCCGTCAGGAGATTAACCATGAATAGCACCTTCTTTCTCTCGGTAATGAAGGGGCCCGGGTACATCTGAAAATAGATGCGGCATTGGTTTAGAAACCCCCGATACTGGCGTCTGTCGCCGCCGAATTTTGATGGAAGTGGCATGCGGTATCTGCGGCCGTGCTGCGGACGTCCAGGAGTTGCCTCTGAAGTTCAATAATCTCCGCCTGTTGGCTTCGGACAACGCCTTGGAGCTGGGCAAATTCCTCCTGAGTACGTAGTACCGAATTCCTGCAGTTCGGTAACCTGCTTGCGCAGAGTGGCCATTGCGGACTCCATGGTATGGCTGGTTATTCTGTAACGGTCCTTTGCTCACCTGAGTCAGAGGACAGCCGGCTGGTGGTTGGAGTCCAGTGGCAAAGGCCCACAGAAGCAGGAAGCAGGTAGCGTGGTCGATCAGTCCGGGTCGGCAGTAGAGATGGCAGCGAGGTAACAGCAGGAGTAGACAGAGCCGTGGTCGGTGGAAGGCAAAGGTCAATGCAGGCGGCAGTTCAGCGAGGTCAAGCGGTCCGGGTCGGCAACAAAGATAAACAGCAGTAGTCGTGGAGGAGCAGAGAGGAAGCTTGCTACAGGCTTGGAGGCACAATAACCAGCAGAGGTCAGGTGCTAGAGGCTGGGCTTATAAAGGGGAAGTAACAGGTGCAAGGGATCACAGAGATTAGCAAGGCAAGGCTGGAACAAGGTAGATCACAGAATTCAGTGGAAGGAAAAGTCCAGGAGGACTGGTAGTCTAGTGGCTAGAGCTACCGCCTGGGACATGGCTGGTCACGGGTTCGAGTCCTGACAGTCTGTGTCCACCAGCCTGAATGATACTAAAGGCTAGGAAGCCAGAATGCTATTCAGTCCAGGCTTGAGGGTACAGGTGGGAATTTTCAGCTTTCTCCCCAAGGTCAGGAGATGGCACGACCTTCATTCCATGTGGGGTCTAGGACCTCATTGTCCCCCGCATCGTCTTCCACACAGTCTTCCTCCCTGACCTCCTGTTCGGTCTGCACACTGCAGAAAGACGCAGCAGTTGGCACCTGTGTTTCGTCGTCATCAGAGACATGCCGACTCTGCTGAGGTGGTATTCCCATGTCCTCATCAGGAAACATAAGTGGTTGTGCGTCAGTGCATTCTATGTCTTCCACCGTTGGGGAAGGGCTAGGTGGATGCCCTTGGGAAACTCTGCCAGCAGATTCCTCAAACAGCATAAGAGACTGCTGCATAACTTGAGGCTCAGACAGGTTCCCTGATATGCATGGGGGTGATGTGACAGACTGATGGGCTTGGTTTTCAGGCGCCACCTGTGCGCTTTCTGCAGAAGACTGGGTGGGAGATAATGTTGTGAACATGCAGGATCCACTGTCGGCCATCCAATTGACTAGCGCCTGTACCTGCTCAGGCCTTACCATCCTTAGAATGGCATTAGGCCCGACCAAATATCGCTGTAGATTCAGGCGGCTACTGGGATCTGAGGTAGTTGGTTCACTAGGACGTGTAGCTGTGGCAGAACGGCCATGTCCTCTCCCAGCACCATAGGTTCCACTAACACCACCACGACCATGTCTGTGTCCCTTATTAGATGTTTTCCTCATTGTTACTAGTATTGATCACGAATATTCGAATTGCGAATTTTAATCGCGAATATCGGCACTTTGAGAATTTGCGAATATTTAGAATATCTCAAAAAATATTTGTAATCGCGAATATTCATTTTTTCTAAAAATACCAGTCTATGCAAATTTTTATGCAAATTTTTAAATGCGAAGATCAGGAATTCGTGAATATATGGCAAATATATTCACCCAAGTATTCGCAAAATATCACAAATTCGAATATTGCCCCTGCTGCTCATCACTAAGGATCAGCAGTCACACAAGGGGGAACAAGAAACATCATCCTTTCAAGTCTCCAGACTCATCACTTTCTTGAAATGACTCGAATTAAGCTTTCCTTCGACCTTCACTGATGTGCTTGTGGTCAACAACACTTTGAATGGACCATCAAAAGGTTTGAGGACTTATCTGATCTGTCCTGTTACCATCACCCATCTCCAGACACAAGTGGGTGGGTTCCTGGTACTTTATCAAGATCTGGAAGTGAAGCAAAAACTCAAGAATATATTTTAGTCAAATGATCATATAATTTTTCAGACAACCATGTTGTATCTGGAGCCACTGTGGGAAATACAATCCTGTCCTAGGGACTGACCTACTAAGGACCTCATAGGGACTAACCCTGTCTTACAGTTAGGTGTATCCCTTACTGAGAAGAGGGCTACCATCAAGCTCTTTGTTCATGGCTTTTTGAATCTTTAACTTTAGTGTCCCATTCAGTTCCTTTTTCCCTACCCTACTGCTGCTTTGTGGATGGTACAAAGCATGTAAGACCTGTTCTACACCCAAAACCTTCATCATCTCCTGCATCACTTCACCTGTGAAGTGACACCTCTGTTGTTTTCAATGGTCTCAGGTACCCCATTCCTGCATACAACTTTGGCCATAATCTTCTTTGCTTCTTTGGGTATGCTTTTGACCATCCTGCAAACAAGTCATCACACATCAATATATACTCATACATGCCCACCTTGAGCAGTTGAATGTAGTCTGCAAACATTGAGACAGATACGAAGGGCAAGACGTGTATTTCTGGGGTACCTTAACTACCTTACACACGTTGTTCTGGGCACAAATCATACATCCTTGACTCGAGTACATCTGACTGTTACAGTGCTGAACCCTGGGGCATACCATGCGTGTACCATGGGCTCTCTGTCATCGTGGGGTAGAGGAACCTGGGAAGGCTGTACTAGGCCTTCCTTATTTGTAGTCCCCACTTTTTCATCCACCAGTCCCTTTCCTCCTTCCCCCACCTGGTTCTGTAAGGTCTTAAGAACTTCCAGTGAGACAGGAGGAGTTATTTCAGGTACCTGAACTGTGGCCACTAAGGCAGGGGTCTGCCTAGTCAATTTGGCAGCCATTTTGCCACCTCTGAGTCTGTTTTACAGTGACCTTTATGTTGTCACCGCCACTCAAGTTAGCGACATGAGGGCTTCCATCAGAGACATTACTGCCTCCCCATTTGTGATGGGTTTACCTGAAGCAGTCAGGAAGTCTCTGGTTTTCCAACTGGGCCCATAATCATGGGTTATCCCAAAGGCATACCTGGAATCAGTGTAATGTTGGCTATTTTCCCATCTGCATATCTGTAGCCATCTTCATAGTCTTTAGCTCCACTTCTTGAGCAGACATGGGTGGTGGTGTGGACTATGCTTTTTTAAGAGTGTCATGTTTAATCACCACTGACCCACCGGTGTAGTACCTGCCATCCTGGCCATACCTCGATCCATTCACAAAGAGCACATTATCTGGATTACCTAATGTCTTATTTACCACATCCCGCTGTCTCTTGTGACATCATCTGCAAACACTCTGGATCTGGAGGAAAAGTTTACGTGGCCTAACTCTTCCCTCCCCCCTTGCTGCAGAGGCAACAGGGTGGCTGGATCCAAAATATTACATCTGTAGACATTTCAGTCATCATATGAATACTCTCTGTCAATAAAAGCACATTACATTAATCAAAATATAGTGGATGATCATACATCAACACAATATTATCCCTGATGGGCACAATATTTTGATGAATAGATTGATGGAAAAAATTACAATAGCTGAACTTCTGCGATAGAAAAGCAATTCTATAAAGATAATCTTATCTATATATATAAGATATACTGTTGAGAAACACACATTTGTGTACCAGTCTTTGTCTCTCTCATGTCTTTTTGAGAAATTTGGACTTGTCAGGAGAAACATGAACGTTCATAAGGCACATAAGGATTTAGTAGAGTTAAACCACACACTTCGTAAGTTATCACATCTTACTCTGCGGGCAACAAAAAGGTTCTTGAGTTGTACTTTCATAAGGGTAGATGTAATATCACAGTCACTTTGTGGGTCAGGGGCAGGGCTAGCTCAGAGCTTCTATCAAGCATGGCTTGTACAACTACTACAGCTCAGATACACGGGGGGCCCTTCTGGCCACAGGGTCAAATCTGGTTGACTAATAAGCCACAGGGTGTTGTTGCTGGCCATGTAGTTGGGTGAGAACAGCTGAGGCATGGCCATTTTCTTCTGTTCAATACAATCTTAATGTGATAATCTAAGAGGCCCATTGCGGGGAGCACAAAATTGTCAGGCTTGGGCATTAAAGGCATCTACCACCTCATCTGTAAGGTAGAAGAGACTAAAAACAAACAATCATCAAACGCGCATATCCAAGGTCTGCAATACAAAACAGAGCCTAAAAATGTCCTTAGTGCATTTATGTTTCTGGGCAAAGGGATGTCTTTTTCCCTACCATGCAGCCATGATCAGCGAAAAGGACAGGAGTGACATGGCTGCATTATACATACTAGGTGAGTTCTAGGCTCTCTGCGGCAGCACCACCCAGGTATACTGTCAGGGGCGTAGCGTGGGGGGGGCAGGGGGGGCCGTTGCCCTGGGCGCCACACTGCAGGGGGGCGCTGGCCGGTCACTGTGGATTTTTTTTTTCTTAACTAGGGTCGAGGGGAAACGGTGTTCCTGCACCTTTTTCATGGCAGGAACGCCGTTCCCGTTCAGGGCAAAAGGACCAGGAAGCAGTGAAGGCTTTTTTACTCACCGCTTCCTGGTCCTCGGCTGTCAGCTATGAAGACTGCGCACAGGAGTGAGTCGCTCTGTGACGTCACGCTGTGCGCAGCCTTCACAGCACAGCCGACAGCAGCAGAAGAGGAGAGGCGTCCAGGAGCAGGAAAGGGTGAGTGTTTCATTTTTTTATATATATTTTATGGGCTGGTGAGAGGCATTGACTCTGACTGGGGGCTGGTGAGAGGCACTGACTCTGACGGGGGGCTGGTGAGAGGCACTGGAGGCTAGTGGAGAGGCACTGTGGGCTAATGAGATGCACTGGGGGCTAATGAGAGGCACTGGGGGCTGATGGAGAGGCACTGGGGGCTAAAGGAGAGGCACTGGGGGCTAATGGAGAGGCACTGGGGGCTAATGGAGAGGCACTGGGGGCTAATGAGAGGAACTGGGGGCTAATGGAAAGGCACTGGGGCTAATGAGAGGCACTGGGGGCTAATTGAGAGGCACTGGGGGCTAATGAGAGGCACTGGGGGCTAATGGAGAGGCACTGGGGGCTAATGGAGAGGCACTGGGGGCTAATGAGAGGCACTGGGGGCTAATGGAGAGGCCCTCGAGGCTAATGGAGAGGCACTGGGGGCTAATGGAAAGGCACTGGGGGCTAATGGAGAGGCATTGTGGGCTGATCAGGGGGTTTACCTGTTTCTTCAGTATAGTATTGGGGAGCACAGCAGCACAATATTGGGGGTAGTAGGATGGTTTGTCCAGAAGATGGGAGGATGATGGAAAAGTAGTAAACTGAGATATTTTTGTTAAACTGCAGAGACGAGAAATGGCTAAAAAATGGCGGTCTGGTCTGAAAGAAGAAGATGAGGAAATAAAAAATCTACATCAAAGAGACGTCACTGGATGTAAGAGGTATGGGGCGCTGTATTACCCTGTATGTTCTGTAGTGATGGGGGTGGATATAGAATTTGGCCCACACTGTAGCAGCTCGGCCCCAGACTTCAGGTCACACTGTGCGTGTTCTGAATTCTGGAGGCTCACACCCATCTACTACATTATCTGAACTCAGAGAGTTATAACTGTTTTATCTTTGGGGTTACGTATGACTGCAGGTGATATCTACTACTTCATCTGTAAAAAAAAAAAAAAAAAAGGGGGGTGGGGGGGTTGGGTTGGGCACAATACTTGGTTCGCCCCGGGTGCTGGCAACCCACGCTACGCCACTGTATACTGTTTACCCTCATGTGTGGAGGTGAACAAATACCAACTGTCTGGATGTAGTGGTGCTGAAAAGAAAACATTTGCCAAATCAATCATAGTAGAGTGGGTAGAGGTAACAGGAGCCTGAGCCAACAAGGTGTGTGGGTTGGGGTTTTAAAACTTGTGGCTTCATTGACAGCATGTAGGTCATGTACCATCCGATGCTGGGTGGGTTTTTCTTTTTCACTGACCATTTGAGATATGGCATCTGACTGTGCCATACTCAAGAGATACTTCCAGGGAAGTGCACCAGTTTTTATTTCCACTTCCACTGGAGGAACTGGGAGCTTGCTAAAATCCATGGCTTGCTTAGCCCACAAATGTCCCAGCATTCCTGCAAGCAGGCCTTCCTTCTCATCTTCTGGGAGTACTAACCCAAACATGGACCAGGGAGTTTCATCACTAACAGCCAATAAACAAAGTTCCTGGTCATTGAGGTCACCTGTGAGTTTCACAGCACCATCCTTCTGATATGATATGCTGGCATGTACTTTTGTAAACAAGTCTGCACCTAGGACACAACAGAGGAAGTTACAAATGACCAGCAACTGGACAAGCACTTCTTGGGTACGGGCAAATCTAACACGGATGGGTTCTGTTAAAAGGGGACTGTACTACTTTTTCCATACACTTCTATCCAAGGACTGGTGTCTTTGGGGATTAAGTCAAGGGAGGACATATTCATCTTGACTGCTCCAGTATCAATAATCTTGGTCTAACTTTTTCCCCTCATCTGTGTTATCCTTATGACAAAAAACACGGGTGTCTGCGGGGATGGACAGTGATCCAGGCATGATCAACACAGAATACAATCCTCTCTGGTGGTGCGGATGAGGAGTACTACACACAGAACAACTCTCTCTCCCATCTGGGTTCTGGCTCCTCTCCCAGTACCATGATAGGGTGACAGACTTACTTTTTTCCTTTCTCTGTTGAAGAGGTGGTTTAACCATATCATGAAAACACACATAACGATACTTTCTTCACTACTCACAGACTTCTACCTGTACTGTGAGCTTGTTATCTTTCAGCACCCCTTATTTTCCCTACATGTTTTTTTTTTCTCCTAAATCAAGCCCTGTCCCAGAGCACCCCGTAGCATCATCCTCCCTTTTGGGATAAATCAGTAGCTCCTAATGCGGCTCCGCCCCCTGCCAGGGTAAATTTCTTGCTCTGCTTGGCCGATAACTGTGGAGGTGCCTGACACGAACTACACACAGACAACACAAAACCACAGTAGAGCAAACTCAAAACTTTCCTTCTAAAAGGGTCTAGGGCCACACAGGATTTACTGTCAACCGAAATTGCTGCTCACAATGTAATGCAACACCAATAGCAGAACAGATTACCACAGCAGAATGGAGCACAGCAGGAGGCAGGTGAGATAAATAGATTTTCTCACCTGATTTAAGTCTGCAGGCCTCCTTCTTAAGCTCTGGGAACCCCCAAACTTCGGCTACTGACTCTACTTCTCCTGTGGCCCCACATTGGGCGCCAACTGTTAAAGATGCCCTCAATCAGGGCTGATTATGTTTGCTCTACTGCTTCCAGACCGGGTATGGAATTAGGGAACCTTACTAAAGAATCCTGTGAGAGAACCATAAGGATTGATTACAACAATAAGAATTATTCCTCCAGCTGGTTTATTAACCAGACAAGGGCCAGGACTGATATTTGGTGGTTGTGTGGAGATAGGAAGCTGAGGCCTAGGCTCCCTGCTGAAAGGCAGGGAAGCTATACTTTGACTCAGCGCCATATGCCCTTTCATTTATTTTTAGCCACGGCATTTGAGAAGGTGAGGAAAAGTCCTGAAAGTCATATATATCACTATAATCGATCACTTCCTAGAGGATCCTTTTACTCTAAGGTAAATATTGATGAAATAGGGGTACCCCCAGGGGTGCCAAATGAGTTTAAGGCGCAAAATCAGATTTCAGCAGGGTTTGAATTTGTATTGTGTTGGTGGGTAACAGTAAGTTAGAATGTTGACTGGATTAATTATACCTATTATAACCAACAAAGGTTTGTTAATTATACAAGAGATGAGAAAGGGCATAGCAGACCAACTGGGTCCTACTTCTCTGATGGCATGGTAGAATATGATGGCCCTAGATATGTTGCTAGCTGATAGCAGCATTACCAAAGTTTTGGAAGGACTCAAAAACCTGTCTGAGAAATTGGCGGAGAACTCAGGGATAGATTATGTTTTTTCGAATTGGCTTGAAGGATGGTTTGGGAAGTGGAACACCCTTATATCCATTTTATTGATCTCTCTGACAACAGTGGCGGCCCTGTTGATGACTAATGTTGAGTGAGAATATTCCAATTGTGAATATTAATCGCGAATATCACAACTTCGATAATTCTCGCGAATATTACGAATATAGTGCTATATATTTGTTATCTCAAATATTTGTCCTTTTTTCCCCATCTGAACACCTGATTCCTCCCTGCTTCTTGCTTGTGGGCCAATGAGTTCAGCAGAATTCAGATGGAGAAAAAAAAAAACGACTATCCTAAAAAACAAATATACAGCACTATATCGAATATATTGGATAGTGAATACGAATATAGCCCCTGCCGCTCATCACTATTAATGACTTGTGGACTTTGTTGTATTTCCTGTATAAGAGGACTGATTCAATGACTTATTGACACTTCTATTACTAAAACTATGTATCAAGAAATTAAAGTTGAAGATATATATGATGACTTGGAGATATCCCATGATGATCGAAATTCTGAAATATGAAAGGAAAACTCAAGGAAAGAACCTGTCCTCGAGGTCTTGCAGAAAACTTGAATTATAAATTTATAAAAGGGGAGAATGTTGGGGAAATTCTAAAATGTTTTCTAGAACATACTCTACTGTAATTATTGAAATGAGTGAGCTTTGCACAATGTTCTAGTATTTTAAGTTTCACCCATACAGTATGTGTTGTGGTATGGTCTATGCAATAAAGAGGTCAGAGGCCATGAAGACAATAGATCATTGCCGCCTTGAAACTTGAGATAAGAATAATAGTGGACAGCTGGAACAAGTCTTGTCCTCAGGCACTTTTTGATAAATTATCCTTAAGCCTCTTTCATATGGGCGTCATGTTTGACGCCCGGATAAGAGGCGGGTGTGTTGCGGGAATATGCGCGATTTTCCCGTGCGGGTGCAAACGTTTGAAATGCGTTTTGCACGCGCGTGAGAAAAATCGCCATGTTTGGTACCCAGACCCGAAGCCGGACTTCATCACTGAAGTCCGGTTTCGGGTCTTCTGGAGAATTTATTATTTTCCCTTGTAACATGGTTATAAGGGGAAATAATAGCATTCTTAATAAAGAATGCATAGTGAAATGAAGTGGAACGGGTTAAAAATAATAAAAGTTAACTTACCTTAGCCACTTGATCGCGTAGTTGCGATCTGTCCTCTCTTTCCCAGCATCAGCTAAGAACTAAAGGACCTGTGATGACGTCACATCACATGGTCCAATCACATAGTCCATCACCATGGTAAGATGGACCATGTGATTGGACCATGTGATGTGACGTCATCACAGGTCCTTTAGATCTTAGCTGATACTGGGAAAGAGAGGACAGATCGCAACTACGCGATCAAGTGGCAAAGGTAAGTTAACTTTTATTATTTTTAACCCTTCCACTTCATTTTACTATGCATTCTTTATTAAGAATGCTATTATTTTCCCTTATAACCATGTTATAAGGGAAAATAATAAAGATCGGGTCCCATTGCTAAGCAACCATGCGGGAAAATCGCAACGCATCCACACTTGCTTGCGGATGCTTGCGATTTTCCCGCAGCCCCATTCACTTCTATGGGGCCTGCGTTGCGTGAAAAACGCACAATATAGAGCATGCTGCGATTTTCACGCAGAAGCAGAAGTGATGCGTGAAAATCACCGCTCATGTGCACAGCCCCATAGAAATGAATGGGTCCGGATTCAGTGTGGGTGCAATGCGTCCTCCTCACGCATTGCACCCGCGCGGAAAACTCGCCCGTGTGAAAGGGGCCTTAATGTTTGTAACATTTTCCATATGTCTTTCAACCTGTGAATATGTTGTTAAAACTGAGAGGTAGTGCTGCGAGCTTTTAAACTGTTGGATTGCAATCATTATCCAAACTAATAAAGTCAGAATCGTGGTGGTGATCAGGAGAAAGCGGGCGGCGCTCAGTCTAGCATCTCCAAGCCCAGTTCAATTGTTGATGACATAACAGTGGAGTGGATTGCATCCAACAATTTTAATTTTAGCCATAGATAATAACAATAGTGAAAAATTAAAAGTTAAGTTTTATGTGCAGAGTCAAACCGGATGGCAAGAGTAGGCTAAAGTCAAGTTGTAAATATATGTTGTTAAAACTAGTTCAAACCAGTTTCAATATGCTTCAAGATTGGCTATATAAACTCAGCTTCAACTATATACTGCAGACATTCTGCTGCACATCCCTACAGTGTGTTTGTCCCTTCTTATATAAGAACAAAGAGAAAATACCTCCTTTAACCTTAAATTCAGATGACATAGTGATCCTTCCTTTTGTAAAGAAAATTCTTTTAACACGGAGTTCTCTAGGTGTGCAACTACCGATGATGTGACAAGCGCAAGAGACAGGTGAGGGTAACACAAGTGACAACCAAACAGATGTAGATGATGATGTAGCCTATCTCATTTGGCCGCAGGGTGAAGAGGGGGCATCATCATTATCAGGGTGTGAGGGTGGCACTATGGCCCTGAGACAGCAGTGTGGAAGCGTGCCTGTAAGATAGCAAGGTGAAAGCATGCTCATGAGACAGCAGGATGGAAGCAGTGAGAGACCTGCAGTGAAATGAGGAAGGGTACACCATCTGCTCCTTGGGAGACTACCTGTTAGGAACACAATAGCAGTGCAAAGATTCATAAAAGCAGTGGCAGGCAGGCATCACTCAGTGGTGGAGAGAAAATGCCATACTTGGCAGTGTGGGAATTTTTCGCCAAGTTTCTGGGGGAGGTAAAAGTGGCAGTATGCAGGATGTGTGGGCAAAAGGTGAGGCGGCATGACGGCCCTCTGTCAACACTTGAAGTGTCACCATAAAGTGGTGTGAGAAAACCATGCCACTTGTTTAGTGTTAGGCCCCTTGCAGACGAATGTGCCGGATTCAGTCCGCAAAGTATTTTAATTAGTGTTGATCGAGCACAAACGTGCTTAGGTGCTTGAGTAGAACACTTTGGTACGCTCGGGTGCTCTACAGAGCACAGTGGAAGTCAATGGAAGAACCAGAGAATTAAACTAGGCTTTGAAGAGGGGAGGGTGTCTGGTTCACAGGAAAAAGGTCAGAAATTGATGGAAACACCACTGAAATGGTTCAGGAACAGCATGGAGAGGATGTCTGGATGCATCTTGGACTCCAAGGTCGCTGCTGGGAATGATGTTGTCCGAGTAGTATGCCAATTTTACGGACTGACAATAATAAGCACAAAACCGAAGATAAAATCGGTTTTAGAGGAAAAATTGTTAGTAAACATTCTTTCCTGTATATTTACTCTTATACACACACAAATGGCGAGGTTTACAACAATACCTCAGCCTGGATTCTCCCAAAATGTGAAAAAATATATACTAATCCCAGATGGGAAAAAAGGGGGAAAAAATAAAACTTAACTTTTAATAGTGGTTATATAAATGCGCTGAGTAGCAAGTGAAAAAATTAAGCCTACAGGCTAAAAACAAAGCTACAAGGCCCTTGGCCAATACCATAGCTCAAAAGCTCGGATGATCTGCCAGAACACCGAGACACAAAAATAACAAATAGGCAAACATAACATAACAGCCATGTGCAACTGAAGCAATAAATTGAAATGTGCTCACCCAGTCCTTGGTGTTGTCAATCATGGAGGGGTGGACCAATGGAAATAGCTGCTATGGAAACCACAAGGTAGGTGGAAGGAGCCAGGTCACGTTCGGTTACTGCAGATATCCAGTACAGTCGATATCAGATACGTGGAAACTCTGTGTAGTCCATAGGTGGGAGCTATAACAATCCGTAGTAAACCCTAGAAAGGGGAAGGGGACTAGAAGATACCCTACCTACCTACAAAGAGCACCCGCCCCGAAAGAGGCGACCCCGTCCTGATCCCTGTCCCTAGACCGGACGGAGTCCCTAATTGTGCCCTAAAGCAAGGTGGAGAGCTCCCATATACAAAAAACCTCCCGACGTGCCACGTTTTATTCGTGCAAAGAAATCATCAGGAGAATGGTAAAAAATGGGGCTAATGTTAAAAGAGGGCTTAAATAAACGTAAAGGATGTAAGGGTGCTCCCCCTACAGCAAAGGGGAGAGTCAAACTGCACCTGGGTAGGCCACAAACAATAGTAATAGTGTGGCACACCACTCCATCCAGAATGCTGCCTAACAAAAAGTAAACTCTGCCAGTGGGCCAAGGTACTGCAGCAAATTAGAGGTCCCGCTCCATTGGGAGAGGGGGCTGGTCAGATGTGAGAGGCCTCCAGTGGTGAGAACCCCCCTCTGTACAACGCAGCTAAGCTCACCTGTATAGCGATTTAAATACAGCAAGACGCGCGCGCCAACAGTAATAAGCCACGCCCCCTTAGTGACGCGATCCGGTCATGTGAGACCGATCACGTGATGGGCATGCATAGGCCGTGGAACGCAGAGAAAGAGCGCTGCGCTCCACAGCTAGATGCACGTCCAAAGGGGGATGTGTTCTAATGGATCAGTGGGCAGAGCATTGTGAGAGATCTGACCGACTTTAGGGAGAATAGAATCTATTCTTCTATATGTAATAGGAAAGACCCAGGACCCGGGTACACTGATCAGTCCTCAACTGAAACTGACATTTCAGACACAGACAGTTCACAGAAAGGTCCGGGACAGTCCCCACGAGGAAGGGATAGACGCGGTCAATACCGTGGGGGCCCGCGTGGGAGGGACCAACGTTTTTTAGGGGGAAGTACGAGCCAGAATTCGAGCCAATCAAATCCGGCTCCAGTGTACCCCCTACGAAACCGATCCCAACCTCAGACAAACCCTCAGGACCGCAGGTAGTAAATCTGTCCTCACGCACATTGTCCCCTGTGGAAGTCCGGGTTCTCGAAATGGGCCTTTCCTTTGTGCCAACCCCCGTGTATATTAGATTCAATATTATTAAAGATTTGCATCTTTTTACACGTAAGCTGGGTTGGCACAAACATTTCAAACAGAAGGAGAGGAGCCAGGCCCGTGAACTCGGAATCCCACCGGAGATTCTTTCTGATGTGAGTAGAGATGAGCGAACACCTGGATGTTCGGGTTCGAGAGGTTCGGCCGAACTTCCGGAAAATGTCCGGGTTCGTGATCCGAACTCAACCCGAACTTCATCCCGAACCCGGACCCCATAGAAGTCAAAGGGGACCCGAACTTTTGGGCACTAAAAAGGCTGTAAAAGACTCCCGGAAAGGGCTAGAGGGCTGCAAAAGGCAGCAAAATGTAGGTAAATCCCCTGCAAACAAATGTAGATAGGGAAATGATGACTTAACATAAAATAAAATAAAATTAACCAATATTAATTGGAGTTAGGTCCCATAGCACAGAATCAGGCTTCAAATCACCCACCAATGGAGAAGGTCGCTTACTATTATTTCGACCCCAGCATCCAGACAAAGGAGAGAGGTCCCATAGCAGAGAATCTGGCATCATATCAACCACCACAGGAGAAGGCCACTTTCAGTGACTTAGGCCTTAGCACCCAGACAGAGGAGACATGTCAGATAGCACAAGCATTACATTTATACCATCCAGCACAGGAGAAGGCCACTTTTAGTTACTTTGACCCCTGCACCCAGAAAAAGGAGAGAGGCCCCACAGCACATATTCAGGCATCATATCACCCACCACAGGAGTAGGCCACCATTTAGTTAATTGGACCCCTGCACCCATGTTAGCTGGTACAAGCATCAGTTTCACATCACCCAGCACAAGAGAAGGCCACTTTGAGAGACTTTGACCCCTGCACCCAGACGGAGGAGAGAGGTTTCACAGCAGAGAATCAGGCATTTAGATCACCCACCACAGAAGTAGGCCACCATTTAATGGGACCCCGGCAACCATGTCAGATGGCACAAGCATCAGTTTTACATCACCCAGCACAGGAGAAGGCGACTTTGAGAGACTTTGACCCCTGCACCCAGACGGAGGAGAGAGGTTTCACAGCAGAGAATCAGGCATTTAGATCACCCACCACAGGAGTAGGCCACCATTTAATGGGACCCCGGCAACCATGTCAGATGGCACAAGCATCAGTTCTACATCACCCAGCACAGGAGAAGGCGACTTTGAGAGACTTTGACCCCTGCACCCAGACGGAGGAGAGAGGTTTCACAGCAGAGAATCAGGCATTTAGATCACCCACCACAGGAGTAGGCCACCATTTAATGGGACCCTGGCAACCATGTCAGATGGCACAAGCATGAGTTTCACATCACCCAGCACAAGAGAAGGCCCCTTTTAGAGACTTTGACCCCTGCACCCAGACGGAGGAGAGAGGTTTCACAGCAGAGAATCAGGCATTTAGATCACCCACCACAGGAGTAGGCCACTATTTAATGGGACCCCGGCAACCATGTCAGATGGCACAAGCATCAGTTTTACATCACCCAGCACAGGAGAAGGTGACTTTGAGAGACTTTGACCCCTACACCCAGACGGAGGAGAGAGGTTTCACAGCAGAGAATCAGGCATTTAGATCACCCACCACAGGAGTAGGCCACCATTTAATGGGACCTCGACCATGTCAGATGGCACAAGCATCAGTCATACCTGGCACAAGCAGCTGTTGCAGAGAAACTTCACTGCAGAGAATCAGGCATTCTAGATCACCCACCACAGAGTAGGCCACAATTTAATGGGACCCGGCAACCATCTCAGATGGCACTAGCATCAGTTTACATCACCTAGCACAAGAAGGCCACTTTAGAGACTTTGACCCTGCACCGAGACAGAGAGAGAGGTTTCACAGCAGAGAATCAGGCATTTAGATCACCCACCACAGGAGTAGGCCACTATTTAATGGGACCTCGGCAACCATGTGCAGATGGCACAAGCATCAGTTTACATCACCCAGCACAGGAGAAGGCGACTTTGAGAGACTTTGACCCCTGCACCAGACGGAGAGAGGTTTCACAGCAGAGAATCAGGCATTTAGATCACCCACCACAGGAGTAGGCCACCATTTAATGGGACCCGGCAACCATGTCAGATGGCACAAGCATCAGTTCACATCACCCAGCACAGGAGAAGGCGACTTTGAGAGACTTTGACCCCTGCACCCAGACGGAGAGAGAGGTTTCACAGCAGAGAATCAGGCATTTAGATCACCCACCACAGAGTAGGCCACCATTTAATGGGACCCCGGCACCATGTCTGGTAGATGGCACAAGACATCAGTTTCACATCACCCAGCACAAGAAGGCCACTTTAGAGACTTTGACCCCTGACCCAGACAGGAGGAGAGAGGTTTCACAGCAGAGAATCAGGCATTTAGATCACCCACCACAGGAGTAGGCCACCATTTAATGGGACCCGGCAACCATGTCAGATGGCACAAGCATCAGTTTCACATCACCCAGCACAGAGAGGCCACTTTGAGAGACTTTGACCCCTGCACCCAGACGGAGGAGAGAGGTTTTCACAGCAGAGAATCAGGCATTTAGATCACCCACCACAGGAGTAGGCCACCATTTAATGGGACCCCGGCAACCATGTCAGATGGCACAAGCATCAGTTTCACATCAACCACCACAGGAGAAGGTGATTTTTAGAGACTTTGACCCCTGCAGCCACACGGAGGAGAGAGGTCCCACAGCAGAGATTCAGGCATTTATATCAGCCAGCACAGGAGAAGGCCGCTTTCAGTGACTTAGGCCTTAGCACCAACACAGAGGAGACAGGTCAGATAGCACAAGCATCAGTTTTACATCAACCACCACAGGAGAAGGGCACTTTTAGAGAAACATAGAAACATAGAAACATGTTTCTATGTTTCTATGTTTCTATGTTTTTGACCCCTGCAGCCACACGGAGGAGAGAGGTCCCACAGCAGAGATTCAGGCATTTATATCAGCCAGCACAGGAGAAGGCCGCTTTCAGTGACTTAGGCCTTAGCACCGACACAGAGGAGACAGGTCAGATAGCACAAGCATCAGTTTTACATCAACCACCACAGGAGAAGGGCACTTTTAGAGACTTTGACCCCTGCAGCCACACGGAGGAGAGAGGTCCCACAGCAGAGATTCAGGCATTTATATCAGCCAGCACAGGAGAAGGACGCTTTCAGTGACTTAGGCCTTAGCACCGACACAGAGGAGACAGGTCAGATAGCACAAGCATCAGTTTTACATCAACCACCACAGGAGAAGGGCACTTTTAGAGACTTTGACCCCTGCAGCCACACGGAGGAGAGAGGTCCCACAGCAGAGATTCAGGCATTTATATCAGCCAGCACAGGAGAAGGCCGCTTTCAGTGACTTAGGCCTTAGCACCGACACAGAGGAGAAAGGTCAGATAGCACAAGCATCAGTTTTACATCAAACACACAGGAGAAGGGCACTTTTAGAGTCTTTGACCCCTGCAGCCACACGGAGGAGACATGTCAGACAGCACAAGTATAACATTCATATCACCCAGCACAGGAGAAGGACACTTTTATGTACTTTGGCCCCGGCACCCAGACAGAGGGAAGGTTCATTCAACTCTGGGTTGCACCCCAAGATCCTACTTAATTTCAAAAATTGATTTTTCAATGAAGAAGTGGCCAGAAGTATAAGACAAGATGGTTTAAGGCAGTTATTAAGGACTACTCTGCACAAGGGAGGGTCAGGTCTTGTGGGATCCATGCCTGGTTCATTTTTATAAACGTCAGCTTGTCCACATTGGCTGCGGACAGGCGGCTGCGTTTGTCAGTAATGACGCCCCCTGCCGTGCTGAATACACGTTCAGAAAAAACGCTGGCCGCCGGGCAGGCCAGCACCTCCAAGGCATAACATGCTAATTCTGGCCACGTGGACAATTTGGAATCCCAGAAGTTGAATGGGGCCGAACCATCCGTCAGTACGTGGAGTTGTGTGCAGACGTACTGTTCAACCATGTTAGTGAAATGTTGCCTCCTGCTAACACGTTCCGTATCAGGTGGTGGGGCAGTTAGCTGTGGCGTGGAGACAAAACTTTTCCACATTTCTGCCATGCTAACCCTGCCCTCAGAGGAGCTGGCCGTGACACTGCTGCGTGGGCGACCTCTAGCTCCTCCTCTGCCTTGGCCTTGGCCTTCCACCTGTTCCCCTGTGACAGTTGGGAATGCTCTCAGGAGCGCGTCTACCAGTGTGCGCTTGTACTCGCGCATCTTCCTATCACGCTCCAGTGCAGGAAGTAAAGTGGGCACATTGTCTTTGTACCGTGGATCCAGCAGGGTGGCCACCCAGTAGTCAGCACACGTTAAAATGTGGGCAACTCTGCTGTCGTTGTGCAGGCACTGCAGCATGTAATCGCTCATGTGTGCAAGGCTCCCCAGAGGTAAGGACAAGCTGTCCTCTGTGGGAGGCGTATCGTCATCATCCTCTGTATCCCCCAGCCACGCACCAGGGATGTGCCTGCGCTGTGCTGGGTGCCACCCCGCTGTGAACCTGCTTCATCCTCATCCTCCTCATCCTCCTCATCCTCCAGTAGTGGTCCCTGGCTGGCCACATTTGTACCTGCCCTCTGCTGTTGCAAAAAAACTCCCTCTGAGCCACTTCTAACAGACTGGCCTGAAAGTGCTAAAAACGACCCGTCATCCTCCTCCTCCTGGCCCTGGCCCACCTCCTCTTCCATCATCGCCCTAAGCGTTTTCTCTAGGAGACATAGAATTGGTATTGTCACGCTGATAACAGTGGCATCGCCACTGGCCATGTTGGTGGCGTACTCGAAACAGCGCAACAGGGCACACAGGTCTCGCATGGAGGCCCAATCATTGGTGGTGAAGTGGTGCTGTTCCGCAGTGCGACTGACCCGTGCGTGCTGCAGCTGAAACTCCACTATGGCCTGCTGCTGCTCGCACAGTCTCTCCAGCATGTGCAAGGTGGAGTTCCACCAGGTGGGCACGTCGCATATTAGGCAGTGAGCGGGAAGGCCGAAGTTCCGCTGTAGCGCTGACAGGCGAGCAGCGGCAGGATGTGAACGCCAGAAGCGCGCACAGACGGCCCGCACTTTATGCAGCAGCTCTGACATGTCTGGGTAGTTGTGAATGAACTTTTGCACCACCAAGTTCAGCACATGCGCCAGGCAAGGGATGTGCGTCAAACCGGCTAGTCCCAGAGCTGCCACGAGATTTCGCCCATTATCGCACACCACCAGGCCGGGCTTGAGGCCCACCGGCAGCAACCACTGGTCGGTCTGTTGTTCAATACCCCGCCACAACTCCTGCGCGATGTGGGGCCTGTCCCCCAAACATATGAGTTTCAGAATGGCCTGCTGACGTTTACCCCGGGCTGTGCTGAAGTTGGTGGTGAAGGTGTGTGGCTGACTGGAAGAGCTGGTGGAAGCAGAAGAGGAGGAGGAGGAAGCCGAGTAGGAGGAGGAGGCTACAGGAGGCAAAGAATGATGCCCTGTGATCCTTGGCGGCGGAAGGACATGCGCCAAGGAACTCTCCGCCTGGGGCCCAGCCGCCACTACATTTACCCAGTGTGCAGTTAGGGAGATATAGCGTCCCTGGCCGTGCTTACTGGTCCACGTATCTGTGGTTAGGTGGACCTTGCCACAAATGGCGTTGCGCAGTGCACACTTGATTTTATCGGACACTTGCATGTGCAGGGAAGACACGGCTGTCTTGGAGAAGTAGTGGCGGCTGGGAACCACATACTGGGGGACAGCCATGGCCATCAGCTGTTTGAAGCTGTCTGTGTCCACCAGCCGGAATGACAGCATTTCAAAGGCCAGTAGTTTAGAAATGCTGGCATTCAGGCCAAGGGCTCGAGGGTGACTAGGTGGGAATTTGCGCTTCGTCTCAAAGGTTTGAGAGATGGAGAGCTGAACGCTGCTGTGTGAAATAGTGGAGACGCTAGGTGACGGTGGCGGTGGTGGTGGTGTCGGTGGCACATCCTCTGTTTGCTGCTCGGCAGGTGGCAACATTCCTCTCGAGGCGGAAGCCGAGGCAGCAGCGGTAGAGGGAGCAGGGGGAGCCTGAGCGGGTTCCTTGTTTTTAAGGTGTGTACTCCACTGCAGTTCATGCTTTGCATGTAGATGCCTGATCATGCAGTTGGTGCTCAGGTTAAGAACGTTAATGCCTCGCCTCAGGGTCTGATGGCACAGCGTGCAAACCACTCTGATCTTGTCGTCAGCACATTGTTTGAAGAAGTGCCATGCCAGGGAACTCCTTGAAGATGCCTTTGGGGTGCTGGGTCCCTGTTGGCGCTGGCCAATAGCAGGCGAACTCTCTGGACTGCGGCTGTTCTGCTTTTGCCCCCTGCTCCCTCTTTGGCTTCGCTGTTGTCTCAGTCTCACCACTGCCTCTTCCTCTGAACTATTTAAGTCAGCGGCACGACCTTCAGTCCATGTGGGGTCTAAGACCTCATCGTCCTCTGCATCGTCTTCCACCCAGTCTTCCTCCCTGACCTCCTCCTGTTCAGTCTGCACACTGCAATAAGACGTGGCAGTGGGCACCAGTGTTTCGTCATCATCAGAGACTCGGTCACTCTGCTGTGGTGGTATTCCCATGTCCTCATCATCTGGATACATAAGTGGTTGTGCATCAGTGCATGGAATGTCTTCCACCGCTGGGGAAGGGCTAGGTGGACGCCACTGGAAAACCGTGGGAGCAGAGTCTTCAAACAGAATAAGAGACTGCTGCATAACTTGAGGCTCAGCCAGTTTCCCTGATATGCATGGGGGTGATGTGACAGACTGATGGGCTTGGTTTTCAGGTGCCACCTGTGCGCTTTCCGCAGAAGACAATGTGGTGAACGTGCTGGAAGCACTGTCGGCCACCCAATCGACTAATGCCTGTACCTGCTCAGGCCTTACCATCCTCATAACAGCATTGGGCCCCACCAAATATCGCTGTAAATTCTGCCGGCTACTTGAGGGAGTTGGTTCACTACTTTGTGCGCCTGAGGCCGAACGACCATGTCCTCTGCCAGCAACAGAGGCTCCACGGACACCACCACGACCGCGTCCTCGTCCCTTAATAGAATGTTTCCTCATTGTTGCGATTCAACTCGCACCACAATAAAATATATTATTTTTTAGCCCCAAAATTCCCACACTGGAAGATATAATTCCTTTTTGCGGTATTAATTACAAGAAAACTGCTGCAAATTGGACACCAGAATTTTGAAAATGCTAGTTTTGGTACATAGATTCCCACACCGGGAGATATAATTCCTTTTTACAGGAGTAAAAACGTGCGGCCTACTGTTTCTGGTCTAACTAACACCAGATTGATTAAATTGGCCATTTTTTAACCAAAATTACAACACTGGACAATGTAATGCCTTTTTGCGGTATTAATTACAAGAAGACTGCTGCTAATTGGACACCAGAATTTTTAAAATGCTAGTTTGTGTACATAAATTCCCACACTGGAAGATATATTTCCTTTTTCCGGTATTAATTGCAAGAAAACTGCTGCAAATTGGACACCAGAATTTTTAATATGCTAGTTTTGGTACATAGATTCCCACACGGGGAGATATCATTCCTTTTTACAGGAGTAAAAACGTGAGGCCTACTGTTTCTGGTCTAACAAACACCAGATTGATTAAATTGGCCTTTTTTTCACCAAAATTACAACACTGGACAATAATGCCTTTTTGCGGTATTAATTACAAGAAGACTGCTGCTAATTGGACACCAGAATTTTTAAAATGCTAGTTTGTGTACATAAATTCCCACACTGGAAGATATATTTCCTTTTTCCGGTATTAATTACAAGAAAACTGCTGCAAATTGGACACCAGAATTTTTAATATGCTAGTTTTGGTACATAGATTCCCACACGGGGAGATATCATTCCTTTTTACAGGAGTACAAACGTGAGGTGTAACGGAGTAATGGTATAATCCACGGTATCTCCGCTGGTAGACTGGAACAGCGTACAATAATCCAGGTAGCGTTACAAGGATCCCTTCTTCCCAAGGACTAGACGACACATAGTCTGGGAGTCAACAAACTTTTATTGCAATATAACTGTTTATATTCACGTCCCCATGCAAGGGGTTTCCATAATGGCATTCCAGGAGTGGAATGGAGGACTCTGTTGAACTTAACCTGCAATGCTATTCTCTTATGGTTCGTTACTTGTAAGACAAAAAGTAATCAGTGACCTGCTGAGCATTCGTCTGGTTGTTCAGTAGCGACACAATGGATCCAATATTAATGCGGTTATCTCCTAGGCCGAGGGGAGGTGTTGTGTGGCCTGTAACCAGTTCGTGATTAGACAATGTACAATTCTCCAGAGGGTAGTGTTCCATAAAACACAATGGATATAATGTTAATAGAGTTATCTTCCAGGCTGAGGGGATGGGATGTGTGGCATACAACATCTGATCATGGAACTAGCATACGAATGCCCTCTGTGTTTTAGAGGGTAAAATGAACACATGAACCCAGTCTTTGCTATACTGTAGTGGCTAGGTTTGCCACATGAGGCCTACTGTTTCTGGTCTAACAAACACCAGATTGATTAAATTGGCCTTTTTTTCACCAAAATTACAACACTGGACAATAATGCCTTTTTGCGGTATTAATTACAAGAAGACTGCTGCTAATTGGACACCAGAATTTTTAAAATGCTAGTTTTGGTACATAGATTCCCACACGGGGAGATATAATTCCTTTTTACAGGAGTAAAAACGTGAGGCCTACTGTTTCTGGTCTAACAAACACCAGATTGATTAAATTGGCTTTTTTTTCACCAAAATTACAACACTGGACAATAATGCCTTTTTGCGGTATTAATTACAAGAGGACTGCTGCTAATTGGACACCAGAATTTTTAATATGCTAGTTTTGGTACATAGTTTCCCACACGGGGAGATATAATTCCTTTTTACAGGAGTAAAAACGTGAGGCCTACTGTTTCTGGTCTAACAAACGCCAGATTGATTAAATTGGCCTTTTTTTCACCAAAATTACAACACTGGACAATGTAATGCCTTTTTGCTGTATTAATTCCTTTTTACAGGAGTAACAACGTGAGGCCTACTGTTTCTGGTCTAACTAACACCAGATTGATTAAATTGGCCTTTTTTTCACCATAATTACAACACTGGACAATGTAATGCCTTTTTGTGGTATTAATTACAAGAAGACTGCTGCTAATTGGACACCAGAATTTTTAAAATGCTAGTTTGTGTACATAAATTCCCACACTGGAAGATATATTTCCTTTTTCCGGTATTAATTACAAGAAAACTACTGCAAATTGGACACACGAATTTTTAATATGCTAGTTTTGGTACATAGATTCCCACACGGGGAGATATAATTCCTTTTTACAGGAGTACAAACGTGAGGCCTACTGTTTCTGGTCTAACAAACACCAGATTGATTAAATTGGCCTTTTTTCACCAAAATTACAACACTGGACAATAATGCCTTTTGCGGTATTAATTACAAGAAGACTGCTGCTAATTGGACACCAGAATTTTTAAAATGCTAGTTTTGGTACATAGATTCCCACACGGGAGATATAATTCCTTTTACAGGAGTAAAACGTGAGGCCTACTGTTTCTGGTCTAACAAACACCAGATTGATTAAATTGGCCTTTTTTTCACCAAAATTACAACACTTTACAATAATGCCTTTTGCGGTATTAATTACAAGAAGACTGCTGCTAATTGGACACCAGAATTTTTAAAATGCTAGTTTTGGTACATATATTCCCACACGGGAGATATAATTCCTTTTACAGGAGTAAAACGTGAGGCCTACTGTTTCTGGTCTAACAAACAGCCAGATTGATTAAATTGGCCTTTTTTTCACCAAAATTACAACACTGGACAATGTAATGCCTTTTTGCGGTATTAATTACAAGAAGACTGCTGCATTGGACACCAGAATTTTTAAATGCTAGTTTGTGTACATAAATTCCACACTGGAAGATATATTTCCTTTTTCGTATTAATTACAAGAAAACTACTGCAAATTGGACACACGAATTTTTAATATGCTAGTTTTGGTACATAGATTCCCACACGGGAGATATAATTCCTTTTACAGGAGTACAAACGTGAGGCCTACTGTTTCTGGTCTAACAAACACCAGATTGATTAAATTGGCCTTTTTTCACCAAAATTACAACACTGGACAATAATGCCTTTTCGGTATTAATTACAAGAAGACTGCTGCTAATTGGACACCAGAATTTTTAAAATGCTAGTTTGGTACATAGATTCCCACACGGGAGATATAATTCCTTTTAAGGAGTAAAACGTGAGGCCTACTGTTTCTGGTCTAACAAACACCAGATTGATTAAATTGGCCTTTTTTTCACCAAAATTACAACACTTTACAATAATGCCTTTTTGCGGTATTAATTACAAGAAGACTGCTGCTAATTGGACACCAGAATTTTTAAAATGCTAGTTTTGGTACATATATTCCCACACGGGGAGATATAATTCCTTTTTACAGGAGTAAAATCGTGAGGCCTACTGTTTCTGGTCTAACAAAAGCCAGATTGATTAAATTGGCCTTTTTTTCACCAAAATTACAACACTGGACAATGTAATGCCTTTTTGCTGTATTAATTCCTTTTTACAGGAGTAACAACGTGAGGCCTACTGTTTCTGGTGTAACTAACACCAGATTGATTAAATTGGCCTTTTTTTCACCAAAATTACAACACTGGACAATGTAATGCCTTTTTCCGGTATTAATTCCTTTTTACAGGAGTAAAAACGTGAGGCCTACTGTTTCTAGTGTAACTAACACCAGATTGATTAAATTGGCCTTTTTTTCACCAAAATTACAACACTGGACAATGTAATGCCTTTTGCGGTATTAATTACAAGAAGACTGCTGCTAATTGGACACCAGAATTTTTAAAATGCTAGTTTGTGTACATAAATTCCCACACTGGAAGATATAATTCCTTTTTCCGGTATTAATTACAAGAAAACTGCTGCAAATTGGACACCAGAATTTTTAAAATGCTAGTTTTGGTACATAGATTCCCACACGGGGAGATATAATTCCTTTTACAGGAGTAAAAACGTGAGGCCTACTGTTTCTGGTCTAACAAACACCAGATTGAATAAATTGGCCTTTTTTTCACCAAAATTACAACACTGGACAATGTAATGCCTTTTTGCTGTATTAATTCCTTTTTACAGGAGTAAAAACGTGAGACCTACTGTTTCTGGTGTAACTAACACCAGATTGATTAAATTGGCCTTTTTTTCACCAAAATTACAACACTGGACGATATAATGCCTTTTTGCGGTATTAATTACAAGAGGACTGCTGGTATTTCAGAACACCGGAATTTTTAAAATGCTAGTTTTGCTAGATAAATTTCCCACACTGGGAGAAATATTGCCTAAGCCTTTTTACAGTATTATTTACAACAGGAGTGCTTCTTCTGGTCTAACACCAGAATAATTTTATTATTATGGTGAAAGCTTTTTCTAATTTATATTTCTGGCACATAAAAATTTTTTTTTTCTGGCTGACAGTATTGGACTTGGCTGTAGTGGCACTGGCTAGCCTAGCTGGAACAGCACATTCATGGGATTTGCTATCCAAGTGGGTTACTTTCAGTTTCACCACTGATATATTAAATATCTTTGCAGTTAGTATGGGTGACACAAGCACAGCCAAACCCCTGATGTAGTATATCTATGAAAAAATCGACTATTACATGAGATTAATGGACGTTGTGGCAGCTTTTGCTGTAGCACCACAAGTCCCAAAATGGCCGCCGCCTATCAGCCCAGTAACATGTGCCAGAAAACGGTCTGCCCAGCCAGAAAAAAAATAGACTTTGACTGAGCAGCTGAATCGCTGTTGTTCTGATTCACAGGTGTAGATTTTACACTTCTTTGGAGCTTTGGTTTAGACTCTGTGGCAGCTTGTGCTGGTGTACCACAAGTCCCAAAATGGCCACCGCCGGTCAGCCCAGTTACATGTGCCAGTAAAAATCGCTCTGGCCAGTCTCAACAAAATAGTGACTTTCAGTAAACAGCTCAGCTGAGTTGTTCTGATGCACAGTTGTAGAAAAGTAGATCATTCAATCACTTCTTTATCCCTGCCTATCTCGCCCTCACAGAAGCTGCATCCTCTCCCTACACTATTCAGAGCAGTGTGACGTGCGGCGCTACGTGACTCCAGCTTAAATAGAGGCTGGGTCACATGCTGCACTTGGCCAATCACAGCCATGCCATTAGTAGGCATGGCTATGATGGGCTCTTAGGGCAAGAAGTAAAACGCTAGCTGATTGGCTGCTGTGCAGCCCTTCAGAAAGCGGGAAGCAATCGACGAACACCGGACCCGAACCCGAACTTTTTTGAAAATGTCCTGGTTCGGGTCCGTGTCATGGACACCCCAAAATTCGGTACGGACCCGAACGATTTTCGAACTGTTCGCTCAACACTAGATGTGAGTCTCCTATACGATTTGGAAAGGGAATCAGACCAATAAGAGGGTCTGGGCACTTTCACTAATCTTAAACCTAAGAGTGTCTTGATGCCACCTGTCTCTGGCGAGTTGTCATGTATTGATGTTTTCTTAGACACGGTTTCTAGACAGATTGACGAATTGAAACCTCCTTTTTTATCCAATCTTGATCGGGTCCACACTGCCGTTATTAGGGATCTCGAGAGTGATTGTTCCATCGTTATTAAACCCTCAGATAAAGGGGGGAATACAGTAATGATGGACCATGACCAATATCGGATAATGTGTGAGGCGCTACTACACGATATCTCCACATATGAGATATTGGGGAGTGATCCCACCAGTGCATTCACTTCTGAATTGAAGGGTATTCTGGATGAGGCTAAGATCTCCAATATTATATCGGATGAGGAGTACAAATTTTTGCTTCCACTTCATCCGAGACTACTGCGTTTTACCTTCGAGATTAATGCCCTTAGTTTGCCATTCTTGGATGTTCTGGTTTCCAAGTCATCTAGTGGGGAACTGGCAACATCGGTATACAGAAAACCAACCTCGACAAATACTCTGTTGAGGTGGAAGTACAGTTACCCCTTACCATTAAAACGAGGGATCCCCAAGGGGCAATACCTTCGCCTGAGACGGAATTGTTCAACAAAGAAGGAGTTTGTTAGGCAGGCACAGGACATGCGCACTCGTTTACTGCATCGGGGATACCCCGATAGAGTCTTGAGGGAAGCCTATAAAAATGCTCTCCAGGAAGATAGAACTAACCTGCTAACCCGTCGACCAAAGGACCCTCAGACTCCAAGATTGATCCGTCTCATCGCCACCTTTGATAGAGCAGCCCCTGAAATACGTTAAGTGATTCAAAAAAATTGGGCCATTTTGAGGTTAGACCCGGACCTGCGGGAGGTAAGAGGGAATTATCCACATATCACCTACCGTCATGGTCGGAGTCTTCATGATAGACTTGTGTCCAGTGAATATACCCCTCCAATCTCCACTGGATGCGGCTGGTTGTGGTCTAATGTCAAAGACTGCTACCGCTGCAGTGGCTGTATTGCATACAAGCACTTACAAACGGGTAAATCTTTCCATAGCCATGTGACAGGGAGGAAATATAATATTCACCACTTTATAAACTGTAGAATTCGTGGAGTGGTCTACCGACTATCATGTGAATGTGAGAAGGAGTATGTCGGTAAGACCATCCGTGAGTTCCGTAGACGTGTCGGTGAGCACTTGAATGATATTGCGAAACTCAGGGATACCCCAGTTGCTAACCATGTGCGGTGCCAACATAATGGGCATGCAAAAATCAGTTTTATGTGCATCGATATGGTATTCCCCCCGCGTGGGGGGGGGGGGGGGAAACTGGGACAGACTTCTTCTGCAACGTGAAACACGCTGGATCTTCTATTTGAACACTATGGCCCCTTTAGGGCTTAATGAGCAATTAAATTTCAGCTGCTTCGTCTGACCAACATGATCCTGTATACCCAACTTTTCACTGGGAGAAGTTGTAGTATTTGGTTTTGATGATCAGGGGTCTTACATTTAAAAGGGTGCTCAGTGTGATGTACTGATCAACCTGTTTATTTATTTATTTATCATCCTATTGGCCCCTTTACCTATCAATCTGCCCGTACTTTATTCCCCTTATCAATATTTGGTGTATTCTATACTCCCCCATACCTTGTCATTTTGCTGGCTCTTTTCTATGGACCCTGTTAACAAGCTTTAAACCCGCCAACCAAGTTCTGATTTTCTCTATGTTTAGGTTAAATTGCAGCAGTATACTCTGCCGCTGCAGGGAATGCGTAATTTTAGCTTACCTAGCGACATGCTCTGCCCACTGATCCATTAGAACACATCCCCCTTTGAACATGCGTCTAGCTGTGGAGCGCAGCGCTCTTTCTCTGCGTTCCACGGCCTGTGCACGCCCATCACGTGATCGGTCTCACATGACCGGATCGCGTCACTAAGGGGGCGTGGCTTATCACTGTTGGCGCGCGCGTCTTGCTGTATTTAAATCGCTATACAGGTGAGCTTAGCTGCGTTGTACAGAGGGGGGTTCTCACCACTGGAGGCCTCTCACATCTGACCAGCCCCCTCTCCCAATGGAGCGGGACCTCTAATTTGCTGCAGTACCTTGGCCCACTGGCAGAGTTTACTTTTTGTTAGGCAGCATTCTGGATGGAGTGGTGTGCCACACTATTACTATTGTTTGTGGCCTACCCAGGTGCAGCCCAGGTGCAGTTTGACTCTCCCCTTTGCTATAGAGGGAGCACCCTTACATCCTTTACGTTTATTTAAGCCCTCTTATAACATTAGCCCCATTTTTTGCCATTCCCCTGATGATTTCTTTGCACGAATGAAACGTGGCACGTCGGGAGGTTTTTTTGTATATAGGAGCTCTCCACCTTGCTTTAGGGCACAATTAGGGACTCCGCCTGATCTAGGGACAGGGATCAGGACAGGGTAGCCCCTTTCGGGGCGGGTGCTCTGTGTGGGTAGGTAGGGCATCTGCTAGGCCCCTTCCCCTTTCTAGGGTTTACTAGGGATGGTTACAGCTCCCACCTATGGACTACACAGAGTTTCCACGTATCTGATATCGACTGTACTGGATATCTGCATTAACCGAACGTGACCTGGCTCCTTCCACCTACCTTGTGGTTTCCATAGCAGCCATTTCCATTGGTCCACCCCTCCCTGATTGACAACACCAAGGACTGGGTGAGTACGTTCCAATTTATTGCTACAGTTGCACATGGCTGTTATGTTATGTTTGCCTATTTGTTATTTTTGTGTCTCAATGTTCTGGCAGATCATCCGAGCTTTTGAGCTATGGTATTGGCCAAGGGCCTTGTAGCTTTGTTTTTAGCCTGTAGGCTTAATTTTTTCACTTGTTACTCAGCTCATTTATATAACCACTATTAAAAGTTAAGTTTTATTTTTTTCCCCTCTTTTCCCATCTGGGATTAGTATATATTGTTTACTCTGATACAACTTGCATATCACAAAGAAGGGCCTCATTCACATTGTGGTACAATTGTTCAGGTAGTGGTACTGCTAAACTCATAAAGTCTATGCACTAAGTGAAAGGGCTGCCAAAAATTACAAGGAACCGGGACTACAATACACCCTTTTTTACACATAAAGGAGGTCATCATACACACCCTTGAAAAATTATGATTGATGGCCTGCTAGTGACCCTCAAAAACATTAGGGGTGAGTTCCTGCTGCTGATCTGACCATCTAAAACATTATGGGCGAAAGCCTGCTGGTGACCCTCTAAAAAATTTGGGGTAAGGGTTTTACTGCTGAGCTGACCCTCTAAAACATTAGGAGCCAGGGCAGCCTAATAAGTTGAGGACAAGAAAAGGAAGATTGAACCATAAACTCTTTTTTGTGGTGGAACGGGTGCATGGCAATACAGTGTATTCAATACACCATAAAAGCCACATTTAAAGTGCCTTTATGTCCAGCCGCTTTCCTCTGGTGGAGTGTCTTGTTCATTTTGATAAAAGTCAGTCTGTCAGCATTTTCAGTTGACAGGTGGATGGGCTTATCAGTTATTATGCCCCAGCAGCACTAAATACCCGCTCTGACAAAACAGTGGCGGCAGGGCAGGCCAGCACCTCCAAGGCTTAGAGCGTCAGTTAATGCCATGTGTCCAGCTTGGACACCCAATAGTTGTAAGGCACAGAGGGATCACTGAGGATGCTGACATGGTCTGCTACGTACTCCTTCACCATCCTCCAAAACTTTTCCCTCCTTGTGACACTAGGCCGTGCATCAGGGTGAGGTGGGGTGCCATGAAACTGTCCCAGGCCTTGGAGAGTGTTGCCATGCCTCTGTTGGATCTGCTGTGTATTCCACTCCCCTCCCCTCCTCGGTTGCCCAAGGAACTACGTACTCTGTCAGCTGAAAATTTTTGGTGCAATTTTTCCTCAAGGACCTTCTGGTATTGCACCATTTCGCTAGTCCTCTCCACCACAGGAATGAGAGATGAGAAGTTCTTTGTAGCGGGGGTCGAGAAGGGTGAACAACCAGTAATTGGTGTTGACCAAAATGCTTATAACACGAGGGTCACGGGAAAGGCAGCAAAACAAAGTCAGCCATGTGTGCCAGTCCCAACAGACAAGACTACGCTATCCTCGTCAAATGTATGTATACTAATGCCAGAAGCCTGACTAACAAGACTGGTGAACTGGAATTAGTGATGTGTGAGGAGGACCATGACATATTGGGAATAACTGACACATGGCTGGATGATAGCTATGACTGGGCCGTTAATGTAAAAGGTTACAATCTGTTTAAAAAAGATCGTCAAAACCGGAGAGGGGGAGGGGTCTGCCTTTATGTGAAGTCCTGTCTAAAGGCCACAATTCGAGAAGATATCTGTGAGGGACATTTACATCTGTAGTCACTGTGGGTGGAAATACATGGAGCAAAAACAATAATAAATTACTAATAGGAGTTTATTATAAACCACCTAATATACCAGAGTTCACAGAAAATCTATTACTAAACGAGATAGACGAGGTGGCAAATCATAATGAAGTCGTTATTAAGGGGGACTTCAACTAAGCAGATATAGACTGGAAAACTGAAAGCTGTACATCCCATAAAGGAAACAGGTTCTTGGCAATAGCCAAAGACAATTGCCTTTTCATATCTCAGCACACGTCCGTCGCACACAAATAATAATGACAAATTTACGATCCTCAGAAAATATCGATCTCATTGACACTATACATGAGCATTATATCATATTCGGTTACTGAGATGTTTACTAAGCTGGATGTTGCTTATCCCAGCGGCATATGTTTTATATCAGAAAACTCAGCGGATCCTGACCAACAAAATGATATACTTTACATATCTATCCTACGTATGATATTTGTACACAGGGGTAAAAATCATATGACATACTCCTTTTCCATTGGTGCCAGAAAGTCTGACTCAGGCTGGCTTACAAGCCCTCTATCAGTGACAGACCAAATGTTCTTGTCAGGTGTCGGTTCACACCTACTGTAGCTGTGAGATTTCTGCGGCAAGGAAGTTCTTTGTGTAGGGTTAATTAAGGAAACTAGCTGTAATTACGTTAAGAGAACGTTGGCCTCCTAGGACAACAGCTTTTAATTACAGGAATTGAATTATCTTTATTGCGTTATCTGCTGGGCATCAGGAATTGAATCTGTAATTCCTGGATGCGAGAATCAGAAAATCGATTGACTGCGTTTTATTTCCAGATATCTTGCAGTTTATCGCGGTTCATCCGTGACATCTTTACCAACTGGTTAAGCACCGCACTAGAGGGACGGACATACTGGACTTAGTATTAACCAATAGACCTTTATAGAACAGATGTGCAGGTTGGGGGACACCTAGGAAATAGTGACCATAGAGTAATAACCATATAATTTTCCTTCAAACGAGAGTTTCTAAAGGGAGGAACAAAAATACCGAACTTCGAAAAAGCTAAATTCAGCCAAATAAGAGAGGCCATCGGCCTAACTAACTGTGACAAAGTCCTCAAAAAAAACGTAAAGAAAGCAATAAATGACAAAAAGAAAGCATATAAATCAGAGGGTGGTTATTAACGGTAGATACTCAGATTGGGTCACTGTAACTAGTGGGGTACCTCAGGGGTCAGTATTGGGCCCTATTCTCTTCAATATATTTATTAATGATCTTGTAGAAGGCCTGCACAGTAAAATATCTATTTTTGCAGATGACACTAAACTGTGTAAAGTAATTAACACTGAAGAGGACAGTTTTCTGCTACAGAGGGATCTGGATAGATTGGAGGCTTGGGCAGAAAAATGGCAGATGAGGTTTAACACTGACAAATGTAAAGTTATGCACATGGGAAGGAATAATGCAAGTCACCCGTACATATTAAATGGTAAAAAACTCGGTAACACTGACATGGAAAAGGATCTAGGAATATTAATAAACAGCAAATTAAGCTGCAAAAAACAGTGTCAGGCAGCTACTGCCAAGGCCAATAAGATAATGGGTTGCATCAAAAGGGGCATAGATGCCCATGATGAGAACATAGTCCTACTACTTTACAAATCACTAGTCAGACCACACATGGAGTACTGTGTACAGTTCTGGGCTCCTGTGAACAAGACAGACATATCAGAGCTTAAGAGGGTTCAGAGGAGGGCAACTAAAGTAATAACTTGAATGAGGGATCTACAGTACCCTGAAAGGTTATCAAAATTAGGGTTATTCACTTTAGAAAAAAGACGACTGAGGG
Organism: Bufotes viridis; assembly: GCA_033119425.1. NCBI lineage: Eukaryota > Metazoa > Chordata > Amphibia > Anura > Bufonidae > Bufotes > Bufotes viridis. Next base: position 137,941,759 of record CM065591.1, on the reverse strand, counting down.
TAGATCTAATAACTATGTATAAATATATCAGGGATCAGTACAGAGATCTGTCCCATCATCTATTTATCCCCAGGACTGTGACTGTGACAAGGGGACATCCTCTGCGTCTGGAGGAAAGAAGGTTTGTACACAAACATAGAAAAGGATTCTTCACTGTACGAGCAGTGAGACTATGGAACTCTCTGCCTAAGGAGGTTGTGATGGTGAGTACAATAAAGGAATTCAAGAGGGGACTGGATTTATTTCTGGAGTGTAATAATATTACAAGCTACAGCTACTAGAGAGGGGTCGTTGATCCAGGGAGTTATTCTGATTGCCTGATTGGAGTCGGGAAGGAATTTTTCCCCCCTTAAGTGTGGAAAATTGGCTTCTGCATCACAGGGGTATTTTGCCTTCCTCTGGATCAACTTGTAGGAAACAGGCCGAACTGGATGGACAAATGTCTTTTTTCGGTCTTATATACTATGTTACTATGTTACTATGTTACTAAATCACAAAAACAGGAGGGGAGCCAGGAAGCACTGATAAACTATAAGGAAAAAAAATAGAATATATAAAAAAATGAATAAAAGCAGCCAAACTAGAGACCGAGAAATTAATTGCCAAAAAGAGTAAAACTAACCCTAAAATGTTCTTCAATTATATAAATGGAAAAATATATAAATCTGAAGGAGTCGGCCCTCTACACAGCAATGAGAGGGTGTTGCAAAGAGCGACAAGGATAAAGCAAACTATTAAATATTTTTTTCTCCACTATATTCACTGAGGAAAATAAACTGTTAGATGAAATGCAGAATGTAAAAGTAAATTCCCCATTAAAAGTGCCCTGTCTGACCCAGGAAGAAGTATAACATCGACTTAAAAAGATTAAAATAGACAAATCTCCAGGACCGGATGGCATATACCCCCGTATCCTAAGAGAATTAAGTGATGTCATATACTGACAGGGAATGTTCCACAGGATTGGCGCATAGCAAATGTGGTGCTAATATTCAAAAAGGGTCCAAAAACAGAGCCTGGAAATTATAGGCCAGTAAGTTTAACATCTGTTGTTGTTAATCTGTTTGAAGGTTTTCTAAGAGATGCTATCTTGAAGTATCTCAATGAAAATAAGCAAATAACGCCATATTAGCATGGCTTCATGAGGGATCGGTCATGCCAAACCAATTTAATCAGTTTCAATGAGGAGGTAAGTTCTAGACGTGACAGCGGCGAATCAATGGATATCGTATATCTGGAATTCTCCATTTGACACTGTACCTCATAAAAGGTTAGTAAAATGAGGATGCTCGGACTGGCAGAAAATGTCTGTAAGTGGGTAAGTAACTGGCTGAGTGACAGAAAACAGAGAGTGGTTATAAATGGTACACACTCAGATTGGGTCACTGTCACTAGTGGGGTACCTCAGGGGTCAGTACTGGGCCCTATTCTCTTCAATATATTTATTAATGATCTTGTAGAAGGCTTGCAAAGTAAAATATCAATTTTGTGCATATGACCCTAAACTGTGTAAAGTAATTAACACTAAAGAGGACAGTTTTTTGCTACATAGGGATCTTAATAGATTGGAGGCTTCAGCAGAGAAGTGGCAGATGAGGCTTAACACTGACAAATGTAAAGTTATGCACATGGGAAGGAATAATGCAAGTCACCGGTACATACTAAGTGGTAAAACACTCGGTAACACTGACATGGAAAAGGATCTAGGAATTTTAATAAACAGCAAACTAAGCTGTAAAAACCAGTGTCAGGCAGCTGCTGCCAAGGCCAATAAGATAATGTGTTGCATCAAAAGGGGCATAGATGCCCCTGATGAGAACATAGTCCTACCACTTTACAAATCACTAGTCAGACCACACATAGAGTACTGTGTACAGTTCTGCAGACATAGTAGAGCTGGAGAGGGTTCAGAGGAGGGCAACTAAAGTAATAACTGGAATGGGGCAACTACAGTACCCTTAAAGGTTATCAAAACTAGGGTTATTCACTGTGGAAAAAAGACGACTGAGGAGAGATCTAATAACTATGTATAAATATATCAGGGGTCAGTACAGAGATCTCTCCCATCATCTATTTATCCCGAGGACTGTGACAAGAGGACATCCTCTGCATCTGGAGGAAAGAAGGCTTGTACACAAACATAGAAGAGGATTCTTCACGATAAGAGCAGTGAGACAACGGAACTCTCTGCCTGAGGAGGTGGTTATGGTGAGTACAATAAAGGAATTCAAGAGGGGCCTGGATGTATTTCTGGAGTGTAATATTACAGTCTATAGCTACTAGAGAGGGATCGTTGATCCAGGGAGTTATTCTGATTGTGTGATTGGAGTCGAGAAGGAATTTTTTTCCCCTCAAGTGGGGAAATTGGCTTCTGCCTCACATGGTTTTTTTGACTTCCTCTGGATCAACTTGTAGGAAACAGGCCGAACTAGATGGACAAATGTCTTTTTTCGGTCTTATATACTATGACGGGACCACTAATTTCCCTGTTTGGGCTTGTTGACATCACTGTTTATTTTACCCTTCTTTTAATCTGTCAGAAGAAAAATACAACCGATCCTGTTTTTGGAGCATCCATAAAGCCTCTAACACATAGTCAGTATTTTGCATCAGGATTTGATCATGATTTGGAAGCCAAAAGCAGAAGTGGGTCCCAAACACAGAAGACATGCAAACATTTACATAGGCTGAATATTTGATACCAAATTTATTAAATTTTTTTTGTTTTACTACTTTTGAAAATGAAGTTGACTTTTTTTTTTATTAAAGATAATTTTTTTCTTTGCATAGCCATATCTAACAGACCAAACATTTTTATTTTTCTGTCGAGGCAGCTGTGTGAGGGCTTTTTTTTTTTTTTTGCAGATCGAGCTGTACTGTAGTTTTTATATTAATACAATTTTTGAGGACATATGACTTTTCAGATACTTTTTATGCCGTTTTTGGGAGGTGAGGCAACAAAAACACCAATTCCATCATTGTTTAAATTTTTTTTTATACAGTGTTTATCGCCCATGAAAAAGTAACGTGATCCTTTTAAAGATCAGGTCATTACAAACGGGACGCAGAAATACTAATTGTGTGTTTGTTTGTTTTTTCTTCATTTTTTTACCAATTAAAAATGACTGTATGTGGAAAAAATAAAATTTAAATTTTTTACCTTTTTTAAACTCCCACTTGGGGACTTGAGTATACAGTTGTCAGATTTTTTGTACAATACGCAATAGTTATCTTTTACTCTGACACTTACCCTACCAGACCCTGCCTCTGCCAGGGTCTGGCAGGCTTCCGTACATGACAGGCCAAGAGGCCTTTGTAAAACTGTACAAAGCGTCACTTAAATAAGGTACCCCCATTAATTCATCATGCTCCACTCCAGAATCCTGGCTTCAAAAAGGTCGCAAAATAGGGCTTTTGTGACTTTTTGCCTTCACTTGCACAAAACTTAGAGTTTTTGCATTTTTACACCACTCACTTCAGTTTTGTAATGTGGGTGGAAAAGTGGGTGTGATTATCTATGTTAATGAGTTTCACACCAGATTTATCATTGAGACTTTTTTTAAAAATCGCAAAAAAAGGCACGATCTCACTGTATTAGGAGGGTGGAGTAGGAAAACTCGAGTAGACAAAAGTGTTAGGTTTAAGGATAAAACAAATGTATCAAACATATGACATTTAATAAATGTGTCATAAAGTACACCAACTCATGCTTAAGAAAAACTGATCTTAATTATTCCCCTTGGCAAGATAGTTACTACATCACTTGGCAAGATTAAGATTCACCAGAAGTGACATATGTCGAACCTTGTAACCAGGTAACAGTGAATGCACAGAGCCAGTAAGACCGGAAGTGACTCGCAGCTGTCATGTCACAAAGTTAAGACTAGGTCATATTGCATCTAGAATAAAAGTCAGCAGAAACTACTGTAAGTGGTGGACAAAGCATACATAAAACCTAGCAACCAGGATTACAGTAAAGACAGGATAGGACATGCGTCACTTTCCTGGTGGCGCTTGCCTTGACTGACTAGTGATGGCCTTGCGGTTCGCTCGGCGGTAGTTTCGCAGTGAACTTTGCGCATTCGCGATTCGCTAAACATGTGAATATATGGCGATGTCCACTGGCCCCATATTCTTTTGCATTGTGCCGAACTTTGACCCATCACACATCCATCAGGTGGGACAGGACAGCAAATTGAGACGTTTCAGCACATGGATACACCCCCACCCTATAACAGAAGCCAATCTGGCAGCCATTTTACATTCTGTGTTTTGCCAGGGTAGGGCGAGGTTGCTTTGTGGAGCAGGGACAGTCTGTTAGGGACACCAAACGATAGCTAATAGAGCCACAAAAGTCCTTTTAAGGACTGGTATAGGTGTGATATACTGAGGAGTGTGATATACTTATAGTGCATTTGTATTGTGCAGCAGTTGTGTGCGGTTCTGCACCTATATAGAGGGACAAGCGCTATTGGAAGAACTATTTGCAACGGGTGTGATATACTCGTTGCTCAAAAAAAAAAAAAACTGATTGAGGGGTGTGATATACCTTCTTCCAGAAAATACTGATTGAGGACTGCGATATTCCTGTTGCCCCAAATAAACAGGGTGGTGTGATATAACTGTTGTGGCAAAAAAAAAAATTAAGGGGTGTGATATACCTGCTCCCACCAAATATTGATTTAGGCCTGCGATATACCCGCTTCCATAAAATACTGTATATACATAAGACAAGGACCATTCTTTGTTCTGGGTGGTGGCGGATATGTGTGGGCTGGCATGAGGAAATTCAATTACACGTGGTTGTCACTGGTGTTGAATTCCTCTGAGATCCATGCCTCATTCATTTTTAGAAATGTGAGGTAGTCCACGTCGTGCGCTAGGCGAGTGCACTTATCGGTCACGACCCCCCCTGTTGCTCTGAATGTCCTTTCAGACAGGACACTCGACGAGGGGCAAGCCAAGAGTCCCATCACAAATTGTGCCAGCTCTGGCCACAGGACAAGACTGCACACTCGGTAGTCCAGGGGTTTGTCACTTCTCAGAGCATGCGCATCAGCCGTTAACACGATGTAGTTGGACACCTGTCGGTCTAGACATTCCCTGCTGCTGGATCCAGAGGGCGACTGTCGATAGGTTGACTGCAAGAATGATCTCATATTAGTAGTGACCAACACATCTTCAATCCACCCTCTTCTTGCGGGCGTGGTAGGATTGGTACCCACACCTGTTTTGCTGTGGGTGGAAATTACTCTGCCAGTGCTCACAACAGCAGAATGCAGCATCTCTTGCAGCAAGGCCTGGAAATGCTGCATTCTGCCAGGTAACATGATGCTGGTAACATGTCCACCAATTTGTGTTTGTACCGGGGGCTAAGTACGTTGCCACCCAGAACTGGTCATTGCCCTTTATGCCTTTTATACGGGGGTCCCTCTTCAAACACTGGAGCATGAAGGTCCTCATTTGCACTAAATTGGAAGCGGTGGAGCGCCCTGGCTCCTGCTTATCACCCAGGAGAATGTCATCCTCGGTCTCCTCCCCCCAGCCTCAGACAACATCGGGATCCCCGAAAAGTTTAAAGTCCCCCTCAAAGCCTGCTCTTCTTGCTCCTTCTCCTATTCCACCCAGCCACCATCCTCCTCTGACTCCTCTTCAGACTCCTGCTGACTTGTCTCAGATGGAGTAGCCTCCCTAGGAATGGATTTAACATTGCGATTTCCTCATCTTCCAGCTCCTGCTCCTCGATGGCTTGATCAATGACACAATGCAATGCACGTTCCAGAAAGAAGGCATAAGGCACAATGTCACTGATGGCACCCTGGCTGTGACTGACCAGTTTGGTGATCTCATCAAATGGCCGCAGAAGTCTGCATGCATAGCGCATGAGCACCACTGGCACGGTGAAAAGAAACCAAGCTCCCCAGAACCTGTCCTGCTGCAGAGTTCGTACAGGTAGTCGTTTAAGGCATGTTGCTGCTGGAGAAGCCTATCAAGCATATACAAGGTGGACTTCCAGCGTGTTGGGCTGTCATAAATCAGACGTCTGACGGGCAAGAGGTGTCGCCGCTGAAAGTCAACAAGGTATGCTGAGCAATGGCCATGTAAGATCTTCTAAAATGGCCAGAGATTTTTCTGGCCTGCCGCAAGACGTCCTGGACCCCGGTGTATTTGGCAACTAATCACTGCACAACTAAGTTCAGGAGGTGTTCCATGCACGGCACGTGCGTCATTTTGCCTTGTTTCAGCCCACTCAGCAGATTGGCACAGTTGTCGCACACCACTTTACCAACTGTCAAATTGAGCGGGGTTAGCCACTGATTGGCTTGTGACCGCAGAGCTGAAAGCAGTGCAGTACCAGTGTGGCTCTTGGCTTCCAGGCACAACAGCCGCAACACAGCATGGCAACGTCTCACCTGGGATGTCGAATAGGTTCTGTGGAGCTTGGGGGGGCGCTGCAGAAGAGGCGATAGCAGTGGAAAAGGAAGAGTAAGCTAAGGAGGAGAAGAAGAGGCAGGACTGCATACAATCCTTGGCGGTAACACCAAATCCACACGGGTTACATGCTTGACGGCCGGCAGAAGGTTCACCCTGTGGGCAGTAAAAGTTATGTACCTTCCCTGCCAGTGTTTTCTAGACCACGTGTCTGTGGTTAGATGTATCTTGGCACCCACACTGTGCCAGAGATATATTCATTTGCCACCGAAAGTGGCCATATAGCTCAGGGATGCCCTTCTGGGAGAAATATTTCCTTCTGGGGACCTTCCATTGCGGTGTGCCAATGGCCACAAGTTTTCAAAAGGCCTCCAAGTCTACCAGTTTATATGGCAGTAGTTGATGGGCTGGCAGTTCCAACAAGCCAGCGGTCAGCCGTTGGTCAAGAGGGTTATCTGGCGTCATCAACTTTTTACGCTCGAACATTTGGGCCACGGAAGCCTGCCTTCTGCCAGATAAACACGACGGTGGCACGGTGGAAGGTGGAGGACAAATGGGAGGAGAGAGGATAAGGAGAAGAGGCAGGACGTGGAGCACCAGGAGTGTGGCTTTGTGGGTTCTGATGGCATTGCTCCCATTGGGCTTGGTGATGGGAGGCCAGGTGCCTTCTTAAGGCAGTCGTCCCTAGGTGAGTGTTGGGCTTACTGCGACTTATGCATTGACAGCACAGGCTGCAGATGGCAACACTGTCAGCAGCTGACACGTTGAAAAAAAAAAAACCCACACTGCAGAGCCATGTGCCGGTGTCCTGGGAGCGCCAGAAATGACCGTGCATGGTGGGTGGCTCGCTCTAGTTAAATTTGCAGTCTGCTTTTCTGCGAGATCTGCCTGCCCTTCCTCCTTCTGCCTCTCTGCTGCTCAGTCTCTCCCTCTGAACTCCCCTCTTCTTCCTCTCTTGTGGGCACCCCCGTGACGTCCATCGACACGTCATCATAGTCACCTTCACCACCACTGACATTTGAGATCTCGGAGTAGGCAGCAACAGCTGCCCCCCATTTAGTATAATAATCCCCAATGACCCTCCATTCAGTATGATGACCACCAGAGCCCCCATTCAATATAATGACCCCAGTGACCACCACACAGTATAATGACCCCCAGTGCCCCCTCCATATAATATAACCCCCAGTGTGGGGGCCACTGGGGTTCATTATTCTGAAGGGGGGCAACTGGGGGTTATTATTCTGAATGGAGGGCCACTGTGGGGGTCATTATACTGTGTGTGGGGCGACTGAGGGTCATTATACTTTGTTTGGGGGCATTGGGGGGTCATTATACTGTGTGAAGGGCCACTAGTGGTCATTATACTGTATATGGCCAATTGGGGGTTATTACACTGTGTTGGAGCCAAATGCCTCAAGGGGGCCCACTGGGATTTATCGCTCAAGGGCCCACATGAACCTGGAGCCGGTCCTGCCCCGCGACATAATCACATAATCAGGTGAATGCCTAATTTTTGGAGCCTGTACTCCCGTGGCCTAAAATAAAATTTTTCTAGGCTCCAGCAGGGTACATTTTTGAGAGTTTCCCTTTAAGATGCATAAAAATGGCCCCTGATTAAAATACATATTTTTTGTGGGAATTTTTGCCAAGTATCCCCCTCTGGTATGTCACTGTCCATGTTTTGGAACCATTTGTGCACTTCTAGTAAGTATTTGGTGGCTGCAAATATGACCTGAAGGTTTTTCAGGTTCGCCGCGAACGCGTTCAGGCCGATGTTTGTCCATCACTATCTGTCACAAGACATAAATTAGGCGCAGCACATAGCAGTCTGTGAACCTGTACTGATATTTACTCCAGCCAGAGGCCTGTAAATATTTCAGTTATATCAATGAGTATATACAGTCATGGCCATAAATGACGACACCCCTGAAATTTTTCAAGAAAATGAAGTATTTCTCACAGAAAAGTATTGCAGTAACACTTGTTTTGCTATACACATGTGTATTCCCTTTGTGTGTATTGAAACCAAAAAATGGGGGGAAAAAGAAAATTGGACATAATGTCACACCAAACTCCAAAAATGGGCTAGACAAAATTATTGGCACCCATAACTGAATATTTGGTTGCACACCCTTTGGAAAAAATAACTGAAATCAGTTGCTTCCTATAACTATCAATAAGTTTCTTACACCTCTCACCCGGAATTTTGGACCACTCTGCCTTTGCAAACTGCTCTAGGCCTCTCTTATTGGAAGAGCGCCTTTTTCCAACAGCAACCTTAAGATCTTTCCACAGGTGTTCAATGGGATTTAGATCTGGACTCATTGCTGGCCACTTCAGAACTCTTCAGCGCTTTGTTGCCATCCATTTCTGGGTGCTTTTTGACGTATATTTGGGGTCATTGTCCTGCTGGAAGACCCAAGATCTCGGACGCAAACCCAGTTTTCAGACACTGGGCTCTACATTGCGACCCAGAATCCGTTGATAATCCTCAGATTTCATGATGCCTTTCACACATTTAAGGCACCCAGTGCCAGAGGCAGCAAAACAACCCCAAAACATCATTGAACCTCCACCATATTTCACCGTAGGTACTGTGTTCTTTTCTTTGTAGGCCTTATTCCATTTTCAGTAAACAGTAGAATGATGTACTTTACCAAAAAGCTCTATCTTGGTCTCATGTGTCCACAAGACGTTTGTACTCAAGTACATTTTGGCAAAATGTAGTCTTGCTTTTTTATGTCTCTGTGTCAGCAGTCGGGTCCTCCTGGGTCTCCTGCCATAGCGTTTCATTTCATTTGAATGTCGACGGATAGTTCACGCTGACACTGATGCTCCCTGAGCCTGCAGGACAGCTTGAATATCTTTGGAACTTGTTTGACACCTTTCATCAATTTTTCTTTTCCGTCCACGCCCAAGGAGATTAGCTACAGTGCCATGGGTTGTAAATTTCTTGATAGTGTTGCGCACTGTGGACAAAGGCAAATCTAGATCTCTGGAGATGGACTTGTAACCTTGAGATTGTTGATATTTTTCCACAATTTTGGTTCTCAAGTCCTCAGGCAGTGCTCTTCTCCTCTTCTGTTGTCCATGCTTAGTGTGGCACACACAGACACACAATGCAAAGACTAAGTGAACTTCTCTCCTTTTTATCTGCTTTCAGGTGTGATTTTTATATTTCCCACACCTGTTACTTGCCCCAGGTGAGTTTAAAGGAGCATCACATGCTTGAAACAATCTTGTTTATCCACAATTTTGAAAGGGTGCCAATAATTTTGTCCAGCCCATTTTTGGAGTTTGGTGTGACATTATGTCCAATTTGCTTTATTTCCTCCCTTTTTTGGTTTTGTTCCAACAAACATGAAGGAAATAAACATGTGTATAGCAAAACATGTGTTACTGCAATACTTTTCTGTGAGAAATACTTCATTATCTTAAAGTTTTTTAGGGGTGCCAACATTTACGGCCATGACTGTAAGTACTGTTGTGTTGCTGATTGTTTTTGGTGGTACTTAGCAGTTAAACAGGCCTAGAGACATACTGTAATTAAAAATTATAGCTAAAACAGTTCATCACTTAGAGACAATTGTCCCTCAGAAAGGAGAAAATTGGTTTAGACCAACATTGGTTTGTCGGGATTCAGGGGGTACTATTTTTCCTTATGGAGAACGCCTAGTAACAGAAAGTAGTATTGTAGGCCAGGCAAAACCCCTTTAGGAAAAAGGTATGCAAATTAGCTCTCTTTCCTAACAGAAAGGTGACCCTCCAAAGCTACCAGATGCTAAGAAGCTATCCTGTAAATCAATGCTTGACCTTTTAAAGATACCTTAAGACATGATTTTGGATTATACCTAAACTAGTACATCTGCAGTCTGCCTTCTTTTCTTTTTGGAAAGATAGCTAATTTGCTTAGCTATTTATGAAAGAAACATTGCCTGGCCTATACAACTCTCCCAAATACTGGCAAAGGCCTCTCACCCAGTTGTGCTCTATATTCACGAGGGACAATCACAGCTGTTATGCCTTAAGGCTTGTTTAAAAGGTCGAGCATTGAAGTATAGGATATTTTGCATCTGGTGGCATTTGATGTTCAGCTTCATTTCATTTTTGATTTATGAAATGTACGTAAATTGCATAGCTTTTTTTTCCCCCAGAGGAGCATTACTTGGCCTGATACTCCTTGTACCTACTAGATGTTGAACATAAGAAGATTTATTGCCCCTAAAGCCTCATTCACATGTCAGTGTTTCACGTACATGTGCTGTACGTGTTCTCCACGGACAGCACACGTCTCCATTCATTTTAATGTGTGTAATCACACATCAGTGTTTTAGCACGGTCCATGGGTCCGTGTTTTCAGCACGGATGCATGTCCTATCTTGGTCCCTGTTCCCGTATCCCTCACGTCCATTATACTGTAGTCTATTGGTCCCTAAAATGCCATCTGTTTTGCATCCGTGTTTGACGGATCATTAAGAAGAGATGCTTTCAAAATTATTTTTCAGCTGTTCAGTGTCAGTGAAAAACAGATGCAACATGGATAGCAACGTGGATTTGAGCATGGACACGGACGTGTGGATGAGGCTTACAAGGGACATTACTAAGCTATATATATATGTATTGTAAGGCAACGTGGTGGTGACACAGACGCAACAGTCCCAATGCAGTAACGTATAGATTTATTTCCACTCTACTGGGATTCAGCAAGATAACAGAAACAAGTCCAAAACATATTCACCTGGCCAGACTAAACAGAAATAACACCAAAACACATTCACCTGGCTCAGCTGGTATAATGACTATGGCCCCTGCCTCACACTCCCAGGGTATGATAACACTCGGCTCTGTTACCAGCCTGTAGACTGCTGGTGTCACTCAGCTGGGTTGTTTTCAGACAGACACTGCTGGTTCCCCTTAAGACTTTTATGCACCTGTAATGAAGGACTCTTTCCTCAGCTGAACGGGCTGAGTCTCTCCCACTCTCTGTAATGGAGTGTGAGTGGTGAATCCCACCACCACCTATTCAAGACTCCAACCAAGCCGGCCCTGATTTTACCATTTACCAACCTTCAGCAACTAGGCTGCTGAACAAAACAACATTATTCGGCTTTTAATGTCTCGTCCAACTTAACTTTCTGGGCGAGATATACACTCCCTGCAATACAATTCCCGCTGTCTGTCTACAATATATAACTATATATATTTATATCTATATATATATATATATATATATATATATATACAGTACAGACCAAAAGTTTGGACACACCTTCTCATTCAAGGAGTTTTCTTTATTTTCATGACTATGAAAATTTTAGATTTACACTGAAGGCATCAAAACTATGAATTACACATGTGGAATTATATACATAACAAAAAAGTGTTAAACAACAGAAAATATGTCATATTCTAGGTTCTTCAAAGTAGCCACCTTTTGCTTTGATTACTGCTTTGCACACTCTTGGCATTCTCTTGATGAGCTTCAAGAAGAAGTCACCTAAAATGGTCTTCCAACAGTCTTGAAGGAGTTCCCAGAGATGCTTAGCACTTGTTGGCCCTTTTGCCTTCACTCTGCGGTCCAGCTCACCCCAAACCATCTCGATTGGGTTCAGGTCTGGTGACTGTGGAGGCCAGGTCATCTGGCGCAGCACCCCATCACTCTCCTTCATGGTCAAATAGCCCTTACACAGCCTGGAGGTGTGTTTGGAGTCATTGTCCTGTTGAAAAATAAATGATGGTCCAACTAAACACAAACCGGATGGAATAGCATGCCGCTGCAAGATGCTGTGGCAGCCATGCTGGTTCAGTATGCCTTCAATTTTGAATAAATTCCCAACAGTGTCACCAGCAAAGCACTCCCACACCAGGCATGTAGAGTCCATCCGTTAAACTTTTCTATGTCGCACAAAGACACGGTGGTTGGAACCAAAGATCTCAAATTTGGACTCATCAGACCAAAGCGCAGATTTCCACTGGTCTAATGTCCATTCCTTGTGTTCTTTAGCCGAAACAAGTCTCTTCTGCTTGTTGCCTGTCCTTAGCATTGGTTTCCTAGCAGATATTCTACCATGAAGGCCTGATTCACACAGTCTCCTCTTAAAAGTTGTTCTAGAGATGTGTCTGCTACTAGAACTCTGTGTGGCATTGACCGGGTCTCTAATCTAAGATGCTGTTAACCTGCGATTTAGAAGGCTGGTGACTCGGATGAACTTATCCTCCACAGAAGAGGTGACTCTTGGTCTTCCTTTCCTGGGGCGGTCCGCATGTGAGCCAGTTTCTTTGTAGCGCTTGATGGTTTTTGTGATTGCACTTGGGGACACTTTCAAAGTTTTCCCAATTTTTCGGACTGACTGACCTTCATTTCTTAAAGTAATAATGGGCACTCGTTTTTCTTTACTTAGCTGCTTTTTTCTTGCCATAATACAAATTCTAACAGTCTATTTAGTAGGACTATCAGAAGGTGGCTACTTTCAAGAACCTAGAATATGACATATTTTCAGTTCTTTCACACTTTTTTGTTATTTATATAATTCCACATGTGTTAATTCATAGTTTTGATGCCTTCAGTGTGAATCTACAATTTTCATAGTCATGCAAATAAAGGAAGCTCTTTGAATGAGAAGGTTGTCCAAACTTTTGGTCTGTACTGTATATATACAGCTTATTCTACAATATACAGACCTTATATGGCTGCAAGGAAAAAATTAAAAGTCTGAGGTGACTATAAAACAAAGAATTTCACCAAAATGGGGTCAGTAATGAAATTGGTTAAAACCTCTGGTAATGAAATGATTATGTCTCCAGTCTGCTCCTGCCCATTGGCCCTCAGTATGAAAAATACACTACCTGTCCAAAAAAAAAATAGCCACCAAAAAAAAAAAGGTCACACACTAATATTTCGTTGGACCGCCTTTAGCTTTGATTATGGCATGCATTCACTGTGGCATTGTTTCGATAAGCTTTTGCGATGTCACAAGATTTATTTCCATCCAGTGTTGCATTAATTTTTCACCAAGATCTTGCATTGATGATGGTAGAGTCTGACTGCTGCGCAAAGCCTTTTCCAGCACATCCCAAAGATTCTCAATGGGGTTAAGGTCTGGACTATGTGGTGGCCAATCCATGTGTGAAAATGATGTCTCATGCTTCCTGAATCACTCTTTCACAATTTGAGCCCGATGAATCCTGGCATTGTTATCTTGGAATATGTCCGTGCCATCAGGGAAGAAAAAATCCATTGATGGAATAACCTGGTCACTCAGTGATGGAATAACCTGGTCACTCAGTATGTTCAGGTAGTCAGCTGACCTCATTCTTGGAGCACATACTGTTGCTGAACCTAGACCTGACCAACTGCAGCAACCCCAGATCATAGCACTGCCCCCACAGGCTTTTACAGTAGGCACTAAGCATGATGGGTGCAGTACTTCATCTGCCTCTCTTCTTACCCTGATGCACCCATCACTATGGAACAGGGTAAATTTGGACTCATCAGACCAGATGACCTTCTTCCATTGCTCCAGAGTCCAATCTTTATGCTCCCTAGCAAATTGAAGCCTTTTTTCTGGTTTGCCTCACTGATTAATAGTTTTCTTACAGCTACACACCTGTTCAGTCCCAATCCTTTGAGTTCCCTTCGCATTGTGCGTCTGGAAATGCTCTTACTTTCACTATTGAACATAGCCCTGAGTTCTACTGTTGTTTTTCTTCGATTTGATTTCACCAAGCGTTTAAGTGATCGCTAATCACGATCATTCAGGATTTTTTTCACGATTATTCAGGATTTTTTTCCGGCCACATTTCTTCCTCGAATACGATAGGTTTCCACTTTCCTTCCAGTTTTTAATAAGGCCTTGGACAGTTCTTAACCCAATATTAGTAGGTTCTGCAATCTCCTTAGATGTTTTCCACGACCACGAGATGTGTCTTTCGAGATGGTTGTTTAAGAAATGAGAAGCAACTCATTGCACCAGGCACCAAATAACTTGTTGCCAGCTGAAAGATAATCGCCCATGCAGTAATTATCCAATAGGAGGCTCATACCTATTTGCTTAGTTAAATCCAGGTGGCGACTTTTTTTTGGACAGGCAGTGTATATTGTATACTTCCAAAAGTGGATTCAAAAGAAGGAAAATGTAGATGAAAGACTAACATGTCTCCTCTTCTTCAGTAGATAAAAACCTGCATCAAACCGGCATACGTGAATCCAATTTTAAACAGCTAGTTTGGGAAGAATCTGGAGTAATATTGCTTTGTGATGTTGGTGTAGTGCTAGTTGGATACTGAAAGTCATTAGTGAAAATCATCAGGGCTGTTATGGCTAGAGTTAATTTTTTACTTACTGTAGTGAAAGAGTACATGTTATGTCAAATGTTTGAATAGTGTTACTATATATAATCCAAGGTGACACAATGGCTTGACATTGTCTGTCTCAATGTCTTATGCCTTTTGCTGAACAACCAAATGTGTCATCTCACTGCATTCAAAAATTCAAGATTCCTTTAGTATACAGTATGCTTGCTTACATTGGCTTTTTAAATTTTACATACTAAAAATAGCCAAAGACTGCAGGCAAAATAACTATCTGTTTCTTATTGTGCAAGAAAACCCCAGTGATTAATATTTATGCAGCAAACTAGGATTACAGAATAAGAATCTGTGTTCTCAGACTGGTGTCATTAGCTACAGTTGATTTTCATTTTGAATTGTAGTCAGAATCTTTCAACATTAACATGATGAAAATAAAATTTTGGTATGTTCCATTTTTCTGTAAGTCAAAAAGTTAAAGTGAAGCTTTGGTTCTGATTCACCTTAAAGTTTGCATTAGGGAATTGCATAAATGGAAAATCACAAACATACTGTTAGAATTAGAGATGAGCGAATCAAATTTGACGAAGTGGAATTCAATGCGAATTTCAGGGAAAATTTGATTCAAACCAAAGCTGAATTTCCTCACACTTCGTGGTAACAAATCATATTTTTTCCTAAAATGGCTGCTGTACGTGTTAGGACATGGAGCAAAGAACTCTGGGAATGAAGGATCACCCACAATGCCATGCATGCAGCCAATCAGCAGCCAGCCCCTGTGATGTGACAGCCCTATAAATAGCCTCAGCCATCTTGGATTCTGCCATTTTCCAGTGTACTTAGTGCAAGGAAAGACGTCAGCAAGCACTAGGAAAAGTGCTAGGGAAGACTTTATTGTGCTGAAAAAAACATTTACAAGTGCAAGGAAAAAATAATCAAGGTGAAAGGAAAGGATGGGGAGGCATCATCTACACTATAAAAAGAGAACAGGGTGCAATAAGAGAGTGTACAGCCTGGGCAATAGGAGCTATTCTATTACACCTTGCTGCACTAATTGGGGATCCAAATTGAAGTAATACTGCTGCTTTTAAGTTGTTTGCACCATATGGTACTTCAGTAATTCTAGCAAACCTTGCTTGTTATTGGGGTGCAAGTTCTATGTGATACAGCCATTTTTGGGGGGTGTATTAAAAGGAAAAAAAAAGGAAAAAATATGTCATAATTGCCGTTCAGTGGTGAAGTTACATTGTACTACAGCCATTTATGGGGCATATTAATAGGAAAGATACATACGTCCCATTAGCTGTTCTGCAGTGAATTGTGATTGCTATATTTCTTTTTTTGGAGGTATTAATAAGGAAAAAATATATGTCATAATTGCTGTTCAGCATTGAAGTTACATTGTACTACAGCCATTTATGGGATGTATTTATAGGAAAGATACTACGTCAAATTAGCCATTCTGCATTGATTTTACATTTTTTACTTTGTTTGGGGGGATGTATTAATAGGAAAAAATAGGAAGAAAAAAAAAATGTCATTATTGCCGCTCAGCGGTGAAGTTATATTGTACTACAGCGATTTATGGTATGTATTAATAGGAAAGATACGTACATATGTCCTATTAGCCATTCTGCGTTGATTTTTCATTTTTTTACATTGTTCTGAAAAACGCTTTACGAGTTCAGAGAAAGATTATTCAAGGAGTAGGGAAAGTATAGGGAGTAGTGATGATTGAGCACCAAAGTATTCAGGTGTTCAGGTGTTCGGGCCGAACACATAGCTATATTCGTGTGCTTGGCCGAGCACCCGAGTATAATGGAAGTCAATGGACGAAAACCAGGCACCCCCTGCTCTGAAGAGGGGAGGGTGCCTGGTAAATTTTAAAAGGTCTGAAAGTGAGAGAAACACCACCGTAAAGGTTCGGGAACAGCATGGGGACGATGTTTGGATGCCTCTTGGACTCCCAGGTCACTGCGGGAAACCATGTTGTCCGAGTTGTAAGCCACTTTTAAAGACTGACAAAAATATATATGCCCACCCCCCTAATAAAATAAATACATTTTTCAGGAAAATTTTTAGGAAACATACTTTCCTGTATATTTAATTGTATATAAAGTGCAAGTGCTGCCATAAATTACAAGCCATAGGCACTCCGAAACAGCCTGTATATCACATAAAGGAGGGCCCCGTTCACATTGTGGTACAATTGTTAAGGTATTGGGACTCCTATACTCATAAAGCCTATGCACTAAGTGAAAGAGCTGCCAAAAATTACAAGGAACCGGCACTACAATACACCCTTTATTACACACAAAGGAGGAGGGCATCATACACACTCTTGAAAAATTGGTGGACTGCTGGTGACCCTAAAAAAGATTTGTAGCAAGGGCCTGCTTTTGACCCTCTAAAACATTAGGGGCGAGGGGCTGCTGGTGAGCTGACCCTGTAAAACATTATGGTTGAGGGCCTGCTGGTGAGCTGACCCTATAAAACATTATGGTTGAGGGCCTGCTCGTGAGCTGACCCTCTAAAACATTATAATTGAGGGCCTGCTGCTGAGCTGACCCTCTAAAGAATAAGGGGCGAGGGGCTGCTGGTAAGCTGACCCTCTAAAACATTATGGTTAAGGGCCTGCTGGTGAGCTGACCCTCTATAACCTTATGGTTGAGGTCTACTGGTGAGCTGACCCTCTAAAACATTATGGTTGAGGGCCTGCTGGTGAGCTGACCCTATAAAACATTATGGTTTAGGGCCTGCTGGTGAGCTGACCCTGTAAAGCATTATGGTTGAGGGCCTGCTGGTGAGCTCCCCCTCTAAAATATTATAGATGAGGGCCTGCTGGTGAGCTGACCCTCTAAAATATTATGGTTGAGGGCCTGCTGGTGAGCTGACCCTCTTTAAAAATTGTAGTGGAGGGAATATATACAATCTGGATGAGGAGGAGGAGGAGGAGAAAACAAGATTCAAGCATATTCACTTTTTTTGTGGTGGAAAAGGTGCATGGGAATATACTACCGTAGACTGAGTACATTATTAACAATGCATTGAAATTGCCTTTATGTTCATCATCATCTCAGCTCTCCTCTGGTGGAGTTGAGAAGTCAGGGGCAATCCAGGCCTTGTTCATTTTTATCTGAGTCAACCTGTCAGCATTGCCAGAGGACAAGCGAATACGTGTATCAGTTATAATGCCACCAGCAGCACAAAATACGCGCTCAGACAAAATGCTGGCAGCAGGGCAGGCCAGCACCTCCAAGGCGTAGAGCGCAAGCTCGTGCCACGTGTCCAGCTTGGACACCCAGTAGATGTAAGGCACTGAGGGATCATTTAGGAAGCTGCCACAGTCTGCGATGTATTCCTTCACCATCTTCCAAAACTTTGCCCTCTTTTTACCACTAGGCCGCGCTTCAGGGTGAGGTTGCTGGCGGGGTGTCATGAAAGTGTCCCATGCCTTCCTTGGTTGCCTAATGAAGTACGAATTTCACTAGCCGCGTTGTCAGATGGAAAATTTTGGAGCAATCTCTCAAGTACCTTCTGGTATTGCAGCATTTTACTCGTCCTCTCCACGACAGGAATGAGAGATGAGAAGTTCTCTTTGTAGCGGGGGTCAAGAAGAGTGAACACCCAGTAATCTGTGTTATCTAAAATGCGTATAGGGTCACGGGAATGGCAGCCTAACATGAAGTCAGCATTGTGTGCCAGAGTACCAACAGGCAAGACGTTGATGTCAACATCAAGATGACTCTCCATCCCCTCATCCTCCTCCTCCACTTCTGCCCATCCACGCTGAACAGATGGAATTAAAGTTCCATGAGTACTACCCTCTGTAGCAGAGGCAACTGTATCCAGCTCCTCCTCCTCTTCCTCCTCTTCATGGCCCAATAAAGAAGAACAGTGGGTGGTCTGGCTATCACCCTGTGTAATGTTCTCCCCCATTTCCTCATCTGCCACATTCAGCGCGTCGTCATTAATTGTGTTCAGCGATTGTTTGAGTAGACACAGTAGTGGGATGGTTACGCTGATAATAGCGTTATCACCACTAACCATCTGTGTGTATTCAACAAAGTTTTAAAAAACCCTCACAGTGGTCTGACATCAATGTCCACTTCTTTCTTGTGAATAGTGGCAGTTCACTGGAAAGGAGATGACCATGTTGCAGCTGGTATTCGATAACTGCCCTCTGCTGCTCACAAAGCCTGGCCAACATGTAGAAAGTAGAGTTCCAGAGCGTGCTCACGTCGCACAACAGTCGGTGAGCTGGAAGCCGCAAGCGCTGCTGCAGCGTTGACAGACCAACTGAAGCTTTGGATGACTTGCAGAAATGGGCACACATGTGGCGCACCTTCACTTGTAACTCTGCCAAATTAGGATAGATTTTTATGAACCGCTGAACCACTAAGTTTAAGACGTGGGCTAGGCATGGGATGTGTGTCAGGTTGGCGAGCTCCAAAGCCGCCACCAAGTAACTGCCATTGTAAGACATAACCATGCCTGGTTGTAGGTTGAGTGGCGAGAGCCACAGCTCAGGCTGGTCCCTTATACACTGCCACAGCAGTGGAGACAGTGGTGTGACCCGTGTGACCCGCAGACCCAGATTGTGGACCCAGGGGTTCGGCCCACTTATTAGGGTGCTTAGATGCCATGTGGTGGATCATGCTGGTGGTGGTGAGGTTGCTAGTGTTCATGCCCCGGCTCATTTTGGTACGGCACTCTTTTGTCATCTGCGCTTTCCTCAAAAAGGCGCCATACTGCGGAACACCTACCCCTTGGCAAGGTAGATTTAAGCATGGGTGTGCTCGGTGTAAAGGTTGCGGGCCTGTTTGGTGTGGGCCGATGTCTCCCTTTTGCCACCCCACTGCCTCTTCCAGACTGTTGCGGTGATACGGATCCCTCCCCCTCTGTACTGCTGTCCTCGCTCGGCTTTTAACCTAACCATGTTGGGTCAGTGACCTCATCGTACACCACCTCCTCTTCCACTTCCTTACTCTGCTTATCCTCCTGACTTGACCTAACCACCACCTCAGTGATTGGCAACTGTGTCTCATCATCATCCACCTCATGAATGAATGATTGTGGTTCCCCATTGTCATCTTCTTGAGACTGTGAAGGCTCAAGAGGTTAAGAATCAGGGCACAATATCTCAGGTACCTCTTCAAGCGTGCTTGGGTAAAGAGCCAAACCAAGAACTGGTGATGAAAAGAGGTCATATAAATATCTGAGTGTGGGATTACTTGTTTGGCATCACGCCCAGGGTCACGGCCTCTGCTTGCACCATCAGCATCCCGCTGAGGGTCACGGCCCCTGCTTGCACCATCAGCATCACGCCCAGGGCCACGGCCTCTGCTTGCACCATCAGCATCACGCCAAGTGCCACCGCCTCTGCTTGCACCATCAGCATCACGCCCAGGGCCACGGCCTCTGATTGCACCATCAGCATCACGCCCAGGGCCACTGCCTCTGCTTGCACTCTCAGCATCAATCCCACTTTCCCTTTGTGCTAGCCTACTTCATATTAATGGTTTTGTCTGTCGATGTGGCGCACATTGTTTTACTGTCCGCTAAATACAGTTTTCTGATGCAGGACAGTATTGGACACAAGAAAATACAGACTTTCGGCACTACACTTGCCCAGAGATAATGTAATTTTTAAAGTGCACACTGTATTGGCATGCTCTAATGTACTGTAGACAGAGAAATACAAATTTTAGGCACTACAGTAGGCCATAGATAATGACATTTCTACAGTACACAATGTATTGGATTGCTGTATTGTACTGTAGACAGAGGAATACAAATTTTTGGCACTACACTAGAACACAGATAATGACATTTTTACAGTACACACTGTATTGACTTACTGTATTGTACTGTAGACAGAGAAATACAAATTTTAATCACTGAAGTAGGTCACAGATAAAGAAATTTTTACACTACACACTGTATTGGCTTGCTGTAATGTACTGTAGACAGAAAAATAAATATTTTCAGTAGTACACTAGATGAGAGATAATGTAATTTTTACAGTACACACTGTATAGGCTTGCTGTAATGTACTGTAGACAGAGAAATACAAATTATCGGCACTACACTAGCCCAGAAATAATACATTTTTTACAGTACACACTGCATAGGCTTGCTATAATGTACTATAGACAGAGAAATAAAATTTATCGCCAATACACTAGCCCAGAGACAGTGAAATTTTTAAAGTACATTCTGTATTGGCTTGATGTAATGAACAGGAGACAGAGAAATAAAAAATTTCGGCAATACACAAGGGCAGAGATAATGTAATTTTTACGGTACATACTGTATTGGCTTGCTATAATGATCAGGAGACAGAGAAATACAATTTTTGGCAATACACTAGCCCAGAAATAATGTCATTTTTACAGTACACACGGTATTGGCTTCCTATAATGAACAGGAAACAGAGAAATACAATTTTTCGGCAATACACTAGCCCAGAGATAATAAAAATGTTACAGTACACACTGTATTGGTTTGCTATAATGTCCTGAATACAGAAAAATAAAGATATTCAAGAGTACCCTAGACAACAGATAATGACATTTTTACAGTACCCACTGTATTAGATTGCTATAATGAATAGGAGAAAGAGAAATTCAATTTTTCGGCAATACACTAGCCCAGAGACAATGTAATTTTTACAGTACACACTGAATTGGCTTGCTATAATGAACAGGAGACAGAGAAAAACAATTTTACAGCACTACACTTGCCCAGAGATAATGTAATTTTTGCAGTACACACTGTAAAGGCTAGCTATAATGTGCTAAATACAGAAAAATAAAGATTTTCAGGAGTACACTAGGTCACAGATAATGAAATGTTTACAGAACACACTGTATTGGCTTGCTGTAATGAACAGGAGACAGAGAAATACAATTTTTTGGCAATACACTAGCCCAGAAATAATGTAATTTTTACAGTTCACACGGTATTGGCTTGCTATGATGTACTTAATACAGAAAAATAAAGATTTTCAGGAGTACACTAGGCCACAGAAAATGAAATGTTTACAGAAGACACTGTATTGGCTTGCTGTAATGAACAGGAGACAGAGAAATATAATTTTTTGGCAATACACTAGCCCAGAAATAATGTAACTTTTACAGTACACACGGTATTGGCTTCCTATAATGAACAGGAAACAGAGAAATACAATTTTTAAGCAATACACTAGCCCAGAGATAATATAAATTTTACAGTACACACTGTATTGGTTTGCTATAATGTCCTGAATACAGAAAAATAAAGATTTTCAAGAATACCCTAGACAACAGATAATGACATTTTTACAGTACCCACTGTATTAGATTGCTATAATGAATAGGAGACAGAGACAAACAATTTTTCACCACTACACTTGCCCAGAGATAATGTAATTTTTGCAGAACACACTGTAAAGGCTAGCTATAATGTGCTAAATACAGAAAAATAAAGATTTTCAGGAGTACACTAGGTCACAGATAATGAAATTTTTACAGTACACACTGTATTGGCTTGCTATAATGAACAGGAGACAGAGAAATACAATTTTTTGGCAATACACTAGCCTAGAAATAATGTAATTTTTACAGTACACACGGTATTGACTTGCTATAATGAACAGGAGACAGAGAAATACAATTTTTCGTAAAAACACTAGCCTAGAGATAATGTCATTTTTACAGTAGACACTGTATTGGCTTCCTTTAATGAACAGGAGACGGAGAAATACAATTTTTTCGGCAATACACTAGCCCTGAGATAATATAAATTTTACAGTACACACGGTATTGGCTTCCTATAATGAACAGGAAACAGAGAAATACAATTTTTAAGCAATACACTAGCCCTGAGATAATATAAATTTTACAGTACACACTGTATTGGCTTGATTTGATGAATGGGAGACAGAGAAATACAATTTTTTCGGCACTACACTAGCCCAGAGATAATATAAATTTTACAGTACACACTGTATTGGCTTGCTATAATGTACTGAATACAGAAAAATAAAGATTTTCAAGAGTACCCTAGGCCACAGATAATTAAATTTTTACAGTACACACTGTATTGGCTTGCTATAATGAACAGGAGACAGAGAAATACAATTTCTTGGCACTACACTAGTCCAATTTTTCGGCACTACACTAGCCCAGAGATAATGTAATTTTTACCGAACACACTGTATTGGCTTGCTGTAATGTGTAGGAGACAGAGAAATACAATTTTTCGGCAATACACTAGCCCAGAGAAAATGTAATTTTTACAATACAAACTGTAAAGGCTTGCTATAATGTACTGAATACAGAAAAATAAAGATTTTCAGGAGTACACTAGGCCACAGATAATGAAATTTTTACAGTACACACTGTATTGGCTTGCATTAATGAATGGGAGACAGAGAAATACAATTTTTAGGCAATACACTAGCCCAGAGATAATATAAATTTTACAGTACACACTGTATTGGCTTGCTATAATGTACTGAATACAGAAAAATAAAGATTTTCAGGAGTACACTAGGCCACAGATAATTAAATTTTTACAGTACACACTGTATTGGCTTGCTTTAATAAATGGCAGACAGAGAAATACAATTTTTCGGCTATACTCTAGCCTAGAAATAATGTAATTTTTACAGTACACACTGTAAAGGCTAGCTATAATGTACTGAATACAGTAAAATAAAGATTTTCAGGAGTACACTAGGTCACAGAAAATTTAATTTTTACAGTACACACTGTATTGGCTTGCTATAATGAACATGAGAGAGAGAAATACAATGTTTTGGCAATACACTAACCTAGAGATAATTTAATTTTTACAGAACACACTGTATTGGCTTTCTGTAATGTACAGGAGACAGAGAAATACAATTTTTTCGGCAATACACTACCCCAGAGAAAATGTAATTTTTACAATACAAACTGTAAAGCTTGCTATAATGTACTGAATACAGAAAAATAAAGATTTTTAGGAGTACACTAGGCCACAGATAATGAAATTTTTACAGTACACACTGTATTGGCTTGCTTTAATGAATTGGAGACAGAGAAATACAATTTTTCGGCAATACACTAGCCCAGAGAAAATGTAATTTTTACAATACAAACTGTAAAGGCTTGCTATAATGTACTGAATACAGAAAAATAAAGATTTTCAGGATTAAACTAGGCCACAGATAATGAAATTTTTACAGTACACACTGTATTGGCTTGCTTTTTTTATTTTTATTTTTAATAAGTATTTTTTATTTCAATCATCTCAAAAGACAAAATTCATAAAACAAAATTACAAAAAGAACCTCCCCATTCCTCCCACCCCCCCTTAACCCACCCCCCAATCCTGCAGGGAAGAAGAAAAAAAAAAAAGGAAAAAAAAAAAAAGGAAAAAATAAAAAAAAAAAAATTCCTCAACCATCCCAATCTCTCCAAACATTGGCCCATTTCGCATAGGACCCTCTTTGTCTGTACATGATTCTCTCATAGATTTTCACCTTATCCACTAAACATAGCCAGTTATTGCAGTCTGGAGCAGAGGGGGAAAACCATTCTCTGGCTACAAGAAGCCTGGCTAAAAACATCACTTTAGTCCACAGACGGCCCTTCATGGGCTGGCAATTAACCTCTGATAGGTCCCCTAAAATCCATACCTTAGGAGATAGAGGAATATCTATTTTAAGTCTCCGAATCAAGGTTGTTTAAATCGTTCTCCAATATTTACTCACTATCGGGCAGTCCCAGAACAGATGCATATGATCTGCCCCGGGGTCCCCACAGCGAAGGCAGTCAGAGGCGGCTCTAAATCCCCTCTTATGGAGCCATAGAGGTGTCACATATATTTTGTGTATGATATTGAACTGTTCAACAGTGTGATTAAAATTGTGCGAAACCTGACTAAAATTCTCCCCTATATTCTCCCAGTCCGGAGAACCCACCTCTGACAATAAAGCAGACCAGGTTCTCTGTCCTGGAGAAAAACATTCCAAAAAAACTTTTCATCAAGTGCCTATAACAATGTGATAATTTAACTTTCATACCACCTTTCTTACAGATCAGATTGTGCAAAAATTCCGGAGTGTCTACCTCAAGTGAATAACTATCGACAATATTAGGAAGTGCTGACCTCAATTGAAAATATGCATACCAAGCCACCTCACCTAAGTTTAAATTCTGTTTTAGCTCCATAAGAGACAGGACTTGCCCATTTTTAACCACCTGATTCAGATATTGAATATTTCTCGTCCTCCAATATTGCCAACAGTTTAGATCATCTAATTTCAAAAGCTTTGAGTTATGCCATAATGGGGTACAGATAAGTGCTGCCTTAACTTTAAACCAGCTCTTTATCACCAACCATGCCTTTGTAGCTATTCTGCAGAAAGGTTTATAGCCAATCTGTGTATTAAGTAAATAGTCGGACTCCAATACTGTAAATAGATCTGAGAAGCCTGAGTCTTTCACCAGTTTTCTACAGAGTTGGCTATTTTCCCAGTCATTAAAGAAGCAAAGTTGAGAGGCCATGAAATATCCCCTAAAATAGGGGAGGTTAAGGCCTCCCCTATTGTAGGGCATGGAAAAATAAAGCGACTTTAGTCTCACCCGCTTCCTCCCCCATAATAAATCATTAATCATCCGTTCTATCAACCTAAAATACTTATCTTCAATCCAAACGGGCGAATTGCGAAGAACATGGGGCAGCACCACCATTTTTATTAATGAAATTCTATCCCCTCTTGCAGGCAGAACTTTTTGCCATATCTTAATTTTTGATCTCACTTTCGACAGTAGAGGGATCAAATTAAGTTGGAGATAATCTTGAGTTTTGGCAGAGGTTGTTATCCCCAGATATTTTATTGAATCGGAGATCGATACCCGATTAGGGAGATTTTCCACAGATCCTCGCAATTTATCTACAGGGAGAAGAACAGTCTTCCCCCAATTAACCTCCAAGCCAGAAGAATAAGAAAATAGGCTGACCAGTTCCATTATTCGAGGGAGTGTTTTTTCTGTTTGGTGAATAAAAACAAGATATCATCTGCATAGAGAGATATACGATCCTGCTTCTCCATTACACCAAAACCAGCCACTCTCGAGTCTTGCCTTATGCTAGCTGCAAGAGGTTCAATATAGATATTAAATAAGAGAGGGGAAAGAGGACATCCTTGACGAGTACCTCTGCCCAACACAAAACTCTCTGTCAGCATGTCATTAATCCTAATTCTGGCCACTGGACATTTAAATAACAACTGAACCATCCCCATAAATTTGGGGCCAAAACCCATTCTTTTCATCACCTCCCAGAGAAACGTCCACTCGACCCTGTCGAACGCCTTAGTAGCATCCAGTGACAGGACCGAGCGGGCGCCCCCACCGGGAGACTGAATATTAGCAAAGAACCTATGCAGATTATGATGGGTACCCCTTTTCAACATAAAGCCATTTTGATCTGGATGAATCAGAGAGGACATAACCTGAGAGAGCCTCTTAGCCAAAACCTTTGATAACAACTTAACGTCCGTATTTAATAGGGAAATTGGTCTATATGAGCTCAAATCCACCGGGTCTTTATCTTTTTTGGGGATTAAAACTATCACAGCTACCATCATAGACTGTGGCAAAACCCCTCCCTGCGATGCTTGAGCAAACACTTCCAGTAGATGAGGGAGGATGACATCACTGTACTTACGATAAATTTCATATGGAAAACCATCTGACCCTGGCGATGAGTTCCCGGAGATAGACTTCAAAGCCTCTTGAATCTCCACAAGAGACACCTCTCCTTCCAGAGATTCTTTTTGGGCTTCTGTTAGCATTGGAAGAGAAATTCTCTCCAGGAACTGTCTCGCCAGGTCAGTTGGCAGACCAGGAGAACCTCTATATATCTGGGAGAAGTATTGCAGGAAAGTGTCTCTTATACCCTCTGGGTCTGATATTATTACCCCATCTAAATTACGAACTAAAGTAATAGCTTTCTTTTTTTTGTCCTGTTGTGATATTATTTTAGCTAAAAGCTTACCAGGACGTCCAGATTCTGAAAAATACTTCTGACCCTTAAAAAGTAGCCTATGGTTTGCTTTCTCAATTACATATTCCTTCAAGGAACAACTAGCCTTCTGCATCTCTTCTTTACTACATTCAGTAGGTTGATCAATAAATCGTTCCGTTGTAGAAGCCACAGTATCAGTCAGGTCTTTCTCCCTCTTCTTAAATGATCTTCTCACAGCCGTGATATCACTAATAAGAACCCCCCTCAGATATGCTTTCCCAAACTGAATTGATGTTAGCAGAGGGAAGATTCACCTCCCAAAAGGAAGATACATGTATTTTAATAGACTGATAGTTATCCATGATAGTAAGCCAATACGGGTTCAGCTTAAACCCAAATCCCCTATTGTCTTTATTCTCCCCAATGCGAACCTCAATTAGGACCGGTGAATGGTCTGAAACTGTTCTTACTCCATATCGTATCCTTTTAATATTATTCAAGTTATTCTCATTAGTAAGCGCCAAATCAATCCTAGACATTGCTCTACCTCCTCTGCTAACACAGGAGTACACTCTCTTTCCTCCGCCAACATGTTCCCATATATTCACCAATCCAGTCTCCAAGCAGAACTGAGGCAATGGAGAATGACACATACTCCTTCCCCGATCTGCGTCTAAAGTCAGTCTGTCCTTTTTGGGATCCATAACAGCGTTAAAGTCTCCCATCAGTACGAGCCGGCATGCTGGCTTTTTTTCCAAAAAACGCAGTAGTTGGATGAGTGGATACATAGAGAATGGCGGGGGTATATAGAAAAAGGCGAGAATGTAACTATATCCATGTAGCCTCCCATACAGAAGAATAAACCTGCCTTGGTTATCTATGTGAGATTCGATTAAAAAAAAATCTATAGAATTATGAATCAGAACCGATACACCCCTAGAGGCACTGCTAAAAGTAGAATGATAGGATTGGGAATGCCATCCCGTCATCAACCGGGACACGGTCTCTTCGGTAAGGTGAGTTTCAACTATACAGATAATTGCAGGGAGATATCTCTTCACTGCATCCATAATAGCTTGTCTCTTGACCCTCTCCCCAAGCCCTCTGACATTCCAAGAAACGATTCTAACAGACATTAATTAAGGAGGGAAGGAAAAAAAAAGGTTAAATTCCCCCCTTTGGTCCGCCCGATCTAGTCAGCAAACCTCTACCTTCCGGTCATTCTCCCCCCACTAGTCCCCTCCTCCCTCCATCACTAGAAAAAATATAGAAACATATCAAATGCCCATTTGCTCCATCCAATCCAGTGCTTGTTGCGGTTTCTCAAAAAATTGAATAGTCCCATTATAGATTACTCTTAATTTCGCTGGGTACTGTAGGGAATATTTAATGTCTTTTAGCGCCAAACGTTTCTTTATCTCACTGAAACTTCTTCTTTTTTCCTGGGTCTGTCGAGCAAAGTCAGGGAAGAATAACAGTCTAGTGCCTTGATAGTCAATGGGTGAGCATTCTCTTGCCCTTCTCAGTATCATATCTCTATCCATGGATAGTAATAGTTTCATTAGAATTACTCGCAGCGGCCTCCCTGGGGTGGGTTTCCCCCCTGGAATCCGATGGGCTCTTTCTATTTGGAACATGGAGGAAAAATGTTCACTGCCCAAATTTTTCAAAATTACATCCTTAAGTTGTTCAACTAGCTGCCAACCCTCAACTCCCTCTGGAAATCCGACTAAGCGGATATTATACCGCCTTGATCTATTTTCCAAATCCCCCAGTTTATTTTGTAGGAGGTGATTCTCGGAAGAAAGAGACAGAGTCTTAGATTAAATCATATCCATGTCGGATTGGAGGGAGTCAACCAACTTCTCCATGTTAAGTACTCGATCCCGGATTTTAGTCAGATCTTCTCTTATTAGGGATATATCGCTCTGCATTGACCCAAGTTGAATAGACATTCCTTGCACTAGCATGCCGTTATTTTCTACAGCGCGCAGAATTTTTTCCAAAGCTGAGGGGTCATGCTCAATTTCTGTTCGTACTAGAAGACTTTCCTCCCCTCCTTCCTGATCTAATAGCCCATCCTCGGATAGTTCTTCAGCTTGGGGAATTTTAAAAATTTTCTTGGAGTTAATACTCATTTTTCCTTTGGTTAACCCCTTTTCATTAAGGGAGGGAGATTTCAAAAACTTATCAATTTTACCCTCTGGTGTCTTAGTCCCCAACTTTGTTCCAGAGGAGTCCACCGACCGCCGCTTTGGAGCCATTAAGCGTTGGAGACCCCTTTCAATATATATATATGTATATGTTTTATTTTTTTAAGAAGTCCTTAAGTGCCTTGAGTGCTCCCTCAACCTTTTTTTTTTTTTTTTTCTTTTTAACAAATTTTGTAGTTCCTCCCTCCTTTCACACCCGCATCTACTACCGATTTCAGCGCTTTTTTTTTCTTTTTTTTTTTTTTTCTCTTTTCTATTAAATTTTCCCCTCTTTATTTCTCTTTTCTTTGTTCTTTGTTCCCCTTTTACTCTCCTTTATTCTCTCTTCTTAAATGTCAGTCACCAAAATCTATAAACTAACACAAGGCAATAAGCAATTGGTAAAGCAGAAAAACGTTTTTTATTTCCCCTCACGTGTCCAGCATCCACATTTCCATTTCCAGCGTCCAAGAGCAGAAGTAAGCAGGGGAAGCCAGCAAAACCGGAGCAGGAGGAGCAGGAGGATAGGGCACGGAGCAGGAGACCAGCCAGTGAAGGAAGGCGGGGGAGGTGGGAACCCACTCTCCTGTAGGCAGCAACAGCAGACGGCAGTGAGAGCCTGGCGTTCCTCCCAGAAGCAGGGCAGCTGAGGGCGACTGTGAGGGAGTGAAGGAAGGTGCTCACCCCACTGTGAACGGCAGCAAACAGCAGGCAGCAAGTCAGAGACAAGCGGGGACCGGAGGCACAGGTAGTCCGGCGTCCATCACAGGGCAGCAGGCGGCCAGCGGCAGAGGATTCGGGCGTGCCCAGGACTCAAACATCGACAGGGAGCCGGAGGGCCAGAGAGCGAGGTGGAGGTTGGAGGAGGAGGGGGAGGAGGAGAGCGCGACATGACGTATTCACGTCGTATTGGCTTGCTTTAATGAATGGAAGACAGAGAAATTCAATTTTTAGGCAATACACTAGCCCAGAGATAATATACATTTTACAGTACACACTGTATTGGCTTGCTATAATGTACTAAATACAGAAAAATAAAGATTTTCAGGAGTACACTAGGCCACAGATAATGAAATTTTTACAGTACACACTGTATTGGCTTGCTATAATGAACAGGAGACATAGAAATACAATTTTTCGGCACTACACTAGCCCAGAGATAATGTAATTTTTACTGAACACACTGTATTGGCTTGCTGTAATGTGTAGGAGACAGATAAATACAATTTTACGGCAATACACTAGCACAGAGAAAATGTAATTTTTACAATACAAACTGTAAAGGCTTGCTATAATGTACTGAATACAGAAAAATAAAGATTTTCAAGAGTACACTAGGCCACAGATAATGAAATTTTTACAGTACACACTGTATTGGCTTGCTTTAATGAATGGGAGAGAGAGAAAGACAATTTTTCGGCAATACACTAGCACCAACAATATGTCATTTTTACAGTACACACTGTAAAGGCTTGCTATAATGTACTGAATACAGAAAAATAAAGATTTTCTGGGGTACACTAAACCAGAGATAATTAAATTTTTATAGTACACACTGTATTGGCTTGCTATATTGAACAGGAGCTAGAGAAATACAATTTTTTGGCAATACACTAGCCCAGAAATAATGTAATTTTTACAGAACACACGGTATTGGCTTGCTATAATGAACAGGAGACAGAGAAATACAATTTTTCGTAAAAACACTAGCCTAGAGATAATGTCATTTTTACAATACACACTGTAAAGGATTGCTATAAAGTATTAAATACAGAAAAATAAAGATTTTCCGGAGTACACTAGGCTGGAGAAAATTAAATGTTTACAGTACACACTCTATTGGCTTCCTTTAATGAACAGAAGACAGAGAAATACAGTTTTTCGGCAATACACTTGCCCAGAGATAATATAAATTTTACAGTACACTCTGTATTGGCTTGCTATAATGTACTGAATACAGAAAAATAAAGATTTTCAAGAGTACTCTATGCCACAGATAATGAACTTTTTACAGTACCCACTGTATTGGCTTGCTATGATGAACAGGAGACATATAAATACAAATTTTTTGGCCATAAATTAGCCCAGAGATAATGTAATTTTTACAGTACACACTGTATTGGCTTGCTATAATGAACAGGAGACAGAGAAATAAAATTTCTCGGCACTACACTAGCCCAGAGATAAAGTAATTTTTGCAGTACACACTGTAAAGGCTAGCTATAAATTACTGAATACAGAAAAAGAAAGATTTTCAGGAGTACATTAGGTCACAGATAATGAAATTTTTACAGTACACACTGTATTGGCTTGCTATAATGAACATGAGACAGAGAAATACAATTTTTCGGCAATACACTAGCCCAGAGAAAATGTAATTTTTACAATACAAACTGCAAAGGCTTGCTATAATGTACTGAATACAGAAAAATAAAGATTTTCTGGAGTACATTAAACCAGAGATAATGAAATTTTTACAATACACACTGTACTGGCTTGCTTTAATGAATGGGAGACAGAGAAATACAATTTTTCGGCTATACTCTAGCCTAGAAATAATGTAATTTTTACAGTACACACTGTAAAGGCTTGCTATAATGTATTGAATACAGAAAAATTAAAGATTTTCAAGAGTACACAAGGCCAAAGATAATTATATTTTTATAGTACACACTGTATTGGCTTGCTTTAATAAATGTCAGACAGAGAAATACAATTTTTCGGCTATACTCTAGCCTAGAAATAATGTAATTTTCACAGTACACAAAAGGCTAGCTATAATGTACTGAATACAGAAAAATAAAGATTTTCAGGAGTACACTAGGTCGCAGAAAATGAAATTTTTACAGTACACACTGTATTGACTTGCTATAATGAACATGAGAGAGAGAGAAATACAATGTTTTTGCAATACACTAACCCAGAGATAATTTAATTTTTACAGAACACACTGTATTGGATTTCTGTAATGTACAGGAGAAAGAGAAATACAATTTTTCGGCAATACACTACCCCAGAGAAAATGTAATTTTTACAATACAAACTGTAAAGGCTTGCTATAATGTACTGAATACAGAAAAATAAAGATTTTCTGAAGTACACTAAACCAGAGATAATGAAATTTTTACAGTACACACTGTATTGTCTTGCTATAATGAACAGGAGACATAGAAATACAATTTTTCGGCACTACATTAGCCCAGAGATAATGTAATTTTTGCAGAACACACTGTATTGGCTTGCTGTAATGTGTAGGAGACAGAGAAATACAATTTTTCGGAAATACACTAGCCCAGAGAAAATGTAATTTTTACAATACAAACTGTAAAGGCTTGCTATAATGTACTGAATACAGAAAAATTATGATTTTCAGGAGTACACTAGGCCACAGATAATACATTTTTTATAGTACACACTGTATTGGCTTGCTTTAATGAATAGGAGAGAGAGAAAGACAATTTTTCGGCAATACACTAGCACCAAGAATATGTAATTTTTACAGTACACACTGTAAAGGCTTGCTATAATGAACAGGAGCTAGAGAAATACAATTTTTTGGCAATACACTAGCCCAGAAATAATGTAATTTTTACAGAACACACGGTATTGGCTTGCTATAATGAACAGGAGACAGAGAAATACAATTTTTCGTAAAAACACTAGCCTAGAGATAATGTCATTTTTACAATACACACTGTAAAGGATTGCTATAATGTATTAAATACAGAAAAATAAAGATTTTCCGCAGTACACTAGGCTGGAGAAAATTAAATGTTTACAGTACACACTCTATTGGCTTCCTTTAATGAACAGGAGACAGAGAAATACAGTTTTTCGGCAATACACTTGCCCAGAGATAATATAAATTTTACAGTACACTCTGTATTGGCTTGCTATAATGTACTGAATACAGAAGAATAAAGATTTTCAAGAGTACTCTATGCCACAGATAATGAACTTTTTACAGTACCCACTGTATTGGCTTGCTATGATGAACAGGAGACATATAAATACAAATTTTTTGGCCATACACTAGCCCAGAGATAATGTAATTTTTACAGTACACACTGTATTGGCTTGCTATAATGAACAGGAGACAGAGAAATAAAATTTCTCGGCACTACACTAGCCCAGAGATAATGTAATTTTGCAGTACACACTGTAAAGGCTAGCTATAAATTACTGAATACAGAAAAAGAAAGATTTTCAGGAGTACATTAGGTCACAGATAATGAAATTTTTACAGTACACACTGTATTGGCTTGCTATAATGAACATGAGACAGAGAAATACAATTTTTCGGCAATACACTAGCCCAGAGAAAATGTAATTTTTACAATACAAACTGCAAAGGCTTGCTATAATGTACTGAATACAGAAAAATAAAGATTTTCTGGAGTACATTAAACCAGAGATAATGAAATTTTTACAATACACACTGTACTGGCTTGCTTTAATGAATGGGAGACAGAGAATACAATTTTTCGGCTATACTCTAGCCTAGAAATAATGTAATTTTACAGTACACACTGTAAAGGCTTGCTATAATGTATTGAATACAGAAAAATTAAAGATTTTCAAGAGTACACAAGGCCAAAGATAATTATAAAGGCTTGCTATAATGTACTGAATACAGAAAAATAAAGATTTTCTGAAGTACACTAAACCAGAATAATGAAATTTTACAGTACACACTGTATTGTCTTTGCTATAATGAACAGGAGACATAGAAATACAATTTTTCGGCACTACATTAGCCCAGAGATAATGTAATTTTTGCAGAACACACTGTATTGGCTTGCTGTAATGTGTAGGAGACAGAGAAATACAATTTTCGGAAATACACTAGCCCAGAGAAAATGTAATTTTTACAATACAAACTGTAAAGGCTTGCTATAATGTACTGAATACAGAAAAATTATGATTTTCAGGAGTACACTAGGCCACAGATAATACATTTTTTATAGTACACACTGTATTGGCTTGCTTTAATGAATAGGAGAGAGAAAGACAATTTTTCGACAATACACTAGCACCAAGAATATGTAATTTTTACAGTACACACTGTAAAGGCTTGCTATAATGAACAGGAGCTAGAGAAATACAATTTTTGGCAATACACTAGCCCAGAAATAATGTAATTTTTACAGAACACACGGTATTGGCTTGCTATAATGAACAGGAGACAGAGAAATACAATTTTTCGTAAAAACACTAGCCTAGAGATAATGTCATTTTTACAATACACACTGTAAAGGATTGCTATAATGTATTAAATACAGAAAAATAAAGATTTTCCGCAGTACACTAGGCTGGAGAAAATTAAATGTTTACAGTACACACTCTATTGGCATCCTTTAATGAACAGGAGACAGAGAAATACAGTTTTTCGGCAATACACTTGCCCAGAGATAATATAAATTTTACAGTACACACTGTATTGGCTTGCTATAATGTACTGAATACAGAAGAATAAAGATTTTCAAGAGTACTCTATGCCACAGATAATGAACTTTTTACAGTACCCACTGTATTGGCTTGCTATAATGAACAGAAGACATAGAAATACAATTTTTTGGCCATACACTAGCCCAGAGATAATGTAATTTTTACAGTACACACTTTATTGGCTTGCTATAATGAACAGGAGACAGAGAAATAAAATTTCTCGGCACTACACTAGCCCAGAGATAATGTAATTTTTGCAGTACACACTGTAAAGGCTAGCTATAAATTACTGAATACAGAAAAAGAAAGATTTTCAGGACTACATTAGGTCACAGATAATGAAATGTTTACAGTACACACTGTATTGGCTTTCTATAATGAACATGAGACAGAGAAATACAATTTTTCGGCAATACACTAGCCCAGAGAAAATTAAATTTTTACAATACAAACTAAGGCTTGCTATAATGTACTGAATACAGAAAAATAAAGATTTTCTGGAGTACATTAAACCAGAGATAATGAAATTTTTACAATACACACTGTATTGGATTGCTTTAATGAATGGGAGACAGAGAAATACAATTTTTCTGCTATACTCTAGCCTAGAAATAATGTAATTTCTACAGTACACACTGTAAAGGCTTGCTATAATGTATTGAATACAGAAAAATTTAAGATTTTCAAGAGTACACAAGGCCAAAGATAATTATATTTTTATAGTACACACTGTATTAGCTTTCTGTAATGTACAAGAGACAGAGAAATAAAATATTTTGGCACTACACTAGCCCAGAGACAATGTAATTTTTACAATACAAACTGTAAAGGCTTGCTATAATGTACTGAATACAGAAAAATAAAGATTTTCAGGTTTACACTATGCCACAGATAATGAAATTTTTACAGTACACACTGTATTGGCTTGCTTTAATGAATGGAAGACAGAGAAATACAATTTTACGGCACTACACTATCTCAGAGATAATGTAATTTTTACAGTACGTACTGTAAAGGCTTGCTGTAATGTACTGAATACAGAAAAATAAAGATTTTCTGGAGTATACTAAACCAGAGATAATGAAAT
Source organism: Bufotes viridis (assembly GCA_033119425.1). Classification (NCBI taxonomy): domain Eukaryota; kingdom Metazoa; phylum Chordata; class Amphibia; order Anura; family Bufonidae; genus Bufotes; species Bufotes viridis. The sequence continues at coordinate 137,906,287 of CM065591.1, read as the reverse complement.
TTTTACAATACACACTGTATTGGCTTGGTATAATGAACAGGAGACAGAGAAATACAATGTTTAGGCACTAAACTAGCCCAGAGACATTGTAATTTTTACAATACAAACTGTAAAGGCTTGCTATAATGTACTGAATACAGAAAAATAAAGATTTTCAGGAGTACACTTTCCACAGATAATGACATTTTTATAGTACACACTGTATTGGCTTGCTTTAATAAATGGGAGACAGAGAAATACAATTTTTTGGCAATACTCTAGCACCAATAATATGTAATTTTTACATTACACACTGTAAAGGCTTGAGATAATGTACTGAATACAGAAAAATAAAGATTTTCAGGAGTACACTAGGCCACAGATAATGAAATTTTTACAGTACACACTGTATTGGCTTGCTTTAATAAATGGGAGACAGAGAAATACCATTTTTCGGCTAAACTCTAGCCTAGAAATAATGTAATCTTTTACAGTACACACTGAAAAGGCTTGCTATGATGTATTGAATACAGAAAAATAAAGATTTTCAAGAGTACACAAGGCCACAAATAATTACATTTTTATAGTACACACTGTATTGGCATTCTGTAAGGTACATGAGACAAAGAAATACAATTTTTCGGCACTACACTAACCCAGAGTTATTGTAATTTTTACAGTACACATTGTAAAGGCTTGCTATAATGTACTAAATACAGAAAAATAAAGTTTTTCAGGAGTACCCTAGGGCACAGATAATTACATTTTTATAGTACACACTGTATTTGCTTACTGTAATGAACAGGAGACAGAGAAATACAATTATTTTTTTTTTAATTCTTTATTTTTTAATTTTTCAATAGTTATAGTAAACACAATATCAGTTATGTAACAGATACAAGTAATCAAGCAAGAAGCATTTACAGAGCCGATACAGGTAAAAGACTTGTATATCAGTCAAGGTTTATGCATATGAAAATCGGCATTGTTGACTTCAGCCTATTGTTCCCTGGGGAAGGAAAATACAGTGTACATATAAGCAAAATTCCATCCCTTGAAGCAGTTATGTGGATACTTAAAGGGAGCTAAGGTGAGCGTAAGAAAGAAGTAGAAAGTAGAAGAAGAGGAAGAAGAAGAAGGAGAAGGAGAAGAAGAAGAAGAAGAAGAAAAGCGGAAGAAGGGGGAGGGAAGAAGGCACGGAGGGAAGGGAGAACCAGGGTAGGAAGGGGGGGGGGAAGAGGGAAGGGACACGAGAGGACTTAGCTAGCAACATTCTTCATCTATACAACCACCTTGCAGTCAGCCAGAGGTCGCCTCCGCCAGAGTTCGCCAGGGGCACCATTGTTTCAGGAAATTAACATGTGTCCGGGTAATCCAACTTGTCATTTCCTCAAATCTACAGATTAGGTTTACCTTGGCCTTCCATTCTTGTAAGGAAGGGGGGTTAGTATCAAGCCAGTGAAAGGGAATAAGCAGTTTAGCTACTGCTATGAGATGTGATATTAGATTCAGTTTTGAAGGTGAATAATGCGGGGTAGGTACGGCCAGGACCACCATTTCTAGCGAGAGCTTAAAGCCTGAGGGTGCAAATTTCTGTATCACTTCCTCTATCCCCTTCCAATAATTCTGAATCAGTGGGCAATGCCACCAGATATACGATAAGGAGCCTATTCCGCCACCACACCTCCAACATTCTCCAGAGGTAGACAACCCTCTTTTGTACAGAAAATCAGGAGTTTTGTACTACCTGGAGAGTAATTTGAAGTGGTTCTCTTGTAACCGTATACAGGTAGAGAAACCAAAACCGTGTGAGCATGCCAAGACCCGTTTGACCTCTGAGTCATCTAGGACCCTATTCAACTCCTTTTCCCATTACCTGAGGTACAAAGGTTTCAGGGGTTCACCCTGGTTTCCCACCAGTGAGTAGAGCTTTGACACTTTCCTGGAGGCTGTAGATGGAGAAGCGATCAGTTTTTCGAATTCGGTCAAGGGCCTTTGGAGGGGGTACCGCACTTTCAACTCCCCGCACACAGCTTTGATATGTGTTTTCATGAGGAAAAACCCGGGAGAGTAAACAATAGCACTAGGGAGCTTCTCTAGTATGGAGGACTCGACATTAGGGGTGACCTCCCATATTCTAACCAAGGCAAGAGAGGACCAGAGCTGTGGTTTATCTGGGTTGTTCTGTTTCAGGAGATCTGGAATAAGACTTACCGACATCAGAGGGGATGGAGTGGGGGCCAATGTTCTGCTCATATCTCTCCAGACCTCTCCAAGTCCCCTAAGCATTGGGTCTATAGTCATGTCGCTGTGTATACCTTTATTCGGGAGCCACAAGTGTTTCTGTAGACCGTGACCCGCGCTATGCCTGCAAATGGTGTGGACATCTGGCTGCCTCTTGGGATCAACCAACTCCAACCATCTATTAAGTACCTTGGTGAGGAAGGACTTAGAAACAGGCGCCGGGTCTTGATCTTCTGCTGCGGCGCACCTCTCGCTGTCGGCTTCTGAATCTTCAGCTTATGCTTCTAATGTACGCGCCGCCGCCATCTTGGCTTGTGCTCCCGGCGAGTGCGAGGTCCTCTTCTTGAGGAATTTCTGCATGTCTTGCTGTCCTTTGTGGGATCGAGGTGTATCTGCAGTATTTGACCATGTTTGATCAGGTCACTGCTATTTAGAAGGCTGTTAATGCCAGGACGTGGAGGAGCTGCTCTTTCACACAGCCATCCACGCCAACGACCAGGCTCCGCCCCCCAGAAATACAATTTTTAGGCACTAAACTAGCCCAGAGATAATGTAATATTTACAGAACACATTGTATTGGCTTGCTGTAATGTGTAGGAGACAGAGAAATACAATTTTTGGCACTACACTAGCCCAGAGACAATGTAATTTTTACAATACAAACTGTAAAGGTTTGCTATAATGTACTGAATACAGAAAAATAAATATTTTCAAGAGTACCCTATGCCACAGATAATGAAAGTTTTACAGTACCCACTGTATTGGCTTGCTATAATGAACAGGAGACATAGAAATACAATTTTTTGGCCATACACTAGCCCAGAGATAATGTAATTTTTACAGTACACACTGTATTGGCTTGCTATAATGAACAGGAGACAGAGAAGTACAATTTTGCGGCACTATACTAGCCCAGAGATAATGTAATTTTTGTAGGACACACTGTAAAGGCTAGCTATAAAGTACTGAATACAGAAAAATAAAGATTTTCAGGAGTACACTAGGTCACAGATAATAAAATGTTTACAGTACACACTGTATTGGCTTGCTATAATGAACATGAGACAGAGAAATACAATTTTTTGGCAATACACTAACCCAGAGATAATGAAATTTTTACAGTACACACTATATTGGTTTGCTTTAATGAATGGGAGACAGAGAAATACAATTTTTCAGCAATACACTAGCCCAGAGAAAATGTAATTTTTACCAATACAAACTGTAAAGGCTTGCTATAATGTACTGAATACAGAAAAATAAAGATTTTATGGAGTACACTAAACCAGAGATAATGAGATTTTTACAGTACACACTGTATCGGCTTGCTGTAATGTGTAGGAGACAGAGAAATACAATGTTTTTGGCACTACACTAGCCCAGAGACAATGTAATTTTTACAATACAAACTGTAAAGGCTTGCTATAATGTACTGAACACAGAAAAATAAAGATTTTCAGGAGTACACTAGGCCACAGATAATGGGATGTTTACAGTACACACTGTATTGGCTTGCTTTAATGAATGGGAGACAGAGAAATAAAATTTTTTGGCACTACACTAGCTCAAAAATAATGTAATTTTTACAGTATGCACTCTAAAGGATTGCTGTAATGTACTAAATACATAAACATAAAGATTTTCTGGCGTACACTAAACCAGAGATAATTACATTTTTAAAGAACACACTGTATTGGCTTAATATAATGAACAGGAGACAGAGAAATACAATTTTTAGGCACTAAACTAGCCCAGAGATAATGTAATTTTTACAGAATACACTGTATTGGCTTGCTATAATGTGTAGGAGACAGAGAAATACAATTTTTGGCACTACACTAGCCCAGAGACAATGGAATTTTTACAATACAAGCTGTAAAGCCTTGCTATAATGTACTGAATACAGAAAATTAAAGATTTTAGGAGTACTCTTGGCCACAGATAATGACATTTTTACAGTACACACTGTATTTGCTTGTTTTAATGAATGGGAGACAGAGAAATACAATTTTTCGGCAATACACTAGCCCAGAGGTAATATAAATTTTACAGTACACACTGTATTGGCTTGCTGTAATGTGTAGGAGACAGAGAAATACAATTTTTTGGCAATACACAAGCCCACAGAAAATGTAATTTTTACAATACAAACTGTAAAGGCTTGCTATAATGTACTGAATACAGCAAAATAAAGATTTTCAGGAGTACACTAGGCCACAGATAATGAAATTTTTACAGTACACACTGTTTTGGCTTGCTTTAATAAATGGGAGACACCCCTTTGCTCAGTTTCCCTTCCTTTGAGAGATGTCTGGCTTTTATTGTGTTGTAGACCCATAACTAACAGGGGCTTCACATTTATTTTGCATATTACTGTTTCCCAGGGAGCTGTGCACTTTGGATTACTGTGTTGAGACTCTTAAATGAAGCTATGCGGTGTTTTTTGTAGCTGAGACAGAGAAATACAATTTTGTGGCAATACACTAACCAGAATAATGTAATTTTACAGAGACACACTGTATTTTTCTGTTATGTACAGGAAACAAAAAGAAATACAATTTTAGGCAATACATAGCCCAGAGATAATGTAATTTTTACAGTACACACCGTAAAGGCTTGCTATAATGTATTGAATACATAAAAATAAAGATTTTCAGGAGTACACTCGACCACAAATAATGAGATTTTTACAGTACACACTGCATTGGCTTGCTTTGATGAATGGGATACAGAGAAATACAAATTTTCAGGAATACAATAGCTCAAAGATAATGTAATTTTTACAGTACACACTGTAAATGCTTGCTATAATGTACTGAATACAGAAAAATACAGATTTTCATGAGTACACTAGGCCACAGATAATGACATTTTTATATTACACAATATATTGGCTTGCTATAATTAACATTAGACAGAGAAATACAATGTTTTACCAATAAACTAACCCAGAGATAATGTAATTTTTACAGTACACATTATAAAGGCTTGCTATAATGTACTGAATACAGAAAAATAAAGATTTTCTGGAGTACACTAGTCCACAGATAATGAAATTTTTACAGTACACTCTGTATTGGCTTGCTATAATGAAGAGGAGACAAAGAAATACAACTTTTTGGCACTGCACTAGCTCAGAGATAATATCATTTTTACAGTACGCACTGTAAAAGCTTGCTGTAATGTACTGAATACAGAAAAATAAAGATTTTCAGGAGTAAACTAAGCCACAGATAATGAAATTTTTACATTACACACTTTGTTTGCTTTCTATAATGAACAGGAGACAGAGAAATACAATGTTTCGGCACTACACTAGCCCAGAGACAATGTAATTTTTAGAGTACTCACTGTATTGGCTTGCTATAATGAACAGGAGACAGAGAAATACAATTTTTCGGCACTACACTAGCCCAGAGATAATGTAATTTTTGCAGTACACACTGTAAAGGCTTGCTATAATGTACTGAATGCAGAAAAATAAAGATTTTCAGGAGTACACTAGGTCACAGATAATGAAATTTTTACAGTACACACTGTATTGGCTTGCTATAATGAACAGGAGACAGAGAAATACAATTTTGTGGCAATACACTAACCCAGAGATAATGTAATTTTTACAGAACACACTGTATTAGCTTTCTGTTATGTACAGGAAACAAAGAAATACAATTTTTCGACAATACACTAGCCCAGAGATAAGGTAATTTTTACAGTACACACTGTATTGGCTTGCTATAATGAACAGGAGACAGAGAAATACAATTTTTTGGCATTACAATAGCCCAGAGATAATGTAACTTTTACAGAACACACTATATTGGCTTGCGGTAATGAACAGGAGACAGAAAAATAAAAATTTTGACACTACATTAGCCGAAAGACAAGGTAATTTTTATAGTACACACTGTAAAGGCTTGCTATAATGTACTGAATACAGAAAAATAAAGAATTTTCAGGAGTACACTAAGCCACAGATAATGAAATTTTTACAGTACACACTGTATTGGCTTGCTTTAATGAATGGGAGACAGAGAAATACAAATTTTCAGCAATACACTAGCCCAGAGAAAATGTAATTTTTACAATACAAACTGTAAAGGCTTCCTTAATGTACTGAATACAGAAAACTAAATGTTTTCAGGAGTACACTAGGCCACAGATAATAAAATTTGCATAGTACACACTGTATTGGCTTGCTATAATAAATAGAAGACAGAGAAATACAATTTTTCGGCAATACTCTAGCACCAAGAATATGTAATTTTTACAGTACACACTGTAAACGCTTGCTATAATGTACTGAATACAGAAAAATAAAGATTTTCAGGAGTACAATAGGCCACAGATAATGAAATTTTTACAGTACACACTGTATTGGCTTGCTTTAATGAACAGGAGACAGAGAAATACAAATTTTCGGCAATACACTAGCACAGAGATAATGTAATCTTTACAGTACACACTGTAAAGGCTTGCTATAATGTACTGAATACAGAAAAATAAAGATTTTCAGGAGTACATTAGGCCACAGATAATGACATTTTTACATTACACACTGTATTGGCTTTCTATAATGAACAGGAGACATAGAAATTCAATTTTTCGGCAATACACTAGTCCAGAGACAATGTCATTTTTTACAGTACACACTTTATTGGCTTGCTATAATGAACAGGAGACAGAGAAATAATTTTTTTGGGCACTACACTAGCCCAGAGATAATGTAATTTTTGCACACACACTGTAAAGGCTAGCTATAATGTACTGAATACAGAAAAATAAAGATTTTCAGGAGTATAATAAGTCTTAGATAATAAATTTTTTACAGTACACACTGCATAGGCTTACTATAATATACAGGAGACAGAGAAATACATTTTTTTGGCAATACACTAACCTAGAGATAATGTAATTTTTGCAGTACACACTGTAAAGGCTTGCTATAATGTACTGAATGCAGAAAAATAAAGATTTTCAGGAGTACACTAGGTCACAGATAATGAAATTTTTACAGTACACACTGTATTGGCTTGCTATAATGAACAGGAGACAGAGAAATACAATTTTGTGGCAATACACTAACCCAGAGATAATGTAATTTTTACAGAACACACTGTATTAGCTTTCTGTTATGTACAGGAAACAAAGAAATACAATTTTTCGACAATACACTAGCCCAGAGATAAGGTAATTTTTACAGTACACACTGTATTGGCTTGCTATAATGAACAGGAGACAGAGAAATACAATTTTTGGCATTACAATAGCCCAGAGATAATGTAACTTTACAGAACACACTATATTGGCTTGCGGTAATGAACAGGAGACAGAAAAATAAAAATTTTGACACTACATTAGCTCGAAAGACAAGGTAATTTTTATAGTACACACTGTAAAGGCTTGCTATAATGTACTGAATACAGAAAAATAAAGAATTTTCAGGAGTACACTAAGCTACAGATAATGAAATTTTTACAGTACACACTGTATTGGCTTGCTTTAATGAATGGGAGACAGAGAAATACAAATTTTCAGCAATACACTAGCCCAGAGAAAATGTAATTTTTACAATACAAACTGTAAAGGCTTCCTTAATGTACTGAATACAGAAAACTAAATGTTTTCAGGAGTACACTAGGCCACAGATAATAAAATTTGCATAGTACACACTGTATTGGCTTGCTATAATAAATAGAAGACAGAGAAATACAATTTTTCGGCAATACTCTAGCACCAAGAATATGTAATTTTTACAGTACACACTGTAAACGCTTGCTATAATGTACTGAATACAGAAAAATAAAGATTTTCAGGAGTACAATAGGCCACAGATAATGAAATTTTTACAGTACACACTGTATTGGCTTGCTTTAATGAATGGGAGACAGAGAAATACAATTTTTCGGCTAAACTCTAGCCTAAAAATAATGTAATTTTTACAGTACACACTGTAAAGGCTTGCTATAATGTATTGAATACAGAAAAATAAAGATTTTCAAGAGTACACAAGGCCACAGTTAATTACATTTTTATAGTACACACTGTATTGGCTTACTGTAATGTACAAGAGACAGAGAAATACAATTTTTCGGCACTACACTAACCCAGAGATAATGTAATTTTTGCAGTACACATTGTAAAGACTTGCTATAATGTAGTGCATACAGAAAAATGAAGATTTTCAGGCATACACTAGGCCACAGATAATGACATTTTATATTACACACTGTATTTGCTTGCTGTAATGAACAGGAGACAACGAAATAAAATGTTTCGTCAATAAACTAGCTCTGAGATAATATAAATTTTACAGTACACACTGTATTGGCTTGCTCTAATGTACTGAATACAGAGAAATTAAGATTTTCAGGAGTACCCTAGGCCAAAGATAATGACATTTTTACAGTACCCACTATATTGGCTTTCTATAATGAACAGGAGACATCGAAATTCAATTTTTCGGCAATACACTAGTCCAGAGACAATGTCATTTTTTACAGTACACACTTTATTGGCTTGCTATAATGAACAGGAGACAGAGAAATAATTTTTTTGGGCACTACACTAGCCCAGAGATAATGTAATTTTTGCACACACACTGTAAAGGCTAGCTATAATGTACTGAATACAGAAAAATAAAGATTTTCAGGAGTATAATAAGTCTTAGATAATAAATTTTTTACAGTACACACTGCATAGGCTTACTATAATATACAGGAGACAGAGAAATACATTTTTTTGGCAATACACTAACCTAGAGATAATTAAATTTTTACAGAACTCACTGTATTGGCTTTCTATAATGTACAGGAGACAGAGAAATAGAATTTTTTGGCAATACATTAGCCCAGAGATAAGGTGATAAGGTAATTTTTATAGTACACACTGTATTGGCTTGCTGTAAAGAACAGTTGAAAAAGAAATACAAATTTTTGGCAATACACTAGCCCAGAAAAAATGTCATTTTTACAATACACACTGTAAAGGCTTGCTATAGTGTACTGAATACAGAAAAATAAAGATTTTCTGGAGTACACTAAACCACAGATAATGACATTTTTACAGTACACATTGTATTGGCTTGCTATTGTAAGGATACGGTGGTTTGCGCTCCAGCCTGGATCATGCCCTGTGTAACCATGACAACGATCACTGTTTGCCTCCCAGGCTGGAAGCAGTGGCCGCTGGGCCGTCTAAGGTGGCTCCGCCCACCCACACTTGGTCAATAAATAGGAGCCAGGTGCTGCACAGGGGGTTCCACTAATGGAGTGCGCACCCTGCCTGCTCCATTCACCACGAGGACTCAAGATCCTAACTACCTGCAACTCTGAACCTCCAGGAGAAACCCTCACCTACCTTACCCGGCTCCACCACTGCAGGATCCCTGCATGACTTCCAACAGCAAGTATCAAGCCTGTCATTTTGTTTCACTGACATTGCTCACTGAAAGGAAGGGACTCGCGCTGGTGGTTATTAGTACTGCAGGCCTGGGATTCCTGAACGTTGCCAAGAGCTGTTATTCATGAACTTTAATCTGAACTCTCATTCCTAAAACGAACTTTCCTCACTATTAGTTTTACACTCTATGGGCTAACACCTATTTAGAAATGGAAGACACAGTCTTGAATTCCTTTCCGCAATTTCTTAAAACAATGGCCCTCCTTTACGAGGACCACAACAAGCAGCTGACTGCGGAGACCGCCATTCGCACCCTAAAGCAAGGGAGACGACCCGTAGAGGACTTTATTGCGGAATACACTCGTTGGGCCCGTGAGACGGAATGGAATGATCTCACTCTTAGAAATCAGTTCCGTCTCGGTCTATCTGAGGCCCTGAAAGATGAGTTAGGCCGCGGAGAGCTGCCACATACACTCGACGCCTTGATGCAGAAGGTCACCACCATTGACAGACGCTTAAGGGAACGCAGGGCTGAGAGAGTCTCAGGGTTTACACCCACCCCGAGACAGACCAGCCCAGATCCTGTAGCAGAGATGATGGAGATTGGGGCAATTCGTGGTCCTCTGACTGAGAGAGAGAAGACCCGGAGACGGAACCTCAACCTCTGCTTATACTGTGCGTCGGCTGACCATTCGTTTGATGGATGTCCTGCCATAAGAAAGAAACATGAAGGTAAAATGATGACGTTCTGTAACTTAGGCAGAAAAAACAACAACACAAGTGGTTACATTTATACGTCTCTTACCTTACAATGGGACCAAAACCGAACTATCGTTGATGCAATGGTGGACACGGGAGCTTCGGGGAATTTTATCCATAAGCATCTAGTAGAGAGAAATAAAATTCCCCATACAAGGAAAAATGTATCGATATCCGTGAGTTTTATTGATGGTACAACCTCTAGACCTATCCATAGCCAGACTCAACCCCTTTTGGTGACAAGCAAAAATAGCCACACAGAATTTTTATCCTTTGATGTCATACACTCCCTTCGTTCCCCATCATTTTAGGCTTGCCATGGCTCCGGTTACATCAACCAGTTCTCCTATGGGAACAGGGGAGAATTGGGTTTACCTCACGTTATTGCAGGGAGACCTGCTTCCCTATTAAAACGCTCATGCATGTAGGGGTGAACCAGGTCCCTACCCAATACTCAGAGTTCTCGGAGGTATTTAGTGCAAAGATGGCGGAATCCCTACCGCCCCATAGACCCTACGATTGCCCCATAGACCTGCTGCCGGGCAGTGAAATACCCACAGGAAGAATCTACCCATTGGCACAACCAGAACTTGACCACCTCAAACAGTATCTCGAAGAGAACTTAAGGAAGGGATTCATTCGGCCTTCAACCTCCCCTGCAGCCGCGGGTATGTTCTTCGTAAGGAACAAAGACTTGAGCCTCAGACCCATCATTGATTACAGAGCATTAAATAAAATAACAATCAAAAACCGGTACCCCCTGCCGCTAATATCCGAGCTTATTGAAAGACTTCAAACATCAACTATCTACACTAAACTGGACTTGAGAGGCGCATACAACTTGATTAGGATTAGAACCGGGGATGAATGGAAAACTGCTTTCCGCACCCGGTACGGACTCTTTGAGTACATGGTAATGCCTTTCGGCTTGTGCAATGCCCCTGCCACTTTCCAAAACTTTATCAACGACATATTTAGGGATCTACTAGATGTATGTGTTGTCATCTATCTAGATGACATATTGGTCTACTCTGATAACCTACAAGATCACAGGAAACACGTCCGTTGGGTACTTGCGCGATTAAGCGTTCATCACTTATATGTCAAACCAGAAAAGTGAATATTCGAGACTACTACCCTTCCGTTCCTTGGTTATATAATCTCACCCAAGGGAATTCAGATGGATCAGTCAAAGATCACTTGCATCCAAAACTGGCCGATTCCGGACTCCAGGAAAGCCCTCCAGCGTTTCATAGGGTTCTCGAACTTCTACAGGAAATTCATCAAAGACTTCTCCGCTACCATCAAACCCCTAACCAGATTAACTAGTGTCAACACGAAATTTGTTTGGTCCATGGAGGCCCAATCAGCTTTTGAGTTACTTAAAGACAAATTCACTTCAGCACCAATTCTGACCATTCCGAATCCAAACTATCACTTTGTGCTGGAAGTAGATGCATCACAGGCAGCCATAGGAGCTGTTCTGTCCCAGCGGAGCTCCTTCTCATCCCCATTACATCCTGTCGGGTTCTACTCCCAGACTCTAAACACCGCTGAAATCAACTACCCCATAGGGGAAAAGGAACTTCTTGCCATAAAATGTTCCCTAGAGAACTGGAGGCACCTACTTGAAGGTTCAACACACCCCATCACAATATACACGGATCACCGTAATTTACAATACCTGAAAACCAGTAAAACACTGTCAGCACGTCAGGTACGGTGGAGTTTTTTTTGACAGATTCGACTTTCAAATTACTTACCGACCAGGCTCAAAAATGGGAAGGCTGATGCCTTATCACGTCTGGCTGAATGCCGCGCCGCAGTTACAGCCCCCACATGCATTATACCACCTAACAAAATTATCTTCGCCACCATCGAATTGGAAACCCAGCTTAAGGATGCTCTGAAAATTGACTGTGCTAACATCCCCCGGGACTTCTGAAAGACCAACGGGGTTTCCTCTACAAAAACAACCTACTGTACATACCAACTCCTCTCACCACCCAGGTAATCAAACTCTGCCATGACTCACCCCTCGCGGGACACCCTGGCACTGCCAAAACCATAAACCTGATACGCAGGAACTTCTGGTGGCCAAAAATGACCAAAGAAATTAAGCAATATGTTTCCACGTGCGAGACATGTGCCTCATGCAAAAGTGATAGAAATCGACCATATGGCCTTCTTATGAGTCTTCCTATCCCTAACAGACCCTGGGAATGGGTTTCAATGGACTTCATTGTAGAACTCCCCGCTCCAGAGGAAACAACACCATCATGGTTGTAGTAGACCTACTAACTAAGATGGCACACTTCATCGCCCTCAAAAATTACCTTCCTCCAGTGAAACTGCCGAGGCCTTTCTGTCCAATGTCATAAAACTACATGGAATCCCTAGCCAAGTTATATCAGACAGGGGTTCACAATTTGTATCCAAATTTTGGAGAGCACTCTGTCTTAGACTCCAAATCGACCATAGAATGTCTACCGCCTACCACCCCCAAACTAACGGGCAGACGGAAAGAGTGAACCAATGTCTGGAACAATTTCTCAGATGTCACTGCTCATTCCTTCAAGATGACTGGGAAAGCCTACTCCCTCTTGCCGAATTCGCTTACAACAATTCTGTGAATTCCTCCACTTTACATAGTCCATTCTTTGCTAATTATGGATTCCACCCTAGGTCTCTCCCTGAAATCAACCTTCCTACAAACGTTCCTGCCACAGATGATTTTGTAACTACCTTGCAAACAACCCTCAGGATGCTGAAAGACAACCTCCAACGGGCAAAGGAAAGGCAGAAGATCTACTACGACCGTCACAGAAGAGAAAATCCTCCTTATCAGGTTGGAGACTCGGTATGGCTGTCAACGAGAAACCTTCGGTTGGGGGTACCTGCTAAGAAACTGGGTAGGCAATTTTTGGGTCCTTTTCTGATAGAAAGAATTATCAACCCCAACACGGTGAGACTTACCCTTCCTCCTCGACTACAGGTACATCCCACATTCCATGTATCGTTGCTAAAACCGTTTAGACCTAGCCCGTTCCCTCACGGGTTCCTCAACCCTCCCCCGATAGATGTCCGAGGTGAGGAGGAATTTGAGGTTGAGCAGCTTCTCGACTCCAGAAGAAGACGGGGGAGGATCCAGTACCTCGTTAGATGGAAGGGTTACGGGTCTCAGGATGACTCTTGGGAAGATGTGCGAGACGTCCATGCACCCAGACTCCAAAGGTTGTTTCACAGGAGATTTCCGACCGACCCTCCCCTACTGGGGTACCCCGGAGAGGGTCCCCTTAAGGGGGGGGGGGGGGTACTGTAAGGATATGGTGGTTTGCGCTCCAGCCTGGATCATGCCCTGTGTAACCATGACAACGATTGCTGTTTGCCTCCCAGGCTGGAAGCAGTGGCCGCTGGGCCGTCTAAGGTGGCTCCGCCCACCCACACTTGGTCAATAAATAGGAGCCAGGTGCTGCACAGGGGGTTCCACTAATGGAGTGCGCACCCTGCCTGCTCCATTCACCACGAGGACTCAAGATCCTAACTACCTGCAACTCTGAACCTCCAGGAGAAACCCTCACCTACCTTACCCGGCTCCACCACTGCAGGATCCCTGCATGACTTCCAACAGCAAGTATCAAGCCTGTCATTTTGTTTCACTGACATTGCTCACTGAAAGGAAGGGACTCGCGCTGGTGGTTATTAGTACTGCAGGCCTGGGATTCCTGAACATTGCCAAGAGCTGTTATTCATGAACTTTAATCTGAACTCTCATTCCTAAAACGAACTTTCCTCACTATTAGTTTTACACTCTGTCTTTAGTACGCGGTACATGATTTTGTTAACTCCATACTCTCCGCTTAAGACTGAGAGAGCCGCCTGGGGTACACACTGAGCAGCCGCAAAGACACCACCAACACTCAATCAGTGTGCCAAAAGTGGATGTCAAAGGACACCGCAGTTGAGATCCTAACTGATCAATTTGGTGCGTTACAGCTATACTGAACAGGAGACAGAGAAATAGAATTTTTCGGCACTACAGTAGCCCTGAGGTAATGTAATTTTTACAGAACACATTGCATTATCTTGCTATAATGTGCAGGAGACAGAGAAATAAAATTTTTGGGCACTACACTAGCCCAGAGACAATGTATTTTTTACAGATACACTGTAAAGGCTTGTTATATAGGGATGAGCGAACCCGAACTGTATAGTTCGGGTTCGTACCGAATTTTGGGGTGTTCGTGATACGGACCTGAACCCGAACATTTACGTAAAAGTTCGGGTTCGGGTTCGTTGTTCACCGATTTCTTCCCGCTTTCTGAAGCGCTGCACAGCACCCAATCAGCTGGCGTTTTACTTCCTGCCCTAAGAAGCAATCACAGCCATGCCTACTATTGGCATGGCTGTGATTGGCCAAGTGCAGCATGTGACCCAGCCTCTATTTAAGCTGGAGTCACGTAGCGCCACACGTCACTCTGCTCTGATTAGTGTAGGGATAGAATGCAGCTGCTGTGAGGGCGAAATAAGGCAGGGAAAACTCAGCAACAACACCTAATGAAGTGATCGATCTACAGCTCTGAATCATTCAACTTCTGCTAGTTAATTGCTCACTGTTTTCAGGCTGCCCAGAGAGTTTTTCTGTCACTTTTTTCTGGGGCGATCGGCGGCCATCTTGTGTCTTCTGGTGCGACAGCACAAGCAGCCACTAAGTCCATTAATCCATCAATAGCATCAATAGTAGTTTTTTTTTTTTTTTTTTGCTATATACTAAATCAGGGGCTTGGCTGTGCTTATTGTCACGACTAGAAACTCAGGATAGAATTTTCTATTTTTTATTGAGAGGTGAAATTCACTTTAGAAAATAGCAATCCCCTAAATCTGGTGTTCCAGCTGTGGCTAGCCAAGTGTAATACTGTCTGGCAAAGAATATATTTCTTTTTCTGGGGTGAAATTCAATTTCCAAAATAGCAATACCCT
Organism: Bufotes viridis; assembly: GCA_033119425.1. Lineage (NCBI taxonomy): Eukaryota > Metazoa > Chordata > Amphibia > Anura > Bufonidae > Bufotes > Bufotes viridis. The sequence goes on along the minus strand of CM065591.1, from coordinate 137,890,924 downwards.
AAATCAGTGGTTTCTGCTGTGGCAGGGCAAGATTTATAATCTCCGTCAAAGGATAGCTTTTGTTCTGGGGTGAAATTAAATTACCAAAATAGCAATACCATAAATCTGGTGTTCCAGCTGTGACTGGACAAGGTTCATAGTGTCCGGCAAAGGATATATTATTTTCTGGGGTGAAATTCAGATGCAAAAATAGCAATACCGTAAATCTGGTGTTCCAGCTGTGACTGGACAAGTTTCATAGTGTCCGTCAAAGGATATATTATTTTCTGGGGTGAAATTCAGTTGCAAAAATAGCAATACCATAATCCTGGTGTTCCAGCTGTGACTGGACAAGTTTAACCCCTTAATGACTCAGCCCTATTTCACCTTAAGGACTCGGCCATTTTTTGCAAATCTGACCAGTGTCACTTTATGTGGTAATAACTTTAAAACGCCTTTTCTTATCCAGGCCATTCTAAGATTGTTTTTTCGTCACACATTGTACTTCATGAGAGAGGTAAAATGAAGTCGAAAAATTTCATTTTTATTTATAAAAAAAATATCAAATTTACCAAAAATTTTGAAATATTTTCAATTTTCCAAGTTTCAATTTCTCTACTTCTATAATACATAGTAATACCGCCCAAAAAAGATATTGATTTACATTCCCCATATGTCTACTTCATGTATCGATCATTTTGGGAATTCCATTTTATTTTTTGGGGACGTTACAAGGCTTAGAAGCAAATCTTGAAATTTTTCATAAATTTTCAAAAACCCACTTTTTAGTGACCAGTTCAGGTCTGAAGTCACTTTGTAAAGCTTACATAATAGAAACCACCCAAAAATGACTCCATTCTAGAAACTACACCCCTCAAGGTATTCAAAACTGATATTACAAACGTCATTAACGCTTTAGGTTTTCCACAAGAGTTAATGGCAAATGGAGATAAAATTTCAGAATTTAGATTTTTTGGAAAATTTTCCATTTGAATCAATTTTTTGCAGAAACACCCCATATATGGTCTTAAACTGCTGTATGGCCAAACAGCAGAAGGAAAGGAACGCCATGTGGTTTTTGGAAGGTGGATTTTGCCGGTCTGTTTTTTTGATACCATGTCCCGTTTGAAGCCCCCCGATGCACCCCTAGAGTAGAAACTCCAAAAAAGTGACTCCATCTAAGAAACTACACCCCTCAAGGTATTCAAAACTGATTTTACAAACTTTGTTAACCCTTTAGGTGTTCCACAAGAGTTATTGGCAAATGGAGATGAAATTTCAGAATTTCTATTTTTTGTTACCTTGCCTCAAAAAAAGTGTAATATAGAGCAACCAAAAATCATATTTAGCCTAAAATAATACAAACAAAACTGCCACCTTATCCCGTACTTTCCAAAATAGGGTCACATTTTTGGAGTTTCTACTGTAGGGGTGCATCAGGGGGGCTTCAAATGGGACTTAGTGTCAAAAAACCAGTCCAGCAAAATCTGCCTTCCAAAAACCATATGGCGTTCCCTTCCTTCGACGCCCTGCCGTTTGGCCATACAGCAGTTTACGACCACATATGGGGTGTTTCTGCAAACTAGAGAATCGGGGCAATGTATATTGAGTTTTTTTTTGCTGTGAACCCTTGCTTTGTTACTGGAAAAATGGATTAAAATGGAAAATTTGCAAAAAAATAGCCATTTTCGGACCGTTTTTTTTTTGTTATTTGCATCGTTGAACTGACAGGTTAGATTGTGTGCTATTTCTATAGAGCAGGTTGCTATGGACGCGGCAATACCAAATATGGCTACTTTTTGGGGGGTTTTGTTTCAGTTTTACATAATAAAGCATTTTTGAAAAAAATGATTTTTTAGAGTCTTCACATTCTGAAAGCCATATTTATTTTTTATTTTTAGGGCGACTGTCTTATGTAGGGGCTCATTTTTTGCGGGATGAGATGTCGGTTTGATTGGAACTATCTTGGGGTGCATATGACATTTTGTTCGCTTGCTATTACACTTTTTGTGATGTAAGGTGACAAAAATGGCTTTTGACACCGTATTTTTTATTTTTTTGTGTTCACCTCAGAGGTTCGGTGATGTGTTATGTTTATAGAGCAGGTTGCGACAGTCGCGCCAATACCAAATATGTATACTTTTTATTTACTTATTTAAGTTTTACACAATATTATCATTTTTTAAAACAAAACAAATCATGTTTTAGTGTCTCCATAGTCTGAGAGCCATATTTTTTTTTATTTTTTGGGGGTGATTGTCCTATGTGGGGTATCATTTTTTGCGGGATGAGATTATGGTTTAATTGGCACTATTTTTGGGTGCATATAACTTTTTGATCGCTTGCTATTACAGTTTTTGAGATGTGATGTGACAAAAATGTTTTTTTTTTACATTGTTTTTATTTTATTTTTTTAACCGTATTTACCTGAGGGGTTAGATAATGTGATATTTTTATAGAGCAGGTTTTTACGGACGCGGCAATACCTAATATGTATACTTTTTATTTATTTATTTTACTTTAACACAATAATAGCATTTTTGAAAAAAAAAATTATGTTTTAGTGTCTCCATAGTCTGAGAGCCATATTTTTTTTATTTTTTTTTGGCGATTGTCCTTTGTAAGGACTCATGTTTTGCGGGATGAGATGGTGGTTTTATTGGTACTAATTTGGGAGGCATACGCCTTCTTGATCACTTGGTATTACACTTTTTGTGATGCAAGGTGACCAAAAATGGCTTTTTTACACCATTTTTTTTTTTTTTACGATATTTGCGTGAGGGGTTAGGTCATGTGATATTTTTATAGAGGAGAATTTTATGGACGCGGCGATACCTAATATGTTTAGTGTATTTGATTTTTTAAATTTTTATTCAGTGATATGTATTTTTTCACTTTTTTACTTTTTTTTTTTGACCCTGACCCACTTGGTTCTTGTAGATCCAGTGGATCTGCTGTCTATATAATACAGTAAGTACATGATATAGTGTACTTACTGTATTTTTTACTTTACAAAGTCTGAATAGGCTTTTGCCTTTAGCAAAAGCCTATTCAGAGTTTCAGTACCATGGCAAGCAGGACGCTTCTGAAAGCGCCATGCTGTCATGGTAACCATCACCCGCTGCCATAACAGAGCAGCGGGTGATGGATGAGGAGCTCCCTCCCTTTGCTATCCCATCCTGTCGGGGGGCTGTAAAGGCAAAGCAGCCCGTCGATGGGAGAGGGAGGGTGCTCCCTCCCTGTTAACACCCTCCATACAGCGGTCCATACGGACTGCGATATGGAAGGGGTTAAACTGCTGACATCTGCAGCATAGATGTCAGCAGTTTATAGCAGGGGGTCAGCAATGTGCTGACCCCCTGCTATACCCACTAGACACCAGGGAAAGCATTTGAACGGAGCCTCCCGCGCCGCCCACCTGCAGCACCGCCCGCAATCCTCCCCCCCTGCACCGCCTGGGGGGGACACAAACATGGCGAGGTGCAGGTGGAAGTTAAAATTTATAAGTTTGGGGCATTTTTTAGTCTCTGATCCCAGCGGTCTGGAGACTACAGAAAGCGCAGCAAACCGCAGGTCTGAATTGACCTGCGGTTTGCTGCGATCGCTGACATGGGGGGGTCACAGGACCCCCCTGGGCATTGTGCCAAGGTGCCTGCTGATTGATTTCAGCAGACATCTTGTTCCGATCACCGCCACGTGTGCAGCGGTGATCGGATATTCGCAGGGTGTACATGTACGCCCTGGGTCCTTAAGTACCAGGACACAAGAGCGTACATGTACACCCTGCGTCCTAAAGAGGTTAATAGTGTCCGGCAAAGGATATATATTGTTCTCGGGTGAAAGTTAATTGCCAAAATAGCAATACCGTAAATCAGTGGTTTCAGCTGTTGCTGGCCAAGTTTAATAGTGTCCGGCAAAGGATAGATCATTTTCTGAGGTGAAATTTAATTGCCAAAATAGCAATCCCCTCAATCTGGAGTCCCAGGGTTAATAGTGTCCGGTAGAGTTAAGCGAACACCTGGATGTTCGGGTTTGAGAAGTTTGGCCAAACTTCCCGAAAATGTTCGGGTTCGGGATCCAAACTCGACCCGAACTTTATCCCGAACCCGAACCCCATTGAAGTCACCCGAACTTTTGGGCACTAAAAAGGCTGTAAAATAGTCCAGGAAAGGGCTAGAGGGCTGCAAAAGGCAGGAACATGTAGATAAATGCACAGCAAACAAATTTGGATAGGGAAATGAATTAAACTAAAATAAATAAAAATTTACTAATATCAATTGGAGAGAGGTCCCATTGCAGAGAATCATGCGTCATATCACCCACGACTGGAGAAGGCCACTTTCAGTTATTTACGCCCCAGCACCCAGACAGAGGAGAGAGGTCCCACAGCAAGGAATCATGCGTCATATCACCCACCACTGGAGAAGGCCACTTTCAGTTATTTAGGCCCCAGCACCCAGACAGAGGAGAGAGGTCCCACAGCAAGGAATCATGCGTCATATCACCCACCACTGGAGAAGGCCACTTTCAGTTATTTAGGCCCCAGCACCCAGACAGAGGAGAGAGGTCCCACAGGCGGCTGTGGACAGGCGGCTGTGTTTGTCAGTAATGAGACCCCTTGCCGTGCTGAATACACGTTCAGACAAAACGCTGGCCACCGGGCAGGCCAGCACCTCCAAGATATAAAATGCTAACACTGGCCACGTGGACAATTTGGAGACCCAGAAGTTGAATGGGGCCGAACCATCAGTCAGTACGTGGAGGGGTGTGCAGATGTACTGTTCAACCATGTTAGTGAAATGCTGCCTCCTGCTAACACGTTCCGTATCAGGTGGTGGTCCAGTTAGCTGTGGCATGGAGACAAAACTTTTCCACATTTCTGTCATTCTAACCCTTCCTCCCTGACCTCCTGTTCGGTCTGCACACTGCAGAAAGGTGCAGCAGTTGGCATCTGTGTTTCGTCATCATCAGAGACGTGCAGACTCCGATGAGGTGGTATTCCCATGTCCTCATCATCAGGAAACATCAGTGGTTTTGCATCAGTGCATTCTATGTCTTCCACCACTGGGGAAGGGCTAGGTGGATTCCCTTGGGAAACCCTGCCAGCAGAGTCTTTAAACACCATAAGAGACTGCTGCATAACTTGAGGCTAAGACAGTTTCCCTGATATGCATGGGGGTGATGTGACAGACTGATGGGCTTAGTTTTCAGGCGCCACCTGTGCGCTTTCTGCAGAAGACTGGGTGTGACATAATGTTGTGAACGTGCTGGATCCACTGTCGGCCATCCAATTGACTAGCGCCTGTACCTGCTCAGGACTTACCATCCTTACAATGGCATTGGGCCCCACCAAACATTGCTGTAAATTCTGGTGGGTACTGGAACCTGAGGTAGTTGGTTCACTAGGACATGTGGCTGTGGCAGAATGGCCACGTCCTCTCCCAGCACAAGAGGGTCCACTAACACCACCACGACCGCGTCCGCGTCCCTTACTAGATGTTTTCCTCATTGTTACCATTCACCAAGCACCACAATAAGAAAAAAAATATTTGGCCCAATGTATTGATTTCAAATTCAGGCCTTTTTTTACAGGCACCTAACAATATCTGCCTATTTATTTATGTACCGTATTACACTAATCCAGGCACAGCAGTAACCAATTATTTAGGTGAATATCTATTTTAGGGCTAGTATTTAGGCCCTGGATGAAAGGTATCCTTTTATGGACAGATTTGCACTTGGAGATGCACAATAGCATGTGAAAAAATATGTAGGATTATGCCTTCAGCAATTGTATTTTAACACTTTGTGTAATTTACCCTTTAACGGACAGAAATACAATGGGAGATGCACGGTAGCGTGTGAAGTTATTGAGGATGACCCTCTCAGCACTTGTATATACACCTTGAGTGTAATATACCCTTTTACGGACAGAAATACAATATGAGTTGCACAATAGTGCGTGCAGATTTACAGGATTATGCTTTCAGCAATTGTAATGTAGCACTTTTTGTAATATACTCTTTATACTTGGAGATGCACGCTGAGTGTAATATCCCCTTTTACAGACAGATTAACACTTGGCCTGCAACAGCTGGAACACCAGATTCAAGGTATTGCTATATTGGCAAGTGAATTTCACCCCAGAACAAAATCTATCCTTTGACGGATACTATTAAATTTGTCCAGTCACAGCTGGAACACCAGATTTACTGTATTTCTATTTTGACAACTGAATTTCACCGCAGAAAATAATAAATCTTTTGACGGACACTATTAAACTTGGACAGCCACTGCTGGGACACCTGATTTACGGTATTGCTATTTTGGCAATTGAATTTCATCCCATAAAAAAATATATCCTTTGCTGGACACTATTAAACTTGGCCAGCCAAAGCTAATACCACTGAATTATGGTATTGCTATTTTGGCAATTGAATTTCACCCCAGAAAAAAAAAATATCCTTTGCCGGACAATATTAAACTTGTCCAGTCACAGCTGGAACACCCGATTTACTGTATTTATATTTTTGCAACTGTATTTCACCCCAGAACAAAATCTATCCTTTGACGGACACTATGAAAATTATCCAATCACAGCTGGAACTCCAGATTTACTGTATTTATATTTTTGCAACTGTATTTCACCAGAGAACAAAATCTATCCTTTGACAGATACTATTAAACTTGTCAAGTCACAGCTGGAACACCAGATCTACTGTATTTCTATATTGACAACTGAATTTCACCGCAGAAAATATTAAATCCTTTGACGGACACTATTAAACTTGGACAGCCACTGCTGGGACACCAGATTTACGGTATTGCTATTTTGGCAATTGAATTTCACCCCAGAAAAATATAAATCCTTTGCCGGACACTATTAAACTTGGCCAGCCACAGCTAAAACCACTGATTTATAGTATTGCTATTTTGGCAATTGAATTTCACCCCAGAAAAAAAAATATCCTTTGCCGGACAATATTAAACTTGTCCAATCACAGCTGGAACACATAATTTACTGTATTTATATTTTTGCAACTGTGTTTCACCCCAGAACAAAATCTGTCCTTTGATGGACACTATGAAAACTATCCATTCACAGCTGGAACACCAGATTTACTGTATTTCTACTTTTGCAAATATATTTCACCCCAGAAAATAATATATCCTTTGACGGACACTAGGGAAATTGACCAGTCACAGCTAGAACACCAGATTCAGGGTATTGCTATTTTGGCAATTAAATTTTAACCCAGAAAAATATATATATTTTGCCGAACACTATTAAACTTGTCCAGTCACAGCTGGAACACCAGATTTACTGTATTTATATTTTTGCAACTGTATTTCAACCCAGAACAAAATCTATCCTTTGACGGACACTAGGAAAATTATGCAGTCACAGCTGGAACACCAGATTTACTGTATTTATATTTTTGCAACTGTATTTCACAACAGAACAAAATCAATCCTTTGACGGATACTATTAAACTTGTACAGTCACAGCTGAAACACCAGATGTACTGTATTTATATTTTTGCAACTGTATTTCACCCCAGAAAATAATATATCCTTTGACAGACACTAGGGAAATTGTCCAGTCACAACTGGGACACCAGATTCAGGGTATTGCTATTTTGGCAATTGAATTTAACCCCAGAAAAAAATATATCCTTTGCCGAACACTATTAAACTTGTCCAGTCACAGCTGGAACACCAGATTTACTGTATTTCTACTTTTGCAACTGTATTTCACCCCAGAAAATAATATATCCTTTGACGGACACTAGGGAAATTGTCCAGTCACAGCTGGAACACCAGATTCAGGGTATTGCTATTTTGGCAATTAAATTTCACCCCAGAAAAAATTATACCCTTTTACGGACAGATTTAAACTATGCCTGCAACAGCTGGAACACCAGATTCAGGGTATTGCTATTTTGGCAATTAAATTTCACCCCAGTAAAAAATATACCCTTTTACGGACAGATTTAAACTAGGCCTGCAACAGCTGGAACACCAGATTTACTGTATCTCTATTTTTGCTACTGACTTTCACCCCAGAAAATAATATATCCTTTGACGGATACTAGTGAAATTGTCCAGTCACAGCTGGAACACCAGATTCAGGGTATTGCTATTTTGGCAATTAAATTTCACCCCAGGACAAAATCTATCCTGTGACGGACACTATTAAACTTGGCCAGCCACAGCTGAAACCACTGATTTATGGTATTGCTATTTTGGCAATTGAATTTCACCCCAGAAAGAAATATATCCTTTGCCGGACACTATTAAACTTGTTCAGTCACAACTGGAACACCAGATTTACGGTATTGCTTTTTTAGCATATTGAATTTCACCCCAGAAAATTATCTATCCTTTGCCGGACACTATTAAACTTGGTCAGCCACTGCTGGGACACTAGATTTACGGTATTGCTATTTTGGCTATTGAATTTCACCCCAGAACAAAATATATCCGTTGCCGGACACTATTAAACTTTGCCAGCTACTGCTGGGACACCAGATTTAGGGGATTGCTATTTTGGCAATTGAATTTCACCATTGAAAAAAATCTATCCTTTGCCAGACAGCAGACAGTATTACACAGCTGTAGATCGATCTCTTCATTAGGTGTTTTTGCTGACTTTTCCCTGCCTAATCTCACCCTCACAGAAGCTGCGTCCTCTTGCTACACTAATCAGAGCAGTGTGACGTGCGGCGCTACGTGACTCCAGCTAAAATAGAGGCTGGGTCACATGCTGCACTTGACCAATCACAGCCATGCCATTAGTAGGTGTGATGGCTGTGCAGCTCTTCAGAAAGCGGGAAGAAATCACCGAACAACGGACCCGAACCGGAACTATCCAGTTCGGGTTCGCTCATCCCTTCCCTCACATAATTTACCACTATATGTATTTTATTATGATTAATTTACCACCATATATATATACATTCCCCTATTTAATGACTCTGGTTTACACATATATTTTATATATATATATATATATATATATATATATATAGTATTTTGTATATATTATTTTATATTTATATATTTTATACACATGTATATAATGTTTGCATAACTATTGTGTTTCTTTATTCATGTGGTAAGTTTATTACATTATCACTAGTGTTGAGCGAACAGTTCGAGCATAGTTCGGGTTTGTACCGAATTTTGGGGTGTCCGGGACACGGACCCGAACCCGGACATTTTCAAAAAAGTTTGGGTTCGGGTTCGTTGTTCGGCGATTACTTCCCGCTTTCTGAAGGGCTGCACAGCAGCCAATCAGCTAGCGTTTTACTTCTTGCCCTAAGAGCCCATCACAGCCATGCCTACTAATGGCATGGCTGTGATTGGCCAAGTGCAGCATGTGACCCAGCCTCTATTTAAGCTGGTGTCACGTAGCGCCGCACGTCACACTGCTCTGATTAGTGTAGGGAGAGGAAGCAGCTTCTGTGAGGGCGAGATTAGGCAGGGAAAAGTCAGCAACAGCTCCAAATGAATGGATCGATCTACAGCTGTGAATGATTGAACTTCTGCTAGTTACTTGCTCACTGGTTATTTGGCTGCACTGAGCGTTTTTCTGTCACTTATTTTCTGGGGTGATCAGCGGCCATTTTGTGACTTGTGGTGCACCAGAACAAGCTGCCACCAAGTCCATCAATTCATCAATACTAGTTTTTTTTTTTGCTATATCATACATCAGGGGCTCAGCTGTGCTAATTGTCACCCCTAGAAACTCAGGATAGCAATTTCTATATTTTATTAAGGGGTTAAATACAATTGCCCAAATACCAATCCCCTAAATCTGGTGTTCCAGCTTTGGCTAGCCAAGGATAATACTGTCTGCTGTCTGGCAAAGGATAGATTATTTTATGTGGTGAAATTCAATTGCCAAAATAGCAATACCATAAATCAGTGGTTTCAGCTGTGGCTGGCAAAGTATAATAGTGTCCGCCAAAACATATATTTTGTTCTAGGGTGAAATTCAATTGCCAAAATAGCAATACCCTGAATCTGGTGTCCCAGCTGTTGCAGGCCAAGATTCATAGTGTCCGCCAAAACATATATTTTGTTCTGGGGTGAAATTCAATTGCCAAAATAGCAATACCATAGATCTGTGGTTTCAGCTGTAGCTGGCAAAGTATAATAGTGTCCGCCAAAACATATATTTTGTTCTAGGGTGAAATTCAATTGCCAATATAGCAATACCCTGAATCTGGTGTCCCAGCTGTTGCAGGTCAAGATTCATAGTGTCCGCCAAAACATATATTTTGTTCTGGGGTGAAATTCAATTGCCAAAATAGCAATACCCTGAATCTGGTGTCCCAGCTGTTGCAGGCCAAGATTCATAGTGTCCGCCAAAACATATATTTTGTTCTGGGGTGAAATTCAATTGCCAAAATAGCAATACCATAAATCAGTGGTTTCAGCTGTGGCTGGCAAAGTATAATAGTGTCCGCCAAAACATATATTTTGTTCTAGGGTGAAATTCAATTGCCAATATAGCAATACCCTGAATCTGATGTTCAAGCTGTTGCAGGCCAATTGTAAATCTGTCCATAAAAGGATACCTTTCATCCAGGGCCTAAATACTAGCCCTAAAAGAGATATTCCCCTAAATCAGTGGTTACTACTGTGCCTGGATTAGCGTAATATGCTACTTAAATAAATAGGCAGATAGTGTTAGGTGCCTGTAAAAAAAGGCCTGAATTTGAAATCAATACATTGGGCCAAATGTTTTTTTTCTTATTGTGGTGCTTGGTGAACGGTAACAATGAGGAAAACATCTAGTAAGGGACGCGGATGCGGTCGTGCTGGTGTTCGTGTACCCTCTTGTGCTGGGAGAGGATGTGGCCATTCTGCCACATCCACACGTCCTAGTGAACCAACTACCTCAGGTTCCAGTACCCGCCAGAATTTACAGCGTTATTTAGTGGGGCCCAATGCCGTTATAAGCATGGTAAGGCCTGAGCAGGTACAGGCGCTAGTCAATTGGATGGCCGACAGTGGATCCTGCATGTTCACAACATTATCTCCCACCCAGTCTTCTGCAGAAAGCGCACAGGTGGCACCTGAAAACCAAGCCTATCAGTCTGTCACATCACCCCCATGCATATCAGGGAAACTGTCTGAGCCTCAAGTTATGCAGCAGTCTCTTATGCTGTTTGAAGACTCTGCTGGCAGGGTTTCCCAAGGGAATCCACCTAGCCCTTCCCCAGTGGTGGAAGACATAGAATGCACTGATGCACAACCACTGATGTTTCCTGATGATGAGGACATGGGAATACCACCTCATCGGAGTCCGCACGTCTCTGATGATGACGAAACACAGGTGCCAACTGCTGTGTCTTTCTGCAGTGTGCAGACCGAACAGGAGGTCAGGGAGGAAGACTGTGTGGAAGACGATGCAGGGGACGATGAGGTCCTAGACCCCACATGGAATGAAGGTCGTGCCACTGACTTTCATAGTTCAGAGGAAGAGGCAGTGGTGAGACTGTGCCAACAGCGTAGCAAAAGAGAGAGCAGGGGGCAAAAGCAGAACAGCCGCCTCCAAGAGAGTTCGCATGCTACTGGTCACCGTCACCAGGGACCGAGCGCCCCAAAGGCAGCTATAAGGAGTTCCCTGGCATGGCACTTCTTTAAACAATGTGCTGACTACAAGACCCGAGTGGTTTGCACGCTGTGCCATCAGATCCTGAAGTGAGGCATTAACGTTCTGAACCTTAGCACAACCTGCATGACCAGGCATCTACATGCAAAGCATGAACTGCAGTGGAGTAAACACCTTAAAAGCAAGGAACTCACTCTGGCTCCCCCTGCTCCCTCTTCTGCTGCTGCCTCGGCCTCTTCCTCCGCCTCGGGAGGAATGTTGGCACCTGCCGCCCACCAAACAGAGGATGTGCCACTGACAACACCACCTGCGTCACCAAGCATATCCACCATGTCACACGGCAGCGTTCAACTCTCCATCTCACAAACCTTGGAGAGAAAGTGTAAATTCCCACCTAGCCACCCTCGAGCCCTGGGCCTAAACTACTGGCCTTTGAAATGCTGTCATTCAGGCTGGTGGACACAGACAGCTTCAAACAGCTGATGTCCATGGCTGTCCCACAGTATGTTGTTCCCAGCCGCCACTACTTCTCCAAGACAGCTGTGCCTTCCCTGCACAACCAAGTATCCGATAAAATCAAGTGTGCACTGCGCAACGCCATCTGTGGCAAGGTCCACCTAACCACAGATACGTGGACCAGTAAGCACGCCAGGGACGCTATATCTCCCTAACTGCACACTGGGTAAATGTAGTGGCGCCTGGGCCGCAGGCGGAGAGTTCCTTGGCGCACGTCCTTCCGCCGTCAAGGATCGCAGGGCATCATTCTTTGCCTCCTGTAGCCTCCTCCTCCTACTCGGCTTCCTCCTCCTCTGCTTCCACCAGCTCATCCAGTCAGCCACACACCTTCACCACCAACTTCAGCACAGTCCGGGGTAAACGTCAGCAGGCCATTCTGAAACTCATATGTTTGGGGGAGAGGCCCCACACCGCGCAGGAGTTGTGGCGGGGTATTGAACAACAGACCGACGAGTGGTTTCTGCCGGTGGGCCTCAAGCCTGGCCTGGTGGTGTGCGATAATGGGCGAAATCTCATCGCAGCTCTGGGACTAGCCGTTTGACGCGCATCCCTTGCCTGGCGCATGTGCTGAATTTGGTGGTGCAGAAGTTCATTCACAACTACTCCGACATGTCAGAGCTGCTGCATAAAGTGAGGGCCGTCTGTGCGTGCTTCCGGCGTTCACATCCTGCCGCTGCTCACCTGTCTGAGCTACAGCGGAACTTCGGCCTTCCCGCTCACCGCCTCATATGCGACGTGCCCACCAGGTGGAACTCCACCTTACACATGCTGGAGAGACTGTGCGAGCAGCAGCAGGCCATAGTGGAGTTTCAGCTGCAGCACGCACGCGTCAGTCGCACTGCGGAACAGCACCACTTCACCACTAATGATTGGGCCTCCATGCAAGACCTGTGTGCCCTGTTGCGCTGTTTCGAGTACTCCACCAACATGGCCAGTGGCGATGACATCGTTATCAGCATTACAATACCACTTCTATGTCTCCTTGAGAAAACGCTTAGGGCGATGATCGAAGAGGAGGTGGCCCAGGAGGAGGAGGAGGATGAGGGGTCATTTTAAGCACCTTCAGGCCAGTCTGTTAATAGGGAGGTTTTTTGCAACCGCAGAGGCCAGGTACAAATGTGGCCAGCCAGGGCCATCACTGGTGCGTGGCTGCGGGGATACGGAGGACGATGACGATACGCCTCCCACAGAGGACAACTTGTCCTTACCTCTGGGGAGCCTGGCACACATGAGCGACTACATGCTGCAGTGCCTGCGCAACGACAGCAGAGTTGCCCACATTTTAACGTGTGTGGACTATTGGGTTGCCACCCTGCTGGATCCCCGATACAAAGACAATGTGCCCACCTTACTTCCTGCACTGGAGCGTGATAGGAAGATGCGCGAGTACAAGCGCACCCTGGTAGAGGTGCTCCTGAGAGCATTCCCAAATGTCTCAGGGGAACAGGTGGAAGCCCAAGGCGAAGGCAGAGGAGGAGCAAGAGGTCGCCAACGCAGCTGTGTCACGGCCAGCTCCTCTGAGGGCAGGGTTAGCATGGCAGAAATGTGGAAAAGTTTTGTCTCCACGCCACAGCTAACTGCACCACCACCTGATACGGAACGTGTTAGCAGGAGGCAGCATTTCACTAACATGGTTGAACAGTACGTCTGCACACCCCTCCACGTACTGACGGATGGTTCGGCCCCATTCAACTTCTGGGTCTCCAAATTGTCCACGTGGCCAGAGTTAGCATTTTATGCCTTGGAGGTGCTGGCCTGCCCGGCGGCAAGCGTTTTGTCTGAACGTGTATTCAGTACGGCAGGGGGCGTCATTACTGACAAACGCAGCCGTCTGTCCACAGCCAACGTGGACAAGCTGACGTTCATAAAAATGAACCTGGCATGGATCCCACAGGACCTGTGCCTCCCTTGTGCAGAATACACATTTTTAACTGCCTCCCCCTCAACCATGTATTCTTGTACTCCGGGACACTTCTTTATTGAATCCTCATTTTTTTAAACTTTACCATGATCTTGCGGTGCCACCCAAAGTTGAATGAACCTCTCCTCTGTCTGGGTGGTGGGGCCGAAATAACTGAGAGTGGCCTTCTCCGGTGGTGGTTGATATGCCGCATGATTCCTTGCTGTGGGACCTCTCTCTCTGTCTGGGTGCTGGGCCGAAATAACTGAAAGTGGCCTTCTACGGTGGTGGGTGATATGACGTATGATTCCTTGCTGTGGGACCTCTCTCCTCTGACTGGGTGCTGGGCCGAAATAACTGAAAGTGGCCTTCTCCAGTGGTGGGTGATATGACGCATGATTCCTTGCTGTGGGACCTCTCTCCTCTGTCTGGGTGCTGGGCCGAAATAACTGAAAGTGGCCTTCTCCGGTGGTGGGTGATATGACGCATGATTCCTTGCTGTGGGACCTCTCTCCTCTGTCTGGGTGGTGGGCCAAAATAACTGAAAGTGGCCTTCTCCGGTGGTGGGTGATATGACGCATGATTCCTTGCTGTGGGACCTCTCTCCTCTGTCTGGGTGGTGGGCCGAAATAACTGAAAGTGGCCTTCTCCGGTGGTGGGTGATATGACGCATTATTCCTTGCTGTGGGACCTCTCTCCTCTGTCTGGGTGCTGGGCCAAAATAACTGAGAGTGGCCTTCTCCGGTGGTGGTTGATATGACGCATGATTCCTTGCAGTGGGACCTCTCTCCAATTGATATTGGTTAAATTTTATTTATTTTATTTTATTTTAATTCATTTCCCTATCCACATTTGTTTGCAGGGGATTTACCTACATTTTGCTGCCTTTGGCAGCCCTCTAGCCAGTTCGTGGACTATTTTACAGCCTTTTTAGTGCCTAAAAGTTCGGGTCCCCATTGATTTCAATGGGGTTCGGGATAAAGTTCGGGTCGAGTTCGGATCCCGAACCCGAACATTTTCGGGAAGTACGGCCGAACTTCCCGAACCCGAACTTCCAGGTGTTCGCTCATCTCTAATTATCACATTTTGTCTTCACTTTTTTCACTGGTCTCACTGTTCACGGTTGGTTTGTTTCACTTTGCACATCATGGTCACTTCTCTATATAATTGTATGTAAGCTTTCCCAGGATTAGGATTTATAGTTAGTTCCTGTTTTTTTGTGTAATACATACTATCTTTGGGTCCCACTCAGATTTACAAGATCCCGTGCGAGGTACCGATATCTGGTAACCGATCATATGTTTTCGGTCACGAGTTCGGAACCTCGGCACATGTGCGTGATACCTTTATTTGTCATATTCAATGAGGGCATCATTCGCCCTTCACATTACATCGGATGCTCGGCGCACGCGCGCATATATATACATATACCCCCCTAAGAATCATCCAATCATCCACATCCGCAATTCCTTAACAATAGGGCACTGCAATAAAAGTATTACTGTTTTAATTTTATACACGGCTATACTGAATGCCCTGGTGGTTTACTATTACGTGACCCGTGACGCCCGGGGACACCGCAGGTGTTAGCCATTCATCTTTCATTGAACTGTGTATTTATACTACAACCTTCCCTCTGTCTCTCACTTTCCCTGACGAAACCTGGCGGCGAAACGCGTTGGGTAGGTGAGGGGACACTTTTGAAGGGGGCAGCTCATGTCTATGTATTTGTGTATTTACTTTGAGTGCTGTTTGACTTACTATATGGCCATGTGTGCTTTTTCCTGCATGCTGCATTGTTTGGCCTAGGCCTTTGTGGATTTGTGTGCGAATCCCTTTATGCTGGGTCCCTCTATATGGTAATACTATTTACATCACTGCCTATGACCACTGCTTAACACAATGCCTTTATAGCTTTTTGGAGCCAACCTCTGTTGGACCCTGCATTTGTACTTTATTTTACTTTATGCCTGCAGCAATTCATGACCATATAAAGTAAACTGGTGATTTTTTACTTATTTACTTACATGTCATGCACTAGCCCCCTTTCTAGCACCCCTCGTCAGATTATTTTCTCTACTCTGCTCCATGTGAGACTCCATATGTATGTTTTTTAACAGTAAATTTTCAATAAAGCTATTTTGTGATAATTATTAGTGTTTGACTGAGTATTATTGATTACTTATATTGATATGTGGGTTACACACATGCTTTTTGTAGGTCTTTTATATATAGTTAATGTAAAAGCTAACTTGAATACCTTTCCCAGAAACCCAGAGGGGCACTGCCTGGCCTACAATACTCTGCAGACACACTATGCATACTAGGAGCTCTCCATAATGAGACACACAAATCTAATTGTTTGAAAAATTCTTCAAATCAGAAACAAATTTTTAGAAAGTCACTCATGTCTACTTCTGACGTATATGTAATCACAAATTCAACCATAAGTAATACTTCTCAAATGAAGAAAAGTTTCTGATATTGCTGTTCATTTCACCAATTCCAAGCTACAATGAAACACATTGACTTTAGACAAGAGAAATAAATACATATATTTTGCTATTGCTATTAAGAAATTCAGCAGTCACTATATTATTATGTGTAAGGTGTACATGTTTCATTCAGACATTTTTGAAGACATTTTCTAGAAAATAGAAAGGTACTTATTTGCAGCCAAATTAAAAATACATGAAGAGTATAAAGTCAACCTCTTGCTCTGTTTTTCAAAAGAAGAATAAAATTTGTTACATAGCAAACGAGGAGCGGAAGTAAAAGTACTGCTTCATAAAGATGGCAGCTGCTGATTCCTAATGAAGAATTTGCATAGAAAAAATAGGCAATCATTTTATTTTTTGCAGTGAGCAAAAATTCAATTAGACTGAATATTCTTTCTGCATTCCACAGCTGCAAACCATTGTAAAGCAACAGCAATACTCATCATGAAGATTATTTCTCTTTGGAATATTTACATCCTAAGTTCCATTCATGTACTATACTATGTACTATACTACTGTATAGTGCCAACTCTGCTACTAAAATTAATATTCAAAATTAAAATAAATAAATAAATAAATAAACATCAGTGGACTGAATGGAAATATAACCCAAAACTGATATACACAAAAAACATATGATTTTATCTCTCTAATAGCAATTAGAATGAATATAAATTGGCTTACTAAAAAGTAATTATAGCCAAGCTACAGAATGGTAAGTTTTTCATAAATGCCAGTAATTAACAGTAAGTATCTATTTCACTTACATAATCCAATGGTACCTACACTATTTTACCACTTTCTTTAACCCAGTGGTGAAGAAGGGGTAAAAACAGCAGGTTCACAAGCTGAGCCAGCTCCATAAAGCTGACACCAGGCCACAATGACCAGGATCGGAGATTACTCCATCAATCAGCTGTTGCAGCGCTCTAGTGACTGCTATGACCTCCTCACAGCATGCCAAGCACAGCACCATACACTATATAGCAGATGTGCTTGGTATTATACCCCAGACCAATTCAGTTAAATAGGATTGAGCTGCAAGCCATGTGACCGATGAATGAGATGTCTGTGGCCTAAAAAGATCTTGCAGGGCTCACTAGAAAGCCACAGCCTTTTAAAATAGCTGATAGCGAAGGGCCAGGAGTAGGATGCCCACAAATCAATTGTACCCCTAGAAAACCCCTTTACCAGCATCAGGTAAATGGCAGATTATTCAGATTTTTATGTCCTGTGGTACATCCTCAACACCCTTCAAATTTCACAAGCAATGAGATACACCACAAAAGCTGTATTGCATTTAATATACTGCAATATGTCAGTATGTAGTGTGGTTTGAAGTAGAGGTAAATTATTTTGAAACAAGCTTTGCCTTACAGCACCTTATCTATAGTGGGTACATTTGAATGTCCGTTTTCAAGGCAGGCAGGTTTTTTTCCAGTAAGAGTTGATCTAAAAATAAGCTGGGGAAAATTTTATCCAAGAGGGGAGTACCTGCAGAACACCAGCATGAAACCAAGTTTCAATATGGCAGATAGATCAGGGTCTTGGTGTACAACTGGAACATATTTGTTAATAATTTAGCAAATGAACAGACTCTAGGAAAGTCTCAGAAGGAGGATCAGAAACTGCTTAGCATTAAATAGCACAAAGTAGACGTCGACTCTCAGAGAGTGTAGCGGTAGTAGAGGTAGTAAAGCGGTATTCTAGATAAAGAGACCTCATATTGTGCATGTGTTACTGGGAATTGACATGTCCATATAGGAAAAGTATAAAACTAAAAGCAGGTTGTAAACTCATGCAAACTTAATGCAATTTTTTTGTAAATTAAATACAGCCACTAACATATGCCAGAAACTCTTTTTCCATGCCAAATCTGTCCATAACATTTACACAGTCATCTCTGAGACTTAGCATGTGTCATGGAGCTAAAGTTTTTACCAAATATGCTATCCTGCCTCTGAAAAACACAAATCTAAATTCTTTATCAGGGTAATTTCCCACTATAGGGGGAATTTATCATTCCCTCTATGCCAGTTTTCTGGTTTAAAAAAGACTTTTTAAGTTTCAACTGGTATTTTTTTATCTCCTTTGCCAGTTTCTCAAAATATGCATGACAAGATGTCAGCAAGGCCATCGTCACGGAATACATCATTATTTACACTAGAAAATGGCATACATAATGACTGAAATCTATACCAGCTATGAGCTTCAGTCTGGCTCACAGACTGCTGGAGGAGACATTTATGTGGCAGCACCTTGTCATAAATAAAATGCCAGCTCTAGCAGCGCAGAGCCCATCAAGACTAGTACAGCACAAAGACAATAGGGAAAATTCCTCATCCCCCCTACACTGTTTTTTCTCGTCAAAAAAAGTCACAAGTCCACCTGATTTGTTACTTTTCCAGTTGCAATTACAATTTTACACCACATTGACCAATTTAAGATTTCTACAAATGTATCATTATTCATGCCATAAACTGTTGTAAATAATAAATAAAATCTATGCAGCTACAGTACACACACTGCCAGAGGAGGCATGCAATTAATGATTAGGCCTGCTCTTGGTCATAAATTAAATGCCTCCTTCTGTAGCAAAGGCCCCATCTAAACCATGGCCATCACCCGGCAAAGCAGGGCAAGTGGGACTTTTACTGGATTAGGAGTCCCTGCTCTAAATCCATATATGGATATGTCCGTATATGGAATCAGGGCTATGTTCCTGCTGGGATTTGAACTCACAACCTTCTACATTAGAGGCAAGAACCTTAACCACTGAGCTCAATGCTAAGCTGTGACAAAAAAAAAACAGCATAGTAGTTTCTCATGTATCAGGTATTCCTCTACAGAAGTATAATTTTTTTTTTTTTGTAATTGTAAAAAAATGTATGGCACAAAACAAATGTGTAATTACAAAAAAAAAACATAAAATCATACCTCTGATATATATAATTACATAGTTAAATAGTTAATACTATTGAAAAAAGACATACATCCATCAAGTTCAACCAAGGTATATGAATGCATAATATGTGGGAAACTACTCCTGAGGTTTTTAGCCATAATATAGTTACAACATCATTTAAAAAAGTCTAAATAAAACTTAATTAGACATACCGACTTTTTTAATTTGTGTAACTATTATTATTTGTTGGGAAAGGTGGCAACCCTAACAGAACTCCTGCTCCCAGGTGGGTGACCCCCATAACTTTTTTTATAGTTATGTCTACGGAGATGTGTGGGGGCTAATTTGAGGGAAATCTGTCTTTTTTGACAGTACCATTTTGGGGGGTGTAATACTTGATCACTATTTATTCCATTTTCTTGGGAGATAAAGTGATGAAAAAACAGCAATTCAGCCTTTTTTATTTTCTTCTGTTACATCTTTCACCATATGGGCTAACTTTTTTTTATATTTTAATAGTATGGGTGTTTTTGCATGCGACAATACCCATAATATTATTATTTCTTTTTTTATATTTTCTTTTTTTACTTTTTTTAATTACTTTTCATCAGATTGCAACTTGCTCCATTATTCTGTTTTTTTTTTTTGCTATATCCTACATCAGGGGCTTGGCTGTGCTTATTGTCACCCCCTAGAAACTCAGGATAGAAATTTCTATATTTTATTACGGGGTTAAATTCAATTGCCAAAATAGCAATCCCCTAAGTCTGGCGTTCCAGCTGTGGTTAGCCAAGTGTAATACTGTCTGCTGTTTGGCAAATGATAGATTTTTTTCTATAGTGAAATTCAATTGCCAAAATAGCAATCCCCTAAATCTGGTGTCCCAGCAGTGGCTGGCAAAGTTTAATAGTGTCCGGCATAGGATATATTTTGTTCTGGGGTGAAATTCAATAGCCAAAATAGCAATACCGTAAATCTGGTATCCCAGCAGTGGCTGGCCAAGTTTAATAGTGTCCGGAAAAGGATAGATCATTTTCTGGGGTGAAATTCAATTGCCAAAATAGCAATACCGTAAATCTGGTGTTCCAGCTGTGACTGGACAAATTTCATAGTGTCCGTCATAGGATATATTATTTTCTGCGGTGAAATACAGTTGCAAAAATAGAAATACCGTGAATCTGGTGTTCCAGCTGTGGCTGGACAAGTTTAATAGTGTCCGGCAAAGGATATATTTTTTTCTGGGATAAAATTCAATTGCCAAACTAGCAATACCATAAATCAGTGGTTTCAGCTGTTGCTGGCCAAGTTTAATAGTGTCCATCACAGGATTGATTTTGTTCTGGGGTGAAATTTATTTGCCAAAATAGCAATACCCTGAATCTGGTGTTCTAGCTGTGACTGGAAAATTTCCCTAGTATCCGTCAAAGGATATATTATTTTCTGGGGTGAAATACAGTAGCAAAAATAGAAATACAGTAAATCTGGTGTTCCAGCTGTGGCTGGACAAGTTTAATGGTGTCCGGCAAAGGATATATTTTTTTCTGGGGTGAAATTCAATTGCCAAAATAGCAATACCATAAATCAGTGGTTTCAGCTGTGGCTGGCCAAGTTTAATAGTGTCCGTCACAGGATAGATTTTGTTCTGGGGTGAAATTTAATTGCCAAAATAGCAATACCCTGAATCTGGTGTTCCAGCTGTGACTAGACAATTTCCCTAGTATCCGTCAAAGGATATATTATTATCTGGGGTGAAATACAGTTGCAAAAATAGAAATACAGCAAATCTGGTGATCCAGCTGTTGCAGGCCTAGTTTAAATCTGTCTGCAAAAAGGGTATCTTTTTTTCTGGGGTGAAATTTAATTGCCAAAATAGCAATACCCTGAATCTGGTGTTCCAGCTGTGACTGGACAATTTCCTAGTGTCCATCAAAGGATATATTATTTTCTGGGGTGAAATACAGTTGCAAAAATAGAAATACAGTAAATCTGGTGTTCCAGCTGTGACTGAACAAGTTTAATAGTATCTGTCAAAGGATAGATTTTGTTCTGGGGTGAAATTCACTTGCCAATATAGCAATTCCCTGAATCTGGTGTTCCAGCTCTTGCAGGCCAATTTTTAATCTGTCCGTAAAGGGTAAATTACACTCAGCGTACATCTCCAAGTTTATTTCTTTCCGTAAAGGGTATATTACAAAAAGTGTTACATTACAATTGCTGAAAGCATAATCCTGTTAATCTGCACGCACTATTGTGCATCTCATAGTGTATTTCTGTCCGTAAAGAGTATATTACACTCAAGGTGTATATAGAAGTGCTGACAGGGTCATCCTCAATAAAATCACACGCTACCGTGCATCTCCAAGTGTATTTCTGTCCGTTAAAGGGTATATTACACAAAGTGTTAAAATACAATTGCTGAAGGCATAATCCTACATATTTTTTCACATATTCCCTAAATCAGTGGTTAATGCTGTGCCTGGATTAGTGTAATACGGTACATAAATAAATAGGCAGATAGTATTAGGTGCCTGTAAAAAAGCCTGAAGTTGAAATCAATTCATTGGGCCAAAAATGTTTTTCTTATTGTGGTGCTTGGTGAACGGTAACAATGAGGAAAACATCTAGTAAGGGATGCGGACACGGTTGTGGTGGTGTTAGTGGACCCTCGGTTGCTGGGAGAGGACGTGGCCATTCTGCCACAGCCACACGTCCTAGTGAACCAACTACCTCAGGTTCCAGTACCCGCCAGAATTTACAGCGATATTTGGTGGGGCCTAATGCCGTTCTAAGGATGGTAAGGCCTGAGCAGGTACAGGCGCTAGTCAATTGGGTGGCCGACAGTGGATCCAGCACGTTTACAACATTATCTCCCACCAAGTCTTCTGCAGAAAGCGCACAGGTGGCGCCTGAAAACCAAGCCCATCAGTCTGTCACATCTACCCCATGCATGTCAGGGAAACTGTCAGAGCCTCAAGTTATGCAGCAGTCTCTTATGTTGTTTGAAGACTCTGCTGGCAGGCTTTCCAAAGGGAATCCACCTAGCCCTTCCCCAGTGGTGGAAGACATAGAATGCACTGATAAACAACCACTGATGTTTCCTGATGATGAGGATATGGGAATACCACCTCATCGGAGTCCGCATATCTCTGATGATGACGAAACACAGGTGCCAACTGCTGCGGCTTTTGCAGTGTGCAGACCGAACAGGAGGTCAGGGAGGAAGACAATGCAGGGGACGATGATATCCTAGACCCCACATGGAATGAAGGTCGTGCCACTGACTTTCATAGTTCAGAGGAAGAGGCAGTGGTGGGATCGAGCCAACAGCGTAGCAAAAGAGGGAGCAGGGGGCAAAGAAGAACAGCCGCCGCCAAGAGAGTTTGCCTGCTACTGGGCACCACCACCAGGGACCGAGCACCCCAAAGGCAGCTTCAAGGAGTTCCCTGGCATTGCACTTCTTTAAACAATGTGCTGACGACAAGACCTGAGTGGTTTGCACGCTGTGTCATCAGAGCCTGAAGCGAGGCATTAAGGTTCTGAACCTTAACACAACCTGCATGACCAGGCATCTACATGCAAAGCATGAACTGCAGTGGAGTGAACACCTTAAAAGCAAGGAACTCATTCCGGCTCCTCCTTCTCCCTCTGCCTCTTCCTCCACCTCAAGAGGAATGTTTGCACCTGCTGCCCACCAAACATAGGATGTGCCACCAACACCACCACCTGCGTCACCAAGCATCTTCACCATGTCACACAGCAGCGTTCAGCTCTCCATCTCACAAACTTTGGAGAGAAAGCAGAAATTCCCTCCTAGCCACCCTCGAGCCCTGGGCTTGAATGCCAGCATTTCTAAACTACTGGCCTTTTAAATGCTGTCATTCAGGCTGGTGGACACAGACAGCTTCAAACAGCTGATGGCGATGGCTGTCCCACAGTATGTTGTTCCCAGCCGCCACTACTTCTCCAAGACAGCCGTGCCTTCCCTGCACAACCAAGTATCCTATAAAATCAAGTGTGTTAACTGCGCAATGCCATCTGTGGCATGGTCCACCTAACCACAGATACGTGGACCAGTAAGCACGGCCAGGGACGCTATATCTCCCTAACTGCACACTGGGTAAATGTAGTGGCGGCTGGGCCCCAGGCGGAGAGTTATTTGGCGCATGTCCTTCCGCCACCAAGCATCGCAGGGCATCATTCTTTGCCTCCTGTAGCCTCTTCCTCCTACTCGGCTTCCTCCTCCTCTGCTTCCACCTGCTCATCCAATCAGCCACACACCTTCACCACCAACTTCAGCACAGCCCGGAGTAAGCGTCAGCAGGCCGTTCTGAAACTCATATGTTTGGGGGACAGGCCCCACACCGCACAGGAGTTGTGGCGGGGTATTGAACAACAGACCGACCAGTGGTTGCTGCCGGTGGGCCTCAAGCCCGGCCTGGTGGTGTGCGATAATGGGCGAAATCTCGTCGCAGCTCTGGGACAAGCCGGTTTGATGCACATCCCTTGCCTGGCGCATGTGCTGAATTTGGTGGTGCAGAAGTTCATTCACAACTACCCCGACATGTCAGAGCTTGCCCTAAGAAGCCATCACAGCCATGCCTACTAATGGCATGGCTGTGATTGGCCAAGTGCAGCATGTGACCCAGCCTATATTTAAGCTGGAGTCACGTAGCACCACACGTTACACTGCTCTGATTAGTGTAGGGAGAGGACGCAGCTTCTGTGAGGGCGAGATTAGGCAGGGAAAAGTCAGCAAAAACACCTAATGAAGTGATCAAGCTACAGCTGTGAATCATTCAACTTCTGCTAGTTAATTGCTCACTGGTTTTTAGGCTGCACAGAGCTTTCTTTTGTAACTTTGATCGGTGGCCATTTTGTGTCTTGTGGTGCACCAGCACAAGCTGCCACCAAGTCCATTAATCCATCAATACTAGTTTTTTTTTTTTTTGCTATATCCTACATCAGGGGCTTGGCTGTGCTTATTGTCACCCCTAGAAACTCAGGATAGAAATTTCTATATTTTATTACGGGGTTAAATTCAATTGCCAAAATAGCAATCCCCTAAGTCTGGCGTTCCAGCTGTGGTTAGCCAAGTGTAATACTGTCTGCTGTTTGGCAAATGATAGATTTTTTTCTATAGTGAAATTCAATTGCCAAAATAGCAATCCCCTAAATCTGGTGTCCCAGCAGTGGCTGGCAAAGTTTAATAGTGTCCGGCATAGGATATATTTTGTTCTGGGGTGAAATTCAATAGCCAAAATAGCAATACCGTAAATCTGGTATCCCAGCAGTGGCTGGCCAAGTTTAATAGTGTCCGGAAAAGGATAGATCATTTTCTGGGGTGAAATTCAATTGCCAAAATAGCAATACCGTAAATCTGGTGTTCCAGCTGTGACTGGACAAATTTCATAGTGTCCGTCATAGGATATATTATTTTCTGCAGTGAAATACAGTTGCAAAAATAGAAATACCGTGAATCTGGTGTTCCAGCTGTGGCTGGACAAGTTTAATAGTGTCCGGCAAAGGATATATTTTTCTGGGATAAAATTCAATTGCCAAACTAGCAATACCATAAATCAGTGGTTTCAGCTGTTGCTGGCCAAGTTTAATAGTGTCCATCACAGGATTGATTTTGTTCTGGGGTGAAATTTAATTGCCAAAATAGCAATACCCTGAATCTGGTGTTCTAGCTGTGACTGGAAAATTTCCCTAGTATCCGTCAAAGGATATATTATTTTCTGGGGTGAAATACAGTAGCAAAAATAGAAATACAGTAAATCTGGTGTTCCAGCTGTGGCTGGACAAGTTTAATGGTGTCCGGCAAAGGATATATTTTTTCTGGGGTGAAATTCAATTGCCAAAATAGCAATACCATAAATCAGTGGTTTCAGCTGTGGCTGGCCAAGTTTAATAGTGTCCGTCACAGGATAGATTTTGTTCTGGGGTGAAATTTAATTGCCAAAATAGCAATACCCTGAATCTGGTGTTCCAGCTGTGACTAGACAATTTCCCTAGTATCCGTCAAAGGATATATTATTTTCTGGGGTGAAATACAGTTGCAAAAATAGAAATACAGCAAATCTGGTGATCCAGCTGTTGCAGGCCTAGTTTAAATCTGTCCGCAAAAAGGGTATCTTTTTTTCTGGGGTGAAATTTAATTGCCAAAATAGCAATACCCTGAATCTGGTGTTCCAGCTGTGACTGGACAATTTCCCTAGTGTCCATCAAAGGATATATTATTTTCTGGGGTGAAATACAGTTGCAAAAATAGAAATACAGTAAATCTGGTGTTCCAGCTGTGACTGAACAAGTTTAATAGTATCCGTCAAAGGATAGATTTTGTTCTGGGGTGAAATTCACTTGCCAATATAGCAATTCCCTGAATCTGGTGTTCCAGCTCTTGCAGGCCAATTTTTAATCTGTCCGTAAAAGGGTAAATTACACTCAGCGTACATCTCCAAGTTTATTTCTTTCCGTAAAAGGGTATATTACAAAAAGTGTTACATTACAATTGCTGAAAGCATAATCCTGTTAATCTGCACGCACTATTGTGCATCTCATAGTGTATTTCTGTCCGTAAAAGAGTATATTACACTCAAGGTGTATATAGAAGTGCTGACAGGGTCATCCTCAATAAAATCACACGCTACCGTGCATCTCCAAGTGTATTTCTGTCCGTTAAAGGGTATATTACACAAAGTGTTAAAATACAATTGCTGAAGGCATAATCCTACATATTTTTTCACATATTCCCCTAAATCAGTGGTTAATGCTGTGCCTGGATTAGTGTAATACGGTACATAAATAAATAGGCAGATAGTATTAGGTGCCTGTAAAAAAAGCCTGAAGTTGAAATCAATTCATTGGGCCAAAAATGTTTTTCTTATTGTGGTGCTTGGTGAACGGTAACAATGAGGAAAACATCTAGTAAGGGATGCGGACACGGTTGTGGTGGTGTTAGTGGACCCTCGGTTGCTGGGAGAGGACGTGGCCATTCTGCCACAGCCACACGTCCTAGTGAACCAACTACCTCAGGTTCCAGTACCCGCCAGAATTTACAGCGATATTTGGTGGGGCCTAATGCCGTTCTAAGGATGGTAAGGCCTGAGCAGGTACAGGCGCTAGTCAATTGGGTGGCCGACAGTGGATCCAGCACGTTTACAACATTATCTCCCACCAAGTCTTCTGCAGAAAGCGCACAGGTGGCGCCTGAAAACCAAGCCCATCAGTCTGTCACATCTACCCCATGCATGTCAGGGAAACTGTCAGAGCCTCAAGTTATGCAGCAGTCTCTTATGTTGTTTGAAGACTCTGCTGGCAGGCTTTCCAAAGGGAATCCACCTAGCCCTTCCCCAGTGGTGGAAGACATAGAATGCACTGATAAACAACCACTGATGTTTCCTGATGATGAGGATATGGGAATACCACCTCATCGGAGTCCGCATATCTCTGATGATGACGAAACACAGGTGCCAACTGCTGCGGCTTTTTGCAGTGTGCAGACCGAACAGGAGGTCAGGGAGGAAGACAATGCAGGGGACGATGATATCCTAGACCCCACATGGAATGAAGGTCGTGCCACTGACTTTCATAGTTCAGAGGAAGAGGCAGTGGTGGGATCGAGCCAACAGCGTAGCAAAAGAGGGAGCAGGGGGCAAAAGAAGAACAGCCGCCGCCAAGAGAGTTTGCCTGCTACTGGGCACCACCACCAGGGACCGAGCACCCCAAAGGCAGCTTCAAGGAGTTCCTGGCATTGCACTTCTTTAAACAATGTGCTGACGACAAGACCTGAGTGGTTTGCACGCTGTGTCATCAGAGCCTGAAGCGAGGCATTAAGGTTCTGAACCTTAACACAACCTGCATGACCAGGCATCTACATGCAAAGCATGAACTGCAGTGGAGTAAACACCTTAAAAGCAAGGAACTCATTCCGGCTCCTCCTTCTCCCTCTGCCTCTTCCTCCACCTCAGGAGGAATGTTTGCACCTGCTGCCCACCAAACATAGGATGTGCCACCAACACCACCACCTGCGTCACCAAGCATCTTCACCATGTCACACAGCAGCGTTCAGCTCTCCATCTCACAAACTTTGGAGAGAAAGCAGAAATTCCCTCCTAGCCACCCTCGAGCCCTGGGCTTGAATGCCAGCATTTCTAAACTACTGGCCTTTTAAATGCTGTCATTCAGGCTGGTGGACACAGACAGCTTCAAACAGCTGATGGCGATGGCTGTCCCACAGTATGTTGTTCCCAGCCGCCACTACTTCTCCAAGACAGCCGTGCCTTCCCTGCACAACCAAGTATCCTATAAAATCAAGTGTGTTAACTGCGCAATGCCATCTGTGGCATGGTCCACCTAACCACAGATACGTGGACCAGTAAGCACGGCCAGGGACGCTATATCTCCCTAACTGCACACTGGGTAAATGTAGTGGCGGCTGGGCCCCAGGCGGAGAGTTATTTGGCGCATGTCCTTCCGCCACCAAGCATCGCAGGGCATCATTCTTTGCCTCCTGTAGCCTCTTCCTCCTACTCGGCTTCCTCCTCCTCTGCTTCCACCTGCTCATCCAATCAGCCACACACCTTCACCACCAACTTCAGCACAGCCCGGAGTAAGCGTCAGCAGGCCGTTCTGAAACTCATATGTTTGGGGGACAGGCCCCACACCGCACAGGAGTTGTGGCGGGGTATTGAACAACAGACCGACCAGTGGTTGCTGCCGGTGGGCCTCAAGCCCTGCCTGGTGGTGTGCGATAATGGGCGAAATCTCGTCGCAGCTCTGGGACAAGCCGGTTTGATGCACATCCCTTGCCTGGCGCATATGCTGAATTTGGTGGTGCAGAAGTTCATTCACAACTACCCCGACATGTCAGAGCTTGCTCTAAGAAGCCATCACAGCCATGCCTACTAATGGCATGGCTGTGATTGGCCAAGTGCAGCATGTGACCCAGCCTATATTTAAGCTGGAGTCACGTAGCACCACACGTTACACTGCTCTGATTAGTGTAGGGAGAGGACGCAGCTTCTGTGAGGGCGAGATTAGGCAGGGAAAAGTCAGCAAAAACACCTAATGAAGTGATCAAGCTACAGCTGTGAATCATTCAACTTCTGCTAGTTAATTGCTCACTGGTTTTTAGGCTGCACAGAGCTTTCTTTTGTAACTTTGATAGGTGGCCATTTTGTGTCTTGTGGTGCACCAGCACAAGCTGCCACCAAGTCCATTAATCCATCAATACTAGTTTTTTTTTTTTGCTATATCCTACATCAGGGGCTTGGCTGTGCTTATTGTCACCCCTAGAAACTCAGGATAGAAATTTCTATATTTTATTACGGGGTTAAATTCAATTGCCAAAATAGCAATCCCCTAAGTCTGGCGTTCCAGCTGTGGTTAGCCAAGTGTAATACTGTCTGCTGTTTGGCAAATGATAGATTTTTTCTATAGTGAAATTCAATTGCCAAAATAGCAATCCCCTAAATCTGGTGTCCCAGCAGTGGCTGGCAAAGTTTAATAGTGTCCGGCATAGGATATATTTTGTTCTGGGGTGAAATTCAATAGCCAAAATAGCAATACCGTAAATCTGGTATCCCAGCAGTGGCTGGCCAAGTTTAATAGTGTCCGGAAAAGGATAGATCATTTTCTGGGGTGAAATTCAATTGCCAAAATAGCAATACCGTAAATCTGGTGTTCCAGCTGTGACTGGACAAATTTCATAGTGTCCGTCATAGGATATATTATTTTCTGCAGTGAAATACAGTTGCAAAAATAGAAATACCGTGAATCTGGTGTTCCAGCTGTGGCTGGACAAGTTTAATAGTGTCCGGCAAAGGATATATTGTTCTCTGGGATAAAATTCAATTGCCAAACTAGCAATACCATAAATCAGTGGTTTCAGCTGTGGCTGGCCAAGTTTAATAGTGCCCATCACAGGATTGATTTTGTTCTGGGGTGAAATTTAATTGCCAAAATAGCAATACTCTGAATCTGGTGTTCTAGCTGTGACTGGAAAATTTCCCTAGTATCCGTCAAAGGATATATTATTTTCTGGGGTGAAATACAGTAGCAAAAATAGAAATACAGTAAATCTGGTGTTCCAGCTGTGGCTGGACAAGTTTAATGGTGTCCGGCAAAGGATATATTTTTTCTGGGGTGAAATTCAATTGCCAAAATAGCAATACCATAAATCAGTGGTTTCAGCTGTGGCTGGCCAAGTTTAATAGTGTCCGTCACAGGATAGATTTTGTTCTGGGGTGAAATTTAATTGCCAAAATAGCAATACCCTGAATCTGGTGTTCCAGCTGTGACTAGACAATTTCCTAGTATCCGTCAAAGGATATATTATTTTCTGGGGTGAAATACAGTTGCAAAAATAGAAATACAGCAAATCTGGTGATCCAGCTGTTGCAGGCCTAGTTTAAATCTGTCCGCAAAAAGGGTATCTTTTTTTCTGGGGTGAAATTTAATTGCCAAAATAGCAATACCCTGAATCTGGTGTTCCAGCTGTGACTGGACAATTTCCCTAGTGTCCATCAAAGGATATATTATTTTCTGGGGTGAAATACAGTTGCAAAAATAGAAATACAGTAAATCTGGTGTTCCAGCTGTGACTGAACAAGTTTAATAGTATCCGTCAAAGGATAGATTTTGTTCGGGGGTGAAATTCACTTGCCAATATAGCAATTCCCTGAATCTGGTGTTCCAGCTCTTGCAGGCCAATTTTTAATCTGTCCGTAAAAGGGTAAATTACACTCAGCGTACATCTCCAAGTTTATTTCTTTCCGTAAAAGGGTATATTACAAAAAGTGTTACATTACAATTGCTGAAAGCATAATCCTGTTAATCTGTACGCACTATTGTGCATCTCATAGTGTATTTCTGTCCGTAAAAGAGTATATTACACTCAAGGTGTATATAGAAGTGCTGACAGGGTCATCCTCAATAAATTCACACGCTACCGTGCATCTCCAAGTGTATTTCTGTCCGTTAAAGGGTATATTACACAAAGTGTTAAAATACAATTGCTGAAGGCATAATCCTACATATTTTTTCACATATTCCCCTAAATCAGTGGTTAATGCTGTGCCTGGATTAGTGTAATACGGTACATAAATAAATAGGCAGATAGTATTAGGTGCCTGTAAAAAAAGCCTGAAGTTGAAATCAATTCATTGGGCCAAAAATGTTTTTTCTTATTGTGGTGCTTGGTGAACGGTAACAATGAGGAAAACATCTAGTAAGGGATGCGGACACGGTTGTGGTGGTGTTAGTGGACCCTCGGTTGCTGGGAGAGGACGTGGCCATTCTGCCACAGCCACACGTCCTAGTGAACCAACTACCTCAGGTTCCAGTACCCGCCAGAATTTACAGCGATATTTGGTGGGGCCTAATGCCGTTCTAAGGATGGTAAGGCCTGAGCAGGTACAGGCGCTAGTCAATTGGGTGGCCGACAGTGGATCCAGCACGTTTACAACATTATCTCCAACCAAGTCTTCTGCAGAAAGCGCACAGGTGGCGCCTGAAAACCAAGCCCATCAGTCTGTCACATCTACCCCATGCATGTCAGGGAAACTGTCAGAGCCTCAAGTTATGCAGCAGTCTCTTATGTTGTTTGAAGACTCTGCTGGCAGGCTTTCCAAAGGGAATCCACCTAGCCCTTCCCCAGTGGTGGAAGACATAGAATGCACTGATAAACAACCACTGATGTTTCCTGATGATGAGGATATGGGAATACCACCTCATCGGAGTCCGCATATCTCTGATGATGACGAAACACAGGTGCCAACTGCTGCGGCTTTTTGCAGTGTGCAGACCGAACAGGAGGTCAGGGAGGAAGACAATGCAGGGGACGATGATATCCTAGACCCCACATGGAATGAAGGTCGTGCCACTGACTTTCATAGTTCAGAGGAAGAGGCAGTGGTGGGATCGAGCCAACAGCGTAGCAAAAGAGGGAGCAGGGGGCAAAAGAAGAACAGCCGCCGCCAAGAGAGTTTGCCTGCTACTGGGCACCACCACCAGGGACCGAGCACCCCAAAGGCAGCTTCAAGGAGTTACCTGGCATTGCACTTCTTTAAACAATGTGCTGACGACAAGACCTGAGTGGTTTGCACGCTGTGCCATCAGAGCCTGAAGCGAGGCATTAAGGTTCTGAACCTTAACACAACCTGCATGACCAGGCATCTACATGCAAAGCATGAACTGCAGTGGAGTAAACACCTTAAAAGCAAGGAACTCATTCCGGCTCCTCCTTCTCCCTCTGCCTCTTCCTCCACCTCAGGAGGAATGTTTGCACCTGCTGCCCACCAAACATAGGATGTGCCACCAACACCACCACCTGCGTCACCAAGCATCTTTACCATGTCACACAGCAGCGTTCAGCTCTCCATCTCACAAACTTTGGAGAGAAAGCAGAAATTCCCTCCTAGCCACCCTCGAGCCCTGGGCTTGAATGCCAGCATTTCTAAACTACTGGCCTTTTAAATGCTGTCATTCAGGCTGGTGGACACAGACAGCTTCAAACAGCTGATGGCGATGGCTGTCCCACAGTATGTTGTTCCCAGCCGCCACTACTTCTCCAAGACAGCCGTGCCTTCCCTGCACAACCAAGTATCCTATAAAATCAAGTGTGTTAACTGCGCAATGCCATCTGTGGCATGGTCCACCTAACCACAGATACGTGGACCAGTAAGCAAGGCCAGAGACGCTATATCTCCCTAACTGCACACTGGGTAAATGTAGTGGCGGCTGGGCCCCAGGCGGAGAGTTATTTGGCGCATGTCCTTCCGCCACCAAGCATCGCAGGGCATCATTCTTTGCCTCCTGTAGCCTCTTCCTCCTACTCGGCTTCCTCCTCCTCTGCTTCCACCTGCTCATCCAATCAGCCACACACCTTCACCACCAACTTCAGCACAGCCCGGAGTAAACGTCAGCAGGCCGTTCTGAAACTCATATGTTTGGGGGACAGGCCCCACACCGCACAGGAGTTGTGGCGGGGTATTGAACAACAGACCGACCAGTGGTTGCTGCCGGTGGGCCTCAAGCCCGGCCTGGTGGTGTGCGATAATGGGCGAAATCTCGTCGCAGCTCTGGGACAAGCCGGTTTGATGCACATCCCTTGCCTGGCGCATGTGCTGAATTTGGTGGTGCAGAAGTTCATTCACAACTACCCCGACATGTCAGAGCTGCTGCATACCGTTGCTCACCTGTCTGCGCTACAGCGTAACTTCGGCCTTCCTGCTCACCGCCTCATATGCAACTTGCCCACCAGGTGGAACTCCACCTTGCACATGCTGGAGAGACAGTGCGAGCAGCAGCAGGCCATAGTGGAGTTTCAGCTGCAGCACGCATGGGTCAGTCGCACTGCGGAACAGCACCACTTCACCACCAGTGACTGAGCCTCCATGCGAGACCTGTGGGCCCTGTTGCGCTGTTTCAAGTACTCCACCAACATGGCCAGTGGCGATGACGCCGTTATTAGTGTTACAATACCACTTCTATGTCTCCTTGAGAAAACACTTCGGGCGATGATGGAAGAGGAGGTGGCCCAGGAGGAGGAGGATGAGGGGTCATTTTTAGCACTTTCAGGCCATTCTGTTAGAAGTGCCTCAGATGGAGGTTTTTTGCAAGAGCAGAGGCCAGGTACAAATGTGGCCAGCCAGGGCCCACTACTGGAGGACGAGGAGGATGAGGAGGAGGTGGAGGAGGATGAGGATGAAACAGGTTCACAGCGGGGTGGCACCCAACACAGCTCAGGCCCATCACTGGTGCGTGGCTGGGGGGATATGGAGGACGATGGCGATACGCCTCCCACAGAGGACAGCTTGTCCTTACCTCTGGGCAGCCTGGCACACATGAGCGATTACATGCTGCAGTGCCTGCGCAACGACAGTAGAGTTGGCCACATTTTAACGTGTGCGGTCTACTGGGTTGCCACCCTGCTGAATCCCCGGTACAAAGACAATGTGCCCACCTTACTTCCTGCACTGGAGCGTGATAGGAAGATGCGCGAGTACAAGCGCACGCTGGTAGACGCGCTCCTGAGAGCATTCCTAAATGTTTCACAGGGAAACAAGTGGAAGGCGAAGGCAGAGGAGGAGCAAGAGGTCACCAACGCAGCTGTGTCATGGCCAGCTCCTCTGAGGGTAGGGTTAGCATGGCAGAAATGTGGAAAAGTTTTGTCACCACACCACAGCTAACTGCACCACCACCTGATACGGAACGTGTTAGCAGGAGGCAGCATTTCACTAACATGGTGGAACAGTACGTGTTCACACCTCTCCATGTACTGACTGATGGTTCAGCCCCATTCAACTTCTGGGTCTCCAAATTGTCCACGTGGCCAGAGCTAGCCTTTTATGCCTTGGAGGTGCTGGCCTGCCCGACGGCCAGCATTTTGTCTGAACGTGTATTCAGCACGGCAGGTGGCGTCATTACTGACAAACACAGCCGCCTGTCCACAGCCAACGTGGACAAGCTGACGTTCATAAAAATGAACCAGGCATGGATCCCACAGGACCTGTCCATCCCTTGTGCAGAATAGACATTTATAACTGCCTCCCCCTCAACCATATATTCTTGTACTCCGGGGCACTTCTTTTTTGAATAAGAATATAGAGAAATGTAATATGCGGCACTCACCATGCGCTTTAAAAACTTCTGTTTATTTCTTCATATTGTAAATGACATCATATCAAACGAATAGGTAGTGGACACGATCCACAGGCAGTCGGCGGCTACGGCCGTTTCGCGCAAATACACGCGCTTCATCAGGCCGCATTGACGTCCCAGCGTGACTCCACGCTATTTATTAGAAGCGCCTCCCCAATTGTCATGACGACACTAGGACGCTTCAGTATAGATGGGACAATTAAAAACAACTTGCACATGAAAAAGATATGTTCGGCAACATTGTTAACTCTAACATATTACGCCTGAACAGGCAAATGGCTTCTTATGAGCATCATCCCACTGCTTATATCGGGCACTGAATTATCACGGACCCCACAAAAATCGCAAGTCACCAACCATTCAGGAACTTTTACAAAAATACTGACATATCATTTTTATCATTAAGCTCATTTTCCCCCATTGCTCCTGTACGCAGGATCCACCTTGCCTCCCTCTGCAAGAGTAGTCGGCGCCAATCCCCACCTCGACGGATGGGTCGCCCCATCTCCACTCCCGCAATGGACAGGCAACGTGGATCCCTATCATGCGCACTGCGGACGTGCTCGATCAGCTGCGGGGAACCTTTCCCCTTGCGGATCGAATTCACGTGCTCTCGTATGCGCTCAAATAAGGGATGTATAGTCTTACCAATATAGAACATCCTGCAGGGACAGAAGATAACGTAAACAACAAATGAGGTGCGACAATTTATCGTCCTATCTGTAACAATTTGCTGAGTGAATTCTGGGGACATAGCTAACATCTTCCACACCTGTAATTTCCGACTGGCCGATTGCTAGACAGCCATGTAGTGCGTTCTGGTTGGTGCAACACAGTATGGACCAACTTGTCCTTTAGTGTGTGGCACCTCCTAAACGCCACCAATGGCCTATTAGCCGTAATGTCTTTTAAACCGGCATCTCCTTTGAGTAGGTCCCAATTATCCAGGATGACTTTTTTGACTAGTTCCGCAGCAGGACTATATTTGAAGGCAAAGCGTGCTGCAGCCTATCTTTTTCTTACCTCCTTCAGGAGGTCTTTGCGGTTCAAGTTTGCCGCCTTTCGCATGGCTTTGGAGACTTTTCCCGATAGGTAACCCCTCTCGACCAGTCGGTCTTTTAGCTCATCTGCTTGTTTAAAATACTCCTTCAGCCGATCGGCACAACAACGGCAGGACGATGTCTTTAGTTGGCCGGCGCATGCGCACTGCTCTGCCCATTATGGACAGAGCAACAGCTTTTCATATTGCGCATGCGCCGGCCAACTAAAGACATCCGTCCCGCCGTTGTTGTGCCGCTCGGCTGAAGGAGGTAATAGGACAGAGGGCGGGCCAGATGGCAGAAAGAGGTGTGTTTTTCTGGGCACATCGCTCAGTAACGCCGCCCCTGGGCACCTTCAGCGGCTCATTTACATACAGTTTAAAAGTCTTTTTTTCAGCATCTGGACCACGGACGAATAAAAGAAAGGTACTGTAGTAATAAGAGGCAAAGAGTCTGTAACCTGATCTGAGCTCAGATTAGGTGAAAGACTCCCTTTAATCTCTGGTACACCTGAGTGTCTCCTAGTTGCCTTTCTGCCTCCTCCAGATAGTATGCTCTGGTCATCAAGACCACATTCCCTCCCTTGTTGGACGGCTTCACTCCGTCTAGGTGCCAGGGGCCTAATTATCTAAAAGTGGCCTTCTCCATTGGGGGGTGACATGACGCCTAAATCTCTGCTATGCGACCTCTGTCCTCTGTCTAGGTGCTGGGGCCTAAATAAATGAAAGTGTCCTTCTCCATTGGTGGGTGACTTGAAGCCTAATTCTCTGCTATGGGACCTCTCTCCAATTGATATTGGTTAATTTTTATTTATTTTATTTTATTTTAACTTCTTCAGGACCGCCGTACGCAGGATTGCGTCCTGCGGGCGGTACTGTTCTTCTTGACGTGCGGACGCGCAGTCGCGAGACGCGTCATCTCGCGATGACAGCGTCGCGCTGCCTGAAGAGTTGTACTACAGCCTGCCAGCGATGATCAATCGCTGGCAGGCTGTAGATGCGATATAAATCGCATCAAACAAGTATATCAGACGCTGTTTTGTGAACAGCGCCTGATATACCTGCTACCTGGTCCTCTGGTGGTCCCATTTGCTGGGATCGACCACCAGAGGACCAGGTAACTATGTAAAGTTGCACCAAACACTACACTAACCTCCCACCCCCTCACCAATTAACCCCTTGATCACCCAATCTAGACCCCTGATCACCCCCTGTCATTGATCAAACCCCTTGTAAGGCTCCATTCAGACGTCCATATGTGTTTGAGGATCCGCGGATCCGTGGATCCGCGGATCTGATCTGCGATCCACAGATCCTCAAAACACGGACACCGGCAATGTGCTTTCTGCATTTTGCAGATCCGCACATTGCCAGAACTATATAGAAAATGCTTTTCTTGTCCGCAATTGCGGACAAGAATAGACATGTTCTATATTTTTGCGGAACGGAAGTGCAGACTCGGAAGCGTGATCCGTAATTCCGATCCGAGCGGGACAAAGTCTGTCCCCATAGAAATGAATGGGTCCGCAATTCCGTTCCGCAAACAGAATTGCGGACGTGTGAATGGGGCATAAGGGTCCCTTATCACCGCCAGTTAGTTAGCTACTTGTTAGGTAGCTAGCGCCCAGCCCACCGCACCGCAGTCACTGATTTTAGCAGAGATTTTTTCATCCACATTGACCGATGCGAATGAAAAATCAGTGCGCGTTCATTTTTTTTTTTCAGCGCAGAGGCTGAACGGAAAAAAATCTCATTACCCGTATGCTCAATATAAGGAGAATCGCAGAAACTCCTAATGCTGGCCATACGTGTAATGATTGCCAGGGCAGTACAAAACCTCACATGTGACCCCATTTTAGAAAGAAGACACCCCAAGGTATTCCGTGAGGGGTATGGTGAGTTCATGCAAAATTTTATTTTTGTCACAAGTTAGTGGAATATGAGACTGTAAAAAAAAAAAAAAAAAATCAATTTCCGCTAACTTGTGCCAAATTTTTTTCTGTGAACTCGCCATGCCCCTCACAGAATACCTTGGGGTGTCTTCTTTCCACAATGGGGTCACATGTGGGGTATTTATACTGCACCTGGCATTTTAGGGGCCCCTAAAGCGTGAGAATCCAAATGCGTAAAAATGGCCTGTGAAATCCTAAAGGTACTCATTGGTTTAGAGCACTTCGCATCTTGGCTGCAAAAGTGTCACTCATGTGGTATCGCCGTACTCAGGAGAAGTAGGGCACATGTGTTTTGGGGTGTATTTTACATATACCCATGCTGGGTGTGAGAAATATCGCTGTAAACGACAACTTTTTAAATTTTTTTATTCAAAGTTGCCAATTTACAGAGATATTTCTCTCACCCAGCATGGGTATATGTAAAAATACACCCCAAAACACATTGCCCTACTTCTCCTGAGTACGGCGATGCCACATGTGTGACACTTTTTTGCAGCCAAGATGCGCAAAGGGGCCCAAATTCCAACGAGTACCTTTTAGGAGGGCATTTTTACACATTTTTCTTCTCACGCTTTAGGGCCCCTAAAATTCCAGGGCAGTATAAATACCCCACATGTGACCCCATTTTGGAAAGAAGACACCCCAAGGTATTCGCTGAGGGGCATAAGGAGTCCATGAAAAATTAAACTTTTTGTCAAAAGTTAGCGGACAGGGAGACTTTGTGAGAAAAAACAATAAAAAATCAATTTCCACTAACTTGTGCCAAAAAAAAAATCTTCTATGAACTCGCCATGCCCCTCATGGAATACCTTGGGGTGTCTTCTTTCAAAATGGGGTCACATGTGGGGTATTTACTGCCCTGGCATTTTAGGGGCCCTAAAGCGTGAGAAGAAAATGCGTAAAAATGCCCTCCTAAAAGGTACTCATTGGTTTTAGGGCCCCTTTGCCATCTTGGCTGCAAAAGTGTCACTCATGTGGTATCGCCGTACTCAGGAGAAGTAGGCAATGTGTTTTAGGGTGTATTTTTACATATACCCATGCTGGGTGAGAGAAATATCTCTGTAAATTGACAACTTTGAATAAAAAATGTAAAAGTTGTCGCTACAGCGATATTTCTCACACGCAGCATGGGTATATGTAAAAATACACCCCAAAACACATTGCCCTACTTCTCCTGAGTACGGCGATACCACATGAGTGACACTTTTTGCAGCCTGAGTGCGCAAAGGGGCCCTAAAACCAATGAGTACCTTTAGGATTTCACAGGCCATTTTTATGCATTTGGATTCTCACACTTTAGGGGCCCCTAAAATGCCAGGTGAGTATAAATACCCCACATGTGACCCCATTTTGGAAAGAAGACACCCCAGGGTATTCCGTGAGGGGCATGGTGAGTCCACATAATTTTTATTTTTTGGCACAAGTCAGCGGAAATTTTTTTTTTTTTTTTTTTATTTATTTTTTTACAAAGTCTCATATTCCACTAACTTGTGACAAAAATAAAATTTTACATGAACTCACCATACCTCTCACAGAATACCTTGGGGTGTCTTCTTTCCAAAATGGGGTCACATGTGGGGTATTTATACTGTCCTGGCATTTTAGGGGCCCCTAAAGCGTGAGAAGAAGTCTGGAATCCAAATGCGTAAAAATGCCCTGTGAAATTCTAAAGGTACTCATTGAGTTTAGGGCCCTTTGCGATCTTGGCTGCAAAAGATGGCACATATGTAGTATCGCCGTACTCAGGAGAAGTAGGGCAATGTGTTTGGGGTGTATTTTTATATATACCTATACTTTGTGTGAAAAATATCTCTGTAAACGACAACTTTTAAAAAATTTTATACAAAGTTGACAATTTACAGAGATATTTCTCTCACTCCAACATGGGTATATGTAAAAATACACCCCAAAACACATTGTCCTACTTCTCCTGAGTACTGGCGATACCACATGAGTGACACTTTTTGCAGCCTGGGTGCACAAAGGGGCCCAAATTCCAACGAGTACCTTTAGGTTTTACATGGCGGCTCACAATTTAGCCCCGCCCAAAATGCCAGAACAGTAAACACACCCCACAAATGACCCCATTTCGGAAAGTAGACACCCCAAGGTATTCACTGAGGGGCATAGTGAGTCCGTCTGAGATTTTTATTTTTTTTGCCAGAAGTTATCAGAAATTGAAACTTTTTTTTTTTTTTCTCAGAAAGTGTCATTTTCCGCTAACTTGTGAAAAAAATGAAATGATACATGAACTCACCATGCCCCTCTGCGAATACTTTGGGGTGTCTTCTTTCTAAAATGGTGTGATTTGGGGGTATTTATACTATCCTGGCATTCTAGCACCTGAAGAAACATGACAGGCGCTCAGAAAGTCAGAGCTGCTTCAAAATGCCGAAATTCACTTTTTTGCACCATAGTTTGTAAACGCTATAACTTTTACCCAAACCAATAAATATACACTTATTGCATTTTTTTTTTATCAAAGACATGTAGAACAATAAATTTAGAGAAAAATTTATATAGAAATGTAGTTTTTTAAAAAAAAATTTACAACAGAAAGTGAAAAATGTCATTTTTTTGCAAAAATTTCGGTAATTTTTGATTAATAGCAAAAAAAGTAAAAATGTCAGCAGCAATGAAATACCACCAAATGAAAGCTCTATTAGTGAGAAGAAAAGGAGGTAAAATTCATTTGGGTGGTAAGTTGCATGACGGAGCAATAAACGGTGAAAATAGTGTAGTGCGGAATTGTAAAAAGTGGCCTGGTCATTAAGGGTGTTTAAGCTAGGGGGGCTGAAGCGGTTAATTCATTTTCCTATCCACATTTGTTTGCAGGGGATTTACCTACATTTTGCTGCCTTTTGCAGCCCTCTAGCCCTTTCCTGGACTATTTTACAGCCTTTTTAGTGCCCAAAAGTTCGGGTCCCCCATGACTTCAATGGGGTTCGGGTCGAGTTCGGATCCCGAACCCGAACATTTTCGGGAAGTTCGGCCGAACTTCTCGAACCCGAACATCCAGGTGTTCGTTCAACTCTACTAGTTAACACACCACTGATATAGGGTTGCACAGTACATTGCACGGCACACGCGCAGTGTCCCAAATTGAATGTAAGAGGAACGACCAAGCTTCTTTTTCAATCTCCCGGTTCCTAAAATCTATTCGATACACATCCCCTAATAGGGAACGTAACAGGGATTACACTGATAAGAATAGTACTAGTTAACACACCACTCATATAGGGTGGCAGAGTACACTGCACGGCACACGCGCAGTGCCCCAAATTAGAAATAAGAGGACCGACCAAGCTTCTTTTTCCATATCCTGGTTCCTAAAATCTATTAGATACACGTCCCCTGATAGGGGACGTAACAGGGATTAAACTGATAAAAATAGTACTTCTGATTACTGAACACACCACTCATATAAGGTAGCACAGTACATTACGCGACGTCATTGAGAACAGGGAACGGGACATGGCTAGCTTGGTATCCAACCTTGTGAAAATGGGGAATTTGCGGTTGTGCAAATGGACTGTTTGCGTTTGTTTGCAGTGCGTTAAACGGGGAGTTTGGTCTGTCACAGTTAGGTCACTGTGAAGCAGGCGTAACCCTTACACTACCTGATCGATACAACATCATACCTGATCGTATACACACACTGGATGTTTTAAAGCACGTTATTCCAAACAAGTTAGAAATGTTAGGTGATTTATGCCCTTTATGGATTAAAACCCGACTCTGCATCCACTATGTAATTTTCCATGGGAGTTTTGCCATGGATCCCCCTCCGGCATGCCACAGTCCAGGTGTTAGTCCCCTTGAAACAACTTTTCCATCACTATTGTGGCCAAAAAGAATCCCTGTGGGTTTTAAAATTCGCCTGCCTATTGAACATTTGCGTAAAATCGCGTTCGCCGTTTGCAAACTGAAAATGTTATGTTCGTGACATCACTACTGCTGAATTGGGGCTACCTCCATGCGGCCCTCATACTACACCTCTTATGAATTCATGCTCTCAATGGTTAGGACCCTGTTGAGTTACAGTTGTCCTTTCTAACATTACATCTACTACTTTGGGGACGCCATCTTGTGCCACTCATACTAAACCTCATATGAATTTCCTGCTCTCAATAGTTATGACCCTGTTGAGTTACATTTGGCCTTCATGACATGACATCTACTACTACTACTGCTGATTTGGGGACAACATCTTGTGGCCCTCATAGTACACCTCATATGAATTCTTGCTGCTAATAATTATGACCGTTTTGTGTTAAAATTTTGCCCTTAATACATTACATCAACTGCTGCTTGTGAATTGTGGCTACCTCCATGTGGCCCTCATACTACACCTCTTATAAATTACTGCTGCTAATTGTTATTACCAGGTTGAGTTAACTTTGGCACTTAGAACATTACATTTACTGCTACTGCTGCTGAATTGGGGCTATCTCCATGTGGCCCTCATAGTAAGGTTGCTTTCTCGTGACACATTGTACTTCATAACACTCATAAATTTAAGTCAATATATATCACCCTTATTTATGAAAAAATCCCAAATTTACCAACAATTTTGAAAAAATAGCAATTTTCAAAATTTTAATTTCTCTGCTTTTGAAACAGAAAGTGATACCTCAAAAAATATTTATTACTTTACATTCCCCATATGTCTACTTTATGTTGCCATAATTTTTTAGGTGTCATTTAATTTTTTTAGGACGTTAGAAGGCTTAAAAGTTTAGAAGCAATTCTTAACATTTTTAAGAAAATTTCCAAAACCCACTTTTTAGGGACCAGTTCTGGTCTGAAGTAACTTTGTGGGGCTTACATAGTGGAAACACCCCATAAATGGCCCCATTTCAGAAACTACACCCTACACTCAAGTTACTCAAAACTGATTGTACAAACTTTGTTAACATTTTAGGTGTTCCAAAAGAATTAAAGGAAAATATAGATAAAATTTCTAAATTTAACTTTTTGGGCAGATATTCCCTTTAATCCATTTTTTTCTTTACCACATCGAGGGTTAACAGCCAAACAAAACTCAATATTCTGCAGTTTACAGAAATACCCCCACATGTGGTCATAAACTGATGTAAGGGCACACGGCAGGGCGCAGAATAAAAGGAACACCATATAGTTTTTGGAAGGCAGATTTTGCTGGATTGGTTTTTAGACACCATGTCCCATTTGAAGCCCCCCCCCCCCCACCCCGATGCACCCCTAGAGTAGAACTTCCCAAAAAGTGACCCCATTTTGGAAACTAGGTGATAAGGTGCCAGTTTTAATTGGTATTATTTTGGTGTACATATGATTTTTAATTGCTGTATATTACGGCAAGGTAACAAAAATATAGCTGTTTTGGCACCGTTTTATTTATTTTACAGCATTCATCTGAGGGGTTAGTTCATGTGTTATTTTTATAAAGCAGATCATTGGGATGTGGTAAGACCTAATATGTATACTTTTTGTTATTTATTTAAGTTTTACACAATAATAGCATTCTTGAAACAAAAAAAGATGTTTTAGTGTCTCCATAATCTGATAGCCATAGCTTTTTTATTTTTTGACCGATTGTCTTAGTTAGGGTCAAATTTTTTGCAGGATGAGGTGATGGTTTGATTGATTCTATTGTGGGGTGCATATGATTTTTCATTGCTTGGTGTTGCACTTTATGTGATGTTAGGTGACAAAAAATTGTATTTTTGGTACTGTTTTTATTTGTTTTACAGTGTTCATCTGAGGGGTTAGGTCATGTGATATTTTTATAGAGCTGGTTGTTACGGACGCAGCGATACATAATATGTAAACTTTTATTTATTTATTTCACTTTAACACAATAATAACAGTTTGAAGCAAAAAAAATAATCATATTTTAGTGTCTCCATTGTCTGACAGTTATAGTTTTGTTTTGTTTGACCGATTGTCTTAGGTAGGATATCATTTTTTGCGGGCTGAGGTGACGGTTTTATTGGCACCATTCTGTGGGACATTCACCTTTTTGATCGCTTGGTGTTAACACTTTTTGTGATGTAAGACAAAAATGGCTTTTTTTTTACACAGTTTTTATTTAATTTTTTATGGTGTTTATCGGACAGGGTGGATCATAGTAGTATATTTATAGAGCTGGCCATTACGGACGCGGCGATACCTAATATGTGTAGTTTTTTTTCCATTTATTTATTTTTTAATGGCATAAATTAATGGATATGAGAAAAGACAATTTTTCATTTATATTTATTTAAATTGTTATTAAAAAAATTTTCACTTTTTTTTTATTTCTCAAGACCCATCTGGATCCTGAAGATCCAGTGGGCCTGATCACTATACAGTGCATTGCAATAGTCATCTATTGCAATGCACTGTATAGTCAGTGCTTCATCTACACTAAGGCTGATGAGACCCTCAGGGTCTCATGAGCCTTAGGTACATGGCAACCATTGCGCCGACGCGATCGCAGCAGCGGCAGCGGGATGTAAGAGAGAGGGAGCTCCCTCATTCGTAACCCCTCATTCGTAATTCGTTAAACGTCACAGCTAATATTCTCTGCTGATGGCAGCTGGCAGCACAACGAGGATCAGAGCAGAGGGGGGCGCACAACGAGGAGCGGAGGAGCAGAGGGGGCATCTGGGGGACATATGGGGGCATATGGGGACATTTATTTTATAATGAGCAGACAGGAGGGGGCATTTAATTAATATGTGGCACTTGGGGGCACTTACTACATTTCAGGCTGCGATCTCCAGAGTGGAGATTGCAGCCTGAAACCAGTATTTTAACACTAGAGAGCTCCGATTGGTTAGTCTGCACAGACTAAGCAACCGGAGCGACTCTCGGCAAGGGACCACTCCGATTGGTCACTTGAAGACATTACTGGGCTCTGAGCTGTCCGTGACAGCAGCAGAGCAGGGAGAGAAACTTTAATCCAAGCGTTTAGCAGTGCTTGGATTAAAGGACTGCCATGACGTCTATACACGTGCTATCTGCACGGGGTATGTGCAGATAGGACATATCTAGCCATATGGCGGTCGTGAAGGGGTTAATAATTTCTGCTGCAAATAGTTATGATCATGTTTAGTTACATTTTGGCCTTATAACTGTACTAATAATGTGGATGCTGCTGAATTGGGGTACCTCCATGCTTCCCTAATACTACACCTCTTATAACTTCCTGCTGCTTATAGTTTTGAAAATTTTGAGTAGCATTTGGCCCTTATTACATTACATCTACTGCTGCTGCTGCTGCTGCTTAAATGGAGGCAATGAACACATGGTCCTCATAATAATCCCTTAAAGAATTTTTGCTGCTGCCAATTATGATCATGTTGAGTTAAATTTGGCCCTATCGACATTACAAATGCTGATACTGCTGATGCTACCCATGCTGCTTATTTGGAGCTATCTACACAAGGTCCTCATACTACTCCTTTTAAGTAATCCAGCCGCTGCTGATTACGATCATGTTGAGTTATATTTGGGCCTATCCACATTACAAATGCTGCTGCTGTTGCCTGTGCTGATGATTTGGGGATATCTACACGAGGTCCTTATACTACTCCTCTAAATAAATCCCGCCGCTGCTGATTACGATCATGTTGAGTTATATTTGGGCCTATCCACATTACAAATGCTGCTGCTGTTGCCTGTGCTGATGATTTGAGGATATCTACACGAGGTTCTTATACTACTTCTCTTAAGAAATCCTGCCGCTGCTGACTACTATCATGT
This sequence comes from Bufotes viridis, assembly GCA_033119425.1. NCBI lineage: Eukaryota > Metazoa > Chordata > Amphibia > Anura > Bufonidae > Bufotes > Bufotes viridis. The sequence goes on along the minus strand of CM065591.1, from coordinate 137,846,117 downwards.
TGAGTTATATTTGGGCCTATCCACATTACAAATGCTGCTGCTGTTGCTGTTGCGTGTGCTGCTGATTTGGAGCTATCATATGCTGCCAAATATGATCATGTTGAGTTATATTCAGGGCCTAATAATTTTACTAATGCTGCAGCCTGTGCAGCTGAATTGGGGCAAAGAAAACATGTGGTCCTCATACAACTACTCCTGTGAAATCCTGCTGGTACCGATTAGGCTCCTGTTGATTTTTATTAGGACCTATTGACATTATAAATGCTCCCCCTGCTGCTGCTTCTGCTGCTGAATTTTGGCTATCAGCACGTGGCCCTCATACTACTACAACAGTAATCAAATCCTGATGGTGCTGCCCGTTTTGATCTAGTATGTAACAATGGCAGTTGGCACCCGCCAGCGTGCAGTGCGTCCGACTACATACCTCAGTCGAGCTGCACGCGGGGCTCCTCCTCTTCGCTGCAGGCTCCAGACCCGCTTTCCTGCGCTGTCGCAGGCTATGACAGCTTCTGTTGTATCTTGTAGGAGCCGCAGGCATCCTGGTACCTTAAGGGTTAATGCACGCCGCTGATTCCGCCCTCTGTCCAATCCTGGCCAGGCACCACATTTATAAGGGTGCTTCCCCCTTCCTGCAATGCCTGAGCAATATTGTACTTCCTACAGCTAAGGCTCCTGTTGTTCCTGCATTCGATATCCTGCTTATGACCTCTGCCTGTATCCTGATCTCGTCTCTGCTTGATCCTCTTGTACCTCGCTGCTCCCAAGTTAAAGACCTGGACTGTCGACCACGCCTCTGTCTGCTGTGCAGATCGTTACACCAGCTCCACCTGTACTAACTCATCTCTGCTGTCCTCACAGCACTAGCCCTGCTATACCGCTTGCTCAGCATTATCCTGCGGCTGTCTGCTATATTGCCTGTTTCCCCGTGCTAGCATCGGGGCTTTCTGGCCTGCCCGGCCAGCTGCCACTTAACCGGGACCACTCTTGCGGTAGCGGCCTGGTGTGGCACAGCGGGTCCACATCCGTTGATCCGTTACATAGTAGAGTTACATTTGGCCCTTTTGACATTACCACCAATCATATACCAATCTATTGATACATGTGTGTCACCATAAATCAATGAGCACCAAACATCAACACACATGAATTCTATGTAATCAATATTTATTAAGTTATCCAAAAGGACATACAAACAATTAATACACATTAAGAGAATTAAAAACAAGCAGCAATATTGGATAGGATACAGCAGAATGATAATGCCACCAAGACAAGGGTCAGTAAAAACGGCACCATGTATAAAGCATGTCACAGTTTTCACCTGTCCAGAACCGGATGTTTGCGCAATAAAAACCATGCAAAATACATACCAAAAGGCACCAATATATAAACAAATCCTGTTGGGTAGAAAGTGTGTACACAAGAACAATTTGAGCAAACACCTATACCTCCAAATTCAAACATTTGATAACCTATTGTGCCATACTGACCACAACTATGGGAATGGCGACCTGGCCCCGACGCACGTTTCGCCTGAGCTTTATCAAGGGGCACTTCAATCACAAAATCCCTAATTATTTTTTTTCTATTTGTTTTTATTTTCTTTTTTAAAGTGTGGTTTGGGGCATACCTGTTGTGGTACATGCCCTAGCAAGGTGTGTACCGCATATAAGCTTCCCTTTTTCAAACGGTCTGGTACAGTTAACACTGTACAGGACTGATTGATGAACCTACTTAATTTTATTTTGGTTTATTTTATTTATTTATATTTAGTTTAAATACGGATTTAGGTTCAAACACGGTGTCGTCTGTTGTCCTGGTTGGGATGGCTGACTTCTGTGTTGACCTCTCTACATGGTTAGCTGCAACTGGCGTTATACTCATCTGTGTGGAAATCCGGTTTTGTAAATGGAGCCGTATTATAAACCTATAAAAATGCCTAGATACTTGTATAGTTTTTTAAAATTATTGGCGATAATGTATTTAGAATTTGCACATGCATGAAATCTTTAACCAATCAATTAAAAAGTTGAACATAAAATTTTGACTATAGCATGTTCTCGAGGACATGTGACCAAATATACGCAGAGTAATGTCTTTCCATATACCTGGTTAAAAATCAGAAGCAATTTAACTTTATTCGATGTCGAAAAAAATTATATTATATTTAAGATCCATGTGGGTTTGTTCCTTACCTCTATCGGTATAATTTTTGTACAAAGTTAATTTTCTTAATTTTTTTGGGGGGGGGTTATAAAAATGTTTTATTGTTGGTTTTGTTATTTAATATTAAATGTTCCTATACTTATCAATGCTGTATAACTTTTTTTTTTTTTTTTGTAAATAAAAACAAGAGACAAATTTAAATAACAATAAATACTTTGTAATATTATTACTTTATTTATAAACTGTTTAACATAACAAAAATTCCCTTTAAGGTAGGGCTTTTAGTTTGTTGTGGTTGTTTAGAAGCACCTCCACGTCCTTATGATTCTTCTCTTCTATTTGGCACAGGCGGTGTGCAAACTGGAGCTTCAACTCACAGGGTTTTCGAGCATGGTGCTCCCTAAGCTCCTGGACATTACGTCTTTGCTCACGCTGTATCTGCAATATTTTTTTCTTTAATTCTTTCAATACTGTAAAGGAAAAAAAAATATTCTTAATTTTTCCTTAATATCCATTTTTGGCATTATTGTATACATAAATAAAGTTAAGGCGATTGTGGGAGAAACATTGACTAGTCTAAAAGCACTTCTTCTGAGGTGGGGTCCTCAGAAAATCATTTTGTAGAAAGTATAATCTCCCATTATGGTCTGAATAGTCTTTGGTGTCCAGTTTACAATTATCCTGGGCTATGACTGATGTAACTGAAATTTAAAAAATGTGTAATTCATGATAGGGCTCATGTTATTTTTGTTCATGTAAATAGCGACATAAACAACAATAGAAAATAAATAATTAATCTAGAACATAACCGTTACATTTACACATAAGGATAGAAACTGTTGACAACCTGATCAATTATTTCAGAACAAACAACTACCTGTATAGGAAGCGTTTTGATGGCAAAATTATTCAATAGTATTCAGGAACACCACCCAATCTTAATGGTAACCATCAACAGTGCTCACAGTCAATTCGGATACAGAAGTCAATACTATATAGTGCACAAGCACTGTATTGCTATAGTGGCATAGTGTGACAGGTTGGGTGGCTGGTTGTCATATTTGTGTAACTGTTTTGATTTGATGTTAAACTTCTTAATTACTTATACCTTGATAGTTCGTATTGTTTTAGGCTGTTTTAATTATACTGTTTTACCTATTAATTAGAGATGAGCGAACACCTGGATGTTCGGGTTCGAGAGGTTCGGCCGAACTTCCGGAAAATGTCCGGGTTCATGATCCGAACTCAACCCGAACTTCATCCCGAACCCGAACCCCATAGAAGTCAATGGGGACCCGAACTTTTGGGCACTAAAAAGGCTGTAAAAGACACCCAGAGGGATAATATACCGCAATAAACGCATTGCGATTACAACTTTGAGCTAACGATCACCATGGGAACGCCTCCTCCAGTAGAATGTACTGTCGGATCTGAGAATTAAGTTGAAATCGCAATGCGATTCTTATATATTTGCTTAATGGCATTGCGATTTCAACTTAGCATTGCTAAATAATTCCATCCATATCGTTAACTTACTGAGTCAGTAAGTTAACGAATATGGATGGAATTATTTAGCAATGCTAAGTTGAAACGGCAATGCGATTAAGCAGATATGTAAGAATCGCATTGCGATTTCAACCTAATTCTCACATCCGACAGTACATTCTACTGGAGGAGGCGTTCCCATGGTGATCGGTAGCTCAAAGTTGTAATCGCAATGCGATTAAGCAAATACATAAGAATCGCATTGCGATTCCAACTTTTAGTACTCAACTTTTAAAATCGTACACCACTTTAAGTTCCAAAGTTGCAATCGATTTCGAATAGAACTTAAAGCTGTCTCTTAGTCAGTTTTAGTATTGGTGTGCTGTAATAGAAGTTACATTCGTACGCGAATATAACTTAGAGCAATACAGTCAACTTTACACTGTTAGTTTTATTATCGCGATAATACAACTATTCAAGAATCGTGTACGTGCGTCTGTACGTGTGTGCGTTACCTAGGATCGGATCGAGAGAGACGAGAGTGGAGATTGGTGACTGTCCCAGCGATTATGGCGAAAAGTAATTTCTCTAAAGAAGAGCTGGATTTCTTAATAACTGTAAGTAATTGAACTTAGTTAGTGTGTAATGCAGTAATGTGATTTAAACTTATTAATGATTTTTATTAGCCAAGAAGCCTGCAGGCCTTCACTGATCTCATAACTGCCTTACACTGTCACATGTCCTACTGCTTGGTGACATAAACTCATCACAGGCTTTAGCAGACTGCACAACTACATGAGTGATTAGTGAAAGACACTGTTAAAGGGGTGGCAATGTTCAAGTCACTTTTAAAGGGATGACGATGTTCAAGTCACTTTTAAAGGGATGGCGATGTTCAAGTCACTTTTAAAGGGGCGGCAATATTCAAGTCACTTTTAAAGGGATCGCAATGTTCAAGTCACTTTTAAACGGATGGCAATGTTCAAGTCACTTTTAAAGGGGCTGCAGTGTTCAAGTCACTTTTAAAGGGGCGGCAATGTTCAAGTCACTTTTAAAGGGATGGCGATGTTCAAGTCAGTTTTAAAGGGATGGCGATGTTCAAGTCACTTTTAAAGGGGCTGCAGTGTTCAAGTCACTTTTAAAGGGGCGGCAATGTTCAAGTCACTTTTAAAGGGATGGCGATGTTCTACTCTTTGACTGTTTTGATATTAAATGTTATTTTTGATGGTTCTTATGACTATGATAACTAATAATTGTATTTTAGAACTGTGGGATTACATGATTTAATTGTTATCTTGCAGGAAATGTTGGAGAAGAGTACGACCGCAGAAGGTCAAGGGGCGAAAAGCAGGCCATAGTGCGGAGAATTGCTTTCCATCTGTGGCAGAAGCATGGGTGCACTCATCGGAAGGATGCGATTCTAAAAAGTGGTCAGATCTGAAGCGCCACAGGATGGATCTGATCACTAAGATCAGAGATAAATCTTTTCCAGGTACAATACTTATTTGCATAACTGAGCAGATAGATAACAATATGTTGGTGAGAGAAATAAGTATTTTAACCCTTTACAATAAATCACTTAGTACAGTGGTGTTGAACTGATGGGAAAGGGTGCTAAAGGTGGCAATATGAGACCTCTTTCTGGGCCACATATGTTTTTTGACTTTACACAGTTGACTTTGGCCCCTGAAGCTTGTCCAAACTCCTCGCACGTCTGGACGAGTGTAGACAACAAGCATCGATCAGGACAATTAGGCCACATGCCCAAATGAAGTCATAGACTCGAATCACTCTTGTTCCCTGGGGAGTCTCTTAGTCAGTTTTAGTATTGGTGTGCTGTAATAGAAGTTACATTCGTGCGTGAATATAACTTAGAGCAATACAGTCAACTTTACACTGTTAGTTTTATTATCGCGATAATACAGCTATTCAAGAATCGTGTACGTGCGTCTGTATGCGTGTGTGCGTTACCTCGGATCGGATCGAGAGAGACGAGTGGAGAGTGGTGACTGTCCCAGCGATTATGGCGAAAGTAATTTCTCTAAAGAAGAGCTGGATTTCTTAATAACTGTAAGTAATTGAACTTAGTTAGTGTGTAATGCAGTAATGTGATTTAAACTTATTAATGATTTTATTAGCCAGAAGCCTGCAGGCCTTCACTGATCTCATAACTGCCTTACACTGTCACATGTCCTACTGCTTGGTGACATAAACTCATCACAGGCTTTAGCAGACTGCACAACTACATGAGTGATTAGTGAAAGACACTGTTAAAGGGTGGCAATGTTCAAGTCACTTTTAAAGGGATGACGATGTTCAAGTCACTTTTAAAGGGATGGCGATGTTCAAGTCACTTTTAAAGGGGCGGCAATATTCAAGTCACTTTTAAAGGGATCGCAATGTTCAAGTCACTTTTAAACGGATGGCAATGTTCAAGTCACTTTTAAAGGGCTGCAGTGTTCAAGTCACTTTTAAGAGGCGGCAATGTTCAAGTCACTTTTAAAGGGATGGCGATGTTCAAGTCAGTTTTAAAGGGATGGCGATGTTCAAGTCACTTTTAAAGGGGCTGCAGTGTTCAAGTCACTTTTAAAGGGCGGCAATGTTCAAGTCACTTTTAAAGGGATGGCGATGTTCTACTCTTTGACTGTTTTGATATTAAATGTTATTTTTGATGGTTCTTATAGACTATGATAACTAATATTGTATTTTAGAACTGTGGGATTACATGATTTAATTGTTATCTTGCAGGAAATGTTGGAGAAAGTCTGACGACTGCAGAAGGTCAAGGAGGTGAAAAGCAGGCCATGAGTGCGGAGAATTGCTGTTCCATCTGCAGCAGAAGCATGGGTGCACTCATCGGAAGGATGCAATTCTAAAAAAGTGGTCAGATCTGAAGCGTCACAGGATAAGATCATGATCAGCTAAGATCTAGAGATAAATCTTTTCCAGGTACAATACTTATTTGGCATAACTGAGCAGATAGATAACAATATGTTGGTGAGAGAAATAAGTATTTTAACTCTTTACAATAAATCACTTAGTACAGTGGTGTTGAGCTGATGGGAAAGGGTGCTAAAGGTGGCAATATGAGACCTCTTTCTGGGCCACATATGTTTTTGACAATACACAGTTGACTTTGGCCCTGAAGCTTGTCCAAACTCCTACGCACGTCTGGACGAGTGTAGACAACAAGCATCGATCAGGACAATTAGGCCACATGCCCAAATGAAGTCATAGACTCAGATCACTCTTGTTCCCTGGGAGTGGCCCAGCACCCAATAGCAGCAGTGAGTTGAAGCTGAACTTAATCAACGATGCTCAAAGGCAGAGTGCAGGGGTACCCACAGGGTCCTGGGCCGGCAGGTCAAGGCAGACACTGATGATACTACATGATCTAAGCCAAAAGGAGAAGAAAGATAGGTGTAGTTAATTATTATGCCATCCAGACACTACCATAGATTAATTTGTGTACCTTTAACTGTAATTTGGCGTTACTTGTTTATCTTGGCATTTTTTAAAAATTTGGTCATCATCATTACAGATGCTCCGCTTCCCAAAGTGAGAGCCAAGCTCTCTAAAAAGAAGAAGGCGGTGGAGGTGGAGGAGGAGACAGACCACTCGGACGAGGAGGAGCAGGAAGAGGCAGGGGCCATCAGGCTATTGGGCCCATAGCCCACCTGCTGCAGTGGAGGAGGGTGATGACTCTGAGGAGGCAGAAGAGGAGATGGTCACTACCCCCCGACAAGAAGGTAAATGGATGATGTGGATATTTTTATTTATTCAGTGTCCCAGAAAGCTAATGTTACGGGTGGGAGAACTGATTTCCATAACGTATCTAACTGACACATACATTTTTGGAAGTACGATATAACAAGCATGCAATATATAAATTTTTGTAAGAATATATTTTAACAAACTATATTATTTTTTAAATGAAGAAAATATAATAAAACAGGCAACAAATAAAGTACAACACATAACAGTAATATAAAAAATAAACACTAAAAAGTAATTGATCAACATCAAAACCATTAACGTAACTACTAAGTCAATAACCCAAAACTAAAAGGAACTATTATTAATCCTACCTAAACCAATATATAACAGATTTCAAGAAAAAATATCATCTGCTTTATATAACAATTAATGATTGTATTTTAATGTACATTTCCAAATTTTATTTCATTTATTTTACAGCTGACAACATCATGTTAAAAAAATAAAAACAATGCGAAGGAAGCACCAGCTGCGAATGCAGCAGTTCAGGAGCAGCAAACCAGGAAGATGAGGCAGCTCAAGATGCAGTTCTCCCACCAAATGCGAGCCATGGAGGAGGCTCATCTTAGGACATCGATGATCTGCTGGAGGAGCAGAGAAAAATTAAAAAATTACCCTAATTTTTTGGTTATTTATATATTTATGTTAAAAATAATTCTATTTTGTTAAAGATTATTTTATAAAACTATAATGTTAAATCAAATTTATTGCGTTTTGTTTGATTGGAAACAAAGGGTACAGATAGTGTTGCCCATATTAATAATTATTTTTCATTACTGTAATCTTTCAAGGGTTTCAAGTTCAACTGGTTTATGTGCTAGATCTGGTAAGGTTTCTGGTAAGGCTGTAAAACACACCCGGAAAGGGCTAGAGGGCTGCAAAAGGCAGCAAAATGTAGGTAAATCCCTGCAAACAAATGTAGATAGGGAAATGATGAGTTAACATAAAATAAATAAAAATTAAACAATATTAATTGGAGTGAGGTCCCATAGCACAGAATCAGGCTTCAAGTCACCCACCAATGGAGAAGGTCACTTACTATTATTTCGACCCCAGCACCCAGACAAAGGAGAGAGGTCCCACAGCAGAGAATCTGGCATCATATCAACCACCACAGGAGTAGGCCACCATTTAGTTACTTTGACCCCTTCACCCAGACAGAGGAGAGAGGCCACACAGCACATATTCAGGCATCATATCAACCACCGCAAGAGAAGGACACTTTTAGATACTTTGACCCCTGCACCCAGGAAGAGGAGAGAGGTTCCACAGCAGAGAATCAGGCATAATATCAACCACCACAGGAGAAGCCACCATAAAGTTACTTTGACCCCTTCACCCAAACAGAGGAGAGAGGCCCCACAGCACATATTCAGGCATCATATCAACCACTAGTGTTGAGCGCGAATATTCGAAAAGCGAATTTTTTTAGCGAATATCGGCACTTCGCTAATTCGCGAATATTTCGAATATAGCGCTATAAATTCGCTATTTCGAATATTCGTTTTTTTTTTTTTAGTTATATTTTTTTCTTTCCCACTTCCCAAAAGTAGTTCTTACCTGTCATGAGGATTCCTGGCTTCCTGGCTGCTCCAGTCAGTGCCCGTTGCCGCTTCTGCCGACTTCCGTGCTCATGGAGCGTCCCCTTCCATGGGAAAATCTCTATATACTAAAATGTACTGTCGGATTTGAGGAATTACGTTGAAATCGCAATGCGATTAATTCAAGTTATATTAATCGCATTGCGATTACAACTTAGCACTGCTATCTTACATAGGCTAGAATTAACGAATATGGAATATATGGCTATGCACTAGCAGTGCTAAGTTGAAATACGTAATGCGAATACTTTAAGTTAAATTAATCGCATTGCGATTTCAACTAACACTACTGCTATATTCCATATTCGTTAACCGTTAATTCTAGCAAGCTGACCCATTATAAACCCAGCTCTAAGTTGAAATCGCAATGCGATTAATATAACTTGAATTAATCGCATTGCGATTTCAACGTAATTCCTCAAATCCGACAGTACATTTTAGTATATGGAGGCGTTCCCATGGTGATGGGGACGCTCCATGAGCACAGAAGTTATGGTTGGCTTGGTAGAATTAGCGAGGATGACGAATATGACGAATGTATTCGTCATATTCCTCAAAACGAAGATAGCAGTATTCTACATCTTCGTTTTAGCAACCTATTCGTCAACCTCGCTAATTCTAGCAATCAAATAGGAAGGTTGACTTACCAGACAGCTGTGTTAAATTCGCTATGCGATTTTTTTTTTTTTAATAAATAGAATACTTATAATAATATTATCATATCAAGTAATATAATTATTGTATTAAAAAAAAAAATCGCATAGCAATTTAACACAACTATCTCTATAGTCAACCTTCCTATTTGATTGCTAGAATTAGCGAGGTTGGCGAATAGGTTGCTAAAGCGAGATGTAGAATACTTCGTTATCTTCGTTTTGAGGAATATGACGAATACATTCGTCATATTTGTCATCCTCGCTAATTCTAGATATGAAACCAATAGGAAAGTAGCCTTAAGTACAAATCGCAATATGCGATTATTTAAATCGCATGTTAATCGCGATAACTAGAAAAAATGACGAATATTCGATTTCGACGAATACGAAACGAATATTCATTCGAATATTCGCGAATTTCGTCGAAATCGAATATGGCACCTGCCGCTCATCACTAATATTCAGGCATCATATCAACCACCGCAAGAGAAGGACACTTTTAGATACTTTGACCCCTGCACCCAGGAAGAGGAGAGAGGTCCCACAGCAGAGTATCTGGCATCATATCAACCACCACAGGAGTAGGCCACCATTTAGTTACTTTGACCCCTTCACCCAGACAGAGGAGAGAGGCCACACAGCACATATTCAGGCATCATATCAACCACCGCAAGAGAAGGACACTTTTAGATACTTTGACTCCTGCACCCAGGAAGAGGAGAGAGGTTCCACAGCAGAGAATAAGGCATAATATCAACCACCACAGGAGAAGCCACCATAAAGTTACTTTGACCCCTTCACCCAAACAGAGGAGAGAGGCCCCACAGCACATATTCAGGCATCATATCAACCACCGCAAGAGAAGGACACTTTTAGATACTTTGACCCCTGCACCCAGGAAGAGGAGAGAGGTCCCACAGCAGAGAATCTGGCATCATATCAACCACCACAGGAGTAGGCCACCATTTAGTTACTTTGACCCCTTCACCCAGACAGAGGAGAGAGGCCACACAGCACATATTCAGGCATCATATCAACCACCGCAAGAGAAGGACACTTTTAGATACTTTGACCCCTGCACCCAGGAAGAGGAGAGAGGTCCCACAGCAGAGAATCTGGCATCATATCAACCACCACAGGAGTAGGCCACCATTTAGTTACTTTGACCCCTTCACCCAGACAGAGGAGAGAGGCCACACAGCACATATTCAGGCATCATATCAACCACTGCAAGAGAAGGACACTTTTAGATACTTTGACCCCTGCACCCAGGAAGAGGAGAGAGGTTCCACAGCAGAGAATCAGGCATAATATCAACCACCACAGGAGTAAGCCACCATAAAGTTACTTTGACCCCTTCACCCAGACAGAGGAGAGAGGCCACACAGCACATATTCAGGCATCATATCAACCACCGCAAGAGAAGGACACTTTTAGATACTTTGACCCCTGCACCCAGGAAGAGGAGAGAGGTCCCACAGCAGAGAATCAGGCATAATATCAACCACCACAGGAGAAGCCACCATAAAGTTACTTTGACCCCTTCACCCAGACAGAAGAGAGAGGCCCCACAGCACATATTCAGGCATCATATCAACCACCGCAAGAGAAGGACACTTTTAGATACTTTGACCCCTGCACCCAGGAAGAGGAGAGAGGTCCCACAGCAGAGAATCAGGCATAATATCAACCACCACAGGAGAAGCCACCATAAAGTTACTTTGACTCCTTCACCCAGACAGAGGAGAGAGGCCCCACAGCACATATTCAGACATCATATCAACCACCGCAAGAGAAGGACACTTTTAGATACTTTGACCCCTGCACCCAGGAAGAGGAGAGAGGTCCCACAGCACAAATTCAGGCATCATATCACACACCACAGGAGAAGGCCTCTTTCAGTGACTTAGGCCTTTAGACCCAGACAGAGGAGAGAGGTCAGAGATTAGCTTCATATCCCCCAGCACAGCAGAAGACCGCTTTATTTGACTTAGGCCTCAGCACCCAGACAGAGGACAGAGGTAGCATGGCAGAGGTTATGGCTTTATGTCACCCGATAGTTTAACAGGCCACTTTCATCTAGTTAGGCCCCGGCGCCCAGAGAGAGGAGAGTTTCATTCAACTGTGGGTTACATAAAATTTGTATTAAATAAAGAAGTGGCCCGTAGTACAACAAGACATGTTTTAGGCAGTTATTAAGGACTACTCTGCACAAGGGAGGGACAGGTCCTGTGGGATCCATGCCTGGTTCATCTTTATGAACGTCAGCTTGTCCACATTGGCTGTGGACAGGCGGCTGCGCTTGTCAGTAATGACGCCCCCTGCCGTGCTGAATACGGGTTCTGATAAAACACTGGCTGCCGGGCAGGAAAGCACCTCCAAGGCATAACATGCTAACTCTGGCCACGTGGACAATTTTGAAACCCAGAAGTTGAATTGGGCCGAACCTCAGTACGTGGAGGGGTGTGCAGACATACTGTTCAACCATGTTAGTGAAATGCTGCCTCCTGCTAACACGTTCCGTATCAGGTGGTGGGGCAGTTAGCTGTGGCGTGGAGACAAAACTTGTCCACATTTCTGCCATGCTAACCCTGCCCTCAGAGGAGCTGGCCGTGACACTGCTGCGTGGGCGACCTCTAGCTCCTCCTCTGCCTTGGCCTTGGCCTTCCACCTGTTCCCCTGTGACAGTTGGGAATGCTCTCAGGAGCGCGTCTACCAGCGTGCGCTTGTACTCGCGCATCTTCCTATCACGCTCCAGTGCAGGAAGTAAAGTGGGCACATTGTCTTTGTACCGGGGATCCAGCAGGGTGGCCACCCAGTAGTCAGCACACGTTAAAATGTGGGCAACTCTGCTGTCGTTGCGCAGGCACTGCAGCATGTAATCGCTCATGTGTGCCAGGCTCCCCAGAGGTAAGGACAAGCTGTCCTCTGTGGGAGGCGTATCGTCATCGTCCACCGTATCCCCCAGCCACGCACTAGTGATGGGCCTGAGCTGTGTGGGCTGCCACCCTGCTGTGAACCTGCTTCATCCTCGTCCTCCTCCACCTCCTCCTCATCCTCCTCGTCCTCCATTAGAGTGCCTTGGCTGGCGACTTGTGAACCTGCCCTCTGCTGCTTCAAAAACCTCCCTCTGAGCTACTTCTAACAGACTGGCCTGAAAGTCTTAGAAACGAGCCCTCCTCCTCCTCCTCCTCCACCTGGGCCACCTCCTCTTCCATCATTGCCCTAAGCGTTTTCTCTAGGAGACATAGAATTGGTATTGTAACGCTGATAACAGTGTCATCGCCACTGACCATGTTGGTGGAGTACTCAAAGCAGTGCAGCAGGGCACACAGGTCTCGCATGGAGGCCCAATCATTGGTGGTGAAGTGGTGCCGTTCCGCGAGTACGACTGACGCGAGCGTGCTGCAGCTGAAACTCCACTATGGCCTGCTGCTGCTCGCACAGTCTCTCCAGCATGTGCAAGGTGGAGTTCCACCGGGTGGGCACGTCGCATATGAGGCGGTGAGCGGGAAGGCCGAAGTTCCGCTGTAGCGCAGACAGGCGAGCAGCGGCAGGATGTGAACGCCGGAGCGTGCACAGACGGCCCGCACTTTATGCAGCAGCTCTGACATGTTGGGGTAGTGGTGAATGAACCTCTGCACCACCAAATTCAGCACATGCGCCAGGCAAGGGATGTGCGTCAAACCGGCTAGTCCCAGAGCTGCCACGAGATTTCGCCCATTATCGCATACCACCAGGCCTGGCTTGAGGCCCACCGGCAGCAACCACTCGTCCGTCTGTTGTTCAATACCCCGCCACAACTCCTGCGCGGTGTGGGGCCTGTCCCCCAAACATAAGAGTTTCAGAATGGCCTGCTGACGTTTACCCGGGCTGTGCTGAAGTTGGTGGTGAAGGTGTGTGGCTGACAGGAGGAGCTGGTGGAAGCAGTGGAGGAGGAAGCCGAGTAGGAGGAGGAGGCTACAGGAGGCAGAGAATGATGCCCTGCGATCCTAGGTGGCGGAAGGACGTGCGCCAAGGAACTCTCCGCCTGGGGCTCAGCCGCCACTACATTCACCCAGTGTGCAGTTAGTGAGATATAGCGTCCTTGGCCGTGCTTACTGGTCCACGTATCTGTGGTTAGGTGGACCTTGGCACAAATGGCGTTGCGCAGTGCACACTTGATTTTATCAGACACTTGTATGTGCAGGGAAGGCACGGCTGTCTTGGAGAAGTAGTGGCGGCTGGGAACCACATACTGGGGGACAGCCATGGCCATCAGCTGTTTGAAGCTGTCTGTGTCCACCAGCCGGAATGACAGCATTTCAAAGGCCAGTAGTTTAGAAATGCTGGCATTCAGGCCAAGGGCTCGAGGGTGACTAGGTGGGAATTTGCGCTTCCTCTCAAAGGTTTGAGAGATGGAGAGCTGAACGCTGCTGTGTGAAATAGTGGAGACGCTAGGTGACGGTGGCGGTGGTGGTGGTGGTGTCGGTGGCACATCCTCTGTTTGCTGCTCGGCAGGTGGCAACATTCCTCTCGAGGCGGAAGCCGAGGCAGCAGCGGTAGAGGTAGCAGGGGGAGCCTGAGCGTGTTCCTTGTTTTTGAGGTGTGCACTCCACTGCAGTTCATGCTTTGCATGTAGATGCCTGATCATGCAGGTGGTGCTCAGGTTAAGAACGTTAATGCCTCGCCTCAGGGTCTGATGGCACAGCGTGCAAACCACTCTGGTCTTGTCCTCAGCACATTGTTTGAAGAAGTGCCATGCCAGGGAACTCCTTGAAGATGCCTTTGGGGTGCTGGGTCCCTGTTGGCGCTGGCCAATAGCAGGCAAACTCTCTGGACGGCGGCTGTTCTGCTTTTGCCCCCTGCTCCCTCTTTGGCTTCGCTGTTGTCTCGGTCTCACCACTGCCTCTTCCTCTGAACTATTTAAGTCAGCGGCACGACCTTCAGTCCATGTGGGGTCTAAGACCTCATCGTCCTCTGCATCGTCTTCCACCCAGTCTTCCTCCCTGACCTCCTCCTGTTCAGTCTGCACAATGCAATAAGACGCGGCAGTGGGCACCAGTGTTTCGTCATCATCAGAGACTGGGTGACTCTGCTGTGGTGGTATTCCCATGTCGTCATCATCTGGATACATAAGTGGTTGTGCGTCAGTGCATGGTATGTCTTCCACCGCTAGGGAAGGGCTAGGTGGACGCCACTGGGAACCCCTGCCAGCAGAGTCTTCAAACAGAAGAAGAGACTGCTGCATAACTTGAGGCTCGGACAGTTTCCCTGATATGCATGGGGGTGATGTGACAGACTGATGGGCTTGGTTTTCCGGTGTCACCTGTGCGCTTTCCGCAGAAGACTGGGTGGAAGACAATGTGGTGAACGTGCTGGAAGCACTGTCTGCCACCCAATCGACTAATGCCTGTACCTGCTCAGGCCTTACCATCCTCATAACGGCATTGGGCCCCACCAAATATCGCTGTAAATTCTGCCGGCTACTTGAGGGAGTTGGTTCACTACTTTGTGCGCCTGAGGCCGAACGGCCACGTCCTCTGCCAGCAACAGAGGCTCCACGGACACCACCACGACCGCGTCCTCGTCCCTTAATAGAATGTTTTCTCATTGTTGCGATTCAACTCGCACCACAATAAAATATATTATTTTTTAGCCCCAAAATTCCCACACTGGAAGATATACCGTAATTCCTTTTTCCGGTATTAATTACAAGAAAACTGCTGCAAATTGGACACCAGAATTTTTTAAATGGTACTTATGTTAAATGAATTCCCACAGTGGGAGAACTATTTCCTTTTTAAAGGAGTAACAACGTGCGGCCTACTATTTCGGGTGTCACCAACACCAGATTGATTAAATTGGCCTTTTTGGAACCAAAATGACAACACTGGACACTATAATGCCTTTTTCTGGTATTAATTACAAGAAGGCTGCTGCAAATTGGACACCAGAATTTTTGAAATGCTACTTATGTTAAATGAATTCCCACAGTGGGAGAACTATTTCCTTTTCAAAGGAGTAACAACGTGCGGCCTACTATTTCGGGTGTCACCAACACCAGATTGATTTAATTGGCCTTTTTGGAACCAAATTGACAACACTGGATCGATCAGGACAATTAGGCCACATGCCCAAATGAAGTCATAGACTCGAATCACTCTTGTTCCCTGGGGAGTGGCCCAACACCCAATAGCAGCAGTGAGTTGAAGCTGAACTTAATCAACGATGCTCAAAGGCAGAGTGCAGGGGGTACCCACAGGGTCCTGGGCCGGCAGGTCAAGGCAGACACTGATGATACTACACTTGATCTAAGCCAAAAGGAGAAGAAAGATAGGTGTAGTTAATTATTATGCCATCCAGACACTACCATAGATTAATTTGTGTACCTTTAACTGTAATTTGGCGTTACTTGTTTATCTTGGCATTTTTAAAAAATTTGGTCATCATCATTACAGATGCTCCGCTTCCCAAAGTGAGAGCCAAGCTCTCTAAAAAGAAGAAGGCGGTGGAGGTGGAGGAGGAGACAGACCACTCGGACGAGGAGGAGCAGGAAGAGGCAGGGCCATCAGGCTATCGGGCCCATAGCCCACCTGCTGCAGTGGAGGAGGGTGATGACTCTGAGGAGGCAGAAGAGGAGATGGTCACTACCCCCGACAAGAAGGTAAATGGATGATGTGGATATTTTTATTTATTCAGTGTCCCAGAAAGCTAATGTTACGGGTGGGAGTACTGATTTCCATAACGTATCTAACTGACACATACATTTTTGGAAGTACGATATAACAAGCATGCAATATATAAATTTTTGTAAGAATATATTTTAACAAACTATATTATTTTTTTAAATGAAGAAAATATAATAAAACAGGCAACAAATAAAGTACAACACATAACAGTAATATAAAAATAAACACTAAAAAGTAATTGATCAACATCAAAACCATTAACGTAACTACTAAGTCAATAACCCAAAACTAAAAGGAACTATTATTAATCCTACCTAAACCAATATATAACAGATTTCAAGAAAAAAATATCATCTGCTTTATATAACAATTAATGATTGTATTTTAATGTACATTTCCAAATTTTATTTCATTTATTTTACAGCTGACAACATCATGTTAAAAAAATAAAAACAATGCGAAGGAAGCACCAGCTGCGAATGCAGCAGTTCAGGGAGCAGCAAACCAGGAAGATGAGGCAGCTCAAGATGCAGTTCTCCCACCAAATGCGAGCCATGGAGGAGGCTCATCTTAAGGACATCGATGATCTGCTGGAGGAGCAGAGAAAAATTAAAAAATTACCCTAATTTTTTTGGTTATTTATATATTTATGTTAAAAAATAATTCTATTTTGTTAAAGATTATTTTATAAAACTATAATGTTAAATCAAATTTATTGCGTTTTGTTTGATTGGAAACAAAGGGTACAGATAGTGTTGCCCATATTAATAATTATTTTTCATTACTGTAATCTTTCAAGGGTTTCAAGTTCAACTGGTTTATGTGCTAGATCTGGTAAGGTTTCTGGTAAGGCTGTAAAACACACCCGGAAAGGGCTAGAGGGCTGCAAAAGGCAGCAAAATGTAGGTAAATCCCCTGCAAACAAATGTAGATAGGGAAATGATGAGTTAACATAAAATAAATAAAAATTAAACAATATTAATTGGAGTGAGGTCCCATAGCACAGAATCAGGCTTCAAGTCACCCACCAATGGAGAAGGTCACTTACTATTATTTCGACCCCAGCACCCAGACAAAGGAGAGAGGTCCCACAGCAGAGAATCTGGCATCATATCAACCACCACAGGAGTAGGCCACCATTTAGTTACTTTGACCCCTTCACCCAGACAGAGGAGAGAGGCCACACAGCACATATTCAGGCATCATATCAACCACCGCAAGAGAAGGACACTTTTAGATACTTTGACCCCTGCACCCAGGAAGAGGAGAGAGGTCCCACAGCAGAGAATCAGGCATAATATCAACCACCACAGGAGAAGCCACCATAAAGTTACTTTGACCCCTTCACCCAGACAGAGGAGAGAGGCCCCACAGCACATATTCAGGCATCATATCAACCACCGCAAGAGAAGGACACTTTTAGATACTTTGACCCCTGCACCCAGGAAGAGGAGAGAGGTCCCACAGCAGAGAATCTGGCATCATATCAACCACCACAGGAGTAGGCCACCATTTAGTTACTTTGACCCCTTCACCCAGACAGAGGAGAGAGGCCACACAGCACATATTCAGGCATCATATCAACCACCGCAAGAGAAGGACACTTTTAGATACTTTGACCCCTGCACCCAGGAAGAGGAGAGAGGTCCCACAGCAGAGAATCTGGCATCATATCAACCACCACAGGAGCAGGCCACCATTTAGTTACTTTGACCCCTTCACCCAGACAGAGGAGAGAGGCCACACAGCACATATTCAGGCATCATATCAACCACCGCAAGAGAAGGACACTTTTAGATACTTTGACCCCTGCACCCAGGAAGAGGAGAGAGGTCCCACAGCAGAGAATCAGGCATAATATCAACCACCACAGGAGAAGCCACCATATAGTTACTTTGACCCCTTCACCCAGACAGAGGAGAGAGGCCCCACAGCACATATTCAGGCATCATATCAACCACCGCAAGAGAAGGACACTTTTAGATACTTTGACCCTGCACCCAGGAAGAGGAGAGAGGTCCCACAGCAGAGAATCAGGCATAATATCAACCACCACAGGAGAAGCCACCATAAAGTTACTTTGACCCCTTCACCCAGACAGAGAGAGAGGCCCCACAGCACATATTCAGGCATCATATCAACCACCGCAAGAGAAGGACACTTTTAGATACTTTGACCCCTGCACCCAGGAAGAGGAGAGAGGTCCCACAGCAGAGAATCAGGCATAATATCAACCACCACAGGAGAAGCCACCATAAAGTTACTTTGACCCCTTCACCCAGACAGAGGAGAGAGGCCCCACAGCACATATTCAGGCATCATATCAACCACCGCAAGAGAAGGACACTTTTAGATACTTTGACCCCTGCACCCAGGAAGAGGAGAGAGGTCCCACAGCACAAATTCAGGCATCATATCACACACCACAGGAGAAGGCCTCTTTCAGTGACTTAGGCCTTTGGACCCAGACAGAGGAGAGAGGTCAGAGATTAGCTTCATATCCCCCAGCACAGCAGAAGACCGCTTTATTTGACTTAGGCCTCAGCACCCAGACAGAGGACAGAGGTAGCATGGCAGAGGTTATGGCTTTATGTCACCCGATAGTTTAACAGGCCACTTTCATCTAGTTAGGCCCCGGCGCCCAGACAGAGGAGAGTTTCATTCAACTGTGGGTTACATAAAATTTGTATTAAATAAAGAAGTGGCCCGTAGTACAACAAGACATGTTTTAGGCAGTTATTAAGGACTACTCTGCACAAGGGAGGGACAGGTCCTGTGGGATCCATGCCTGGTTCATCTTTATGAACGTCAGCTTGTCCACATTGGCTGTGGACAGGCGGCTGCGCTTGTCAGTAATGGCGCCCCCGCCGTGCTGAATACGCGTTCTGATAAAACGCTGGCCGCCGGGCAGGAAAGCACCTCCAAGGCATAACATGCTAACTCTGGCCACGTGGACAATTTT
The DNA here is from genome assembly GCA_033119425.1 of Bufotes viridis. Classification (NCBI taxonomy): domain Eukaryota; kingdom Metazoa; phylum Chordata; class Amphibia; order Anura; family Bufonidae; genus Bufotes; species Bufotes viridis. Next base: position 137,826,799 of record CM065591.1, on the reverse strand, counting down.
GAAACCCAGAAGTTGAATGGGGCCGAACCGTCCGTCAGTACGTGGAGGGTGTGCAGACATACTGTTCAACCATGTTAGTGAAATGCTGCCTCCTGCTAACACGTTCCGTATCAGGTGGTGGGGCAGTTAGCTGTGGCGTGGAGACAAAACTTGTCCACATTTCTGCCATGCTAACCCTGCCCTCAGAGGAGCTGGCCGTGACACTGCTGCGTGGGCGACCTCTAGCTCCTCCTCTGCCTTGGCCTTGGCCTTCCACCTGTTCCCCTGTGACAGTTGGGAATGCTCTCAGGAGCGCGTCTACCAGCGTGCGCTTGTACTCGCGCATCTTCCTATCACGCTCCAGTGCAGGAAGTAAAGTGGGCACATTGTCTTTGTACCGGGGATCCAGCAGGGTGGCCACCCAGTAGTCAGCACACGTTAAAATGTGGGCAACTCTGCTGTCGTTGCGCAGGCACTGCAGCATGTAATCGCTCATGTGTGCCAGGCTCCCCAGAGGTAAGGACAAGCTGTCCTCTGTGGGAGGCGTATCGTCATCGTCCACCGTATCCCCCAGCCACGCACTAGTGATGGGCCTGAGCTGTGTGGGCTGCCACCCTGCTGTGAACCTGCTTCATCCTCGTCCTCCTCCACCTCCTCCTCATCCTCCTCGTCCTCCATTAGAGTGCCTTGGCTGGCGACTTGTGAACCTGCCCTCTGCTGCTTCAAAAAACCTCCCTCTGAGCTACTTCTAACAGACTGGCCTGAAAGTCTTAGAAACGAGCCCTCCTCCTCCTCCTCCTCCTCCACCTGGGCCACCTCCTCTTCCATCATTGCCCTAAGCGTTTTCTCTAGGAGACATAGAATTGGTATTGTAACGCTGATAACAGTGTCATCGCCACTGGCCATGTTGGTGGAGTACTCAAAGCAGTGCAGCAGGGCACACAGGTCTCGCATGGAGGCCCAATCATTGGTGGTGAAGTGGTGCCGTTCCGCAGTACGACTGACGCGAGCGTGCTGCAGCTGAAACTCCACTATGGCCTGCTGCTGCTCGCACAGTCTCTCCAGCATGTGCAAGGTGGAGTTCCACCGGGTGGGCACGTCGCATATGAGGCGGTGAGCGGGAAGGCCGAAGTTCCGCTGTAGCGCAGACAGGCGAGCAGCGGCAGGATGTGAACGCCGGAGCGTGCACAGACGGCCCGCACTTTATGCAGCAGCTCTGACATGTTGGGGTAGTGGTGAATGAACCTCTGCACCACCAAATTCAGCACATGCGCCAGGCAAGGGATGTGCGTCAAACCGGCTAGTCCCAGAGCTGCCACGAGATTTCGCCCATTATCGCATACCACCAGGCCTGGCTTGAGGCCCACCGGCAGCAACCACTCGTCCGTCTGTTGTTCAATACCCCGCCACAACTCCTGCGCGGTGTGGGGCCTGTCCCCCAAACATAAGAGTTTCAGAATGGCCTGCTGACGTTTACCCGGGCTGTGCTGAAGTTGGTGGTGAAGGTGTGTGGCTGACAGGAGGAGCTGGTGGAAGCAGTGGAGGAGGAAGCCGAGTAGGAGGAGGAGGCTACAGGAGGCAGAGAATGATGCCCTGCGATCCTAGGTGGCGGAAGGACGTGCGCCAAGGAACTCTCCGCCTGGGGCCCAGCCGCCACTACATTCACCCAGTGTGCAGTTAGTGAGATATAGCGTCCTTGGCCGTGCTTACTGGTCCACGTATCTGTGGTTAGGTGGACCTTGGCACAAATGGCGTTGCGCAGTGCACACTTGATTTTATCAGACACTTGCATGTGCAGGGAAGGCACGGCTGTCTTGGAGAAGTAGTGGCGGCTGGGAACCACATACTGGGGGACAGCCATGGCCATCAGCTGTTTGAAGCTGTCTGTGTCCACCAGCCGGAATGACAGCATTTCAAAGGCCAGTAGTTTAGAAATGCTGGCATTCAGGCCAAGGGCTCGAGGGTGACTAGGTGGGAATTTGCGCTTCCTCTCAAAGGTTTGAGAGATGGAGAGCTGAACGCTGCTGTGTGAAATAGTGGAGACGCTAGGTGACGGTGGCGGTGGTGGTGGTGGTGTCGGTGGCACATCCTCTGTTTGCTGCTCGGCAGGTGGCAACATTCCTCTCGAGGCGGAAGCCGAGGCAGCAGCGGTAGAGGTAGCAGGGGGAGCCTGAGCGTGTTCCTTGTTTTTGAGGTGTGCACTCCACTGCAGTTCATGCTTTGCATGTAGATGCCTGATCATGCAGGTGGTGCTCAGGTTAAGAACGTTAATGCCTCGCCTCAGGGTCTGATGGCACAGCGTGCAAACCACTCTGGTCTTGTCCTCAGCACATTGTTTGAAGAAGTGCCATGCCAGGGAACTCCTTGAAGATGCCTTTGGGGTGCTGGGTCCCTGTTGGCGCTGGCCAATAGCAGGCGAACTCTCGGGACGGCGGGTGTTCTGCTTTTGCCCCCTGCTCCCTCTTTGGCTTCGCTGTTGTCTCGGTCTCACCACTGCCTCTTCCTCTGAACTATTTAAGTCAGCGGCACGACCTTCAGTCCATGTGGGGTCTAAGACCTCATCGTCCTCTGCATCGTCTTCCACCCAGTCTTCCTCCCTGACCTCCTCCTGTTCAGTCTGCACAATGCAATAAGACGCGGCAGTGGGCACCTGTGTTTCGTCATCATCAGAGACTGGGTGACTCTGCTGTGGTGGTATTCCCATGTCGTCATCATCTGGATACATAAGTGGTTGTGCGTCAGTGCATGGTATGTCTTCCACCGCTAGGGAAGGGCTAGGTGGACGCCACTGGGAACCCCTGCCAGCAGAGTCTTCAAACAGAAGAAGAGACTGCTGCATAACTTGAGGCTCGGACAGTTTCCCTGATATGCATGGGGGTGATGTGACAGACTGATGGGCTTGGTTTTCCGGTGCCACCTGTGCGCTTTCCGCAGAAGACTGGGTGGAAGACAATGTGGTGAACGTGCTGGAAGCACTGTCTGCCACCCAATCGACTAATGCCTGTACCTGCTCAGGCCTTACCATCCTCATAACGGCATTGGGCCCCACCAAATATCGCTGTAAATTCTGCCGGCTACTTGAGGGAGTTGGTTCACTACTTTGTGCGCCTGAGGCCGAACGGCCACGTCCTCTGCCAGCAACAGAGGCTCCACGGACACCACCACGACCGCGTCCTCGTCCCTTAATAGAATGTTTTCTCATTGTTGCGATTCAACTCGCACCACAATAAAATATATTATTTTTAGCCCCAAAATTCCCACACTGGAAGATATACCGTAATTCCTTTTTCGGTATTAATTACAAGAAAACTGCTGCAAATTGGACACCAGAATTTTTAAATGCTACTTATGTTAAATGAATTCCCACAGTGGGAGAACTATTTCCTTTTTAAAGGAGTAACAACGTGCGGCCTACTATTTCGGGTGTCACCAACACCAGATTGATTAAATTGGCCTTTTGGAACCAAAATGACAACACTGGACACTATAATGCCTTTTTCTGGTATTAATTACAAGAAGACTGCTGCAAATTGGACACCAGAATTTTTGAAATGCTACTTATGTTAAATGAATTCCCACAGTGGGAGAACTATTTCCTTTTCAAAGGAGTAACAACGTGCGGCCTACTATTTCGGGTGTCACCAACACCAGATTGATTAAATTGGCCTTTTTGGAACCAAAATGACAACACTGGACACTATAATGCCTTTTTCTGGTATTAATTACAAGAGGACTGCTGCAAATTGGACACCAGAATTTTTAAATGCTACTTATGTTAAATGAATTCCCACAGTGGGAGAACTATTTCCTTTTACAGGAGTAACAACGTGCGGCCTACTATTTCGGGTGTCACCAACACCAGATTGATTAAATTGGCCTTTTGGAACCAAAATGACAACACTGGACACTATAATGCCTTTTTCTGGTATTAATTACAAGAGGACTGCTGCAAATTGGACACCAGAATTTTTAAATGCTACTTATGTTAAATGAATTCCCACAGTGGGAGAACTATTTCCTTTTAAAGGAGTAACAACGTGCGGCATACTATTTCGGTGTCACCAACACCAGATTGATTAAATTGGCCTTTTTGGAACCAAAATGACAACACTGGACACTATAATGCCTTTTTCTGGTATTAATTACAAGAGGACTGCTGCAAATTGGACACCAGAATTTTTAAATGCTACTTATGTTAAATGAATTCCCACAGTGGGAGAACTATTTCCTTTTACAGGAGTAACAACGTGCGGCCTACTATTTCGGGTGTCACCAACACCAGATTGATTAAATTGGCCTTTTGGAACCAAAATGACAACACTGGACACTATAATGCCTTTTTCTGGTATTAATTACAAGAGGACTGCTGCAAATTGGACACCAGAATTTTTAAATGCTACTTATGTTAAATGAATTCCCACAGTGGGAGAACTATTTCCTTTTTAAAGGAGTAACAACGTGCGGCCTACTATTTCGGGTGTCACCAACACCAGATTGATTAAATTGGCCTTTTGGAACCAAAATGACAACACTGGACACTATAATGCCTTTTTCTGGTATTAATTACAAGAAGACTGCTGCAAATTGGACACCAGAATTTTTAAATGCTACTTATGTTAAATGAATTCCCACAGTGGGAGAACTATTTCCTTTTTAAAGGAGTAACAACGTGCGGCCTACTATTTCGGTGTCACCAACACCAGATTGATTAAATTGGCCTTTTGGAACCAAAATGACAACACTGGACACTATAATGCCTTTTTCTGGTATTAATTACAAGAGGACTGCTGCAAATTGGACACCAGAATTTTTAAATGCTACTTATGTTAAATGAATTCCCACAGTGGGAGAACTATTTCCTTTTTAAAGGAGTAACAACGTGCGGCCTACTATTTCGGGTGTCACCAACACCAGATTGATTAAATTGGCCTTTTTGGAACCAAAATGACAACACTGGACACTATAATGCCTTTTTCTGGTATTAATTACAAGAAGACTGCTGCAAATTGGACACCAGAATTTTTTAAATGCTACTTATGTTAAATGAATTCCCACAGTGGGAGAACTATTTCCTTTTACAGGAGTAACAACGTGCGGCCTACTATTTCGGGTGTCACCAACACCAGATTGATTAAATTGGCCTTTTGGAACCAAAATGACAACACTGGACACTATAATGCCTTTTTCTGGTATTAATTACAAGAGGACTGCTGCAAATTGGACACCAGAATTTTTAAATGCTACTTATGTTAAATGAATTCCCACAGTGGGAGAACTATTTCCTTTTAAAGGAGTAACAACGTGCGGCCTACTATTTCGGGTGTCACCAACACCAGATTGATTAAATTGGCCTTTTTGGAACCAAAATGACAACACTGGACACTATAATGCCTTTTTCTGGTATTAATTACAAGAAGACTGCTGCAAATTGGACACCAGAATTTTTTAAATGCTACTTATGTTAAATGAATTCCCACAGTGGGAGAACTATTTCCTTTTACAGGAGTAACAACGTGCGGCCTACTATTTCGGGTGTCACCAACACCAGATTGATTAAATTGGCCTTTTGGAACCAAAATGACAACACTGGACACTATAATGCCTTTTTCTGGTATTAATTACAAGAAGACTGCTGCAAATTGGACACCAGAATTTTTTAAATGCTACTTATGTTAAATGAATTCCCACAGTGGGAGAACTATTTCCTTTTAAAGGAGTAACAACGTGCGGCCTACTATTTCGGGTGTCACCAACACCAGATTGATTAAATTGGCCTTTTGGAACCAAAATGACAACACTGGACACTATAATGCCTTTTCTGGTATTAATTACAAGAGGACTGCTGCAAATTGGACACCAGAATGTTTTAAATGCTACTTATGTTAAATGAATTCCCACAGTGGGAGAACTATTTCCTTTTAAAGGAGTAACAACGTGCGGCCTACTATTTCGAGGTGTCACCAACACCAGATTGATTAAATTGGCCTTTTGGAACCAAAATGACAACACTGGACACTATAATGCCTTTTTCTGGTATTAATTACAAGAAGACTGCTGCAAATTGGACACCAGAATTTTTTAAATGCTACTTATGTTAAATGAATTCCCACAGTGGGAGAACTATTTCCTTTTAAAGGAGTAACAACGTGCGGCCTACTATTTCGGGTGTCACCAACACCAGATTGATTAAATTGGCCTTTTGGAACCAAAATGACAACACTGGACACTATAATGCCTTTTTCTGGTATTAATTACAAGAAGACTGCTGCAAATTGGACACCAGAATTTTTAAATGCTACTTATGTTAAATGAATTCCCACAGTGGGAGAACTATTTCCTTTTACAGGAGTAACAACGTGCGGCCTACTATTTCGGGTGTCACCAACACCAGATTGATTAAATTGGCCTTTTGGAACCAAAATGACAACACTGGACACTATAATGCCTTTTTCTGGTATTAATTACAAGAGGACTGCTGCAAATTGGACACCAGAATGTTTTAAATGCTACTTATGTTAAATGAATTCCCACAGTGGGAGAACTATTTCCTTTTAAAGGAGTAACAACGTGCGGCCTACTATTTCGGGTGTCACCAACACCAGATTGATTAAATTGGCCTTTTGGAACCAAAATGACAACACTGGACACTATAATGCCTTTTTCTGGTATTAATTACAAGAGGACTGCTGCAAATTGGACACCAGAATTTTTAAATGCTACTTATGTTAAATGAATTCCCACAGTGGGAGAACTATTTCCTTTTTACAGGAGTAACAACGTGCGGCCTACTATTTCGGGTGTCACCAACACCAGATTGATTAAATTGGCCTTTTGGAACCAAAATGACAACACTGGACACTATAATGCCTTTTTCTGGTATTAATTACAAGAGGACTGCTGCAAATTGGACACCAGAATGTTTTAAATGCTACTTATGTTAAATGAATTCCCACAGTGGGAGAACTATTTCCTTTTACAGGAGTAACAACGTGCGGCCTACTATTTCGGGTGTCACCAACACCAGATTGATTAAATTGGCCTTTTGGAACCAAAATGACAACACTGGACACTATAATGCCTTTTTCTGGTATTAATTACAAGAAGACTGCTGCAAATTGGACACCAGAATTTTTTAAATGCTACTTATGTTAAATGAATTCCCACAGTGGGAGAACTATTTCCTTTTACAGGAGTAACAACGTGCGGCCTACTATTTCGGGTGTCACCAACACCAGATTGATTAAATTGGCCTTTTTGGAACCAAAATGACAACACTGGACACTATAATGCCTTTTTCTGGTATTAATTACAAGAGGACTGCTGCAAATTGGACACCAGAATTTTTAAATGCTACTTATGTTAAATGAATTCCCACAGTGGGAGAACTATTTCCTTTTCAAAGGAGTAACAACGTGCGGCCTACTATTTCGGGTGTCACCAACACCAGATTGATTAAATTGGCCTTTTGGAACCAAAATGACAACACTGGACACTATAATGCCTTTTTCTGGTATTAATTACAAGAGGACTGCTGCAAATTGGACACCAGAATTTTTTAAATGCTACTTATGTTAAATGAATTCCCACAGTGGGAGAACTATTTCCTTTTCAAAGGAGTAACAACGTGCGGCCTACTATTTCGGGTGTCACCAACACCAGATTGATTAAATTGGCCTTTTGGAACCAAAATGACAACACTGGACACTATAATGCCTTTTTCTGGTATTAATTACAAGAGGACTGCTGGTATTTCAGAACACCGAATTTTTAAAATGCTCGTTTTGGTACATAAATTGCCCACACTGGGAGAATTATTGCCTAAACCTTTTTACAGTATTATTTACTGAAGGAGTGCTTCTTCTGGTCTAACACCAGAATTATGTTTGTTACAGGGAAAGATTTTTTAATTTATATTTCTGGCAAAAAAAATAAAAATTTAATTTCTGGCTGACAGTATTGGACCTGGCTGTAGTGACACTGGCTAGCCTAGCTGGAACAGCACATTCATGGGATTTGCTATCCAAGTGGGTTACTTTCAGTTTCACCACTGATATATTAAATATATTGGCAGTTAGTAGGGGTGACACAAGCACAGCCAAACCCCTGATGTAGTATATCTATGAAAAAATCGACTATTACATGAGATTAATGGACGCTGTGGCAGCTTTTGCTGGCGCACCACAAGTCCCAAAATGGCCGCCGCCTATCAGCCCAGTAACATGTGCCAGAAAATGGTCTGCCCAGCCAGAAAAAAATTGACTTTGACTGAGCAGCTGAATCGCTGTTGTTCTGTGTCACAGGAGTAGATTTTTCAATTCTTTGGAGCTTTTCTTTGGACTCTGTGGCAGCTTGAGCTGGCGCACCACAGGTCCCAAAATGGCCGCCGCCCGGTCAGCCCAGTTACATGTGCCGGTAAAAATCGATCTGGCCAGTGTAAAAAAAATAAACTTTCAGTGAACAGCTCAGCTGAGTTGTTTTGATTCACTGGTGTAGATCTTTCACTTCTTCTCAGGTTTTTTCCTCGATTATTCCCTGCCTATCTCGCCCTCACAGCAGCTGCATCTATCCCTGTTCTATTCACATCGGGAGTGAGCACGTCCCGACGTGCGCACAAGCTTATAAAGAGGCTGAGTCACATGCTGCACTTGGCCAATCACAGCCTTGCCAATAGTAGGCATGGCTGCGATGGCATCTTAGGGCAAGTAGTATGATGCATGTTGATTGGCTGCTTTGCAGCCTTTCAAAATGCGCCACAAAAATGACGAACTACAAAACCGAACCCGAATTTTTATGAAAATGTTCGGGTTCGGGTCGTGTCACGAACACCCCAAAATTCTGTACGGACCGGAACTATTCTCGAAATGTGCGCTCAACAACACTAGTGCTATTCGTATCCCACTCTTAAGTTCTAATCGCATTCGATTTTAACTTATGCTTTTTTTTTGACAGGCATCGTATTCTATTTTAACTTTCTGATAATAAACAGTGGCTGCACCCACTTTCCAAATATGAATTGGTGCACACCTGCCGGTTAACCCTTGACCGAAACAAAAGACTAAAAGTAGAATGGATGCAGGGGCACACAAATATCTGGTCAATGGATAATAACACATATATTTATTATATAATATAAAAAGGGAATAACATATAATATGCCCCAGAATACGTAAAATCCGCTAATGCTCTAAAAATACTAATCCAATAGGGATCTTATGTAGTACATATAATGGAATAAAATAAAATAAAAATAGGATAAACCGTCAACCACATGCGCTAGTGGTGGATGTTCTACTGATCTAAAATTCAAATGTGAGTCTTGAACCTCTGTACGGGTCTTATTAAAGTGATTGTCCCTATTCAAATAGGTGAGGATGAGGATAATCTGTTGGCGATCCAAGTATGATGTCCATAAGACCGTGAGTAAAATAAAGGAAGTCCCTCCG